>OY743169.1:12892370-13521298 GCA_963555705.1 Ligustrum vulgare | reverse complement strand
TTCCAAACATTGCAACTCTTCAAAAAGACACAACTTTTCAAGACAACCGTGTGGCCGCACAGCTTTACGCCAAACAGAAATTTAATCGTTTTGACTTATGATTGCACGATATTAAAAACGTGCAATCGCATGGGCAAAATTTTGACCAATTTTTTGTCATTTTTCGTAATTTCTCATTCATCCGATATTAGTTTCGAAATGTCAAATATACCCTTTAATGCATGCAGAGAAATTTAAATGAGCCGAGTTTGAGTATTTGGCCGAAGTCGACACGAAGTCACTTTAGTCAGTTTTCAATACTTAATCAATTTCTTGATTTATCGATTTATTAAACCAATATCCAACAAGGAAGACTTTAATGAAGAAGAATGAACGGCATGAGAAAAAATGGAGGATTTCATTCATCAGCTTGGCTGCAGTAGTGCGGGGAATTTCCAGCTGGTCTCCGTTTTAATTGCCTTGGTTTTTCCTCCAAATTTCTGTAAGATAATCAGAATGAATGTGTTCAAGAGGGCTTAATTTATGAGTTGAATTTTCTTTTCAATTTTTGTTATGAAATGTTGTTCAAATATATATATAAAGTTGAAAAAGTGCAAGAATCGGTCTAAAATATAGAGAACCGATTCAAGAAGTGTGAAAATAGGACCAAATACAAACTGGACGGACCAATTGGTCCGGACCGGACCTGAAAGTTCGGCCAAAATGAGAACCATGTAATCACGTGGTTGATGGTACAGCGATCACGTGGTTGAACGGATTTTGTCTCTATTCAAAATAATGGAGCATCATGCGATCGCGTGGGCCTCGTACCGCGCATTTGCGTGGTCATAAAAAATGACCGTTGGAGAAAATTTTTAGATTTTCTTATGCACATTTTCAACAATTTTTGGCACTCTTTCGTGAAGAGTTGCATGAACAACGAATTAGTGTGATGGAATTCTATAAATAGGGATATAATTCATGTTTTCAAAAACAATTTTCAATACAATCCAAGTTCAATATATTGAAATTATCACTCGCTTATTCTTGTTCTTGAAATACCTGTTTTCTCTTTATGTTTCCCTTTTTTGTTTTAATTTCCGAAAATGTTTTCTGATTTTCGTTTTCTCTGAATGTTTTCAAAATTGTTGAAAACGTGTTTGGTTTGTTATTTCTGAAAACTGTTCTCGAAAATAAAATGTTGGAAAACACGTTCTGTTTGAATTTTTTTTTCAAAAAACTATTTTGCCATTGTTTGATTCTCATCAAAAGTGAGATCCACAATATTTGACTCTTCAACTAAATCTCAATCATCCATTTCCCTAAATATTACTATTCACTTGAAAAAATTTCTTTTTAAATAATACCAAACACACACTTTGTGCACTTGTAATTATATTACATGTGATTATATATATATATATATATATATATATATAGAGAGAGAGAGAGAGAGAGAGAGAGAGAGAGACACAAACACACACACATTCAACATTCATACATATATGATATACAAAATATAAATGAAATAGAGATGTCATATTTGGTTATATAAAAAAAGTTCAAAAATCCATACGTTCATCAATGATGCCCTAATTTTCTACAATACAAAAGTAAAAAAGAAATGTTTAATAATTGAGCACATGATACATCATAAGAAAGATTTTTGAATTTTGAGTTCGACGCAAAAAACGGAGTGCAATTCGAAGTTGTAGATCAAAAGTTATATATGTTTGAAGACAATGACCTATAAATCAAATACGGGAAGGACTAAATTGAAAGAAAAGTAAAATTTACGGACTAATGTGCAAGAAAATCTAAAGTTGAAGTACCTAAGTTGTAAATAAATTAGGGTATTTTTGAAAGAAATTTCAAAATTTGAGGATTAAAATGACAAATTTTTAAAATCGGGGACCAATAATGTAATTAAAATGACAAATTTTAATTTTTTTAGGGTTTTTTTTAAAAAAAACGAAAACGGGAAAACGCGTGTTTTCCTTTTTTTAGTTCAAATGAATGGAAAACGCGGAAAACTTGAATTCCGCGTTTTCCATTTCCTTTACAAAATTTGGAAAACGTTTAAAAAAAAATTCTTGAAAACAGCGCAAGAGAACGCGTTTTCCGCGTTTTCGGAAAAGGAAAATGGAAAACGACTGGAAAACACCAAAGATAACACAGTCTTAGAATCTCTCTCAAATTGCTCTTCTTGTTCCTTGTTTCCAAGTTTTCATTATACTATTTGATACTTGGTTTGAGGCTTGAAATCCGTTAAAACAATTTGATTGGAGAACCTTTAGCATTCTCATTACGAGAGGGTGCAAATTTCTCTTTTAAGATAGCATTCTATGCGATTCAAGTCTCATATTGTTCTTCCAAATTATTTCTTCATAATCTTGATTCTTTGATTTCATATTTGTGTGACTTGTGTCAACTTCATTACAAGCGATTTCACTTTGAAAAGAAAATTTCTCAACAATCTAAAAGCGAAATTTGTGTTATGGCAATCGAAGGAGACACAACCATGGCTACAATCAAGTTGATGAATCAAGATTTGGTTCGCTTGGATCGCTTTGATGGTACCAACTTCACAAGGTGGCAAGACAAAATCAAGTTTCTACTAACGGCACTAAAAATCTTCTACATTCTTGATCTTAATTTGGAGGACTTTCCTGAACATTCCGATAAAGATACCGAACAAGCAAGGATTAGTCGAAAGAAGCGGGAAGAAGACAAACTTATTTGCCGTGGCCATATTTTGAATGCGCTATCAGATCGTCTATATAACTTGTACACCAACACAAAAGCTGCAAAAGAGATTTGGAATGTACCTGAAAATAAGTACAAGGACGAAGAGGAAGGCACTACAAAATTCTTTATAGCAAGGTACTTTGATTTTAAATTTTTGGAAAATGTTCCCCTATTACCCTCAAGTACATGAATTGTAAGTGATTGTCAATAAACTAAAAGCGGTGAAGATAGAACTTTCGGAATCATTTCAAGTAGGAGCAATTATTGCTAAATTGCCTTCTACTTGGAGAGGATATAGGAAGAAAATTCTTCAAAACTTCGAAGACTTTTCAATGGAGCAAATTCAAAAACATCTCCGAATTGAGGAAGAGTCGAGGGCAAGAGATGGGATTGAGAATTCCTATGTAGGCACTTCTAAAGCCAATGCCGTGGAGAGCAACAAAGTGAACAAAGTAAACAAGAGAAAGTTTACTAGCAATAACAACAACAACAAATTCAAAAAGAAGTCCATGGGAAAATGCTTTATTTGTGGAAAATTCGGCCACTTTGCGAAAGATTATCGACATAAAAAACAAAGCAATTTTGGAGGCAAGGTTAAATCCATTGACAAGAATGAAATTATTGCTACTATAAGCGAAGTAAATTCTGTCAAAGGAAAAATTCTTGGATGGTGGTATGATATTTGTGCCACCGTCCATCTTTGCTATGAAAAATCCCTATACAAGACCTATCAAGAGATTGATGATGGTCAACAAATTCAAATGGGAAATGAACATTGTTCAAAAGTCATAGGCAAAGGGAATGTTGATCTTCAATTCACATCCGAAAAAGTTGTAACTCTTACAAATGTCTTACATGTGCCGGATATGAATATAAACCTTGTAAGTGATGATTTGTTGGGAAAACCGGGAGTAAAATGTATCTTTGAGTCGGGAAAACTTGTATTGTCCCGAAATGGTTTCTTTGTTGGGAAAGGCTATTCCACTAATGGAATGGTCAAATTGTGTACTATTGACAATGCAATCAATAAAATAAATCCTTCTTACTTTGTGTGTTCTTTAAATTTATGGCTTGATAGATTAGGACATATTGGATATTCTTCTTTGCATAGAATGATTAGAAATGACATGTTATCTTGTGATTTTACAACGAATGAAAATTTTGGAATTTGCACTAAGTCAAAAATGATTAAAAAACATTTTCAAAGTGTAGAAAAATCATCCAATATTCTTGACTCAGTTCATACCGACATTTGTGAACTTAATGGCATGTTAACTAGGGGTGGTAATAAATACTTTATCACTTTCATTGATGATTATTCTAGATTTTGTTATATTTATATAATGAAACATAAAAAGTGTGGCTTTTCATATGTTTAAAGCATATAAAAGTGAAGTAGAAAATCAAAAGGATAAAAGGATTAAAATTCTTAGAAGTGATATAGGTGGTGAATATTTTTCTAAAGAGTTTGATATCTTTTGTGAAGAACATGGTATTTTACACATATGTAGTGCACCTATAACACCGGAACAAAATGGCTTGGCGGAAAGGAAAAAATAGAACCTTAGTTGAGATGATAAATGCTATGCTAACAAGGTCTAAATTGCATAATAACTTATGGGGAGAGGCATTACTTACTGCATGTCATATACATAATAGAATTCCTTCTAAGAAACTTAAAGTTTCACCTTATGAATTGTGGAAAGGTTGGAAGCCTAACATTGGATATTTTAAAGTGTGAGGGTGTTTGGCTTATTATAAAAACATCAATCCTAGTAGAACAAAACTAGGACCAAGAGGGATCAAGAGTGCATTTGTTGGATATGCTATAAATAGTAAAGCATATAGGTTACTTGATCTAATAACCAATGTGATTATAGAATCACGAGATGTGAAATTTTTTGAGAATTCATTAAGCGTTGATGATATTCCTCGAAATTCAATAGAAATTCAAAATGAATTTCCGGCTTCTAAATCACTAGAAACATCTTCTCAAGATGTAATTGAGACTAGTGAACCTCGAAGAAGAAAGTGATCTCGAAAAGAGAAGGCATTAGGACACGATGAGATTGATTCTCAAATAATTTACCTATACTTGGTTGAAGCAAGTAAGGAAGATAAAGTAAAAACAATTCCATATGTTCTTCAAATTGATAGTGATCCTAAAACCTGTAAAGAAGCAATGACTTCTAGAGATAGCACATTTTGGAAGGATGCTATCAATGATGAAATGGATTCTATAATGTCCAACAATACTTGGAAGATTGTTGATTTACCGGCTAGATCAAAAGCCATTGGTTGCAAGTGGGTATTTCGAAGGAAATACAATACCGATGGTTCGATCCAAACCTATAAAGTAAGATTAGTTGCTAAAGGTTTTCGACAAAATGAATGAATTGATTATTTTGACACTTATGCACTCGTGGCTAGGATTACTACTATTAGAATTCTATTTGCATTATCTTCTATATATGACTTACATGTGCATTAAATGGATGTTAAGACTACATTTTTAAATGGAGAATTAAACGAAGAAGTTTACATGAAACAACCGGAAGGTTTTGTTCTTCCGGGTAATGAAAATAAAGTTTGTAAACTTGTTAAATCACTATATGGTTTAAAACAAGCTCCTAAAAATGGCATGAGAAATTTGATAATGCAATTATGTCTTTTGATTTTTCACACAATGTGGTAGATAAATGTTTATATATCAAAAGTTGTGATAAACATGTAATATTTGTGTGCTTATATGTGGACGACATGTTGATTATAAGTAATCACATGGATGAAATAAAAGAAACGAAGAGGTCTCTATCATCAACATTCAAAATGAAAAATCTTGATCAAGTGGATACCATATTTGGTATAAAAGTGATCAGGAATGAGTTGGGGTATGCATTAACCCAATCGCATTATATTGAGAATGTGATTCAAAAGTTCAAACATTTGAACATTAAAGAGGCAAATACTCCATTTGATTCAAGTATTAAACTTGTGAAGAATGTTGAAAGGGCTATTAGACAACTCGAGTATGCAAGTGCAATTGGGAGTCTAATGTGTGCGATTTAATGCACAAGACCGGATATTGCATTTTCCGTGAGTAAACTTAGTAGATTTACTAGCAATCCAAGTGTTGAGCATTGTAAAGCAATTGGAAGAGTTCTTGGTTATCTAAAGAGAACTAAAAACCTTGGACTTCAATATTCCAAGTTTCCACAATACTAGAACCTGTCATTACGAAATGAGTAATTCACGGGTTCAAATGGTAACAACATGTCATTCGATAAGTGAATTGTTGCAGCACTTAGAAAAATAATTTAAAGGCCCTATCCTAAGGATATAAGTGCTGGGGTAACTGTTTGGAGGGTTGAATAAATCTTAAAGAAATTCAGTACTTAGTACAAGTGTCTTTAAAAGTTACCAAAATACTGTAAGAATTTCTTCTATACGAACTTAGAAGTGGTGCCACTTCAAGGATAGTTTTGGAGTTACTTTCTGAAAAGTTTATGAACTCGGATGGGCGCAAGGCCATTAACGCGCCAAAATAAATTGTGTGGAACGTATTGAGCAAGAATGTTCACGTGTGCGATATCGCCGGTAATGTCATAAGGGATAACTGGTTCAAAGCCAAGGCTACCTGGGATCTCGATATTACTTTGCAATGTTAGCACTAATATAAGGTTAAAATCGAAAGATACCTTATGTTATGCGTGACATCGTTTATGACTCTAAGTTGAGTTTATATTTGAACAAGTAGGGGATTGGATTGTTATGAAATGTTGTTCAAATATACATATAAAGTTGAAAAAGTGCAAGAACCGGTCTAAAATATAGAGAACCAGTCCATGAAGTGCAAAAATCGGACCAAATACAAACTGGACAGACCTGAAAGTCCGGCCAAAATGAGAACCACTCGATCGCGGGGTTGATGGTACAGCGATCGCGTGGTTGAACGAATTTTGTCTCTGTTCAAAATAATGGGCATCGTGCAATTGTGTGGGCCTTGTACCGCATGATCGCGTGGTCATAATAAATGACCGTTGGAGAAAATTTTCAGATTTTCTCATGCACATTTTCAACAATTTTTGGCACTCTTTCATGAAGAGTTGAATGGACAACGAATTGGGATGATGAAATTCTATAAATAGGGATATAATTCATGTTTTCAGAAACAATTTTCAATACAATCCAAGTTCAATATATTGAAATTATCAATCCCTTATTCTTGTTCTTGAAATACTTAGAATCTCTCTCAAATTGCTCTTCTTGTTCATTGTTTCCAAGTTTTCATAGTGCTATTTGATACTTGTTTTGAGGCTTGAAATCCGCTAAAGCAATTTGTTTGGAGGCCCTTTAGCATTTTTATTACGAGAGGGCGCAAATCTCGCTTTTAGGATAACATTCTATGCGATTCAAGTCTGATATTGTTCTTCCAAATTATTTCTTCATAATCTTGATTCTTTGATTTCATATTTGTGTTAACTTCAGTACAAGCGGATATTTCACTCTGAGAAAAGAAAATTTCTCAACAATTTCTTCTCCTCTTTTGTTTGGTCTGTGGATTGAATTTTCTGTTATGTAGAGTGTAGTGTGCGACGATTTCAAGTAAAATTGAGGTGAGCTGAATAACAAAGGTGCTCGTATGACCCAAGTGAATCGATAATCGTCACAGAAAAAGTTCTTTTCGTTGAATCAGTGGTTGAGGCATCCTCTTAATCTCGTGTTGCGAGGTTGAATCCAATTTTTTTCGGAAGGGGCGTTTTCATATCCTATAGCAGAATCTCTGCAATTACGATTTGGGAATGGCCATGAGAAATACATTTCTCATTTCATATAATTCAGTTTCCACATATTTGAAGAAAGTGAAATGATTTGTGGAAATTGGAGGTGGATGAAACGTTTTTGGTTATTTCAAAGTGGAGAATCTGGAGATCTTGTTTGGGTGCAGGGTCGTTTTTTCTTTCCGACTTGGCAAAAATAAATGGGTTAATATGCCACCTCAGCTTTTCCTCACCACATGGCTTTTTTTAATTTGTTTTGGATGATATATTTGTAATGGGTGATGAATGGGTAACTTGTTTAATAGGTGAGTGAGCATTGGGTAACACTTTTAATATGGTTGTGCAAGTGGTAAATTAAGTTAACTCTTATTCAGTATTTACGTTTCAATTCAATTTCCTACGTTTCAATTCAATTTCCTAATCAGGTCATTCAATTAATTATTTATGTTTTAACTTAGTTTCTAGATTTTATTATTAATTGCTAGAATAATTTGGTGGATTATTTATATTGTCGTTTTGAATATTTAACTTATGATTCTTTCGACGTGTTATTTTCACCAAAATGAATGCAAATAAGTACAAGATTGTTCCCAAAACTGCTAAAAATGTTTAGCTATTCAAATATCTATTACCTAATAGTGGACGGATTCTTGAATCTTTAGGAGTTCAATGAGTGCAAATATGGTTGAATTGATAATTTGTCTTGAAAATTGGTTGCATAGCAAGAAGGAAGCCAGGAGCAGAACCAGGGGTTCTTACTGGGCCGGTCTCCCCAAATTTGGAATTTTTTTTTTGAAGATCCATAACATTTAAAAAAAAAAAAAAAAAGAATTGTTCACATAAATGCCCTACTTTTAGTGACCAAATTGAAATTTACTTTAATTCTATAAAATTTGAGAATTACTTATAATAAAATCGTAAAAACTGAAAAATACTTCATAATTACGTGAAGTATCACAATATGAAACTCTTTTAAGAATTAGTTTTCATTAACATTCTCGAAAGATATTCTACAGAAAGCATGGACATATAAAGAGTCCTAAATGTTAATGGGTCATTCTATTTGTGTTTCGATTTTGAATTTTGGATTTTATTTTAAATTTTGGATTTTGATTGTTTGCTTTGAGATTGTCGAAAACATGTTCTCTTTGTGATTTTGGAAAACAGTTTTTGAAAATAGAAAACTGAAAAATGCGTTTACTTTGTAATTTTCTGATATATTTATTTTGTGATATTTTATATGTAAAAAATGGTTGATTTGTTGAATTACATTAATTTTAATGTCAATAAATCAGTTCGTTCTCTATGTCAATAAATTCATCATTATTATTGTTCAAGCTAAACAAAAATCCAACTCCATACCAACAAAATCTTAACATGGATCTATATATTATAACAAAATAACATAAGAATCTCAAGTGAAGGAAGTGTCTCACATTTACAAAAATTAAAAATTAAAAAAAGTTACAAAAAAAAAAAATCTTAACATTGATCTATATATAATAGCAAAATAACATAAGAACTCCAAGTGAAAGAAGTGTCTCACATTTACAAAAAAATAAAATAAAATAAAAATCTTAACATGGATCTATATATAATAATAACAAAATAATATAAGAATTTCAAGTGAAGGAAGTGTCTCACATTTACAAAAAAAAAAAAAAAAAAAAAAAAAAATTTAACATGGATCTATATATAATGGCAAAATAATATAAGAACTTCAAGTGAATGTATTGTCTTACATTTAAAAAAAAAAAAAAAAAAAGTCCAAAATGCGCGTTTTGGACTTTTTAATACAAAATATCCATAACACAATAAACTCGTTTTGAGTTTCTTTTGTATTTTTTTTTTTTTTGGAAAATGCATTTCTGAAAATGGGCAAAGTGAATGGGTTTTCGATATTTCCAAAAATCGAAAATTAAAAACGAGCTGAAAATAGCAAAAAGAACAGGCCAAAGAGTTTGGAATGAGGGTAAATTACACTAATTCATACTTTTATATTTAAAAGCTTTAAAACCAGGTGTTTAAGAAATAATATTGGAAATCAGGTATCATCACCGATATTTACTTCTACTTCTGTCTTCAAAAGAAAATGCTTCCAACAAAAATTTCTTCTTTAATCCACCAAAAATTCTCTAAAATACACCCATAATTCTCCAAAATTCTCCAGTTTACCGGTAGAAATAAGCAATAGTTGTTAAGGCGACTGAGCGAATGGTGTATAAATCCATGGAGGCGGAGCCCTAACTTTTGGTTTACTGTTGTTTTTATACCTACTCCTATGGTGACGCAAACTCCAAGGCAGTGAACATCTCCTCTAATGATAAGAACGTCTTGGTCGTCCCTCACTCTACAGTTCTCCCAGCCCTCTTATAGGTTTCATGCTTTCTCTTTAGGTAATTGAATTTTCCAAATACGTTCTGCAACTTAGATATTACTACAATCCATTTTTTCAATTGGGTAGATATTACTATGATCCATTTTTCCGAGTCAGTGTTTTATGTATATTCACTGTGGTTTTGGATATGTGAAAGAATGGTAGCTATTCCTGTTGTGTGGAAAGGAGGCCTGGAGTTGCTGAGTTGTTGTGTCGATGACGACCACAACTACTTCGACATTGGGAGGCCAAATCTAATCCGTGGCTTATATTATTTGAATTTGAATGTTGATTTCTTTTTTTGCCTTGTATTTACTTCGAAAATGTGAAATCAAATCATTTGACGCAATTCATTGGAAAATTGTGCTACTTACTTCTGTTTTTTATACTCTCCTTTAATTGATTGCTAACCAGGTAGAGGTTGGCGTCAGAGACTTATGATGAGCAGAAAAATTGGTTAATGTTGATGATGGCTCCTTGTGATGAGCCCAAGCTATTTCACATTTTTGCAACTTACATTTAAACAAGTCTCCTACCATGATTTTGGCTGAGAATGGTACATTATGTTTTCTATATTCGACGGAGTTTTATGTTTCGGTGAGAAATTATCGAGTATGTAAACGTTGAATCATTTTCACATGATTGGCAGGAATGGAAGATCCAGGCAATGTTACACTATCTGAAGGTTTACATGACACCACAAGGATCAACTACTACAAGAGCTATTTAGCAGAATTGAAGAAAACAATCGGCGAGGGAGCCAATGTGATCGGCTACTTCCAGTGGACATTGCTTAACAATTCGAATGGAGACTCACGGCAACTATTGATGACAGACCAGACTATTTCCAAGAGGAAACAGAGTGGACATAGAGTTGCCTCCAAGAAACAAAGGCATTTCTCTTGAGGGATAGTTCATCTGACTTGTGTGTGTGTGTGTGTGTTTATCATTGATATTGAAGTTTACGGTTTAATGTTGATGTTCAAATTATGGTAGATCTCGATAAACGTAGAGTGAATTGATAATAGTTTTTCAAAATATTATCACAGGTTGGAAAGGGCCGAATATTGATTGAATAGAGAGTGGCTCTATTGGAGGTATGGATCATCCGTTCAAAGCTGTTTGGCTACTGCAGCTCTTCTGGGCCATTTTTTTCTTCGATTGAGATAGTTGTGGTGGTGGTGGTGGTGGTGGTGGTGGCGGCGGCGGTGTTGAAACAGAAATTAATTACAAAATTACACTAATGTTTTTATGAATTCATAAATTACAATTGTACTTAGTTACAAAATTGAAATAAAGTTACAATAATTAATTGTAAACTGTAATTGATTACAAAATGTGATTAAGCTGCAATTGAAAGTGTAATTAAGGTGAATGTAATTAATTCAATTAATTTTAACAAAAAAATGTCATGTTTTAGAAATTCATTTTTTACAGTTGTAATTAATTGCAAAATGTAATAAAGCTGCAATTGGAATTATAATTAAGGTGACTGTAATTAATTCAATTAATTTTAGCAACAAAAATGTCATGTTTTACAAATTCATTTGTTACGGTTGTAATTAATTGGAAAATGTAATTAAGTTGCAATCACAATTGTAATTATGGTGAATGTAATCAATTCAATTAATTTATAAAAAAAAAATGTCATTTTCCAAATTCATTTGTTACAATTATAATTAATTGCAAAATTGAAACTTAGTTACAATTGTAATTAAGCTGCATTTGTAATTAACAAAAAATTGTAATTAGTTACAATTTTAACTTAATTAACTACAAACCTTAAATAAAGTTACAATTATAACTAATTCAATTAATTTTAGCAAAAAAAAAAAAAAATTAACAAAAAACACATCATGTTTAACAAATCGATTGGTTACAATTGTAATTAATTAAAAAAATGAATAATTAATTGCAAAACATGAAATAAAGTTACTGTAGTAGTTAATTGCAAAACCTAAAATAAAGTTACAATTGTAACTAATTCAATTAAGTTTAGAAAAAGAATATATGTCATTTTTCACAAATTCATTAGTTACACATGTAAATAATTGCAATATTGAAATAGACTTACAATTGTAATTACAAACTCTAATTCATTACAATTTGTAACAAAAGTTTACCGAAAACACCCTAAGCTAAAATTGTAATTAATTGCAAATTGTAACTAATTCAATTAATATTAGAAGAAAAAAAATGAAATTTCAAGTAACTTGTAATATATAATTAAGTTACAACAGTAATTAAATAGTTACATTTGACATTGAACACAAAATTAAAATTAAAATTAAGTTATAATTGTAATTAATACAAGTGGTTGGAAATCTACTTGGTGGAAGTTGCAAGTCTAGCACCAGTTCACCTTACCCAAGTCGGATTATTTTATTCCAAGGAAACAAAAAAATCGGATCAATGAAAACCCATTCATAATCATAGATGATTTGAATACATAATTTGAAGCATATAAAAAAATTACTTGTAACCCAGATTACATGATGATAAACTAAAAGTACATACCACAGCTGTTATTATCCAAGCAAAAAGAACAAATTCTCAATTTAAAGACATGGTTAAACACTGGTTCAAGTTTTTCTGTGTTGTCTCACACTCTATTTCTTGCAGCACCTTTAACACAACAGTAGCGAATTTAGTGAGAATCAACGTGGTGGGCTTAGTGGAGGTTGAATTTGATTTAAATCAATTCAATTCACTAAATTAATAAAAGACTGCACAACTTACTTCGTTGGTGAAGAAAAGTAACATTGCCTCCACCGCCTCACAAGTGTTACACCGAACCTTCCCCCTCTTTGTAAATTTACTTAGGTAATTTTTTTCATCTTAATTCTCTTTTGATTTCGTTTTCACTGTCATTCATTTTTGGTAGGTAGAATCGTTTTTGAATTTTACCTGATTTTAATAATATGTTTTATATTTATAAAATATCTTGTAAATTACCTGAAATTTAAAATTAGGTCCTTAATGTTTTGTATTTGTGTACTTAACCCTTGGAATGATTAGACAGAAATTACATGTTATACCCTATTTTTTGACCTGTTTTCAAAAATACACTTATAACTATTTTTTATTTTTTTAAAAAAGGTAAAAATACGGTGTTATCTCAAGACCTCACAACAGAAAAAACTTCATTGAAAAGTCCTACCCATGTAGAGGAGCTCAACCAGATCAATCGTTCCTCTGCGTCCAGAGGCGGATCTACGTGAGGCCTATACCGAGCTGTAGCTCGGTCCTTTCAAATCCGATGGCCGGGAAAAGGAAACAATTGAAGCAAGTGGAGCTCTGATTGACTTCTCGTCGGGAAGAACCAGAGAAGAGTTCAAGGTGCTCTGAGTTTGAGAATAGAAATGGGGATGCAAAATACTCCACTGCAAAGATCTGATTAAACAAGAAGAAAGAATTGAGCTTGAGATCCAAATCCACTCCACTGAAGTGCGTATCTTTAACGGAAAAGTTTCGTCTTCAGGTTGAGAGAACATTGCAGGAGAGGGAAAATCTTTCATTTTGTGATAATTATGCATTAGAGAGAGACCGAGAGATACAGAGAGAAAAGTTAAAAAGAGGAAAGAAATTGATTATGCTAAAATGTATAAAAAATAGTTCTTTATTCACAACCCTATCCAACATTTGCTTTTGGTAGTAAAGAGGAAAGAAATTGATTATGCTAAAATGTATAAAAAATAGTTCTTTATTCACAACCCTATCCAACATTTGCTTTTGGTAGTGGTGGTGGAACTAATGGTTATAATTGTAAGTTTAATTTGGGTCAGTCAAAATAGTTATGGGAGGGGGGTGCACTAAAAATTTGGAAGTTTGGTGTTGTTTACACATGCCTTGTTGTCTGTTGACTTATATTATTGCAATCTTTTTGGGTTATATAATCGTTATTTTTTCGACTTACATACACTAAAATACTTATGAATTTTGGCATGCATACTACAATTTCGGCTCAATTTAAAATTTCGTCTCAGGGGCCGAAAATCACGATATCGATACCATAAGCCACCCCTAAAATTTTAAATTTTAGCTCGGTCTAACGTAATATTCTGGATCCGCCACGGTCTGCGTCCTTCAATCGATTCCACCTTCCTTCGATCGAAACCACAACATCTTGCCCACATCTCCTTCGATCGATCTCACCTCTCTCATCCACCACATCCCATCCACTATCCATCCATCGATTCTCCGCCTCTCCACCTCCTCCACACCAGTCATCCACCACTTCTCTGTCATCTCATCCATCGAAATCAGCAGCTCAAAACAAATGAACAGAGAAAGCTCAAAGGGGCTGAAGAGGAAAGCTAGGTTTATAGAATCATGAAGTTCAAAAAAGAATAATAAAGCTATTCAAAATCTTAAAAACCTAAGGTTTGACTTACATTTGATTTTAGTTTGAATATTCCATTTATTAAGTGCTTTACTGTTTTGGCAATTTATATTTTGAATGAGTAATGTGCTTTTATGCTTCTTCGTTTTGATTTTCATTCTCTAGATTTTTGCCATTATTCTGTAAATATGCTCTTAATTGTGTACAAGGGTAGTGGGTTTGATTTTCGGAATTTGGTTTGAATCTGGTGTGAATCCCTGATTCTGGCAGTGTGTATAATTTGTAGAAGGGATAAAGAAATTGAGAACTGGTTTTCTATGTACTGTGCCTTGATGTTATTACTGATTTTCAATGGTGTTTTCCTTCAAACAAGACTATCATACAGCCCCTATGTCCAACTACATTCACCATTTGATGGAACCATTAATGTGGATAATACCGAGTTCATGTGGAAATACATAGCTTTTTTGCCTGATCCGAAGGATGTGAATGCTGTCATTGCTAGAATTGGACGATTCAAATTATTAACTAATTGGAAAGCTGAAGATGTATATATATACACACACAAACACACACACCTCTATTCATTCAAAAATAGCTCCTAACACGGTAGCTATAAATAAACATGTGCCCTCTCATTAAATAGCACCGGCCATTGAGTATACAATATCATATTATGACTAAAGTGCTTTGAATTTTTCATGCATCTTTAGCTTTTGTTGAACTTTCGAAGCACCTTTAAAGTGTTTTGTATATTCTCTCTCTTTTGTTCTTTTCTGTACTGAGGTTTACATTTAGATGAATAATCTGCTGCTTAGTAATTAGAACTATTGGATGCTGTATTATCAAAATAGGAAGTTCTTTCAACCTAGTTAGAATTACTGATTGTTTCTTTTTTGAGTATTTGTGACTTTTTAGAGAATGTATGTCACTTTTGAAGATTCTGTCACTTTCTCTTGGAAGTCTTCATGAGCATGCCTATGCTGACTTTTTGCATTATTTAGGCGATGTGGATTTTGTTCTGTTACTAAATAATTTTTCTGCACGTTTAACATTAGCAATTTCTACATTTTGATTTGTGAGGGAGCTGAATTGATTGATTTCATCTTGGATGTTGTGGGGATCGAATCTAGCCTCGGTTATGAATTTTTTTGGTAATAGAATTGCACATCAATTCCTTTGAATTCTCCGCATCTGTTGGTGTCAGTGCCTGATGGCGTTTTCAGTTGGTGCCTGATGGCGTTTTCAGTTGGTTGAAATAAATGTGTGTTGGTAATTAGCATTTGCAGATGAAAAGAGATTTAGAGACTGGAGTGGAAAAAGAGCTCCCTTGTATTGAACCCTCAGATAACGATATTTGCTAGATATGGTGTGGATCTAACTGCTATTCTGGACGAGATCAACAAGCAGTGTCAAAGCCTGCCAAGGGGAGAGTTCGCTTTAAAAGCACTAAGTCACAGCTTTGCTGTTTTTGCACGTGATATGTTTGAGGTTCGTTATCTAGTTTTTGATATATATAATTTCCAACTTGACAGTATAATACGAAAGATCAATTGAGCAATATGTACCCATTTTTCTATTGTAGAAATTTGAAGATTAATGATTACTGATTAGAGTTTGCAGAAATACATTCCATTTTGTTGGGCATTCTTGAAAATGAAAGCTGAATTTTTTGTTTATATTTTTTAATGTTGAATTTAAGAACTCCTGCTTGAATTTCAATGTTACATTAGACACATTATTTTCAAAAGTGTGTGATTATGCCTTCAATAATTAACTGTGCTTGTTTATATAGGCAATTTTAAGAACTAGTTTATTGCACACTGACACTGTGACACACAAGGAGATGTTTTCTTGGTTGCTTTGTTTACTTACGTCTTGGTTGATTTTATTTTCTCTTTGCATGTATGGTTCATCCGAGTCTGAATTTGTTCCAAAATTACACTTATGTTTGAATTCACAGGCTATCAAGTTTTCTAACTTGTATGCACCTGAGCATTTGATCATCAATGTGAAAGATGCAGAAAAGTGGGAAATTTTCATCCAGAATGCAGATAAATATTATCCATGTCCTCCTGTCTACATGATTTGGTGTGTGCTTCGATGAAATTTGTCGCCTTTGCTTCACTTTATAAATCTATCTTAGTGCATATTTCTGAAATTTAATAGTAGGCCTTTTTCTATTCATTACTGAAGACGGGTTATTTATTTATTTATTTTTCCTCAATATTTTTAAACATGTTGCAATCATCCGTCCTTGATCAATTGCTATGTGTATGAAGTACAGCTTTTAGCATCCGCATTATTTAGTTACGCAATTTATACTTGCTATTGGAATTCTGAATAATCATAACACTATCTGCAGGCTCTATATTTTTGGGTCAGTGGACACCCGAGAGTGTAGGAGATTATGCAAGTGGAACGAACCATGTTCTTCCAACATATGGTTGTGCACGGATTTATGGTGGTGTGTCTTTAGACACATTCTTGAAGTACATTACAGTCCAGTCATTGACAGAGTGAGGGTTGAAGAAGCTAGGTCCTTATGTAGCAATTATGGCTGAAGTCGAGGGTCTGGATGCCCACAAGAGAGCTGTGATCCTCAGACTAAAGGACATCTACGAAAGAAAATTATGTCATCGGACAAGATGTCCTCAAACTAGAGGATGTTAATATGGAATTATCGCGTTCTCAAGAATAGAGGCCATTGATGTAGATTTCTCTATCCTGAGATGATTATTAGTGAATTGCTTTCTAGAGGGATGCATTTTGTCGTGGTATTAGTGTAATGTATCTATTAGTATTTGTGAGCTTGTGTAATTTGTTAAGTTTCGACGCATTTAGTCAATGATGAATATTGTAAAAATTGAAAAATTGACATTCAAGTAGCAAAACGTGACAGAATGTCACTTTTGACACCATGTCATTTTTTAATTAAAAGGAAATGTGAGTTAAAAAAGTGATAGGTGACATTGTCACTTTTAAAAAGTGATATTGTGTAATGTAAATATTAGTGTTTGTGACTTGTGTATTGTGTAATTTGTTAAGTTTCGACGCATTTAGTCAATGATGAATATTGTAAAAATTGTAAAAGTGACACGTGACAAAACGTCACTTTTAATACCGTGTCGCTTTTTAATTAAAAGGGATTGTGAGTTAAAAAAAAAAGTGATAAGAAGTGATATTTTGTCACCTTTATTTAAAAAAAAAGAAAGAAAGAAAGTGATATTGTGTAATGTATATATTAATGTTTGTGACTTGTGTAATTTGTTAGTAATTCATGGATATTGCATAAATTGAAAAAGTAACATTCAAGTAAAAAAAAAAAAGTGACAAAGTGTTACTTTTTTGAGTGTCTTAAAAAACTCGTTTACGCTTATCCTTAGGCACGCTTAGGCTTGAAACTTGATGTCGTCGTTTCGTCACGCTTCACCTGTGCTTTGCTTGTGCATTGCTGCACTTTTTAGCGCCTAGACACGCTTAAGCATGATACTTGGTCTCATCGCTTCTTTACGCTTTGCACTTTTTAGAACGTTACTTTTTTTCCACTAAAAAGTAATACCAAGTCACTTTTTAGTTAGAAAAATTAACATTATGTTTGTGTATGGAGAACGAAGAATGTGTAATGTATCTACTAATGTTTGTAGATTTCTGTAATTTGTTAATAAACGATGAGTATTGCAAAAACTGAAAAAAAATAAAAAAATTTAACAAAAAAATATTTTATACACATAAACCTCACATTTTAACAATTTCACATGAAAAAGTGGTAGGATGTGATTATTTATTTATTTTTATTTTTTTGTGTGTAAAAAAGTGACATTCCGTCACATTTTCACATACAAAATTTTATAAGCCCCTTGCATTCCCCAACTTCACATGAAAAAATGACGGGTTGTGACTTTTTTTTTTTAAAAGTGACATTCCGTTACTTATTCACATAGGAAATTTTCATAGGCCCCCTTGCATTCTCCAACTTCACATGAAAAAGTGGCGGGATGGGGCATTTTTTTTTTAAAAAAAATGACAATATGTCACTTGTTCAAATACGAAATTTCAAAGCATTCCGAGGCAAAGGTGGTTGTAATGTCTGCCGTGGTGGTGATAGTGGTTTCGAAATTTGATAGAGTTCTGAGGTGGTGCATATTGAATATTTGGCATGCGTTGAACCATGTTTAATATGTATTGAGCGAGGAAATTTTCACATAGGAATGAGTAGATCTTTGGACAAGTGGACGTGAGCATTGATACAGGAAGTTTCTATGGGAAATTAGCAGCGAAGAAAATTTCAGGCCTTTGGATGATGAAGTTGGCTTAAAGGATGCAATGCAAGTGAGTGGAGATAGGTTTTGTAGGATTAGACTTCAGAGAAGGTGTAAGAATTTGGGAATAAGGCACCATGTGTAGTCATGTGGATATTTCTTTCGATCAACCGTCAATGAATGGTAAGCTCTTTGTTAAATCATGTCTTTTTTGATGTGTGGTATATTTTTGTACGGAGAATGGAGAATGTTAATGTAATATTATATGGATCGTTCTTTTACACAATCATTATAATTTATAAATAAATTTATAAATAACACAACTTTTTCAACAACTTTTTAACCACATAAATTTTCTCTCTTTAATTTTTAATCACAAATCTTACCTCGAAAATTGAAATAAATGGCGGCTGAAAATTTAAATTAGTTGCTGAACTCAATGATAAAAATTGAAAAAAATGACAGTACTAAAAAGTGATAACATCTCACTCATTAGTTAAAAGAAAAAGTGACAAAAGTGAAATTGTGTTACTTTTTTAAAAAGTTGCATTGTGTAATGTATCTATTATTTTTTGTGAACTTATGTAATTTATTAGTCAATAATAAATATTGCAAGGTGCTTGTTGACATCAAGCATCCGAGAAGTGTCATTCTGGCATTTTTTTACAAAAAATTCGAAGCTTGCAACTTTTTCATGTGAAGTTGATGAATGCAAGATGCTTTTTGAGATCAAATATAGGATAAGTGTCATTCTATCACTTTTTTTAAAAAAAAAATCGTAACTTGCCACTTTTTCATGTGAAGTTGGTCAATGCAAGATGCTTGTTGACATCAACCATTTGAGAAGTGTCATGCTGTCACTTTTTTTTTAAAAAGTCGCATTCTATCACTTTTTCCATGTAAAGTTGATGAATGCAAAGTGCTTGTTGACATCAAAATTGAAGAAGTGTCATGATGTCGCTTTTTTTAAAAAAAAAAAAAAAAAAAGTCGCATCCTGTCATTTTTTCATGTGAAGTTGATGAATGCAAAGTACCTGTTGACATCAAGCCTTGTAGAAGTGTCATGTGAAGTTGTTGACATCACCATTGGAAAAGTGTCATGCTGTAACTTTTTTTTTAAAAAAAAAGTTGCATCCTGCTACTTTTTCATGTGAAGTTGATGAATGTAAGGTACTTGTTGACATCAAGCCTTGTAGAAGTGTCATGCTGTCACTTTTTTTTAAAAAAAAGTAGCAGCCTGCCAATTTTTCATGTGAAGTTGGTGAATGCAAGATACTTGTTGACATCAAGCATCGGAAAAGTGTCATTCTGGCACTTTTTTACAAAAAAGTCGCAGCTTGCCACTTTTTCTTGCGAAGTTGGTGAATGCAAGGTCTTGTTGAGATCAAGCATCGGATAAGTGTCATTATGTCACTTTTTAAAAAAAAAAAAAAAATTCGCAACTTGCCACTTTTTCATGTGAAGTTGGTCAATGCAAGGTGTTTGTTGACATTTACCATTGGAGAAGTGTCATGCTTTCACTTTTTTTTTTTTAAAGTTGCATCCTGCCAGTTTTTCATGTGAAGTTGATGAATGCAATGTACCTGTTGACATCACCATTGGAGAAATGTCATTGTCACTTTTTTTTTTAAAGTCGTATCCTGCCACTTTTCATGTGAAGTTGGTGAATACAAATTGCTTGTTGACCTCAAGCCTTGTAGAAGTGTCATGTTGTCACTTTTTTTTAAAAAGTCGCAGCCTACCACTTTTTCATGAGAAGTTCGTGAATGCAATATGCTTGTTGACATCAAGTGTCGGAGAAGTGCTATTCTGTCACTTTTTTACAAAAAAGTCGCAGTTTGCTACTTTTTCATGCGAAGTTGGTGAATGCAAGGTGCTTGTTGAGATCAAACATTGGATAAGTGTCATTCTGTTACTTTTTTTTTTAAAAAAAAAAGTCACAGCCTGCCACTTTTTCCTATGAAGTTGGTCAATGCAATGTGCTTGTTGACATCAACCATTGGAAAAGTTTCATGTTGTCACATTTTTCTTTTAAAGTCGCAACCTCCACTTTTCATGTGAAGTTGATGAATGTAAGGTGCTTGTTGACATCACTATTGGAGAAATGTATTCTGTCCTTTTTTTTAAAAGTCGTATCTTGTCACTTTTCATGTGAAATTAGTGAATGAAAAGTGTTTATTGACATTAAGCCTTGTAGAAGTGTCATGCTGTCATGCTTCTTTTTTAAAAAATTACCCAAACTACCCTAAAGAATGAATGAAATTTAAAAATACATTTTTTAAAATATTGAAAAAATTGAAATAGTGTAATGAATATTGCAAAAATTGAAAAAGACACATTCGAGTAGAAAAAAGTAGAAGTGTCACTTTTTAGTTCAAAGAAAAAGTGATACAAAGGGACATTGTGTCACATTTTTTTAAAAAGAGGCATTGTGTCACTTTTTAAAAAAAAGTGAGAAAATTATTAAAAATGTGACAAGTTTTTAAAAAGTGGCACTCAATGTCACTTTTATAGTAGATTTTTTTTTTTTTAAAGTGGTATTTTGTTAATTTTTCTTTTAAAAAAAAGTGGCATTGTGCCATATTTTAGACTTTGTCATTTTTTCTTTAAAAAAAAAAGTGATAAAATGATAAAAAGTGTCACCGTATCACTTTTTAATTAAAAGAGAAGGCGAGTTAAAACAAAAAGTTATAAGGAAAAAAAGTGGCATTGTGTAATGTATATTCTTTAATGGTTGTGGACTTATATAATTTGTTAGCCAATGATTAATATTGAAAAAAATGAAATTGACTTTCAAGTAGAAAAAAAGTGACAAATTGTCACTTTTTAGTTAAAAGAAAAAGTGATAAAAATGAAATTATGTAAAAGACACAATTATTCCAATATTTTGAATAAAATTAACAAGTCATGAATTTATTCTAAAGTTTTAATTTATGTTTGATTGAGAAAGTAACATATATATCAATTTTTTAAAAATAAGTGACATTGTGTCACTTTTTTCAAAAAGTGAAAAAATTATTAAAAAAGTGACAAAAACATTAAAAAAATGGCACCAAGATTTACAAACTATTTTTACTTCCTAAAAATTTCAAAAGTGTATTTTTGTAAATGATCAAAAAATAAGGATATTTGTGTTAATACCCCTAAACTATTTTGGGTTACTTTTATACTTGAAAACAAGTACTATGTGTGACTTAATTTTAATGTCAACAAAACTTTATTATGTTATAAATATTATAAAATAAGTGAATGACTAATTATCATTATACCCCTGTATATTTTACATATTACGATTGTGCAATTGTTCACTCCTATAAATAGGAGCCTTATTTCATTCATTCATATGAATTCAATAAGAGAAGAATTCTCTCATATCTCTCTCTATATTCTCTATTGTTAACATAATAGTTTTACAACACGTTATCAGCATGAGTCTCTAGCCAATTGAGTAATATAACGGGAGTATGCTCTACAGTTGCATCTAAATGATGAATCTCTGTATCAGAAACCTGATTATTACTAATCAATGTTTCCTTTTCTCAAACCAAACACTTTTAACTTTAGAAAATAACTCATATATTGTAGATCAGAAAATTTATCCAATTTTTCAAAAATTCTGGTCGAACTGAAAAAGAAGGATTCCGGCCGATCCAGATATCTGATCGACGATCGGCCACCCCCATCAGAATGGGCTTGTCGAGGAGAAGACTCGCCTGAAATTTGGGGATGATCCAACGGTTGAAACAGAAGATATCGACCGGAGAAGAAAGGCTGAAAAACTGTGCAAAAAACAAAATCTGACTGGAAATTGAAACGCTGATCCCAGGCGATCCTGAACTTCGATCGACGATCGGCCAGCGGAATATCAACGGGATTTTTTAGGAGAAGACTCGACTAAAATTTGGCGCCGATCTGACGGTTAAAACGGAAGTTATTGGCCGGAAAAGAAGATGCTGGCGGACTGAAAAATGCTGATTACGGCCAAATGGTTGGTCTTTTGGAGAAACGGAGACCATGGGCATGTTCAGGACGTCGAGGCACACATTATGGTGATGGGTTGATTTTTCCGACCACCGGCGTGTGGCGGTCGACGGCGGCGCGTGGCGGATTCCGGCGATGACGTCAAAAGGCAGTTTGTTTCTTGATGATTTGGATTTTTCTATGATCTTACTTTTCTGTTTTGTACAGTTTTGAAATTTTCCGGCTGTCGAACGTGGTGGTTTTCTTAAAAACTGTTTTTTGAGCAGTTCCGACGGGATTTTGAACTTCGGACCAAAAGTAAGTTTGTTCTAAATTTAATTTCAAACCTATTGACGGTTTCGATTTATCCATATGATCAATATATTAAAATATGGACGATTTTTCCCTTGATGATACGTTAAAATATATTAATCGTGATTTAACAAATTTGATTAATCATTATTAATGATATGATGATAAGTGTTAATAGAATATATATTCTAAATTATTTAACACTATTATGCGATCAATACAATAAATTAAAAGATTTAAAAGTAACATAATAGTTGTCATGTCGTGATGTGTTGAGTATAACTCATTATCGTAACGACCTGAACTATTATGAATACGTTGACTAGATTTGGATATATGACTTGCTCATTTATGAAATATAATAATTTCTTTATATTGTTACCACATATATGGTTTGTTCTACTGATTTTAAATATCTCCACTTATATAAATTTGATAATATTGTTATTATTTGATATTTCAACAAATGGTACCAATAGTTACCATTACCAAAAGATTTTGGATCTTAATAAAAATATTTTATCATTTGGTACCAGAAGTTACCAATATCTGTAGTTGAAAGAGTAGATGAAAATAAATTATTCAACAAGAAAATTTTGATGTATGATAAGATAATATCACATGATAGCACTATGGCTAATGTGAAGATAATCTCATCAGTATTATGAGATAAATGTTATATGATTATGATAAGCAGTTTTGATTAAAGTTTTGACAAGCACTTATGTACTCCAGAAGAAGTACATATTTACTTCAGAAGAAGTAAAGATTATCATACTGAAATGATATTATTATTGCTCCTGAAGAAGTATAAACGAGTCATACATGCAAAATACAAAAGGGGGAAACATTTATGATCCTCAAAATTAGAGATGTGTTTCGGGAGTAGCCATATCCTACCACCTCTGATCTTTTGAGGAAATAAAGAAAATGTGTGTTTCAAGAGTTAGAATACTCCATACTCTACCACTTTAAATCTTTGAGGTACACAAGATTAAACATTGATAAAATTCTAGAAATTTATGGTGTGTCTCAAGAGTGAGAATACTCCGTACTCTACCACCACCTATTCTAGGGTTCACAAAGTTAAGTTTACATTAACCGGACTTCATTTTCGCTTGATTCCCCTTCCTTGCGACCAATTTATCTTAACTCCTGCTGGATCTTGTATTGGAATATATGATTGCAACTTATCCAGCAATTCCTCGATAGTAGGAGCATAAATAAAGATTCTCCTAGAAAATGGAGAGATGAATCCCTGTTTCACAGCATAATCAAGAAATGTTAGCAAACCATCAAAGAAATTGTTAACATTTAAAAGCCCAATAGGCTTAGTATGAAGATCCAGTTGAGCCCATGAGGTAATATTAAAGATTTCTTCTAAAGTACTCTTACTTAAGCTAGGCTTGTGCTTAGAAAATGAATCTGGTAATTCACCAGCTAATCGAACTTTTGCTTCGATCAACCAACGAACATCTTCTGGGATACCTTGATCCATCAGCAGCCTCAATCTTTCGAGTCGAACTCGGTAAATATTTTTCAAAACATTTATCGGAAGATTTGAGTAGTATTTGCAGATATTTGATAATATAACATCCATTTTTTTATGGATCTAATCTCTTCCCAAGTGATCTATTTAAATGCATTATTCAACGCGTAAAAGAGCGGTGGCTCCGCGTGTCAGTGATATCGATTCCATCAAGAAATAATGGAATAAATTATTGAAAATGTGGGAACAATGAGATAATGAGTCATTACCTTTTTCGATATAAGGGAAGATTTGGCGACAATATTGAGAACATGAGATATTTTCTTGGATATTGTACCCGATTTTTCTTCGGTACACTAATAAAGGTATACTTATTTGTACTGTACAGAAATACGTACTGATGAAATGAATATTGTATTGAATCAGAAGTTCATACATATGTACAAGTGAAATATCTTGCTGAACCTGAAGTTCTATAATGATTGGTTAGATTCCAATTCAATAATGAGATTTATTAAGAATGCAAAATGACATTCATTAAAGAACCAGAAGATTGTTCAGGTTAACAAGTTATCATTACTGCTTGTTCTCAAAAGCAAATTAATTATCTCACTAAGAAAATGAATGACTGATTATTTGCTCAAGTAATGATATTACGAGCAAAGTAATAAATGCTAGCATGAATATATCTTAAAGTCATTAATGATTTTACGAATTAGTTGAGATAATGAAATATTATATTGCTAATGGTTTAGAAGATTAAAAGCCTCAAGTTATTTGCTATGAGAACAATTTGAATATAAATATTTCTCATGCAGCAATATTTTACATACAGACATTTCAATACTATGAAATAAAGATTTGCTTGTGAAGCTTTATGATTTGTAAAAGTGCGATATGTATACAATCCACCAAAGCGCACTTAGATATATGATTGAGATTATATCCTTAGAAGGATGACATGTGTTATGGCATTTTAGCCGATTGATAATATTTGTGAATATTATGGGGAAAACACGCCTGAAGCGTAATTATGCCTGAAGCATAATGACTATCGATTCCAAAAATAAATGTCTCTTGAATGATTGAGATGATCCCTTTGAGGCTAAATACTCATGGTGAGTAAAATGGACATAATTAAATGTAAGAGACTCAGGTACCTGATGATAGAACATATAAAGAGATCTATCTATGTTATATTGAGTTGAAATGGAATTGATAAATAAGTCGACTGCATACATAAACAACCCTCTTATGAAAATGATGTTGATGAAATTATAATACTTTGGCCAAGTATATAACCCCAGTGTAGGGATTATTGTTCAAGGACCTGAAGTCTAAATGCTTAAATGTGTAAAGCCAGTAATTATATGTACAAATGAAAAATATTACACAGTCGTAAAAGACGACTCGTTGCGCGCAAGATTTTTCATAGAACTGGCATGACATATGATGGATAGACTATAGTCTAAACCACTAGCTTGAGCTCTTTGATATACCAATGAGTGAGATCAAAATGTATGATTCTCATCTCGGTACTTTGAAAGTATTCTTTGATGTACCAGTTGATCGCGGTACGTTGAGATTTCAAGTAAAATGATTGTAAATTATATGTCGAAATTGATATATATTTCAATGATTGATTATACGAATCAAAAATTGTGGTTTATGAGATGCAAGAACATACATGTATAATCAATGAAAGATTCAATACACCCAGATTAGTATCATTACAGGATGATACAAATGACTTCATGATATAATATGTTGAAAGTGAAATTGGAGTGTACTATTTATGACATCTGGGAAATTGATTATTCACTAGAAGTGAATATGAAAATGAATATGTTTAATTATTCACCAGAAGTGAATTCTAGATTTGATTATTCACCAGAAGTGAATTCTAAATTTGATTATTCACCAGAAGTGAAAGATGCAATCGATAAATTAGTACAACTGTAAGACTGCTTTTCATTTTCTTGCAATTTTAAATTCCACGTAATATTGTGGTGAATGTTATTATAAATTATACTTTTATGATCGTTAACGTCTATAATTGGAATTATTTTTGCAGTGGAAGGACTTGGACGCCGTCTCGATCAATGTACCAATTCGAAAGTTTATAAATTAGTGATTTTAATTATTTTACGTGCAATTCTATGTCTAATTGTTTATTTTAATTGTTGCTTGCCAATTCTATTGTAATTGAGTAGTAAGTTTCCTAAATTGCATTAAATTGAAGTTGGGAAAAGTTTGGTGACACTTTGAAATTTTATTTGAAAGTTATGAGCCTACATTACTAATTTATGAGAGTTGAGGGACTAAATTGCAATTTACCAAAAGTTAAACATTAAACCTAACCTAAAGATCTCACACTCTCATACCACTCTCTCACCCGACGCCTCTCTCACTCGGTCTCTCCCTCTCCGCGTCGCCTCTCCCTCTCCGTCGCTCTCTCCCTCGAATTCTCCCTTGTCGCCGGCCATCACCACCACCACCACCACCACCGTGCACCTTCACCACGGTAACGTCCCCTTCCCCTTCCCCTCTCACACGCAGTCACACACACTGCACCGAACACGCACACACGTTTTCACACACATACACATACACATACACAAATTCTTATGTTTAATTGTATGTATATATTGATGTATATAAGAATTTATGTAAGTATGTATGTATTTTTAATACAATTTTCAGATTTCAGATTTTAATTTTTGTGTAATTTCGAGTTAACCATGAATTTTGGGAATTAATGATGTTATGTATATGAATGTATATATTATTATGTATGTATTCATGTTATGTGTGTGAGAATTCCAGGTTTTAATTTGCTAGCTGAAAATGCAATCCTTATGTATTAATTTTAAATCTGGGAATTTTATGATGATACTGATACCTATAAATATAGATATCGAATGTATGTAAATTTCAGACTGTAAATGATAATGGTATTAAATTGACTTTCTATTGGTTCAATGTTGATTTTAATGGAAGTTTTCAAATTTGGGGATTTCAAATAATCAGGTTGTTTAAACTGAATTTTATGTACATTTTTATTATAATTGTCATTTTCAGATTTATGATCAAGTAGAACGGTAATTGAAATTGTCCATGTGACAATTAAGTTTTGATAATATTGAGTAATTTTGATTTTTGAATGATTTGATAAGTAAGATTTCAAAATTTCCTTGAACTTAATGTATTACTTCGAATATGATATTATATGTGGTGTTAAAAATGTTTGTTATATTAGGAGTCACATAAAAGTATATGTTTTGGGAATTTGAAAGTATGAAAGGAAATTCTTTAGTTTTATGTGCTCTAGTCTCGATATAAGATCACATGTGAGTTAAATTGAAGTTTTAATTTCAGTTAATGTTGGATTGAGTATTAAAATGAATAACGAATTTAATTGTCAACTAAAAGTTTTATTTATTGACGAATGTGAATAATTAGGAATTATGGTACATTGACGTTACGGGTATCCGAGACTTTTCCACTTGCAAATTCAGAAACGGTAAATAGTAAGGACGTCAGGTAAGTAAACTTCCCCTATTTTCATGAAAGTAGAAAGTTAATGTGAAATTAATGTGCGTAAGTGATTTCGTGTTAATTACTTAATGTTGATGTATTTGAATTGCCATATGCAAGTATGTGTATTTAAGGAAATGTTCAAACATGCACATTATCATGTCATTGCATCATTAAGCATGCATTGACATCGAAATGAGAAAGTCAAATGTTTTAATGAAAGGAATGTGTCAAAGTGCGATTTTTGTCAAAAATTATGTATCCCAAGTTTTTGAAAGAATTGGTGTACTTCTATGTCATGAAAGATCCGAGTGGGAAATGGGGCGCGGGGGATCGGCGTACCCGAATGTAATGAGCCGCTTTGCGGTGGAATGAATGTAATGAGCCGCTTTGCGGTGGAATGAATGAATGAACCACTTTGCGGTGGGAAAGTGAATGTTAAACCGCTTTGCGGTGGAAATGCGCATGTTAATCTGGTTCCAAATAAGAATTGCCCACTGTTATCTGATTGACTAGAAGTTACATCAAGTGAGCTCACGATGGAAATGAAGTGAAAGTTTTGAAATGTTAAGTGAAAGTTCGAAATGTTGAAAGTTTTGAAAGGTTAAAGTGAATGGGGATACATATTTCAAAGTTAAAGCATTCATGTCATAAGCATGCATTCATACATAAAGTTTACTTACTGAGCTTTAGCTCACCCCAATTCCTCCCCAACATTTCAGGTGATGAAAGTTAGATGATTAGAGGAGAGCACGTGGTGGCAGGCTCAGACAGTACCGACTTGAATTATTTAAAATTTAATTTAATGATTTAATTTAAGTTTTTATTTGTTATTCTTTTAAATTGATAAATCATTTTGAATTAGTTCATCGGTTCTTAGTCAAAATAAGTTATGGTATTTCCCCGTGATTAGTTTTTATCATGTTTCATGAGTTTATAAATTTATACTTCAAGTTATTTTGATTGAGGAGTTTGGGGAATCGATGTTGAAGTTGAATTTTGGAATTATGGTTGGATGTTGAATGTTGGATTTGAATGAGTTGAGAATTTCATATGTATTGTAGGTGTGATGTCCCTCTACAGGTTGATTATGTCCAAGTTATAGAGGAGACTCTGCCGAAATTTTTATAGAATTTTAGAATAGAAAATGTAAATGTTGAAGTTTTTAAATGATTTGTTTTCGCATTTTAATGTTTTAAACGATTTATTTCCGCATATAATGTGAATGGAAGTTAACACGCCTAGGTTTAAGATTCTTGAACTTGGGGTGTTACAACAACATTGCTTAATATAGCATGTTATAACATCATGAGATATGAACAATTTATATAAAGCTCATCATAAATTATATGATTGCACCAATATACTTGTGATATTCCATGAAAGGAATAAATACGCGTTGCACTCTTTTTCCCTTAGCTGAGGTTTTGTCCCACAGGGTTTTCCTAGCAAGGTTTTTAATGAGGCAACAGTTAGGAGTATTGATGAAAATTAATGAGAATAATGCACTCTTTTTCCCTTCGCTGAAGTTTTGTCCCACAGGGTTTTCCTAGCAAGATTTTTGAGGCATCATTATAGCTATCAACAAGCTATAATTCAGCAACACATTGTTATACTGGAATAATATTAACAAATGAAGGAAATCATAGACATCTTATGAAGAATGCTATACAAGGAGATTTTTATATTCCAGAAGAAAGATGATATCAATGTTCGAGAAGTTCATGAATCCTCAATTGCACACTTCAGGGGGAGAAACATGTTATACTCTTTTTCCTTCATCCATGTTTTGTCCTACTATGTTTTCCTGACAAGGTTTTAACGAGGCAGCGGCTGTACTCTTTTTCCTTGGTTCGGATTTTATCCCATTGAGTTTTACTGACAAGGTTTTAATGAGGCAGCACTTCAGAACTTCAAGATTCAGTACATGATTTGTTCTACTCGAACGTTAGACTCAATGATTCACCATGGCCAACATCAGGGGGAGCTTCTGTACTCTTTTTCCTTCGCTCAAGTTTTATCCCACTGAATTTTCTTAGCAAGGTTTTAACGAGACAGACAATTGCGGAATATGTCATTCAAGGGGGAGTGTTATAAATATTATAAAATAAGTGAATAACCAATTACCATTATACCCCTGTAAACTTTACATATTACGATTGTACCATTGTTCACTCCAATAAATAGGAGCCTTATTTCATTCATTCATATGAATTCAATAAGAGAAGAATTCTCTCATATCTCTCTCTATATTCTCTATTGTTAACATAATAGTTTTACAACATATTCAAAATAAGTTAAAAGTAACTAAGTAAGGCCTTATATTTTAAGATAAGATGACTCATCCTGATGTTAGTTGAATAGTAGACTAAGACAGTTAGAGTCTTAGAGACGTGCTTTGCCTTCTCAAAAATTACATAATCCCCCTCTATAAGCAAAAATAAAGACATCTTTCCTTATTGTACAAAAATAAAAAAATTATGTCTTATTAATCAAACATTCAGACTCTACTAAAAGAAAAAGGAAAGAGAGAAAGCATTTTATGTGAGCTAATCTCGACTTGGACTGGTAGCAATATAACACGCCATTTAACGATGAAAATTGGGTGACGGGTGGTCCAATAAAGTAGGCTAGCATTACTCTTTCTCGTTAGTACTCATAAGTCATAATCTGGCAAATTCTGGCAGAAGTAATTAATTTCTTTCTTTTAATTATTATTTGAAAATCTATTTTCCAACTAAACGAGGTTGGACATTTTACTAGGAGATTCGAGAACCACCCAATCTAAACCAGAACAAAATAGGACTGTGGCCTAGTTCTCAATTCAAGTCACCTAAGGAAATTTTGACTAAATTCCATTTTTTTCATTTAAATTTCAATTAAATTATAATTTATATGAAGGTTTATTTAAAATATAAAGAGTTGGTTGATTCCTCACCCCCCCCCCCCCCATCATCAGCAGGATTAGTTTGGGTTCGGTTTCAAGATATTCGAACAACACTATCAAGCAAGTGTTTGATAAAATTTGTCTATAAATAGGTTCTCAAAATCTCTTTAAACCACTTTTTAATCACACCTATTTTTTCAAATCACTTCTTAATCACACGTTTACCTCTAAAAACTCAAATTTCTGATTATAAACAAAAATCAATCGTCTAAAATTAAAGGGGCTTAGTGCCCACATATTCACATTAGCGCATTGGCTCCCAAGTTATAAAAATGCGCAAATTGTATCATCCACTTTCATGATAATTGCAATCCACGATCATTTGTAATTGTCCTGTCTTCATTGAATTTGCGGATTTTCACATTAGTAATTGTCCTAATCACATATTCACATTAGAAATTAATCTGAATGTTCTCCCCTAATCTAGTATTTTTGTCCAAGACTAGATTTGGTAAAGTAAGGACAGAAATGGTACGCATCACTTTGGGTTTTGATTCAAATTTTGTTGTGGAGGCGAGAGGGCATAGTGGGGGGGGGGGGTCTCCTGATGTTATGGCAAAATGACTTGAATGTTCGGGTGAAATATTTCTCTATGGGGCATATAGATGTAGAAGTGACAGATGAGGATGGAGGGGTGTGGTGGTTTATAGGTTTCTATGGTAATTAGAAAATTTCTGATAGGGTTTTGTCATGTGAACTACTCAGACGACTAAAACTGCACAATTCCCTTACTTGGTTAGCTTGTGGGGACTTTAATGAAACATTGACATCGGATGAGAGGGGTGGAAGTGATTCTCGTCCTATTCAGTTCATGGAAAATTTTCGGGAGGCTTTAAATGATTGTGGTCTGACGGATTTGGGGGCGCTGATGACATGGTCAAATGGAAGAGAAGGGCCGGGACACATTCAAGCAAGATTAGATCGAGCGGTGTCTAATGAGGAGTGGCGGGGGCTCTTCCCCTTGGGGGTCGTAGAGAATCTAGCATGCTCAAAGTCCGACCACATACCGCTTCTCATACGGCCTCAAGGGAAAGGGGCAATTTTAAATGATAATAGAAGAAAGAATCGGCTGTTCCGTTTCGAACCCTTCTGGGTCCTGAAGGAGGAGTATGTCAACTTTGCTGATACGGTTTTGAGTTCGTGGGGTGGACAAGGGTAGAGTGGGGATCCCTTCGCAAGTATTAATCGTAATCTGGTGAGTACTAGGGCTGAATTCACCGCTTGGGGCAGAAAGAAATTCGATATTAGTGGGAAGAGACTTATCCATTTGGAAAAGAAGAGAGATGATCTATTCAGTACTGACTGCCCGAGTGATTATATGAAGGATATAAAGGCTTTGGAGAAAGATATTGAGAAATTACAAAACAGAAAGGAAAGCTTTTGGCGTCAAAGATCTCGTGCAGATTGGTTAAAAGATAGCGATCGGAATACAAAATTCTTCCATCAGCAAGCGTCTAGGAGAAAAGCGAAAAACACCATATGCAGTTTGAGGAGTGCAGATGGGTGGGTCTTAGTAGAGGAGGAGGAAATTTTGGCACATATTGAGACGTTTTATTCCTCACTCTTCACTAGCAGGGATCCGTCGGAGACTGAGATTGTTGATGGAGTTCGAAATATCGAGCCTGTTTTATCTGAGAACAACATCCAGGTTCTCTCGACACCTTTTTCAATGAAGGAGGTGACGGAGGCATTATTTAGTATGGGGCCGTACAAAGCTCCTGGGGTGGATGGTTTTCATGCACTCTTCTATCAGACACATTGAGACACTCTTAAAGCTCATGTCTCTTTTGCTTGCCTCGATGTTCTCAATAATGGCCAGTCTGTTAAATCTATTAATCGTACAACTATTGTCTTGATTCCTAAAAAGGCTAAACCTGAGTCTATAGTGGATTATAGACCTATCTCATAATGTAACGTGTTGTATAAGATTGTGTCCAAATGTTTAGCAAACAGGCTGAAGCAGGTACTATCTCCTTTGATCTCCAGCAATCAAAGTGCTTTTGTCCCCAACCGACTTATTACGGATAATGCAATTGCCGCTTTCGAAGTGCTTCACACAATGGGTAAAAAGAGTAATGGCAATAAAGGCTTTATGGTGCTTAAATTGGATATGACCAAAGTGTATGACAGAGTTGAGTGGCGATTTATTAGTGCCGTTCTGGAGTATATGGGCTTCCCAGAACATTGGATTCGATGTATTTTGGATTGCATTTCTACCCCAGAATATTGTTTCATAATAAATGGCTGCTATAAATGTTCTGTTAAACCATCAAGGTGTATCAGATAGGGATATCCTCTCTCACCGTACCTTTTTCATTTTATGTGATGAGGCCTTCTCGGGTCTCATAAAGAGAGAGGAGGAGTCTGGAAGTCTTTTTGGAATTAGATGTTCGAGAAGTGGTCCTCGGGTGAGTCATCTTCTATTTGCAGATGATTCCATTATCTTCTCGAGGGCGAACACCAGGGATGCAAATTTTATCTTACAGATTTTTGAGGTATATGGTAGAGCATCGGGACAACTAGTCAATTTGGACAAAACCACTATCACTTTTTCTCCGAATGTTGGGGATGATCAGAGAAAGGAACTGGAAGTAATTTTGAATATTGATGGACACACAAGTCATGACAACTATTTAGGTCTACCATCCGTGGTGGGAAGAAGCAAAATGAAAAATTTTGGGGAGCTTAAAGAGCGTGTCTGGAAGAAAATCCAAAGCTGGAATCGAGGATATTTTTCTTACGCTGGCCGTGAAGTTATGATTAAAACAGTTTTACAAGCTATGCCCACATACATTATGAGTATTTTCCGTTTACCAAGCTGTTTATGTGAAGAGATCCAAAGTCTTATCTCTCAATTTTGGTGGGGTTCGAATAAAGGAGAAAGGAAGGTTCCATGGGTTAGCTGAGAACGAATGGGTAGAACAAAGAGTGCCAGCAGCCTTGGTTTTCGAAATCTGTCTACTTTCAATCAAAGTTTACTTGCAAAACGGGGATGGCGCCTGATTCATAATCCAAAATCATTAGTGACTCGTATTTTGAAGGACAAGTATTTTCCTAACTCTTCCTTTTTGCAAGCTACGGATAAATGAGGGAGCTCTCATATTTAGAAGAGTATTTTGTGGGGGTTTTGCGGGGGCGGGAAGTAATTGTGAAGGGATCTTGCTGGAGGGTTGTCCATTAATGTCTTTTTATAATGGTTATTATACAAATTTTTTTTCTTAAAGTATGATTATTTTACAAAATTTTCATTCAATAATAGCTTTTATAGAGAGTCTCTATAAAAGCATGTTTCGGTCATATTCCCCACTCCACTTGAAGAGAGTCTCTTAGTCACCAGTGTATTAGAGTTAAAAGAGGGGGCGGGCATATATTTCTTAGCTCTAAATAATTATTAACATTAATTAAAAAAAACTCATAATAGTTTTTATAGAATAATACAAGTTTAAATATGTTAATAAGTATGTTTGGAGAGAATGAGACGAGACTTGAGAGTGGGAGATGAAGAGCAGTGTAGAGTTGAAATGTAGGGTTTGGTTTAGTTTTGAAATTGTATATTTGGGTGTCGGGTGAATTATGACACTTTTAATTTATTTGAATATTTTTAATTGAACTTATTATTAGGGTATGGTTTCAGAGCGGGTCGGGTCGAGTCGGGACGGGGATTTGATAGTAATCTCCATCTTTGTCCCATCCCCGATCGGGATACTTTTTCATCTTGTCCCCGTCACATCTCCTCATTGTGGGGGATTCCCTGACCCGTTCGAAGCAGGTTCCTGTCAAGTTCGGGGATTCCATACTCCATTATCATCCCTAATTATTCTCATTTAAAACTTTTATATATTAGTGATATTGATTAGTTATATTGATTAGTTATTAGTGACAATGATTATAATGATTATAATGTGGTTCAAACAAGGACGAAATACATTAATCAAAATTATTTATTAACTCTAATAGCCAACAGTAATGTGAAATTTTTTAATTTTAGTAGTTTTTTAAAGTTTTTTTATGGATGCGTGACTTAAAAATGTTTGAAAAGTAAAAAATAGTAAGCTTGACTAAGAATTAATGAGTGAGATTAAGTTTGAAAAGTTCTGGTAAAAGTTTTACCATTGCCAAACAAGCTCTAAGAGTGTTTGAATCTAGTTAAAATGAGTTTTTTTGAAAATAAATAGTGATTTTTAGGAGAATTAATAGTTAAAATTTAATTGAAAAGTCAAATATTGTGAACTTGAATTTTAATGGACAATTAAGATTGAATAATGTAGAAAAATGATAAAATTTTAATGAAAATCAAAAAACGACTAAGATACACTTTAATTCAATTTTTTTAGATGAACTATATGTGGACTTTACTTATCTTTGAATAGTCGAAGATACGTATGTTTGGTAAAAATATTTTTATTTATAAGTAAATAATATATTGTTTTCGAACTAAAATGTATAATTGAAAATTATTTGAACAAAAATGCGTGGTAATTTGAGAAAATGTGTTTCACCTTGAGGATGAAAGGATTTCTTCAAAAACTTCTGACGAACGTGTACGTCTTCCTGTCAAAAGTCTGACAAACAAACAAACAAAAAAATGTCTGGACCTGGATATCGCGTGCTAGTTCTTCCAAAGAGCACGATGTTCGTGATTCTGTATCCCAATATTTATCAGCCACATGTGAATTTCACTCTGCATTGGTTTTACTTTTATATATCTTTACACTAGTAACTTGTTTTGTTTATGCCCACACCACACATTGTAGCGCACTTTGATACGTAAGACCCCCACAAAGTAATTCTGTCCCTAGATTTCTTGCATGATAGTTTCAAACTTTCTACTGGGTTCTTGAACATTTTTCTGCTTACAGAAGTGATTATTCTTGTGGGCTGCTCTTTCGGTACAGAATTTTTGTTCTTCCCGCTCCACGCTTTTTGTGGCTTGAAGCAGTTTCTTTTAATATATAAATAAATAATATATATAATTCTTGAAAGTTTGAAGCCATTGGAGTACAATTTCGATGGCTTCAATCGTGAAAAGTTTCAGGGCAACACCTCGTTTTTCTTTGAATTTGAACAAGAAACGCCGTTCTAGATCTCAAATTCAGTGTTTAGCTACTGGGGATTCGGCTGATGCATTATCTGTAGAATCTGTTAAAGTGAATGGGATTGTTAATGGAGCGTCATCTTCTATTGTGAAGGAAAAAGAGGAGACGGACAGGCTTTCAAGTGAGGATATGGGTTCAAATGCGGAGGAAAAGAGAAGGGAAAAAATTTCAGAAAACGTGAAGTTGGAGCCTTTGTGGGACGATGGATATGGAACTCAGAGCGTGAAGGATTATCTTGATTTAGCCAAGGAGATTATTAAGCCGGACGGGGGGCCACCGAGGTGGTTCACCCCAATCTCCTGTGGTCCGCCTTTAAAGGATTCTCCACTTCTTCTGTTCTTGCCAGGTAAATATTAGATGCTCAATTTGAAACCCATGGATTGTAAATTAGCTTGAGAATATGGATGAACTTGTTTATCTGACAAAATAAATTATTCAAATAATTCCGAGCATAATCATTTTTGTATAGAAGCTTCACATTTTTTTTATTTTATATGATTCAATTTTATAATTGGCGTGCAGGAATGGATGGTCTTGGACTTGGTCTCATTCTGCACCACAAGTCTCTTGGCAAGTAAGTCCCGGATATCTCTCGGAGTCCTTAATTTTTGAATTCTCTGGCTTGGCCACAGTCATCAAATTTTGCCTCGACAGAGAAGCTACTTGTTATTATTGTTACGACTCTCACATTTTTGTAGGTCTCACAGCTTTTTCAGCTACAAATTTCATCAACTTTTATCAAAATTTACTAAAAATCTAATTTTAATCCGCACCAAACATGGGCATAGCTTATTATTCTTCTTTGGTCTCAGGGTCTTTCAAGTTCGGTGCATGCACATTCCTGTGCAGGATAGAACATCATTTGAAGGTCTTGGCTTTTGATTGGTTTAAAAAAATTTATTTTCATTGTTCATCCCAAGAACTTATTCTACAGGTTTTAAGAAGGAAGTTCAAAAAAAAAAAAAAACACTAGTGAATGACAGTATCTGTTTATTTCAGCCTTGGTAGAATGGGTAGAAGAGACTCTGAGGTCTGAGCATTCTTCAGCGCCAAAGAGACCAATTTATGTGGTGGGAGACTCGCTCGGTGGATGCTTGGCACTTGCAGTTGCAGCTCGTAATCCTAATATTGAGCTTGTTGTGATATTAGCTAATCCAGGTGTGCTTTTCAAACTATGATCCGTATAACTTCTCGAGGAGTATTAACTGAATGTACATTCTTTTCAGCAACTTCGTTTGGCAGGTCACAACTGCAACCTTTGCTTCCCCTGTTGGAGGCCTTGCCTGATGAACTCCATATCACCATTCCGTATCTTCTAAGCTTTGTTATGGGTATATTTTCTGCTACTTTGAAAATCTTAATGATAAATTGATAAATTTGACATTTTTCTATATTCTCTCCGTAGTCCGTTCTATTAATCATAATGATTCTTATTGCATATGAAGTTCAGTAAATTTAACTTTCTCGCGTGCCTGCAACTTCTTATTTTTACATTTTATCTCAGACAACCTTCAAGAAATTGTGATCCTCACCATTGATTAGTAGTCTCTTTAATTATATCAAGATGCTATTTGACAAAACTAACATTACTTGCTCTGTTAATCCCCATAACTTAGTGATTGTAGACAATTTAAACATTGAACTATTCTTTTTCTCTTATATAATAATCTGCTTATACATGAGAATAACGGTGGTGAAGGAATTACACTTGTTTATCACAACCTAAGGCCATTGATGGTGCCTAACCAATCTTTGCTCCTAGGATATTCGTCCTTTTTTTCCCCTCCCTTCCCTCCTAGAAGCCACTCATTTGCAGTTACTATCTTCAGCACTACTTACTAGAATCATTGTACTTACCTACATCAGGTGATCCAGTGAAGATGGCAACAGCCACTATTGACTCAATGCTGCCCCCGTCTCAATATTTTGAACAGTTATCTGGGAACCTTACTGGTTTGCTACCACGTCTTTCTGTAAGGACATTCTCGCACTGCTAGATTTTCCTGATTTTTGTTATTTGAACAAGAAGCATCTGTCAACTGTAGAATGCTTAATTTTTCAAAGTGCGGTGTCTATCTACACTTCATCCACATATATACCAGTGCTTTATGTGAAGTTAACTAAAAATGTCATGTTGAATGGAGGGATAAATACTAAAGGAGACAAGACTGCTATTATATAGTTTATTTTATCAATAATCCACTAAAGGGTTGTTTTAGAAAGATAAAGAAATGGAGATTTTCGCATAATGACATGTCCCATGGACATCCTAACCACAATTATGAGATGATTGCAGCATTAACTCTTGAACACAAAGAAGAAAAAACTTGCTATAATTTCTTTTACATCATTCGTGGTTTAAAAATATTCTGGGGGTTAAATATTTGCACAGTTCAAGTACTCAGTTTTATTTGAAATGTTTAGGGCTTGTCTGATATCATACCTAAGGAAGCTCTTCTTTGGAAACTCAAGCTGCTCAAGTCTGCTGCAGCTTATGCTAATTCTCGTCTTCATGCCATCAAAGCTGAAGTACTTGTTCTTGCTAGGTGTCTCCTCGTTCTTGACTCATATATTTTAATGCTTTTCTGTGTAATGCCAGGGGAATGTTGGAACCTATCTTTACCTCCCCAAATAGTTTATAGCCTGAGCAGCCTAATCATATCCAGTTTTGTTTGATAAAGATTATTGAGCAATGGCAACATAAAATATAGATGATTTTATGTAGTCGTGGAGAGAAATAGAAAGCAATTGACGACAAAGTTAATTTTTTATTTTTTGCTTTAAGGAATTAAGGAATGAAAGCTGCCTGTCACTAAGTGAACTTGTAATGACGCATTTGGTAACATCCAATCTCATCAAGTCTTCTGAGCCATTGTATTTAGACAAAAGTATACCCTATGAATGTGCACATTTTTGTTAGTTATTTCCCAATGTTCACTTGGACATGGCATATATGGAGATTATATCATCAAGGCCATTAGAGTTTCATAGACATATATATATAAATATCTTTTTATGCTTATTGGGAAAACCGTATTTACATCCCTAGCTGATGATATAAGCCATAATTTTTGTATTTTGTTTTTCATTGCCTTCAGTCTTGTGTAAAACTTTTTAATAATTCCATCTTTTTGTGGTTGACTTGAAGCACTTAAGTTGCAAATAGATTGGTTTTATTCCTAAATTGTGGGAATGATATGCATATCAGTGGCAAGGACAACATGCTTCCCAGTAAAGATGAAGCTTGGAGGCTTTCGCGTTCAATACGGAATTGCAAAATACGATACTTCAAGGACAATGGGCATACAATACTATTGGTAGGAGAGAATTTTTCCCATGCATTGATTCATCTAGTATTCTAATAGCTCTAACCAGGTTACTGTATTAAGGGTGAGCTTTGCCTTCTGTATACAAAATCTAACTCTAGGATCATATGTATATTTACTCTTTATCGCGATACCTAAGTTTAATATGAAGCATACGTTGGTTAAGCGACTTCCTTTTTATGATAATAAAAGGTTAACTGCAAGTCTGCAACAACGTCATCATGGTATGTATATGTAGCACATTAAAGCTCGTCAACATAGATTGTTTTGGGAAGCCAAAATCTTAACCATACATAAAATTCTAGTGAAATTGAAGACCGCTTAACTTTTCACAATTTACTATGGCACCTTGAGTTTTTGAAATTGAGGCTTTTTCTGGCATTTCACCAGTTTTCAAGATTGACAATCTTAGCACAGGGTGTCGATTCAAATTCTATATGAAGCTGACACCTAAAAAAATCATACAAACTCTTCTGCCACTTTATTTAGGTCCTTGGAGCTGAGATTGAGACAACATATCATGGTTGTATACTAATTTTGTGGCTTGCACCTGTTTTTTACTGCCAGAAAGGAAAGGGATGCCTATTTCCTAGACATAGAATTAATACAATGATCTGCTCGTCTCTTCTTTTATTATATCTATATCTTGAATATTTCATTGCAGAATGTGGAGATCCAATCTTGTTGCTCTTTTGTTCTTGTAATTTGCCTTGTTAATAATTGCCAAAAATCCTTGACATAAAAACAAATGCCAGATGGGATTTGATTATTTTTGTAGTAATAAATAGTTCGCAGGTATTGATCTATCTCAATTTCGTCTCATGCAGGAAGATGGAGTTAATCTATTGACCATTATCAAAGCTACTTGCATCTACCGCCGTTCAAGGAATTATGACTTTGTCGCGGATTATCTGCCTCCTAGCAAGTCAGAGTTCAAGCAAGCACTATTAGGCAATGGGTAAATGAACATGAACTTTTCTCTTTCTAGATTTCATCTTCTTTGACTCCTAATTCCTTATAGTTTTCATTCAATGAAATATTTAAAGCGTAGACACTTGTCGAAGCTTCAGTCATAGGTAGGAGCGGGCAGATCTGAGTCCGAAGAGAATGAACCAAACCTAGAACCAGTGGGATTCTTATAAACTATGGAACTTCAATTCCAGTTCAGCTCCATAATTAGCGTTCAATTATGGTAACAAGAAAATTTATAATATAGACTAAAGTTTCATAAATGAGTAAACCAAAAACGTTAAAAGTTTGGTTCATTTCAGGTATCCAGTCGAGAACCAGATTGAACCTGCAGCTCAGTACTTTTTTCCACTCCTAGTCATAGGTTTTTCAACAAAATATGAAGTGTGTGCATGTGAGTATCTATATATAGGTGCATGTTAGTAATGCATTTATCACCTGCAACTTAATATCATGAACTTAATGTTTTTGTCTGTTGAATTTAGTTGCATGGCCTAAAGATGGACAATTATGTAGTTTATTTTTATTTTGCACACTGATCAAAACAGAATATGTGAGTTATTCTTGGTAGATAAATAGGTGAATCTTAATGACGTGTTACGTCTTATTGCATATTAAATTCCTTTGTACTTGATTCCTTAAAGATGGTTTTTGCATATTATTCAATGTAGATGGTTCCGCAATTACACTGGTCCTGTGATGTGTTCTACTATGGAAGATGGGAAGATAGTGAGAGGTCTCTCGGGTGTTCCAAATGAAGGTCCGGTTTTGTTAGTTGGTTATCACATGCTCATGGGTTTAGAACTCGTTCCATTAATCGAACAATTTCTTCTGGAGAAGAAGATATTGGTTCGTGGTATAGCACACCCGACATTGTTTTCACAGCTTGTTGAGAGTGAGGACAGAGACTTCTCCTTCTTTGACACTGTGAGGTTATATGGTGCATTACCTGTAAGTGCAAGCAATCTTTTCAAATTGTTCGCAACAAAATCACATGTGCTACTTTATCCTGGTGGTGCTCGTGAGGCTCTACATCGCAAGGTGCGAAGGATATAAGTTCTCCTTCCTTTTATTTTTTATTCTTTTTGGGGAGTGGGGGATATTTCTTAAAGCTGGTATAGATCTTGACATTGATGTACCTTCTTATTCCAGGGCGAAGAGTATAAATTATTTTGGCCTGACCAGCCAGAATTTGTCAGGATGGCTGCAAGATTTGGGGCGACAATTGTACCGTTTGGAGTTGTTGGAGAAGATGACATAGCAGAGGTAATTATTCTTTTATTGATTAATAACAATATTAGACAATTTCTTTCATGTTTTGTGATGAATTTTCTTTGAGAGTTTCTTTGCTTATACTTACTCCCTTAAAAACGTAGTCAGTTTCAAAATTCCAACTTTCGACTTTTCATTATCACATTAGAATATGATATTTACTGGCAGCATAAGATCTTGACAAAACCATCTACAAAGGGACAACATGAGGACAGTATAGTTAAGCTTTCGAAATGGGGATCTTATTTTGGGACACCTCAAAGATGACTGGATGAAGTTAATGAAGTATGAATTCTCACTCTTGAATCATAAAATCATCTCGTCACTCTTGTGAAGTTTTAAGACTTGAGATTCCATCTTCAAAAGTCAATCTTGTTAAGAGAAGTAGTCCAAACTCTTATATGTTGGTCAATATATTCATCTTTATTCGATGCAAGTTTATCCCTTGACATGCCTCGCATGATAATAGCTCATTTGAGCATATTAATTTTGAAATTCACGTGTTAGTTTGATCTTAATCGAACGAATGCTCGATGGAATATAATAGGCTCTGTTGTCATATTAATTTAAGACATAAGTTTTCATTTTATAAGGTTAAACCTTGTTAAAAAGAGTAGTTCAAGCTCTTATATGTTGTTTTCTATTTTCATCCATCCCTCAACAAGGAGAGGAAAGAGGTTACTGGCCTAACCTCCTATGTCTATGGCTTTAGGGTCTATAGTGGTGCATGTTGTGAAGTTTTAAGGCTTGAGATTCCATTTTCAAAAGTTAATCTTGTTAAGAGAAGTAGTCCAAACTCTTATATGTTGGTCAATATATTCATCTTTATTCAATGTAAGTTTATCCCTTGACATGCCTCACATGATAATAGCTCATTTGAGCATATTAATTTTGAAATTCACGTGCTAGTTTGACCTTAATCGAACGAATGCTCGATGGAATATAATAGGCTCTGTTGTCATATTAATTTAAGACATAGGTTTTCATTTTATAAGGTTAAATCTTGTTAAAAAGAGTAGTTCAAGCTCTTATACGTTGTTTTCTATTTTCATCCATCCCTCAACAAGGAGAGGAAAGAGCTTACTGGCCTAACCTCCTATGTCTATGGCTTTAGGGTCTATAATGCCTTATTTCAGTTCAAAGATCGGCCATTAATGAGAAACACACGAACTCAACACAAACTTTTCATCCACATATCTGCATCTACATCTATCTATATGTATCTACATCTACTCTACTACTACATGAATTAAAAACTTTTCCCCATCTATCTACATCTACTGTGTGTAGGGCATAGATAGAGCTACATATAGTAAATTAAAAATCCACTTGGTTAGAGCTATTAGAATACTAGATGAATCAATGCATGGGGAAAATTCTCTCCTACCAATAGTAGTGTATGCCCATTGTCCTTGAAGTATCATATTTACCCAACATACCCTTATCCTTTATTTAACAACATTAAATAATAAGTTATATTACTTTATTATTTAATAATTTAAATTTTTATAGTATAATTTTATATCATTATACTTTCTCATTTATTTAGTATCAAATTAATTTATTATCTAACAATTTGAAATGTTATAATACAACTTCATATTATTATTCTCATATATTATTATACATTTTCATTTATTTAGTATTTAAGAAATAAGAAAAATTATGTTATAACTTTTATTTCGTTTAATAAATATTATTATAACTATAATATATTAATATAACACTTTAAATATTACATCAAATTTCAAAAATTAAATTATCTTCTCAAATTTCATTATTTACATGGTATATAATATGAATATATAACCACTTGGACTTCAATGCAAAATGTTACAATCTCATTACTCCTTGACTCTTATTTCTAGATTTTAAATGAAAAGAATATTTTACAAATTTTAATACACATTTATCTCTCTTTTATCCTTTAATTATTGAGTGTTCTTCTCAATAATTTTTTCAAGTTTTATGCTTATTTAATATTATAGTTTTAATCTCCAATAATCTTTGGATAACAAGTTGGAAAACAAGTTTTTCTTCTACGTATCTCATTAACTCCACCAAATAATGAAGGATATTCATTCAAGTTCAAATTATATGAATAATCCTCATTACGTCTATGCTTTGTAATGACTATTAACATGGCTCAAAGACAAACAATGTCTAATGTTGAAATATACATTCTTGAAATGTATTATCTAATGGGCAATTTTTATGTTGTACTTTCTCTCGGAGTTTCAATGAAAATAATAAAAGTATTGGTAAAAACAGAAAATAAAATTAAGAAAAATTATAAGATTTTGACAAAAAAAATATTTTGTATTAGGAATTATTATTGTAATCAAAACATTACATTTTAGTTTATTCAACCCTTTTCACATTATAATAATTTCATAAAAAAATTTTATTCATATTTATCCTTTTTAACAATTTTTAATTTTTCCTTTAACAATATGATCAATTACTTCATTACTTTAAAAAATAGTATTAGTACTTTACAATATTGAGCATATCATTCATTCTATACATCAGACGAGCAACACACGTGTTTACTACTAATTCATGTAAAAATATCTATATTGGCATATATTGAAGTGATCATCATGCTTGGAAGCACTGTTTTTCTTTACTGTGAAACCTGAAAATTCCTCTGATGAAAATCACAGAGTCCATATTTGCTCAAAATTAATGTACATATTTGTATATTGGTCCATATCATACCTATGTGTTTATACCTGTCTATGGGAATGAAACTTGACAAATATATTTCTTATAAAATTGATATCTTCATTTTGATTTTTAAATGGCAGTTGGTTCTGGACTATGATGGCCTGATGAGAATTCCAAATATAGGTGACAGAATTAGAAGAGATAATGAGAAGTATAAAGATCTAAACGTAAGGTAACCAATCTACCTCGACAATACCATATGTAAAGTCATGTTGGGTTAAATACACAAGCCGTCACTAATCTTTCTGTGAAATTTTTATATCGATCACTAAACTTCCTCTTGTTTCAAGTTGTTTACTGAACTTAAAACTTTGTTATACCGTCTATTTCCCCGTTAGTTTGACTAATGAAAAAGGTACTTGACAATCATGTTATTTGTCAACTAACAGGCACGAATGCAGTGACCAAACTGTAATAAATGTTTATTTAGTTACCAACTTTAAACAAAATTGAAACTCAGTGACAAACTTGGAACAAAATGAAATTTAGCGATCAACATGAAATTTCCCTGAAAGTTCAATGACCACCAGTGCTTTGAGCCCCCTAATATTTGCTCAAAGCTTGGTTTACTTTTTATGCTCTTGTAGCTGTGAAATTGAATCTACATCCAATGACATTGAAGATGATCTGATTACAGGGCTGGATTGAGGGGGGAGGTTGCCAACCAAGAATTATATATCCCGGGAATTCTACCGAAAATTCCTGGCCGCGTTTACTATCTATTTGGGAAGCCTATTCCAACAAAGGGAAGGCGAGAGATGTTGAAGGACAGAACTAATGCGAGAGAATTGTATTTGCATATAAAATCGGAAGTTGAAAATAGTATAGCTTATTTGATGAAAAAGAGAAAGGAAGATCCTTACAGAAGTATAGTCGATAGGACAGTATATCGGATTCTCCATGCTCCTATGGATCAGGTCCCGTCTTTCGAACCATGAATGGTGGGTTTTGACGGTATAAAGTATGACCCCAAATTTTATTATCAGTTTTTAGAGACAAAATTATGATCCCACATTACATACTAGAATATTTTGTCGTTCAGGGCGTCAAATTCGACGACATTTGGGAAAATACACAAGGAGGAAGCTAAAAAAACATTTCTAAGATGTCTGAAAGTGGAGACAGGATGAAGCTGTTGAGTGTTGAAGAATCATGTTACTATATACTATATATTGTAGGTTTTGTAGCATTGCAAATTTGCATGAGTACAGGAGATTATTTTAGTCCATAGTACTACCCTCAACATTTAGAATTTATTTGATTCTCATGTAAACTATTTATATTAAACGTGTTTCTTAAAATCAAAAAGTTTCTATCAATGTCACTTTATTTCATCTAAATTCTTAATTCCAAAACTCTGCATAATGCTTCACATAATATTAGCCCCCGTTTGATCTCCATTTTTTCAAAACAAAATTTATTCGATATTCAATCTCAACCATTCATCTTAGTCAAGCCTACCATTTTTTACTTTTTAAACATTTTTTAACTATACATTCTCTTAAAAATACTATTCAAAATCACATTATACACAAAATAATGGGGGTCAAACAAGGGCTTAAAACCTGATTTAGTAAGGTGCAAGCAAACACGTCCGTGCATACGTTTGCGAACTTGCCAACTGACCCGACCCAACTTGGTTAAGTCGATTTTGTGCGTAATCAATTCAGATTCTGGTATATAATTGCGTTGGGCACTATAAAAACAACATCAAACTAAAAAATACGTTGCAATGGAATACAACTGAAAAATACAGTTATCTTCTTCACTGTGCTGCTCTTCCCCGATGATGCATACTAGCATTGTCGTATTCTTCTTCCTCGACGATGCATACCAGTGTCGCTGTATTATTCTTCCCCGACGATGCATACCAGTGTCGCTGTATTCTTCTTCCCCAACTGCATATCAGCGTCGCTTCTATGGTGTTGGTGATTGTTGTAAATATTGTTATTGGTGATAAGGTAATTTTAGAGTGTTGGTAATGGGCTGTGGTGTAGGTAGTGGTAGTGGTGGTCTTGGTCAGATGGAGGTGGTGGTGTTGAGAAAGACAACAATGATTGTGGTGTGGAAAAGGTGGTTGTCGTCGTCATAATCGTGGCGACTGTGGTGGTGGTCAATAGTTGTGATCTACACCTCAAAATGTGACAATAGTGCACGATAAGTGATTGATTTTATATTTGAGACAAAGTATCATAACTATTTTGCAAAATATCAAGGAGTGATACCGAGATTTCGCCTTAAGTATCATAAAAATTTGAAAAAGTATCAAAAATTTCATGTTGTGATAGAATGATACTTGTATGAAAATCGTATTTTTCAAAAAAATAAATAAATAAATAAATAAGAATTTTCGATGATTTTTTTAATATGAAGTAAGTTTCAATTATGATATTAAAATATGAGTATTTGTACAAACGCCCCATTCAGTTTCCCACTTACCGATCATTTAATAATAATAATAATAAATCTTTGATAAAAGAAAATCCAGTTTATTATTTGGGTCGGGTGGGATAAAGAGGGAAGAAGTTCTCACATAATTTTTTTTATTGGAAATCGAATCAAATTCCCTTTAATTTACGCCTCATCCTCAGATAAAGATGTCTCTGACACTACTCACCTGACAAGAACAACTTTTTCTATTATGTTTTTTTGGCCAGTCTGGTCAGGAAGGATAAAAGAGATATCGCATGATCTTTTTGTTGTTAAAAAAATAATAGCAAACAAAGAAAAATATAAATATATGACGAAAAAAAATTACGGATCGTCAAAACTTTAGGCATTCCACTATATGAAAAAATCTTTCAATCATATAGAACTTCATTCATCAAATTCTCCAAATATTGTAGGAAAAATATACACAAGATTTACCACATCTATAAAATTATACTTCTTTCTACAACCACAAAGAAAACAAGAAAAACAAAGATACTAGACTTCAATTTTCCCTCACAAAACTCTCTAGCCACATTTTCTAAAATAATAAATAACATTATCTATTTATAAGAACAACTACTACATAGAAAATTCAATTTTACAAATGCGAAGGAAATTCTTTTTTAATGTTATAATGAAACCATCAAGTTTATTCAAAAAAGAATTCAACATTTATTTTAATTCTTTTTCGCAATGTAAAATCTCCAAAATTCAAAATAATCCTAATCTAAATCATTTTCAAACACGTGGCACGAGCATTCAATTAGAGTTAAAACTTGTTTGAGGCAATTATCTCAATGATCTCCACCTTACCGAAAACGAGTCAAAACTTTTATCATCTCTTTTACAACTTATGTCAAAAAATACTTGCTAGAAAATTATGATACAACCCCTGCCCGTATTTGGTTTTTCCTATAAGCCCATTGTTGTGTAATTGTCTAAAATTGCCAAAGTTAGAAGACTTTAATTGTAATTGGAGAATAAGTTTTGTAATTCAGCTGAATTAGGATACGAATCCTAATGGAAAGTAAATTATGAAATTTGTTGATATTGATTACGTGTCCTATGTGGATTAAATCTTGAAAAGAGTAATTGATCAAGGAAACCATTTCCACAGTCCATGCCTAAGTGAAATATAGCTATAACGTGATTTGATCCAATAAATATACGTATTATTTTCTTTTGTTGTAGAGTACATTGACTAGAGAGTTTTGTGAGGAAAAATGTAGTCTAACATCTTTTTTTTCTTGGATTCTTTGTGGGTTGTACAAAGAAATAGAAATTGGTATATGTAATAAAACTTGATTATTTTTCCCACAATACTTAGGGGGTTTGGTGAGTATAAATTTAATATAATTGTAACAATTTATTATATGGTGAAAATATTTGATGGTCCATAAATTTTGCGTTGTTGTTTTATTTTTTTGTTGGCTAAATTATTTCTTGAACATAAAAAATTTATGTATGGTTAATTAGAGAGGGAATTTGTGTGTAATTCCCAATAGTGGCACTTTTTTCGGGGAAATGACGTCTAATTAATAGAGTATCAGGTGGTTCGAAGATTTTTTTGGAGCAAAAGAAAATATTTCTATCAAGTACAACGTGGAGAAATTTGATCGGATAATCGATTTTGACTTGTAGCAAGTGAAAGTCAAGGATATAATGATTCAGACGGGACTACACAAAGCTTTGAAGGAAAAACCAACCCCGAGTTCTAACAAAGAAACTGAATCCAGTACGAGTGGTGAAGATTGGGAAGATTTGGATTTGAAGGCTGTTGGCATGTTACAACTTTATTTGACCAAAAATATTCTTGTAAATATTTATGGGATATCTGTTGTGAAGGAACTGTAGGAAAAACTGGAAGAGTTGTATCGGATGAAGAGCTTATCAAATCACTTGTATCTGAAGGAACAGTTTCATTCATTGAGAATGAATGCATGTACGAAAATCTCAGACCATCTTAGTGTTTTCAATGGGATTGTTTCTGATCTGAAATCTATTGGAGTTAAAACTGATGATGATAATAAAGCATCGATGCTCATTTGGTCCTTCCATTAACGTTTGAGCACATCAAGCTAATTTTGATGTACGGGAAGGAAACTAAGGATTTTTTTCAGAAGTTACAAGTTGATTAGGTTGAAGTGACAGTTCATCTTAAAACACTTTACTTATTACTGAAAAGTAGAAGATAGGTAACTTCACGAGGAAGAAGATAATGCGTCATAACTGTGGAGAATCTAGTCATGTGAGAAGAAATTGTCCAAAAGATGGAGCAAACTCGGCTAACTGCTCGGAGGTGGACAATGCGACACTCCTGATGGAGGGTGGTGATGATGTACTTTAGTAAGATGGGACTTCCTTATGGCATGGAACCAGTTGCCATGATAGAGGATGTGTTCTTGCTAGCGGGTATATGCATACGAACATTGGTTAGGCATTAATGCAGAGTGTGTGGTGAAATTGATATCGATGGCTGATGAGCTCTCAGGAAAAGCCAAACATGGGAGTTGCACCATAATTTTTCAGCAATGTTATTTCGACGTGAGCCGATGAAAAGCTCGGAGTTCGTTGATAATTTTGAGTGGTCATACTCATATGATGAAGTATGAGATCGTAAAAGTGTGTCAAAAACTTACATGTCTATTTCCCAAGTATCGTCAACAAAAGAGATGATTGAATTTTGGCTCGTTTTCGGTAAGCCTCAAATTGTCAAAGTTGGAGAACTTTAATTGTAATTGGAGAATAAGTTTTTTAATTCAGCTGGATTAGGATACGAATTCTAATGACAAGTAAATTATGAAATTTATTGATATTGATTACGTGTCCTTGGTCGATTAAATCTTGAGAAGAGGAATTGACTTTGGAAACTAATTTCACAGTCCATGCCGAATTGAAATATAGCTATGACGTGATTTGTTCCAATAAATACATGTATTATTCTCTTTTGTTGTTGAGTACATTGACTAGAGAGTTTTGTGAGAAAAACTTTAGTTTAGCATCTTTGGTTTTCTTTGATTCTTTGTGGGTTGTACAAAGAAGTAGAAATTGGTAGATGTGGTAAAACTTGATTATTTTTCCTACAATACTTGGGAGAGGGGGTTTGTTGAGAGCGAATTCTATATAATTGTAACAAGTTCTTATATAGTGAAAAGTTTTGACGATCCGTAAATTTTGCGTTGATGTTTTATTTTCTTGTTGACTAAATTATTTCTTGATCACCAAAAATTCATATGAGGTTAATTAGAGAGGAAATTTGTGTGTAATTCCCAACACTCATCAATCTTTGACATTAATTTCACTACACACTTTACATCAACGTCAAACAAATGTCCGTGTGTAGACATATGGACTTACCGTAAGAACACATCCTCTATCAGACAACTAACAACAGGCCACGAGGAAGTAAATATCTTACTTAAAGTACATCTTCACCGTCTCCCGCCAAGAGATACGTATTGTTCGACTTAGCAGTTAGCCAAGTCTACTCCACAATTTTCCCAATCGACAAGTAACACTTTCGCCACTTATGGTAGTGAGGATTATACGCTCAAAATTTTGCCACTTAAACAAAAGAACAATGCTATGGTATATAACATATGCACAAAGATGTAGAATATAAACAACTGACCCGATGATCAGTCTTGGATCGATAAGGATGAGAAGACATGGCTCGATGAATGACGTCTAAAGTTGGTTGGTGAATGTTCCAGGAGTATGGCGTCCAACAATTGCACGAGCGCTGGTGTACTAGGCAAACTTGAAGACAACCCTTTGCTTATATGGCCTTGCTGATTGAAAAATGATATCTTGAGGGTTCTTAATAAGAACTGTTGACTACAAAATCTGGTAGAACCTTGGATCAAAATGTCTCATACTTCCCCTACACACTGAACAATATCATTGCCAGCCTGGATTAAGTGCCTCGGAAGACATCGCCTCAGACCAGGCACTTCGACTGTAGGTGGCTCGGATGAAATTTCACTTTGGCTTTACAGTAACTTAACGAGTCACGTGTGCAGCTATGTGGGTCCTCTCGAGTGACGTGTCAAGTCCACTTTGGCATTGTCGCAACAGCAACAATAACCCTTGCTGCCATTTGGATGTATTAAAATAAAATGATGCAATATCCTTTCTGTAATTATTATGAATAAATCATAACAGCAGAATATAACGAAGTGGGGATAAGAAATACAACCATGGACTTGACCTTTTTGAAGATTTATGAAATTCTACGTGGTAAGTAAGGCTTTTTAGGGATAAAGTCAGTTGTATTTATTTATTCAAGTAAAACCCTGAAATATAAAAGGGATGTATTGCTAAAATAATGGGGTGATCATGCCTTGAGCAGGTTCAGTCATTCAAAACACGAATTGAAGTTGATGATTGGCTTGCCAAAAATTCTATCCCTGTCTTGGGGTTTTGCATCTGTCGACTGAATTGCTATCGTAATTAGTTATGTACTGCAGACTAATTATACTCAACTTGATAAGAGAGGAAATTTTGAAGATCCTACTTTTAAATTTCACATTCCACTTCAACTTGCTGCAAAACGTGAAATAACAAGTTCTCTGATTGGAGGTATGACATCTGAAATGCTTCTTTTGGAGCATGTTTTGAATCTGTTATTAAAAAGTGAAATTATTTTTTGTCTTCAAACTTGTTTGGATATTTTACTTTTTCATACATTCAAGTAAAAAGTTATTTTTTTGAAGGCAACTCTCACCTTGTCCATGTTTGCCAATACCTTCAATGGCACCCTGCCAAACAAAATTAATGCATAAGGTGTTGTTTTTCTGCTAATAGAACGCCATTTGAGACATTCCTAAGATGCTGATTTTCCACTTGAACTGCCGTTGAACTGCCATTTTGAGGTAAATCTTAAAGGGCCCGTGCAGTTAAGTCATATAGCATTAAGAACTCCACTGTTTCCTGGCTTGTCACTGCGTTGAAGAAATATAAGACGAAACAACTTATAAGCCACTTAAGCAGAAGTGAAAATGTCACAAAACTATTTTGAAGAAGAAAATCTTAATTTTTGTTTACCAATTGAAACGAAATGAGAGAGAAAAGAAAGAGCAACAGAATCATCTACAAATTCCACAGAAGAAATGAGAAATCGTGGGAATCACCACAAATTGTGCGGAAATTAGTGGATAACTGCCAAAAAAATAATTCAAAATTCTTAGCGGCATTTCGTCAAGCACTAACTCTCGTAGCAACATCGCCCAGTCACCCACCCATCATCATCCGCACTCAGTCTCCGTCTCTATGACTATGATCCTCAGTTTCATCCAAAATATAAACTATCGTTCCCTCCATATCCAAAGTTACAGCCTCGCAATATACATCAACTGGCTAAGTTAGAACGATATTTCTAAAGATTTTGTTAAAGAAAACTATCCAAATAAATCTCAAATATTAAATATGATAACTGATAACCAAAAGAGAAACAGAAAAGGGTAACCTGAGGTCAACGCAGGTGATGGTTGAAACGAAGTTTGAAGGGAGGAATCGAGTGCCGGCAGCTTCTCCAATTCTGATCTCGAATGGCCTTTGATTTGGTGGACGACAGCGGTTTCTCTATCACTTGGAAGAGAGGCCCGAGATAGACAATGTTGGTGAGTAATTTGCTTAAGCTTGGAGGAAGGTGGGAGTGGGCAGTAAGGGAAAAAAGGGAAAATTACATAGAAACTTGCATTTCAATATTACAATTCAAATTTCTTGAGCCGCCAAATTTTTTTTTTTTTTTAATTTTCAGGTGTTAATTAATGTAATTATAATTCCTAACTCAACCCCTCAATAATCAAATCAACAAATCAAACAAAATGTCCCCATTCACTCTCTCCCCTCTTACCATCTTTCTTCTCTCACACAGCCACCGGAGTCACTGCTACAGACGGTAGCAGCTGCAACTAGAGAAGCCCCGGCCACTGGAGCCTCTGCTACGGGTGGTAAAAGCGGCTCGCGAAGTCCGCAGCCACTGGAGCATCTAGTAAAGAGGGCAGCAGTTGCTCGTTGAAGATGATCAGCTTCTCCTCAACATCGCAGTCACAGATCTGGTTTCAGATTGTTGATTGAAGTTACAGTTTGGCCGGAATCAAGAATTGAAGTTTCGGCCAAAAATCTCTTCTCCGGTAAGATTCTCCTTGCACCATCGTGGGAAAGCTGCATTTCTTCCACTCGAGTCTTCTTCTCAACTTGTGCCAATGAAGTCCTTTTCTCGCTGTTTTGATAGCTGAAGACGGTGGTTCAACAACGGTCAGTAGTGGTTCTTGCTAGTTCTTCTCCTTCGACCATTGAACTCAGCCGCGAAATTCTGCCCGTTCCTTCTCATTATCAGTTTTGTTTTGGAGCTTATTATTATATTTCCATTTTCGTGGTTCATGGAGGTAGTAGTGTTGTTGATAGCTTGAGCAGATTCTCACACATTCTAGTAAAGAACCGAATTTGTTGGTGGTAGGGGTGATGTGGTAGTGGTGGTGGTCGTGATGACTGGTTGTGCTCTGCTGAGGGGAGATAGTGGCGGAGCAGGAGGTGATGGGGGTGATGTGGTAGTGGTGGTGGTGGTGGTGCTCGGCTGCTGCAGTGGAGTGGTATTTTTGGAAGAAACGGGTTGGGGTGGGTTGCTGTGGGGGGTTTGAGTGGGGTTTGGGTGGGATAGGGTAGGGTGGGGTGGGGTGGGGTGGTCGATTGTGGATGATTGTGACAAATTATTATATGAATGTGACCAAAATATTGACTAATTGTGACTGTGCGACATATGATATCCGCTCACATAATGCTCACATTTTGGAAAGAATCCTATGGCTGCAACGACGATTTTGAACGAAGAAGGAAGTGAAAAATCGAAAAATCTCAGATTTCGGCCAATTTACACCTCCGATCACATAACGCTTTCCACCGTTGGATTTGTGAGGCAGAGGAGAAACAGTTCCGATTCACCAATTTTAAAGTTTGTGGCAGTGAACGTTTGGTTGATGGAACCCGAGACCGAGAGGTAGTTTTGGAACCAGATTAGCATGGTTATCCTCCTGCACCTTCAGTTGAAGTTCTCGAAAATGACCTTAAACAGTGTATATTATATGTGACTTGGTGATCTGGGATTGGATTAAATGCAATGGCAGGGGGATCTTAAAGCCTGAATACTTTTTCATTCGAAAACAAACTGTAGACGAGTAATCGAGATTCCAGAATAAGGATAGTTGGCTCGCCTTACATATTAAGGGCTTGGCATTTTCTTTCCATTCGGTTGTTCACCTTGCTGAAGATACCCTTTCCATCATTTTTGGGAAACCATTTAATAGCATCTATAGACATCAAGTAATCAATTTTAGTAATCACCAATAGCTGTGAACAAACCCATTACCAAATCCACCTGCCATCACCGACATTAAACCGGTAACCAAAACCTCCTCCTTTCCTCATAAATTTCACTTTTCAATCACCTCTAGATGATGTCCTTCATCATTACTTTTATCTTAAGATTATGCCGTGTTTGTTGGAGGATTTTTTATTTTCGTGAAAGCAAAAAATGAACAGGAAGGCTTTTCCTAAAATAGTTTGAAACCGTGTTTTATGGTTTATACAAGAGTTGCGATATTTATTCAAAATTTGATTTGACCCTTCTAGTTACAAATGTGACAAATTATATGGGTGATTGTGACTGAGTTGTAAATTTGTGTATGCAAACTGTGACTTTATGTGACCAAACTGCGACCTTGTATGACTGAATTGTAACCTCGTGTGATCGAACTGTGACTTTATGTAAGCGAACTGTAACCTCGTGTGATTGGACTGCGACCTTGTGTGACCAAACTGTGACCTTGTGTGACCAACTGTGACTTTGTGTGACCAATTGTGACCTAACTGTGACTTTGTGTGACCGAAATGTGACATTGTGTGATCAACTGTGACTTTTTGTGACCAACTGTGACTTGATGTGACTATTGGACGAGGACGTGATATGACATACAATTGTGTCAAATATGACTATGTGTGACCGAACTGTGACTTTATGTGATTGACCTGTAACCTCGTGTGATCTAAGTGTGACCTTGTTTGACCTAACTGCGACTTTGTGTGACCAAACTTTGACCTCGTGTGACTAATTGTGACTTTGGAGGGGTGGGGTTTGACAACTAAATTTGTAATTGTGACTCTGTGTGACCTTATGTGACTTAACTGCGATCTCGTGTCACCTTGCGTGACTTTAGGGGTGGGATGGGTGGGGTAGAGGTCGGGTGGGGCTAGAAAAAGTAGAAGAAATCATTTTTTTGTGGTGAGGTGGGGTCGGGGTGGGGATCAGGGTTGGAAAAGTAGAAGAAAAAAAATCATTTTTTTGGGTGGGGTGCGGGGTGGGTGGGTAGGGTGGGGTCGAGGTCGGGTTGGAGGTTGGAAAAAGTACAAGAAAAAAATTATTTTTTGGGTGGGTGTGTGCATGGGTGGGGTGGGGTAGGTTAGGTATGGTGGGTTGAGATGGGGTGGTTGGGGCGAAGTATGAAAAAATAGAAGAAAAATTGATTTTGGATGGGGGTATGGTGGTGGCAGGGTGCGGTGGGATGGGGTGGAGCGGTTGGGGGGAAATGTGAAAAAATAGAAGAAGAATCATTTTTTGACGAGGACGTGATGTGACCTACAATTGTGTCAAATATGACTATGTGTGACCGAACTATGACTTTGTAAGAACGAAGTGTGACTTTATGTGATCGACCTGTGACCTCGTGTGATCTAACCGTGACCTCGTTTGACCCAACTGTGACCTCGTTTGACCAAACTGTGACTTTGTGTGACCGAACTTTGACCTTGTGTGACAAACTGTGACTTTGGAGTGGTGGGATTTTACAACTAAATTTGTAATTGTGACTCTGTGTGACCTTGTGTGACTTAACTGCGATCTCGTGTCAACTTACGTGACTGACTGTGATTTTGATGGTGGGGATGGTGGGATAGAGGTCGGGTGGGGCTAGAAAAAGTAGAAGTAATCATTTTTATGGTGAGGTATGTAGGGTCGGGGTGGGTGGGTTGGTGGGGTCGGGGTTGGAAAAGTAGAAGAAAAAAATCATTTTTTTGGTAGGTGGGGTGGGTCAGGTGGGGAAAAGAAAAAGAAAAAAATCATTTTTTGGAGTGGGGTAGGTGGGTGGGGTCTAGGTCGGGTTGGGGTTGGAAAAAGTAGAAGAAAAAAATTATTTCTTGGGTGGGGTGGGGTGGGGTGGGGTGGGATGGGGTGGGGTAGGGTGGGTTGAGATGAGGTGATAGGGGTGAAGTGTGAAAAAATAAAAGATAATAATTTTTTATGGGGTTTGGTGGGTGGCGGGGTGCGATGCGATGGGGTGGGGCGATTGTGGTGAAGTGAGAAAAATCATTTTTAGGTGGAGTGGGGGTGGTTGGGTTGGGTGTAAAAAATAGAAGAAAAATCATTTTTGGATGGAGGTAGAGTGGGATAGGATGGGACGGTTGAGGTGAAGTGTGAAAAAATAGAAGAAAAAACATTTTTGGGTGGGGTGGGTTGTGGTGGGTTGCTAGGGTGGGGTCGGGTGGGTTGTTAAGGCGGAGTGTGAAAATATAGAAGAAAAATCATATTTGGGTGGGGTAGGATGGGATGTGGTGGGGTGGGTGAGTGGCGAGGTATGGTTGGGGCGTGGAAATTTAGGAGAAAAAAATTAATTTTGGATGGGGTGGGGTTGGGGATGTGTTGTGTGGTATGGTCTGGGCGAGTCGTGAAAAAGTAGTAAAAAAATCATTTTGGATGAGGTGGGTTGGGGTAGGTTCTGGGGCGAGGTTGGTAGGGGAGTCGAAAATTAGAAGAAAAAAATTAATTTTGGGTGGGGTTGGCGTAGGTGGCGGGGTAGGATAGGGTAAAGTCTGGGCGAGTTATGAAAAAGTAATAGAAAAAATCATTTTGGGTGGGGTGGTGTTGGGTTGGGGTTTGTGGGGTGGGACTGGGGGTGGGTGGTTGGTTGGGTGGGTTGGGCTTGGTTTTGGGGAGGGGTGGGATGGGACGGAGGGGTGGGTGAGTGAGATGAGAAAAAAATAGAAGTAAAATCATTCTTGTGGTTTTGTGTGGTGTGGTGGGGGTGGGTGGGTGGGGTTTGGTTGGGGGTGGGGTGGGGTGGGTAAGGTGGTGTCGGGGTGGGGGTGAATGTTGAAAAATAGAAGGAAAAAAGTCATTTTTTGAGTTGAGTTGGGGTGGTGGTTGGGGGTGGGTGGGTGGGTTGCTGGGTGGGTGGGGTGAGGTGAGTGCTGGGTTGGATTGGGTTGGGATGGAGTTATTGTGGATTAGATATTGTTTTGATTTTATTATGTAATATTATATAAATTTTAATTTAATATATAAATGATAATTATTATAATATTATATTAATTAACTAATTAACACAAGATTTTTGAAAAAAAAAAATTTAATTTGTTATGTTTAAAAATTGAAAGTTTTAGTTGTATAGTTTTTTACTTTTTTCGAGGAAAAAATGGATAGTGAGCTTACGCACATTTAAGATTCATTTTACACTATAGATATGGGGTTTGATCCCCCACGGTCTATCCCGTGGGGGGATCTTTTTTTTTTTTTTTTTTTTTTTCTAGACTTAAAATTTAATTTTTTTTTTTCACTGATTTTTTTTTCGGACTTTTTTTTCCGCTGAATTTCTTGTTTAGTTTTAATTTTTTTAAATTAAACCTCGTTGTTAAAATTAAATATCGTGAATTGAGAGACAATATTTTATTACAACATTGCGAAAACTGTAAATGTTTCTATGCGTGAGATACCTCAATATGTGGCGGCATGGGATGCCATCAAATGCCCACATCGCACATTCGCAGTAGGCGAAGTCAATCTCTTTGTTGTAAGAAACTTCCCGTCGTCGACCATGGTCATCCCCCTCTAACTGGCGTTCGACCTCATATTTTTTTACAATAAGCGAATTTGAAACACAATGTATCCCATACGATATGCTTTGAGAAAGCTCCTCCTGAAATAGGAAAAAATTTTGTTTCGTGTACACCTTAGACATCCGCTCTTGCATCACGAAGTGTGTCCTCAACCGAGGAAGCTGACTCGAATTAATGTGGTCTTCATATTGTTCCTCGTGCCTTTGGTGCGCAATAGCACCGTCAAACCTTGTTATAAAATCCATCAAGGTGTGATGCCTATTCACGTACCGCTTCATGAAGGAATGGTGCGACTCGAAACGTTGGCTGCTCGACATTCCACCAGAAAAGTATGGTTTCACGTACGCCGGTATCCAGTGCCCCCTTATCTCATACATATTTTGCAGCCATTCGTTGTTGCCCAAAGCAGTGCTACTCATTAATATCTCCCAACTGCTTTCGAACTCCTCCACAGTTTCTGACTGATGGATTATATTCATGAGGGTACCCTTGTGCATTGCAAACAGTACGGGTCCCAATTTTTCAGAAAATTTGTATGTAATGTGCCACAAACACAATTGATGGAATGCAGAAGGGAAAACATTAGATACAACATTACCTATCGCCCGATCTTGGTCTGTGATAATAAGCCCGGGGGCCCCGTGTGTTGGCATGGCTTCCAAGAACTTTGCGAACAACCACTCAAAAGATTCTGTCGTCTCATCGCTCAAGAGGCCACAACCAAATAAAATTGTCTGGCGATGGTGATTAATTCCTACGAATGGTGCAAGGATCATACCATATTTGTTTGTGTTGTATGTTGTGTCAAACACAAGACAGTCCTCGAATATAGCATAATTGTTTCGCGACTTCGAATATGCCCAAAAACAACGTCTAAAAGTCCCGTCACCAAAGGCCTTGTAATCAAAGAAATAGTTTTCATCTCGTCGCCTCTCATTGGCCATGTACTGTATAAACGTTTATGCGTCCTGCCCCATCAGCCCCAAACGTTGGTCCCTTTGAGCATTTCTGACGTCTCTCGAGAGGTGTCCCATCGACGATGGCCCGCCTGTCTCCACCTCCATTATTCGAATTTGTTGCCACGTTGGTACATTTGCGGCCGACAACTGTTCGACTTGACACCTCCTTGCCTCTGACAATTCACGGTGTGAGCGTAAAAAATGGACATCTTCTTGTGAGCTAAGAGGGTGATTGTGTTGCTCATAAAAAGATGTGACACCCCATGTGTCTGCACCTAAACGCTGACTGATCGACAACTGTGCCTTACAATCTGTTATCGTGTGCGGATGATTTCTCTCCCCGATCCTTAGTTGTTGGTGCCTTTTCTCATTCTGCCATCGAAGGTCGGTCTTCCCTTGTTTTACACAAGTAAATTGCTTCCACCAAACCTCGCTCGTATCCTTTCTCTTTTTACTACTATGATTACGTACGCTAAATCCACCTGCTTTAGCATACGTATTGTAGAACTCGAATGCTTCATCAATAGAAGAGAATCTTTGTCCTTCTCGCGGAAGTTGATCGGGGCTTACTTGTGGTACTGTAGCGACCAAGAATTTTTACGCGATTAATAATTATTTTAATAGAAAATCATGTCGCTACTATTTCACCCATTTTTATTAAGTTAACGCCACGACGTATTCGTATAGCCAAGTCAAGAAATAATCGAGATCGTTCGATTTTAAATTAAATTCCGAATTTCTAAAAATATCTCCATTCTCTTGATTTAAAGTATATTAAGTCTAAGTACTTAATTCAATGTTATCCCAATATTTATTTGTACAAAAATTACTTTTATTATTTAAATTAAGAAAATATATGCAAGCATGAGAGGTTCCATTATATATAATAATTATGAGAATCTTAATTTAATAAATATGGAAAAGTATATAAATGGTTGATAGATTCCATTATATGTAATCATGAAGAGCATAATATTTGTATAAATATGGAAAAGTATATGAATGAATTATATACTCCATTATATATAATCATGAAGAGCATAATATTTGTATAAATATGGAAAAGTATATGAATGATTGATAAGACTCCATTATATGTAATCATGAAGAGCATAATATTTGTATAAATATGGAAAAGTATATGAATGAATTATATACTCCATTATATATAATCATGAAGAGCATAATATTTGTATAAATATGGAAAAGTATATGAATGATTGATAAGACTCCATTATATGTAATCATGAAGAGCATAATATTTGTATAAATATGGAAAAGTATATGAATGATTTATATACTCCATTATATATAATCATGAAGAGCATATTATTTGTATAAATATGGAAAAGTATATGAATGGTGCTTTACTTTAAGAAAATGATGTGTTAAAATTAATAGAATTGAATGATTATGTTTACAATATGCCAACTTTATACATCTATTTAAACCCATCTCTTTTACACACAACTCTACACATATACACTTATTTCCAATCTCTTGACAAAATCCACAAGTAAGAGAAATTCAAGGTGGTCAAGAAAGTTTTGGTCCATTTACTACTACACTTCATTTTAATCTTTTAAAAGGTAAGTATATCTTATGTTTTTATGAAAAGTAAGTATGTTTTTATGAAAGGTAAATACACCTTATGTTTTTATGAAAAGTAAGTATGTTTTTATGACAAGTAAGTATACCTTATGTTTTTATGAAAAGTAAGTATGTTTTTATGACAAGTAAGTATATCTTATGTTTTTATGAAAATGTTTGGATCATTGCTATGAAATCAATCTCACAAGATTGTTATGGGTTCCATATGATATGTTTATGATTATGCTAAGGGGACCGGAGTTTAGTAGCGCTACACATAAGAATTCTTGCCATTTAAGTTCGGTAAAATTCTTGTGTCTCCCTATGTTTATGAATATTTCAATCCTATCCTATGTTATGATGAAAATGATCCATATGCATTAAAAAGAAAATTTATGCTTGGTATACTTACTGGGATTTTATAAATCTCACTCCACGATATTTACCATTTTCAGATAATTGAAGGTTCGAGGCGGTCAACATGGAAGTGGCAAAAGTGGTTAAGATTGATGAGATAATTATGTTGAACTTTATGTAAGAAAATTATGTTCTATTTTTATTCACAAATAAAATTATGGGATTCTAATTATTCTTTTGAATAATTTTACATTACTATTTAAGTCTCGATAATATGATATGAGTCACTTTTAGTGGCACTCGAATGGAAGAGAATTCGGGTCGTCACAGTTGGTATCAGAGCAAAGAGTTTTAAAAACGATTCTGTAGATTTTTGAAATTTTATTTCTTTAAAAAAAAAAAAATCACTTTTCACGTGAACAGTAAAACGACGTGCTATTCATGATGAACAGTGAACGAAATCACTATTCATTATAAAAAAAAAATTGAATTTTCACATGTCAAGTATGGTTATGATTTTGAAAAGCATGATGAAATTTGATGTGCGAATTTCAAGGACAAAATTCATTTTAAGCAAGGGAGTTTGTAATGTCCTGAAAATTTTATGGAATATAATTAGTTAGTGATATGATGTTTATATTGATGTCTTTGATAAATTTCTAGAAGTTCGGGGACTAAAGGAAAAATAAGATTTGACGATAAATTTTATTTGGGTTAAGTTATTAATTATTGATGGGGAGATAATTACTATATCGATATTGGATTTGTTTTGAAGACTGTGATTAATTAGGAATTATGACTCAAGAAAATGTTGATTTGGATACAACCACATTAAATTATTGTTGATTAAAGGAAAATAAGATTATATGAAATATTTTAACCCATCACTCTACTATGTCACTCTCCACGTATTGACTCCTCGAACCAGGTATGTTATATGCTTTGCAAGTCATTTACGATTTTATTAAGACATGTTAAGTATGAAATCTTCATATGTTATGAATCTTTATGTGTTACACATAATATACATGTCAAGTATGATATAAATTGATAGAAGACTCAATTTTTTTATTCTTTTCAATGTAGAATCATGAGACAGAGAGGATATTTATATGAATTTTGGTGCATATTAAGCTTAGTAAGATTGACTCAATTAGAAATTAAGTTGGGTTGTAACTTTTGCCCAAAATATATGGAATAATATATTAAACAAACAAAATTAATAATGAATTCGTACAATAATTTATCCCTTTATCACTACCTTTGTGTAAAAACAAGGGAAAAAACTGTGGATGGTTATTAGTACTTCCTCTTCAAGTTTCAATTTTCGGTTCAATAATTTATCCCTTTATCACTACCTTTGCTTAAAAGCAAGGAAAAACTGTGGATGATTATTGGTACCACTCTTCAAGTTTCAATTCTGAAAAAAAAAAAAAATTCGGAAAGAAAAGAAAGAAAGAGAACGGGTGTTGAGTATAATGGGAATAATATGACTTAAGAATGATTTTCAAAATAATTGTTGTCCTTGAGTTTAGAAATGATGAACCTTAAATGGACTTTGCATAATTGATTTTAGACATGACACTAAGTATGAGAAGTCAACAGAAATGATTAGAAATATGTTCAGATTATCTATCATTTAGATTTAATGAGAAATAGCGAGCCAATTTTATGAAGTTTTATGAGATGTTAAGATTATAAGTGGTTTTAATGAGACTTTTATGAGAAGCATTATGAAGTTAGAGATTTAAAGATTTGGTTATTGGGAATTAAGTAATGGATATTATGTTGAGTAAGTGAATTATGCCTCTATATTGAAGAGAAATTTATTATGAACTTTGGCCTTGTGATTAAATTTTGGGAATATGATTTATGACTTATAAATATAAGTATGAGTAATCTTTTGAGCCAATTAAGGTATGGAAGGAAGTGATATTGTGATATTGAAAAATATGATTTGAAATTGTTATGTTCAGGAATTATGAATTGAATTATGGGATATTTTTTTGATGATATTGAAGTGTTGGAATCGTTTTCAATATTTTTAGATCGTTGTGATCAAATGTGGAGTTATTTATTATTGTGAGTTATGAAGTATGCTTATGGTTTGGGATAAGTCCAAATTACAAGGGAGACTTTGTCCAGAATTTTATCATTTGGAATTAAGAGCATGATATGATAAGCATCCACTAAAGGAATTAAGGTTAGACATGCAAGTTCATTTACATCACAAACGAGATTTAGTAGATGATAGCAGAGATTTTATTATTTTCTCATAAGGAGAACATACAAAGAGTCACACTGGAAAAGAAATACATGAAACACGCAAAAGCAAAAGAAAGCAACATGGGAAATTCCTCAAATTGAGAGATGTGTTTCCGGAGTAGCCGTATCCTACCACCTCTGACCTTTTGAGGAAATAAAGAAACCTTCAAAGAGGTGTGTTTCGAGAGTAAGAATACTCCGTAATCTACCACCTGGAACCTTTGAGGTACACACAAGATTTAAACATTAAGGAAATCCTAGGAAATTAGAGGGGTGTCTCGAGAGTAAGAATACTCCGTACTCTACCCCCACCTATTCTAAGATTCATAAAGTTAAGTTTACATTAACCGGACTCCTTACTCAGTCCACCCTTTATGAATTTGATTTTATCATCCCGATTAGTAGAATAATATCCTACTGTTTTGCAACGAGTATCACAGTTCCAACGAGCACATTTGTAGCAACCATTCAGCCTTTTTGCTCTTCATTTCTTTGCGAAGGTGCTTTTGCCTAAACCAGGCATGTGCTTTGGAAATGTCATAGGTAATTCACCAGATAGTCGAACCTTTGCTTCGATCAACCAGCGAACATCTTCTGAAACACCATGAGCCATCAGCAACCTCAATCTTTCGAGTCTTATTCGATAAATTTTCCTCAGATCATTCATTGGAAGACTGGAATAATACTTGCGAATGTTTGTAAGAATGATATCCATGTTTTTGATGAATCTAACCTCTTCCCAGCATGAACTATTTAAAAGCATTAAGGATCGGAGGGAATCCGCGTGATATTGATTCCAGCAAGAAAGCGCGGAATAGAATAATGGAAAAGAGGGAACAAGAGTTTATGCGCCGTTTACTTTCTTGATAAAAGGAAGATTTGATGATGACGGGATTTGAGATATGGAATATTTTCTTGGATTTTGGGTACTGATATTTTGATATAATAATCAAGGTATAGAAATAATACGGGGATACGTGAAAGTGAAATAAGGACTGTATTGAATCAGGATTAATAAGTTTGTGCAAGTGAAAGGAATACCTTACGGGAAATGTTATGATATTTGAGTTAAGAATTTTAATTATTTGGGAGATATTTGTTTATTGAATTTTGTAGAAATTTTGGGTTACAAATATTGGAAAGATAAACTGATGATTATGTTGATATGTGAATAACATGTTTGGGTATATTACATAGAGAATATTCAGGTAATCGTTTTAATTATTTTGGGATATTTGGTGATAAGAAGAAATGACAAATTATTATGGTATGATATGTTAGTAAAGATTTATTGAAATTTTAGAGATATTAATACGAATATTTGAGGTCACATGATACGATGATAAATGACAAGTTACATGAATACTACAAGATATGATGAAATATCACATACGATTGGGAATTTTCATTTTGATTCAGAAGAATTTATGAGTAGACATATGTCTATTATTGATAGAAAAGTCCATGTCTTAAGAAAACAAATTGATGCATTTAGTCAAAGTCCAGTGGGTTAAATATGGTTGGGTTAAATATGGTAGCGATGATGCTACATAAGAAGAAGAAGAAGAGATTCTGATTAAGTGTTCAGAAATCATAAGATCAAGTAAGATTAATTTCGAGGACGAAATTATTTTAAGGGGGTAAGTTTGTAGCGACCAAGAATTTTTACGCGATTAATAATTATTTTAATAGAAAATCATGTCGCTACTATTTCACCCATTTTTATTAAGTTAACGCCACGACGTATTCGTATAGCCAAGTCAAGAAATAATCGAGATCGTTCGATTTTAAATTAAATTCCGAATTTCTAAAAATATCTCCATTCTCTTGATTTAAAGTATATTAAGTCTAAGTACTTAATTCAATGTTATCCCAATATTTATTTGTACAAAAATTACTTTTATTATTTAAATTAAGAAAATATATGCAAGCATGAGAGGTTCCATTATATATAATAATTATGAGAATCTTAATTTAATAAATATGGAAAAGTATATAAATGGTTGATAGATTCCATTATATGTAATCATGAAGAGCATAATATTTGTATAAATATGGAAAAGTATATGAATGAATTATATACTCCATTATATATAATCATGAAGAGCATAATATTTGTATAAATATGGAAAAGTATATGAATGATTGATAAGACTCCATTATATGTAATCATGAAGAGCATAATATTTGTATAAATATGGAAAAGTATATGAATGAATTATATACTCCATTATATATAATCATGAAGAGCATAATATTTGTATAAATATGGAAAAGTATATGAATGATTGATAAGACTCCATTATATGTAATCATGAAGAGCATAATATTTGTATAAATATGGAAAAGTATATGAATGATTTATATACTCCATTATATATAATCATGAAGAGCATATTATTTGTATAAATATGGAAAAGTATATGAATGGTGCTTTACTTTAAGAAAATGATGTGTTAAAATTAATAGAATTGAATGATTATGTTTACAATATGCCAACTTTATACATCTATTTAAACCCATCTCTTTTACACACAACTCTACACATATACACTTATTTCCAATCTCTTGACAAAATCCACAAGTAAGAGAAATTCAAGGTGGTCAAGAAAGTTTTGGTCCATTTACTACTACACTTCATTTTAATCTTTTAAAAGGTAAGTATATCTTATGTTTTTATGAAAAGTAAGTATGTTTTTATGAAAGGTAAATACACCTTATGTTTTTATGAAAAGTAAGTATGTTTTTATGACAAGTAAGTATACCTTATGTTTTTATGAAAAGTAAGTATGTTTTTATGACAAGTAAGTATATCTTATGTTTTTATGAAAATGTTTGGATCATTGCTATGAAATCAATCTCACAAGATTGTTATGGGTTCCATATGATATGTTTATGATTATGCTAAGGGGACCGGAGTTTAGTAGCGCTACACATAAGAATTCTTGCCATTTAAGTTCGGTAAAATTCTTGTGTCTCCCTATGTTTATGAATATTTCAATCCTATCCTATGTTATGATGAAAATGATCCATATGCATTAAAAAGAAAATTTATGCTTGGTATACTTACTGGGATTTTATAAATCTCACTCCACGATATTTACCATTTTCAGATAATTGAAGGTTCGAGGCGGTCAACATGGAAGTGGCAAAAGTGGTTAAGATTGATGAGATAATTATGTTGAACTTTATGTAAGAAAATTATGTTCTATTTTTATTCACAAATAAAATTATGGGATTCTAATTATTCTTTTGAATAATTTTACATTACTATTTAAGTCTCGATAATATGATATGAGTCACTTTTAGTGGCACTCGAATGGAAGAGAATTCGGGTCGTCACAGGTACAAACACGTCACTTTCGCTCTCCATTTACTTGTCTAATTATGGAATAAAAATGAAGAACAAATTTTTTAATTGCAAAAGAGGAGAGTATGGAAGTAATTTGGTGTTGAAATTTTAAGAATTTTTTTTTTTATTGCAATTGTGTAGAGTGTGGAAGTAATTTGATGTTCAAATTTTGTGAAAATATTGGCCATATATATAGTGTAAAAAAAATATAGCTGTTTGAGAAAAGAAATAAAAACCCAAATAAATATATACAAAGTGACCGTTGCTGTACCGTTGCTACAGCAACGGTCACTTTTCTAACGGTCACCTGTAGGTGACCATTAAAAAGAAAAAAAAAAATTAAATTAAATTAAATTAAAATTTTGTCAAATAGGGATCCCCCACGTGGGATATCCCGTGGGGTAAGCCCATGTGATATCCCGTGGGGGATCAACCTACCCATAGATATGGATAGATTCTTTCAAAACTGGGAATCTGATCAAAATTGCTAGAATCATTTTTGTTTTTATTAATATATAGACATATAGACATAGATATAAATATAGATAGATAGATATTTTTATCTCAAAACATAAATAAATCAGTTTATAAATCACGCAATGTTACCAACGGAGGCTTATAAACCAATTTATATACAACGCAATTTTTCAAATCACCTTTTAATTGTATATATTTTATCTTTTTATTTTTTAATCACAAATTTTATCTAAAAAAATAAATAAACTATAAATTGTTACATTGTTGCAAAATAAGATTTCAAATTGAGAACTTGTTTGATATAGGCTCTTTAATTTTTTTTTTTCGTCAACATTATTTTTAACTATATATTCTCTCAATAAAAAAAATTTAGATGAGTACTTATAAATATATTCTATTGTTCTATAATAAATTTAAAAAAATTACCTTTCGTAAGATAAATTTTAAAATTTTTATGTCAAATCGGTACTAAGTTGTAAATTGCATTTTTTTTAAATAGACCGTCTCTGTTTTGTAAAAATGTGTTTATAATTTTTTTTTTATAAAATGTGTCATTCCAAAATTTAATTGATCTATCTCGTTAACAAAATTAAAAATGATGGACGAAAATTTTCGACAGAAAAAATTATTGATTATATATATAATTAAATAAAAATTCATGTATTATTAAATGTTATATTTAAATGTGTGTTAATTAGTGTAATTGTAATTGAATTATTGTAGATTAATATCATATTGAAATTCGTGTAGATAATATAAAGTTTATAAAATTACTTTTATTTTTTGAGAAATTATACGTTTTCTATGCTATGGAAAAAGAAGAGTTGTTTGGTTAAATTTTCTATATAAATTTATTAGTTTTATATTTGTAAATTATCGTTCTCTTAAAATTCATATTTCTCTAGTATATTATTAATGTTTTTTGTGAATTCATGGATATTAATGTCGTATTTAAATACTTTTTCGAATAAAATAAATATAAGATTAATTTTAATAATTTTCTAAAAATTATATGGTCTAAAATATTCGATATAATTTATTGACCATCAACGTTGCCCAGTCGTCATATCATAATAATTGCAAAACTCGCGGAAGTATTATTTTAACTACTTTATTTTATAAATAAAAATATAATTTTATTGGTCAAATACAAATATTTGCATGGTTAAGATTAAAAACATGTTTATAATTATTGTGATTGATGTTTTTGAAAGAAATTTAGAGAAAATGTTAAATAGAGAGGTAAATGTAAAAATTATTATGGTTAAAAATGAATAATACTTTTTTAATCATTCACGTAAAGGTTATATAATATACAATTTTCGATATAATTTTTTAACTCTAACATTGCCTATTGTGTCATCATGATAATTCCTAGATTTACGTAATTATTATTTTGTCTACTTGATTTTATAAGTAAAAATATAATTTTATTGGTTAAATACAAATAATGGCGAGTTTAAGATTAAGTACGTATTTATAATTATTGTGATTGATATTTTTAATGAAAATTGAAAAAACTTAAATACGAGTGACAAATACAAAAATCACTAGAAATATATTGATATCTTCCATAGTATCAATATTGTACGTATAATATTACATCAAATATGATATATCGTTAGAGCAATTCTAATGCATTTCGTGGATTGAGAAAATACACTTGACACGTAAGCAAATAGATGAAATATAGTAAAAATCTCTCTCCAATGCACAACGCGGATTAGAATGTTGCGCTAAAAAAATAGACATTATGGAGTGTTTCGTCTACATCTAGACGCTCCGTGAGACATTCTGACTCAGCACCAATTTTTATTTTATAATTATTTAATTACTGTATATAAGGACGTGACCCAATTAAGTTGTATGATATAAATTAGTTTCCTTTTGGACTCTGCAGTAAATTAGAGATAATGTGGTAATTAATTTTAATTTTATTATAAAAAATGCCACATAATCAATATTATTGAAATGTAGAAAGCACCATTGGAGAGTAAATTTTGAACTGCTCCATCTATTTATCCACATTCTCTAAAAGTCCGTCTATTTTATTGCCACATCAGTCACAATCCACGTTGTGCATTGAAGACGCTCTTAGATAAATTACTAAACTTGCATTTTCTTTGAATTTAATAATAACTCCTAAAAATTATTGAAATTAACAGTCATTTATTACTTAAATATATAAACTGACTTTTACTATTCAAATAAGTTATTATTATTATTATAATTTGAAATAGTTATATTGTTTATTAAATTTAAATAGTCATTATAATATAATATTATTTATAATGCATTTTGAATTTGTATTAATTATGTATAGTATTAAAATTTTACAAATACTTATAGATATCGATATTTTTGAATAGCAAATTTATAAAAGAGGTGATTTGTAAAGAATAATGATGAGGTTAAAAACCTGTTTGTTAAAAGTTTTATATTTAAAAATATGTTTTTTAAATAAAATATGTAATTAAAAAATGAAAAGAGAAAATGTGTAATTAAAAAGTAATAAATTAAGGTGTAAAAAATATATTTTTAAATATGTTTACCAAACAGAAGGCAAAAGTAAAATAAAGCAGACAGTTTTTGCTTTTTGCCGTCTGCTTTGGCGCTCCTCGAGGCTGACCTCGCATTTCTTGTTTGTTTTCTTGTTCACACTCACACGGTCACACACCCCAAAGGCCTCTCTCAGCGTGCTGCTGTGGTGGGTGTATGTGGGGGAATTTTTGAATGGAGTTTTCGAATTCTCTGCTCGTGAAGTATCGAAACGATCGCCGAAAGCTCCTTGAGTTTCTACTATCATCGCGCTCGGTCAAAGAAATCAAAACGCCTGCCGGCCTCACTACCTCAATTTCGAATATCGATTTCGATTCACTCAATATTGATTACGTACTTGAATGCATTAAATCCGGTAATTTAATTTATTTGTGAAGTTATTGTTTAGTTTTGATTTTAAACTAGCAGCTAAATATTTTGCCAAAGGTATTGAAATTTTGTTCATCTCTTCAATTGTGACATACCATCTTAATTTCTAACATTCATTTCCATCCTCTTCGTACGACTACATAATTGTTGAGTTTTGATTCTAAACTTGCAAGCTCAAGTGCTTTAGGTGTTAAAAATTTTGTTTAGCATGATTAATGACTGTTTAGATGTTACTGGATCGACTCTTTTCTGGAAAATTGTCATTTTTCCTTTTTTTCGTGTTTTATTTTTGAATGTCTAATGCCCTTTTAGTTGGTGGATTCGCGCACTTTCTATATTTATCTATTCAGCCATACAAAGCGTGTAAATAACTAAATATGTATCTGTGAGAGAGCGTCCATCACTGTGTATGGTCACATGCTCATTTTGTCGCATTTTTATTAATTTAATAGCTGTTTTTCATTATTTGGATGCTTTAAATGATCTTCCGATCAATTAGGTGGTTTACTTGATGTTTCCCTAGCACGGAATGGATGTTATGAAGAATCTTCACTTCCAGCCATGGTAAGTTATATTATATAGGAAAAGAATGTTTCTGGAATTTTTTCCTTTAGGAGATTATGATTGTTTAATTGAGCTTAAATTGACATAAAAAGTTCACTTGATTTCCTGTAATTTTAGTCCCACTTTTGATTATTCACTATGCCATATTATGCACACCGTCCATAATTTTGTATTGATGCACTGGTTATATAGTCTCTCAAATTACATATGCCACAACGTAGCCTCTGTGTGGATACAAATTTATAAACGGTTTATAAATTTAGTCAAAGTCATATTAATTTCAACAAAGCACTCATAACTATTACTCATTATTATCAACTCATTTCGTGGGATCCATTGCTATTCCTTTATAAATTTACCAATTGGAGGTTTAGTAACAGCAAGGTATACCGTTTATAATTGATTGGTTTGAGGGCAGGGAGTGTTAAGTGGAAAATTAACATTAAAGATGTCGTAAGTAGGCTGCTAATAGCCGACTATTAACCTTAGTCGTTTATCGAGGTTCCATATTGGAAGTTAGGATTGCGAGGAGAAATCTCCAATGCTGTATACTTGTCAAAATTTGCGATGCAGGATCATAAATCATGTCAAGTCACTATGTTGTATTTTAATCTTTAACATTCTAAAACCTCTTGTGAAAACTTTAACTCCATTCCACAGTCTTTTTTCCTATTGGTTTTGGATCACCATATTGTTGACAACTGATATCCAATACACGCTTTAGATTTGACTTCTCCATTCCTCTGGGATATTCCCAATATCTCTTAGGTAGGTGTGAGAATTTGTTTGCACCCATTAAAAATATGCCATTAAGGTTACTTTTGTCTGCATTATATTGGGGAAAACGTTGATATGCATAATGTAGGAGGTGATTTGTAGTTAAAATTTAGAGTTGAACTTGATCTCGGAGTAGTTCAGCCTTTGAAAAGGAGGATAAATCTGTTTAACTTTCAAAGTGAATTAGATATTTCTTGCAAAAACTAGAGCTAACTTCCCTTTGTTATAGTATTTACAACATATGGGCACGAGCACATGTATTTCTATATCATACGAGCAAGGGAATCTGCATATTTTTCAATAAAAATCAGGTCTTTGCTTGCTCATTTACTAGGGGTTTTGAGATCCCATCTTAAAATGTCAACCTCACTAAGTAGCCCAAGCCTTATGTACGAATTAACTATTTTATCTGTGATGTGGGATTTATTTCTTAACATACTTCTGCAAGTTGGTGGGTCATTTGAGAACACTAATCATGAAGTCGAATTGCTCGCTTGAGCTTGAGACAAATTGAATTTTTTGTTTGAGTTTGTTGGGCTTCGATACCGTGTTGAATCATTTGATATAAAAGTTTAAGTAGCAGATAAAACCTCATGCATATAACTTAAATGTTTTTTCGTCATCTATATGCTTAACAGATTCACTTTGAAGTTTCAAACATTATGCCTCTTTGATGCATTTTATCTTTTTCCAATGACCATGAAAAGGAGCCTAGGAATTTGCTCTAAGATTGCTGGATTTTAAATTTAATCTGTGCCTTCAGCTGGATTCATGTTAGCTTGAATTCCTCTCTTTCTGATGAAAAAAGTTATTCATTGTCTCTATTTTCTGCAGGTGCACTTGCAATCAGGAGATATTTTTTATCTTCATTCAGATCCAGAGTCTGCTGGATCTCCACCTAGGCGGGCGCCCCCAGTAGTCTCCAACCAGCACCATCCCAGCCGATCAAGCTATCTGGCCAGTGAACAAGTACCTTTATCTGGTCCTGAAATTGGGGGGAACTGTCAAGTTAGCTCATCTCCAAATTTAAGTCCCTCGCATAATGCAGCTATTCTTACAGTAGGATTACCAATGCTGAGAACCGGTATATGTTTTCCTATATCCTGTTCAATGATGAGCTCCCCCAACCCTGTCAGAACAAGATGGAAATAAACATTACATTGTTAATTTTCATGATGTTTGTGAATTTGATTATGTTACCTTTTACTACTCAGACACAATTCTGATAATCAAACTCTCTCCTTTAAACTGTAGATTATCTTAGTAGGTAATTTGGCTCCCCAAAAGGCCAAACAATTGTATATTGTCATGTCGCATTTCATGTGCTTTTAAAATCTTTAATAAGTCAGCAAATGCAAGGCTGCTCAAAAGAAAGATATCAGTCACATATCTGCAAAAACTAAGCAACTTATTTCACTTCTATCAGAGCGTTCGTAGCAGAATCATGTAATAAAAAACAATCAATGTTTTAATGAAAAAGCACCTCAATGATAAATATAGATTATATGATAATCAAGACTATTTTTTGCAAGATTAGCTTCCATGCTATCCATCTAATTTATAGACGCCGGAAGAGGGAAGGGGGGGGGGGGGGGTACTATGCTACATGTCTATCTTATCTATTTTCTGTTATTCTTTTCCTTTTGGTTCTCCTTTAACATTTTGCCATGATATTCTAAATCCAAGGTAATTCTGAATTGGAATTCCAAATCTTGTTTAAATTGATTGTCAAAAAGTCGGATAAGTGGATCGACAATCATAGCTATAAGCCTCTAATACTAGTCCGGAAATTATTTGGTTTGAAGAATGGATTCTGCAACAGTGTCATTTATGTTATAATATGTAAATCAGCAAAACAATTGTAAATAATCTTAATAATTATCTAAGGTCCAGGTAGCTTAATGATTTTAAAGTTTTATATAAATACAAATCCTTTACCAGTTGAGGATTTTTCTTAATATTATGTAAAATACTAGAATTGATTCTTAGATTTTTGCCTTCTACCATCTAGGATTTCCTACTGAGCGTGGTCTTCCAAAAGATTTCAGTTATATAGACCTCAAAAATCCTATCAAATCCTTGTCCCTTTAGCTAATTTTATTGTTTTTCTTCATTTTTTGTTTTAGAACTCTTAAAAAATGTTACTTTTATTGAATAAATATAAATAAAAACAATAATGAAAGGTCATGAGAGTCATAACAGGTTAATATTTTGGCAATCTCAACATTCTAAATGAATTTGAGATCTTATGAGTTCACCTTTTGAATAAACTGATACATAGTTTTAGGGTTTGTGAAGGATTGGTGGATGATGACTTGCGGGAATTCGCTTACGAAGTATTGCTCGCATGTATACTGTTTTCAGGGTAATCTCTTCCTCCCATTTCTCTAGCTTATGTCTCTGTGCTCGTCAGTCCCTCCAATATATTTACTGGATATGATGTTAGTTTCTACTCATGTGTGGTTTCTTTTACATGTCTTTTGGCTTGTTTATATATATGGTTTTTCCTTTTTACCTCTTTCTTTTGATGTATAGTCACGTCTTTCTTTGTTCTTGTTCCTTTATTAATATTTTGCTTCTTGCTCACCCAGGTTTGAAATTCACTTGATTGATGGTAAAAAGAGGGAAAAAAGTTCTACATTTCTTGCTAGCTATAAAAACAAAAAGGATAAACGACATTTACAGTCCGAGTCTCCAGATAGGCATTTTAAGGTCCTTGAAACGATTCGCTTACAAATGCAGGTGAGTTTACATGCCCTTTTTGTGTTCTTTATTGCATCAATGGCTAATGCCCTGTTTTATGTCTAGTGAGGTTTTACTTGTCCAGGTCATAATCTCTATTTTATGCTGGTATATTTTTCTTCCCTCTTCCTTTCTTCATTAGTTTAAATGTTAATAGTTAAACCATACTTCATTAAAGTAAAAACTATAATGCATATGTGGCCTAAGGCATTAATTTTGCCTTTCTTCTCTCTCACCCCCCTCAAACATCTCCCTACCCCTCTTTCACTCTATCTCACTTTTTAAGATGGTTACAGGTTAATTTTCATCCCAGTATACAATATTTATTATTGTCACCCTATAATGTGTTAAGCAGTAAGAGGGATATGTCAGCTTAAGTTTCTAAAATTACAATGAGAAGTGTAGAAGAATGGTAAATAGGACCTATCTAGCTGTTCTGATACCCTCTATTACGGCTACGGGTTCATAAAAATTTCATAACAAAAAACTTGATTGTGAACTCAGAGCAAGATGTATAGTTTAACAATAGTTTCTTGTTTCATTGACAAGTGTTAATTTGGAAGAAGTAATATATACCCTATACTTTGAAAGAGGATCAATCAATCAAGTACTCTGGCTTGACCGTGAAGATTGGTGCCCACAGTTAGTCAGCGCCTAGGGTTCCAGATTCACTCGTTGTTCTAGTCTCTCCTACGTAAGGATGCATATAATATAGAAAATTTCAAGAGGTTTATTGTTTATCACAAGTAATTTCTACTTTCTTTCCTTTACACGGTGATGAGAATCCAGGGAGTCAATCGAGTCAAAGTCAAACAAGTCAACCCTCTATCAGAATACCGGTGGGGCCCATGACAAGATCCAAGGCTAAAGAGGTCCAAGAGTCAATGGCGGGACTCATTTTCAAGCTCCGAAATCAAGTCCACATGGAAGAGAGCAAGATTGAGGTCAATTGCCTAAGTTTGGAAGCTCTGGACATTTCGGTCGATCGAAAGTCACTCCGGTCGACCGAAACTCTGCAGGATTTTGAGACGTAGCTTCAGGCGGGTTCGGCTGAGCTTTGTACGACCGAAAGTGCTATTTCGGTCGACCAGGTGTTCGACCGAAATAGCTTCGGTCGACCGAAAGTTTCCCGAATGTAAATACGAGGTTTTTTGTGCAATTTCGCAAACTTCTTGTTTTTCACTTGTATATCTTTTGTAAAGCTTCAAACCCTAATGAGTTTTTTGGACATTGAAGATACTCCATTGAGAGCATTCAAGAGAGGTAAATCCTTTCTTCACCTTGTAACTTTTCTTGGAATATTAATTCAACTTATATATTGAGAGTTATCTTGTGTATTGGTTGTTGTTTATTCCACAAATCTTGGTATTTGTCTTAATCTCTCCATTGGGCTAGGATTAACTTTCCTTAGAATTTTGGTTGGGTTAAACTTGAGTCAAGATTCTTCATTTATTACCTTTTTTAGCTTTCTTGGGTTGATACAAAATTGTTGTGGGAATTTTTGGTTCAAACACTAAAGGGGTTCGCATCATTTGATATCAGAGCTTGGCTCTAAAATTGGTAATCTTATCTTTATATTTATTGTTGTTGTTCTTGATAGTAAAAAAATAAAAATAAAAAAAAAACGAAAATTGCAAAAAAAATTTGGGGGAAATTTATTGGCCCATGAATATTTCATGATTCCTACATATTGGGCATTGTTGTTATTATCAATTTGAAAGTTTATTGGGGATACATTTGAACAAACACTTGAAAATCCTAAACTATTCAAGTTCGCATCCTAAGTGTTTGACAAAATGTTTCCAAGAGTGTTTTCATATTGAAACCTACCATTCCACTACCAAACACATTCCTAATTGAATTCCTTGTGTCTTACATCAAGTTATTGTGACTATACCCTTGAAAATCTTATTGGTCAAGTTCAATTCCTTACTTCCTTGTATAATAGCAAGCAACTAAATTCTACTTGCTATTGTGTCAATCCTTCCTTTGCTTTCTTTGTTGTTTGTGGAATTTGTGTTACACAAGAATTGAATTCTCAATTTAGTTGAATTACGTTCCTTGGAAAGTTTGGGTAAGAAAGTGAGGAGTGGTAAAAAGCAAGAGTGGTGAGCTCATAAGAGGGAAAAGCCTAATTGAGTGAAACACGAGCAAACATAATTTGTGAGGACACTTGCACACTTACACTCCATGGCTAATACACATACTTCGAGTGGACAAGATTCTAATGCACAAACTCAAGAGTTGAGGGATATGATACAAGCTCTCACGGTTACCATGACGGATATGGGGGGAAGATTGGAGGGGGAGGTTAGCAAGGTTGGAGACTAGGAGGGAAGTTCCACCCCCAAGGGACGATAATGTTAGGAGGGGTGATAGGAGAAGGCCTATAGATGAGTATGAAGATGATGATGTTGATGATGATGAATTGGAGAGTGAAGGAGGTAGTGACCAAAATTGGAACATGGGTAGGAATAGAGGAGGTAGGAATGTGAGGGGAGTTGGTCGAGGTCATGGGAGGAACCCTAGGGGTAGGGATGGAGTTGATGGTAATCTTGGTAGTATCAAGATGAAAATTCCTTCTTTCCATGGGAAGAGTGATCCGGATGCCTATTTAGAATGGGGGAGGAAGATGGAATTGATTTTTGAATGTCATAGGTACTCCGAGGATAAAAATGTTAAGTTAGCGGTAGTGGAGTTTACCGACTATGCCTTAGCTTGGTGGGATAATTTATTACTCACTAGGAGAAGGAATTTAGAGGGTAGTGTGGATACTTGGGATGAATTGAAGAGCCTTATGAGAAAAAGATTTGTACCAAGTCACTACTATAGGGGGCTCTATCAAAGATTACAAACTCTTACTCAAGGAACAAAAGGGGTTGAAGATTATTATAAGGAGTTGGAGAAAGCTTTGATGAGGGCCGACATAGAGGAGGATAGAGAAGCTACTATGACTCGATTTATGAGTGGGTTGAATAGGGAGATAGCCAATGTGGTTGAATTACACCATTATGTTGAGATGGAGGAGTTGGTACACATGACTATTAAAGTGGAGGCTCAATTGAAGAAGAAGGAGCAATTTAAAAGAAAGGGACAAGAAAAATTCTTGGGGGTCCTAGTTCCAATTGGAAGTCTAAGTAGGGGAGTGAAAAGGTTGATAAGTCACCACTTAAGGACAATATTGAAATCTCCCAGGGAAAGGAAGTTAGCTTCGTCAAGGATAGACCCAAGGTTGTTCCTACCGCTTCTAGGAGTCGGGATATAGAATGCTTCAAGCGTAGAGGACGGGGACATTATTCTTGAGAGTGCCCTAACAATAGGGTGATGATTATTAAAAATGGGGAGTGGTACTCGGAAGATGAAGATGACAAAGAGGGGGAGCCATGTAGAGGGGATAGTGATTGCAGGGAAGAAGAGGTGGAGGGAGTTGTTAGTCCACCCAAGTCTTTAGTCACCATTAGATCTCTCAACACCCAAGCCAAGGTGGATGAGGCGGCTAAGCAAAGGGAGAATATCTTCCATACTAGGTGTTTTGTGAAGGACAAAGTGTGTAGTCTCATCATTGATGGGGGAAGTTGCACCAATGTAGTTAGCACTAGTATGGTAGAGAGGTTGGGATTACCTTTAATGCCACATCCTAATCCTTATAAGTTGCAATGGTTGACTGATTATGGTGAGTTGAAGGTAAGCAAGCAAGTATTACTTATTTTCAACATAGGGACCTATGAGGATCAAGTACTTTGTGATGTGGTGCCCATGCAAGCTACACATATATTATTGGGGAGGTCATGACAATATGATAGGAGGGTATTGCATGATGGTAGGAAAAATAGGTATAGTTTCCAAATGAATGGAAAACCCGTAACACTCCTACCTTTGAGTCCGGAAGAAGTTTACAAGGACCAATTGAAACTCAAGAAGGAGGAGGAAAAAGAAAGAAGAAAAAAAAAGATGGAGTTGAGTGAGGGACAAAAAGAAAGTGAGAAAAAAAGAGGGGATGCAAGAAAAAAGAAAGAGAGTAAAAGATATTGAGAAAAAAATGAATTTTTATGCGAGTAAAGGTGATGTGGATCCCTCCTTACACTTGATGACCCTCACACTTCCCTCCCCACTTTAGCTACTTCTTTGTTGCAGGAGTTCGAGGATGTCTTCCCGGAGGAGATGCCTAGTGGGCTTCCACCCATTAGAGGCATCGAGCATCAAATTGATTTCATCCCCGGAGCCGTCATTCCAAATAGACCGGTATACCGAAGCAATCCGGAGGAGACCAAGGAACTCCAAAAACAAGTATCGGAGTTGATGAGTAAAGGATATGTTCGTGAGAGCATGAATCCTTGTGCCGTTCCCGTGCTACTAGTGCCCAAGAAGGATGGAACCTTTAGAATGTGCGTCGATTGCCGAGCCATTAACAACATAATGGTAAAGTATCGACACCCCATTCCTATGTTAGATGATATGCTAGATGAGTTGCATGGTTCTTGCATTTTTAGTAAAATCGACTTGAGAAGTGGATACCACCAAATTATGATGAGAGAAGGAGATGAATGGAAAATCGCTTTTAAAACTAAATATGGTTTATATGAGTGGTTGGTTATGCCCTTCGGTCTCACTAATGCACCGAGCACTTTTATGAGATTAATGAACCATGTTTTGCGTGCATTCATTGGGAAATTTGTGCTAGTTTACTTCGATGATATTTTGATTTATAGCAAAAATTTGAATGAGCATATTGAACACTTGAGAAGTGTACTTGTGGTTTTGAAAGAAGAACAATTGTATGCTAACCTCAACAAGTGTAATTTTTGCACGGAGAGTGTGGTCTTTCTTGGATTTGTAGTTAGTACTAAGGGGATAGAGGTCGATGAGGAGAAGATCAAAGCCATTAAGGAATGGCCCACTCCCACAAATGTCACCTAGGTAAGAAGCTTCCACGGGTTAGCTAGTTTTTACCGTCGTTTTGTCAAGGATTTCAGCACACTAGCTTCACCACTTACCGAGGTTGTCAAAAAACATGTTGGGTTTAAATGGGGGGAGGCACAAGAAAAAGGCCTTTAAAGAAATAAAGAACAAATTGTGCACCGCCCCGGTTTTATCCTTGCCTAATTTTGATAAAATTTTTGAGATTGAATGTGATGCTTCAGGCACAGGTATTGGAGCAGTTTTGATGCAGGAGAAAAGGCCGATTGCCTATTTTAGCGAGAAGCTCAGTGGAGTCGCCCTGAACTACCCCACCTATGAAAAGGAGCTTTATGCGTTGGTGAGATCGTTAGATACATGTCACCACTACTTGTGGTCTAGAGAGTTCGTCATCCACACCGACCATGAGTCATTGAAGCACTTGAAGGGGCGAGGAAAGTTGAGCAAGAGGCATGTCAAATGGGTGGAGTACGTGGAAACATTTCCCTATGTCATCAAATACAAACAAGGTAAGGAGAATGTGGTAGCCGACGCCCTTTCTTGAAGGTATGCTCTTATTACTACCTTGAGTGCTAAATTGTTGGGTTTTGAGAGCATTAAAGACTTGTATGCGCATGATGCGGATTTTGCTAGTATATTTATATCATGTGAGAGGGTTGGATTTGGTAAATATTATAGGCATGAGGGGTTTTTGTTTCGAGAAGGTAAACTTTGTGTGCCAAATTGCTTATTGAGGGAGTTGATGGTAAGGGAGGCCCATGACGGGGGATTAATAGGTCACTTTGGGGGTAAGGAGAACCTTGGAAATCTTACAAGAACATTTCTTGTGGCCTAAAATGAGTAGAGATGTTGGGAGAATTTGTTCTAGGTGCATAACTTGTAGAAAGACTAAGTCCAAGGTAGAACCACATGGATTATATACACCCCTACCTGTCCCTAGTGAACCTTGGATGGAAATTTCTATGGACCTCATTTTAGGATTGCCTAGGTCAAAAAAGGTAGTGATTCCATCTTCGTGGTTATAGATAGGTTTAGTAAAATGGCGCATTTCCTTGCTTGTCATAAAACCGATGATGCCATTCATGACCTATTCTTTAGGGAAATAGTGCGACTCCATGGGGTTCCTAGGAGCATTGTGTCGGATAGGGACGTTAAATTCCTTAGCCACTTTTGGAAGGTCTTGTGGGGGAAATTGGGAACTAAACTTTTGTTTTCAACAACTTGTCATCCTTAAACCGATGGCCAAACTGAGGTGGTTAATAGAACTTTAACGCAACTTCTTCGAACCATCCTTAAGGGCAACCTAAAGAATTGGGAAGAGTGTTTACCTTTTGTTGAATTTGCATATAATCGAAGTGTTCATTCTACTACTTTTTCTCCATTCGAGATTGTTTATGGTTTTAACCCTTTAACTCCTTTGGATTTGATTCCGTTACCTATTGATGAAAGAGGTAGTTTAGATGGGAAGAGAAAGGCGGAGTTGGTAAAATCTCTCCACGAGAAAGTCAAACTTCAAATCGAGAAAAATAATGAACAATATGCCTCCAGTGCCAACAAAGGCAGAAAACGAATGACATTTGAGGTCAGTGATTGGGTATGGTTGCATTTGAGGAAGGAGCGGTTCCCGACTCAAAGAAAATCAAAATTACAGTCACGTGGTGATGGCCCCTTCCAAATCCTAGAGAAAATCAATGACAATGCCTACAAGCTTGACCTTCCTGGTGAGTACAATGTATCGGCTTCTTTTAACGTCTCTGACTTATCCCCTTTTGATGCAAGTGAAGATTCGAGGTCGAATCCTTTTCAAGAGGGAGAGGACGATGAGAATTCAGGGAGTCAATCGAGTCAAAGTCAAACAAGTCAACCCTCTATCAGAATACCGGTGGGGCCCATGACAAGATCCAAGGCTAAAGAGGTCCAAGAGTCAATGGCGGGACTCATTTTCAAGCTCCGAAATCAAGTCCACATGGAAGAGAGCAAGATCGAGGTCAATTGCCTAAGTTTGGAAGCTCTGGACATTTCGGTCGACCGAAACTCTGCAGGATTTTGAGACGTAGCTTCAGGCGGGTTCGACTGAGCTTTGTATGACTGAAAGTGCTATTCGGTCGACCAGGTGTTCAACCGAAATAGTTTCGGTCGACCGAAAGTTTCCCGAATGTAAATACGAGGTTTTTTGTGCAATTTCGCAAACTTCTTGTTTTTCACTTGTATATCTTTTGTAAAGCTTCAAACCCTAATGAGTTTTTTGGACATTGAAGATACTCCATTGAGAGCATTCAAGAGAGGTAAATCCTTTCTTCACCTTGTAACTTTTCTTGGAATATTAATTCAACTTATATATTGAGAGTTATCTTGTGTATTGGTTGTTGTTTATTCCACAAATCTTGGTATTTGTCTTAATCTCTCCATTGGGCTAGGGTTAACTTTCCTTAGAATTTTGGTTGGGTTAAACTTGGGTCAAGATTTTTAATTTATTACCTTTTTTAGCTTTCTTGGGTTGATACAAAATTGTTGTGGGAATTTTTAGTTCAAACACCAAAGGGGTTCGCATCACACGGGAAGACAAATGATTCTTCTTTAAAAAATAGGACAATATCCTATCAATTATAATGTTTCGAGATTGTCTTATAGAGATTTTATTGGAGGCGTGGAGCCTGATATACATGTTAAGCTGTGAGATAGGGCCACACATATATCATTTAAATATTGTCTTCAATAAGCCCCCTAATTGGTAGGCGAGGTTCATTTTTTTCCCCATCAAAACCTAAAACGCGCACAATTAATTTAAATGTATGGCAATTAGATAGGCCACTTGCATATTATTTGAATTTTTTCTTCCACATATTTGAATTTTCTCATCCACAGTAGTGGAGAATATCAATTGGAAATTAACTTTGCTGAATTCTTATTTAGGCTGCGTTTGATAGCGATGGTAGAATTTGGGTGGAAATAAAATGAATTCCAGGGAATTGAAAGTTTAATGTGTTTGATTGGTTTAATTTTCTAGGCAGAAAAAGTGGAGAATTTTTCAACTTTTGTTGTTTGATTGACATTATTTTCCTTGGAAAATAAAGTAAAATTTAGCTATTATAATATATTTTTATTTTTTTTCATTTTTTAACAAGTTTGTACTTAGTAATAATAATGCTAATTTTTGGAAAAATAAATAAATCAATTAACAACAACAAAAATGATCAAACGTAACAAAAATGGTATAAGATTTTCCATGGAAAATAAAACCTCCTCCCCCCTTGGAAAACGAATTCATCCAAAACAAGGAAAATACCGGATTTCGAGGCAAGTGGAAAAATGAATTCTATAGAAAACTTAGACAACCAAACAACGCAAAGTTGGAAAATCACGTGAAAAATCATATATTTCATGGAAAATATGACGAATTAAATGCAGCCTTATTGATTTAGGAATCTTGCATAAAACCAAACTTATATCCAATATTGGTTGAGTCATGGACTGGAGTATTTTATTTTGGAATATGCTAAATTGGGCTTGGTGAATTGGTGATTGGGTTATTTTTTGGTCTTAGTTTGGGCCATTATTGGGCTATGACAGAATAGTCCCTCAATGTTTCATTTTTTGCATTTGGTCCCTGATCTTTTCCAAAAGTTTGATCCAGCCCCTCAAGCTTTTCAAGAGTACAAGTTGGACCCTTAACTTTCCAAAAGTTACATTTCAGTCCCCCAACTTCCAAAATTTTACAAATTCAGTCACCGATCTTTCAAAATTGCTTTTTTGGTCCTTAATTATTTAGAAATTACATTTAAGCCCCTAATCTTTCAAATTGTTCAATTCAGCCCCTAATTTTTAGTTTCCTTGCTGTCGCCTATTTTTCTTGATGTCTCTTTTATTAGCCTCTATTTGCAAATTCAGTTTTTCTCTTAGTTCGACCTTGATGATTAGGCGATTTGGATTTACGTCTCTTCGTGCTGATTGTATAATTTGGTGTCCGGAGTAAGGATTCCGTTGATTTCGGGTTGTGGATTTTTATATCAAAATGATCCTTCGTTATGGACATCGACCCAAATTACTGTTCTTCAGAATTTAAAGGTTCATTTTTGGGGCAATTAGATTATGATGACATGGGTGGTCTTCAAAGAGTCTTGTTTTATAGGAAAGCGAGATATACCTCGAGTCCTACAAGTTATTCAGGGATTTATAAGGAGCGAAATGTCCAAACTTCCATTTTTGAGTCAGTCTCATCAGATTCTTGCCATTTTATAACAGAAATATTCACACTATCATTTCATTCAGATTTATTGTTTGATTGACTGATGCTAAAACGTATTGTGATCATGTGAGATATTCATATAATTTGTGTCCATAGTGCAGCCAAATTATATATGAGAAGCATATTCCTCCGTCCATCCAACTTTCACAGGCTTTTTTTTTTTTTTTCTGTATGGCTTGAGTTAATTTTGTTGTTATCATGTCAAGAATTTTAATTTCTGAAATTTTCTCCTTTAAAATTTCTCTCTTAGGATTTTCCAGATGAAATCTCACACTTGATATTTTCTTTCCCTTTAGTTAAAGAGTATACAATTATAACAATTACTCATATGATAAAAAGTAACTGTAGTCATTTTGTTTCTTTAGGTTTCAGAATCAACGGATATTTTTGTTAAGCGAAGGTTGACACAGTTTGCTTCAGGGAAGCGTTGGGGACAACTAGATATTCCACAACTCTCATTGGTGCTGTTGACTGGCATATTAAAATCTGATTTCCCGAGTGAGAAATCATATATCCACTGGAGGAATAGACAAGTAATTTATTGTTACTTTTACTTTATATGTTTCCTTTTAGTTTTTGGGGCAATTTATTTTTGTTTGAGTTCTACTTAAATTATTTTTTGTTTTAGCTTGGCTGATATTTATGCCATCTTGTAGTTAAGAACAAAGAGAGTTCTTTCATCTTTTTCTCAATTTTATACCTGTGAGAATGAGAATTATTTTTATTCTTTATGCAAGGAAAACAACATTTCCTTCAAAAAAAAATTTGTATACACGAGATAGATTTAGCTCCTGTGAGGATTTCTGATATTAAATTAGAAAGAAAATCCTTACGTGAGGTATGGATTAACTTTGAAGTGACGACAATATGATGGAAATGCTGCAATTTGATGTGAAATATGTTCCTAATCACTAATCTGGTAAGTTGCGGAAGGTTGAGAATCAGCTGGTTGAGCTAAACACATATAAAGGACACATTTGGAACAACTGAGAATCATGGAACAGTGAAAAAGGGCTGGAGTAAACTTGTGAAGAGATCTTTGGCAATGATTTACGCTGTGATACACTTGATGGGATCTGTGCTATCAAATGAGTTGGAATCAGCTTTAGTTCTAGTGGAGAGTATGAGAACAGAAGCAGGCACCACATTTGTGTTGCATGGAAAATCCTCTTATGTCTACAAGTATAATAATAAACTACCAGTGATTTTTTGATCAGGATGATTGTTTTTGTTAGTATTCTTGTTATATATCAAAGACAAGGAAAATATGCTGAACACTAATATTATAAAGAAAATATGCTGAACACTGAAATTATAAAGACAAATAAAGGAAAAAAATTTATTTGAAGGAGGGAATGTCTTTATTTAGTTGATTAATTATGCCTGAAAGGAAGTTATAAAAAAGTTGGAGTTAATAAATTGTACTGTACATGTGTACATAAATGGATTACTTGTATTTATGCAAAACCAGAAGGTATTTCTAAAAAAACTACCTTTAAATCTCTTGAATTTATTAAATACCCAAAAATCTTCTGTTTCATTTACCTACTATTTAGTATTGAAATTCACTGATGATTGAGATGTTTCAGCTAGTGACTATCTTTCAATTGTGTTATTATAGGCAAATATTATAGAAGAACTACTTTTTTCTGATTATAAGAAGACTGAAAAGCAGATAATTGAAAGTTCACTTGCAAAAGTTCGAGACTCAAAGGTATCTCTTTCCTGTTTGCCTGGATTGATTACTAATCACAGATTTTGACTAATTGGACGACTTGAATTTTATGTGATCTAGGAATGGGATGTGAAGATGTCTCCTTCTGAACGCAGTGAAATCCTATTAACCATCAGACAAGTTGCATTGATGTTCTCATCAATGCCTGCACGTTTTGGCGTTGAAGGAGAAACTTACTATTGGACCACTGGTTATCATTTGAACATTAGAATTTATGAGAAGTTACTCTTTGGTGTATTTGACATTCTAGAGGATAGCCAGCTTATAGAGGTGTTTGTGTTTTCTTAACTGCATTTATACAAACAAATTTCATGCAATAAAAAAAGATATTAATATTTATTTGTCTAAGTCTTGATGGTAGTGATTTGGGTTCTGTATCAGGAAGCAGATGAAGTTTTAAACTTTGTGAAGTTGACCTGGTCTATGTTGGGCATTACACTTAGACTGCATCATGCATTATTTTCATGGGTGCTGTTTCAGCAGGTACACATTGTGTATGATAGTTTTAATTGCAATTTAGTGTGTTAGTTAGATCATTTCATGTAATTGCAAAGGCGTCTCTTAACTAAGTCTTTATCTCGTGTCTCATTTTAATAAGAGGAGATATTAGACTTATTAGAGGTCCATTAGGAGAATTTCTGGATGACATAGAAACGTATTTGAAAGCAGTGATTTTCGTTTTTACCACACTTGGGCTCAGATCTTGCTAAATTGAAGGTTGTGTTTGTGTCCCCACTTTAGAAGAAGATTTTGGTGATTGTTCTTTTGATGGAAAATACTGAACACTTTGAAGAAACATATTCCATTTTCAGCACTTCACCATGCATGAAAAATGGGCAAGCAATCAGTTATTCTGTCGTGTGAACCAGAAAACAAAATGTGCCAGCATTCCCAACAGGCATTAATGCCTGCAACGTTTTGATGACCAGATTCGAAATATTTGTATTTTTATGCAGATAAAAAATCTCAGACCTTACGATTTGAAAATGATTAAATGCTATGTTTCAATAGATTTCTAGATCAACTGTGTACAAGGTCAATTGCTTTTCTGGAATTAGCTTCCTTCTTGTTGGCATTGTGAGGCGCTTTGTGAATTTTGAGTTATTTTATGGCTTATGACATCGCTCTTAGTTTCAAGTTTTCTTTTAATAGAAATATCTCATTTTCACACTCTTTATTATTCTCCCTTTCCTTAATTCATTTTTACCCGCCTGGAAGAATGTGTTCTAGTTTAGCCCATTATATTATGAATATATTCAGATTTCTCTTTATAGGTGCTGTGATGAACATGTACATACAATGCAATTCTTTATATCATTTCTGATGCATTTTTCTTCATAATGGAAGTTTGCTGCAACAGAAGAGGTGACACTATTGGACTATGCAATTCTTGAAGTTGAGAAAGTTTTATCTGCTGAAGTTAGTGACGAGAAGGAAGTGTCTTACACGAAGAGTTTGCTATGTTTCTCTGACCATAATGAAAGCGAAATTAGATTGAATTTGCTGCAGTCTATTTTTCGGTCAATTAGCTCATGGTGTGACAACAAATTGCAGGATTATCACCTGCATTTTAGTCAGGTTATCTTCCATGTTTGATTGACTGCAGTACTTGTTTTGTTTCTAAATTTGTAATCTGAGAGTAGTTGGTAGTGAACCTGCTATAAAGATTTTATGACTGAAGAAATCTTCACATTTCAGAAACCTATGTGTTTTGAGAGGGTGATGACAATGGGATTGTCCGTTGGGATTCAAGATTTTGATTCACGTGGAAATATCCAGGTAGGTTACTAGTAGTAAATAAATAGTTTCATTTGGTAGCCATCTCCTTGGGTTATAAAAGGATAAATTCTACGGCTAAGTATTGAAACTTGGTGCCTTATTTTTGTGGATGATCATATTTGTAATAACGCAAGAATGAGTTTCTGCAAATTTTCTTTAAATATTTATTGTATTTAGCATTATCCAAGTCTTCCATGACGTAGACATTCATCTGGAAGTTCGCTTAAATTATCATCTGATTGCTACACTACGCTTGCAGTTTACAGAATCTCACCCTTCTAGTGAAGTTGTTGCCGAAAAGGTTAGAATGTATGTTGAGAGGTCTTTGGCAGCTGCATGTGAGAGGGTAGGCCACTTTAAAAATTTGGACCTTACAATTCTCATGTGATTTATAAATCTTTATCACATGTGATGGTTAATAATGATTCTTAATGACATTGACATCCTACCCATATGATCTCAGGTCACCAATACTACTAGTTTTGGGTCTACAGAAGATTTGATACATCCTCTGTGTACGCTTGCAAGTGAACTGAGATTGATTGCTGACAAGAGTCTCTCTATATTTTTCCCAGTTCTCTGTCAATGGTATCCTGAATGTGCTATGGTCTCAGCCAAAAGACTGCACCAGTTTTATGGTGAAAAACTGGTCTGGCTTGAGTGAAAATCTATATATATATATCTTCTCCAGCTTTTTTCTGTTGTTCTATATACTGATTCAAGTTCATTTTCTTTGCTCTTCAGAAACCTTTCCTCAAGGATGTGACATGCCTTACTGAGGATGTGAGGAAAGTGCTTCCTGCAGCAGATGCATTGGAACGTTGCCTTATTAAGCTTTATTCATCTGCTTGTAAAGAAAAAGAGTTGCACTTTTCGTACGACCAAGAATTTGACAATTACCAGGTGTGGATATTTCTGGAACTGGCTAACATTCTCTTATGTTTTACTCCCTCCTATTGTCAATGGACTGGTTTTACTATGAACATTTTGATTTTGGTCCTCAGAAATATTACCTCCTCTTTCTGCAGCTCAATTTTTCACCATGAATCCCTTTTTAACAACTCAAGAAAACAGATACGTTAGTGTCTGTATCGATTGTTCCTGCTTACAGCTACAGCTTGCTGTTTGCATGAAAGTAGGGATATTTAGTTTCCAACTCTATTATGGTCTTCACGTGTTAACGTTTGTGATGAATTTTAGATTTTTTTGTTAAATAAAGCTCAATCCAAGAAGTTCATGAAGCATGATGTAAAAGCATTTTAGTTTGTATTCGATTTTTTTCTGAATAATATTCATTGTTTCTTTATTTTTTTATTTTAGCTGCACTGCTTTAAGCATATTGTTAAAAGTACCTAGGTGCACATCTAAGAGAAAAACATCTCAAAAGCACCAGGCAGCTCAAAAATTGCAGAATGCAATCTGTTTATTTAATTTGTAGTCAAGTTCTTCTTTAAGATTGTTAAGTGGGGATGATGTCGTGAATGCTAAAATTGGGCAAACATCCACAATAAGGCATAAATTTCTGTGCAAGCATAATTCAACAAAGGAAAATGTTGAAACAGTGAAAATATTTGAATCATGTAACTGCTCCCTCTGATTACTTCCCCTTATTCATGCCCTGTTCTTGATATGCTGTCTGTTCATTCCTCTCCTCTCCCCAGATCGCCGAAATTTCCAGGTCAATAATTCTTGACTGGGTAGTTGCTCAACATGAACGAATCCTGGAATGGACTGGACGTGCTTCTGACCTTGAGGTTTGTCTCATTATTGGAATTCTGCAACCTGCAATTGTGACTATGCGATGTTCTAGCAAATTCGCAAAATATATTTGGACATGGTTAGGAAGTGTGCTCAAGGTCTCCTTACAGTTTCACAGAAAAAACCATAGAGCTGTAGTGTTTGGAACCTCTGTGATCATCATTTTCTCATGAATCATGATGAGAAGTTGTTACACAGTTCAGCTTTTTGTTATGTTCAATATTCTATAGATATATTTTAGCTTGCTATTCATTTATTTTTACCATTTTACAGGACTGGGAACCTTTATCTTCTCAGCAAAAACAAGCAGCTTCAGCAGTTGAAGTGTTCCGGATCATAGAGGAGGTATGGTAGCTGCTATAACGCAACTTGTGCTTTCAGCGTCATAAATGTTAATGAGGTGTAAGTTCAATAAAGGCTGTTGATTGGATACACTATGAGCAATGATTCCTATTGCACTAGAGACCCATTAATGGATTACTGCCTTCTCAAACAAGTATCCGATGATTTTGGGGGTTGTCTCGTAGTTGCATCCAGTGTCAAACTTCTCATACTATTCCAAATGCATTAAACCCCATAGAAGTTTCTGAAAGCTCTGAACAAATATTCCACTTATGTTCCTTGTTATGGTTTCAATTCCGATCATTATCAGTAGCAAACAGTCATTAATTCTGATCTTCAAGAGTGATTGAAAGTGATCACTTGTCAATTTTTTTTTAACAATAGCGATAGATGCCTTAGGGAGTCAAGTGGAGCTGTGGAGGGGATGGATGAGGCTTCCTTGGAAGAATTTGAAATATTAAAGGATAGGGTGCCAGTCTCTCATTACAATTTGCATATGATAATATATTCTCTTTGAAAGGTTTGGAGGCTAATTTTCACACCCATATAGGATTATTTAATATTTTCATGTCCATATCAGGTCTTAGCCCTTGTTTGATCTAAATTTTATTCTAGATTTTTATCAAAGTCAAAGTCAACAATCAATTACAACCATATATTTCATGGGTCCCACAACTTTTTAATCACACATCTTATCACTTTTTATCAAAATCAGCTAAAAATCTAATTTTAATTTCAATCAAACAGGGGCTTAAGTGCAAGCTGAAGTCTGGTAAAGGGGATTTATGTTGTTTAGTACTTTGTTTAAAGTTTGGCATATAGGAATGATCATTCAGTTGATTTGTGGCCTTTGAACACTTGGACTTTCTGTTGCATGATAATTTTTTGTTTACGACTTCTGGTCATTGTTGATTGAGACAGTGACAGATAAGCTCTATTAAAGATCCGTCAGACTATAGAGTGGATGATTTGATCTACGCCTATTCTTTCTTCCGTTTGGAATTAATTCTTCTATGTTTCGTGTTAAACAATTCAGGTAGAGATTTGGACAAGTGGAAGAAATATATCTTGTCTAGAGGAGGTGGACTGGTTCCCAGTCAAACTTTTGTCTCTAGCATCCCAATTTGTAATATGTCAAACTTTAAGATGTCTCATGAGGTTTATCTGCCTGTACAAAGAATTATCCATAGATTTTTATGGGAAGGCAAGGAAGAAGGTCCAAAACCTCTCTGTGTAGCATGGAATTTAGTTCCTAGAATCAAGGCAGAGTAGAATAATGAGTGGGTAATCTAATGTCGAAAAACCTGCCATCATTGGGAAATTTTTATTGAGATTCCTTTTGGAGCCATTCTCTTGATGGTAAAGTTTTTGAAGAGTAAATATGGAATGAACCCAAATGGTTGGGATTCTAGTAGGGTAGTGAGAGCTCTTCTAGGAACACATGGAAGTTCATATGAATGTTACCCCCCCCCCCCCCCCCCCTTTTCCTGGGGACGGGAAACAAAATCAAATTCTAGGAAGATGTTTAGAGGTGTCACTGCTTTAGATTAATTTGTGCAGTTTCCAAAAACATTTCTAATGCTTGGAATTTCCAGTTTGCTCTAGATTTAGGGATTAGTGAGACACCGGAATTATATTCATTATTATCATCTTTGTGAGTGTTTCTCTTAAGCCTCATGTTTCTAATATGGTTGTGGGAGTTGGAGACCTCCAGAGAATTTCTTGCAAATCCAATTTTCTAGCCCTTTATTAACACTGCCTAGTTCTCCATTATTTGAACATTTCCCTTTACTTTTTCTTTAAGGTGTTTTGCTAGGATTAATACCTTTAGTTCAAAGAAAAGGCCCTCGTTTATTTCAGTTTTAATAGCTGTGTAGTACATTTGTTTTTCATATAACTAGTAGTAAGCACGTTGTCACAGACTTTGAGATTTCAAACTCCGTGCGGCACTTGGCTCTTCAATCCCCCTTTGGATATTAGCTAAGTCGGCCTCACTCCTTGACCTAGCACTCCCCAAGTGCTTAAAACCAAGTAGAAAGGGAAAATTGGCAAACGATATTAGAGAGAAATACACTCTTGGTATTGAAACTCTCTAATATTACAATACTCGACCAACACTTGAGACTCTTTTCCATAAATGCTTTATACAAGCTCTCAAGCTCTCTATAAGCTAGCCACTCCAAATTCTTGGATGGTTACAAATGAGACTTCTAGATAATTCTACAATAATTTCTATCACCTAGAAAATTCTACACATCCATAAAAATATCTATATAAGGATTTATCATGGAAGATCTAGATTATTCCTACCTCTGTACACTTGTAGAATATTCTAGAATTCCATTTTCTTTGAGAAATCTCTTCAATCTTCTAGAATGTTCATTCAAGTCTCTTCCATGGAATTTTCCAGATTTAGCTAATTCCACCATATTCCGCAATCTTCTGGAACCTTCTAGAAACCTTAATTATGCATCATTCGTAAAATGGGCAACCTGCCCTTTTTGTGTATTCTCGCGCTCACGTCTTAGCAAATTATCTTATTTCTTCGATGGATCAAATCTGGGGTGTGACAACGTGCTTTGCACGTCTTTTATATAGGATATATGACATTCGTAATTTTTTGAAGTATTAATTTTTTTCTTTGAAAGTAATTGAGGTAATTGATATTGTTAAAGGAAAAGTTAAAGTTAAAATTGTAAATTTACTACAAGTTTTAATAAATTGGAATTTTATTAAAATTTCTCGAAATATTTATTAGACAATTATTTCAAATATCTGTTTAATAAAGAAATCGCGTGTCATATATCAAGAAATAATCTGACATCATAAATATTAGACAAATCGAAAATTAATTTATAAAATATTTATGATAAATCGTGAACAAATATGAAAAACTGTGAAATCAAATTAATTTAGAAGTATATTTTATAATGAAAAAAAAAAGTTTAATATTATTTACATTTAAACAAAAATTTCAGTTTTTTGTTCCAAAAGGGTTTTTTAATTGTTTATTTTGTTTTCTTTATTAGAATATAATTAAAAAAAATTATTTTATTTTTACATTCATTTTTTATTTTTGTTTTTCCAAATGAGTTTTGAAATTATTTATTTTACATTCTTAATTAGCAAAATATCTAAGCTGAAAATAAATTAAATGTTAAGGGTATTGATCGAAAACATAAAAATTTAAGGGTAAAATGGGAAATCAAAACTTTTACACTCATCCAATTTTAATATATGTAGATGTAGATTTAGTTGTAGATAGATAGATCTAGATGTAGATTACTATATTATATAATATATTGTATAAAATTAAATGAAGGCAGATTAGGTATATTGTTAAATATGCGAGGATATATTAGGGAATCAAAAGTTTCTCCACTATCCACCCTTTTAATATACTATTGTTTCGCCCGTATGATGCACGACATTATGTTGAAACATATAATTGTGGCTTCAATGTTTTCTATTTTTTTTTATTATATGTCAACATGTATATGATGAAATAAATAGGAAAATAATAAAATGATACTGTAGTTTGGAAAAAGAAAAGGATAATTTTAACAACAATCAACTAATGCATAGTATTTAAACAAACAATAATAACTAAGGTATTTGAAGATCATTTGAAATTTTATTTTAGTTCATTCGTTGTATAAAAAAAATATAAATTATAAAAAAATTATTATCGTCTAACATTTGAATAGTAAAAATTATAAAAATACTATTGTGACAAATATTGTTTGTTTATTTAATCCAGTTGAAATTTAAGGAATAGATGTAACTAAATTAATTAATTAACGTAATAATAAGAAGATTCTAATAATTAAAATAAGGAATCCAAAGAGTCCCATGTAATTGATCAAAATTGAAATTGAATTATATTTGTAATTACGGTATGTTCGAGTGTTATTTTTTAGTGCTATAATACTTTTTTGATTGTTTAGTTTCTTGTTTTACGAGAATGACAGCCCTGAAATCAGGTTGTACAACTCAAAAATTGACTATTTGCATTTTATCATTATCACGGCATGCGGGAAAAGACTTTAAAAGTACTTTATAGAAATAAATATTTTATCACAAATATTGTTGCTTTATAAAATCTAGTTGAAGTTTCAAGGAATAGATATAACTAAATCAATTAATTAACCTAATAAGAAAATTCTAATAATTAAAATAAGAAATCTAAAGAGTCCTGCGTAATTGATCACAATGCATTGAAAACTTAAATAGACATTAAAATTAGAGATGGCAAAAAAATTATATCCGACGGGTACTCGAACCCGCCCCTAATGGGGCGCCCGTGGGTCGTCTCGGGGGGGGGGGGGGTATGGCGGTTTCCCGCAACCCGGGAAGGTCGCGGGGCGGGTACGAGTTTGGCCAAACTGACCCGAACTCGCCCGATTAAATAGAAAAAAAATATACTTGGGGGGGGGGGGTTAATTAAACGGGGCAACGGGGTTGACCCGATCCGACCCGAATTTTCACGGGTCGCAGGGCAGGTTTGGAATTGAAAAAATCTCGTATGACAGGACATGGGTCGGGGGGACCCGACCTAAACCCGCCCCGCCCCGTTGCCATCACTAATTAAAATAATGAAATAAATAAATAAAAAATATCACATAAACCACTATTCCAAGGAAATGGAGAATGTTTTGTATTTATATAAAAAAGGAAAATAAATTTGAAAATATACATTTAGAAAACTGTTGCAACAAAAATTACATTATATAAGAACAAAAGAAATAATAAAAAATTAATAAACGTAAAAGATTTAATAAACCTAAACAAATATAGTAGGGGATCGAATGTACATTATAAACAACATGTAATATAATTCAAATGCAATAGTCGTACATTAATTCATAATTCGTTCAAAAATAAAATGTCTAGGTAAAAATGATTCAAAGTACAAGCAATGGTCAAATAGAATATAAAAAGATCAAATAGAATATTTAAGTGAAAAGGTTGTTAGTTAAAGTAAGATAAAGATTTAACCAATTACATTATAAGCTTGGAAATAATTTATGTTTTTATTTATTAAACAAAGGGAAAATAAATTTAAAAATATACATCCAGAAAACTGTTGCAATAAAAATCACATTAACTATTTAATTTAAAAAATAAATAATAAAAAATTAAAAAACGCGAAAATTAATAAACCTAGGTAAATATATAGTGGTTAGAATATAATCCAAATGTGAACTTAAATAGTTAAACATGCATTACAAAATAAATATTAAACAAATTGTTAATCATATTGTAGTCAAACATGCATTAATTAACCAAATAAATATTAACCAAATAGATAATCATATTGTGTTCACACGACGTGTTCACATTAAACCACTACTTTACTTTTAAATAGATAAAGATAAAGACTGTAGATTATAGGATGCTGAAAATGAACAACACTTAAATATGTTGCACACGTGGTGCCTAATTATTTTGTACACATTTCCCATCTTTTAAGCGTTATTATGGGGATATTTAGAAGTTTGTATTAAGTCGCCCTATATATCTTCCTATATAAAGGGTATTAGGATGAGCCTCTTTTGTGGCATCATGTGTTCACATACAACACATTGAAATTCTCCTTCTTAAACATAGTGAACTTCTATAGTGGTAAGAGGACGTAGCTCTTGCATCATGACTTTCTTTTAAAATTAGCTTTCTTGTCCTCTTTTATTCTTGTGTAAGATTTGCAAGGTGTATTTTTATTTTCTTCAGTCTATCTGTATGCTACTTACCTGTGTACTAAGATCTCAAGTAGTTCTAATTGGGCATTATGCATTTTCATATATTCATTAAATAATTGTTTTGAATTTTCTAATTAAAATTTGTGGCTCCATCATCTGAATAATTTGCAGACTGTTGATCAATTTTTTGGGATGAGTCTTCCACTTGACATCACACACTTGCAAGCTCTACTGTCTATAATTTTCCACTGCTTGGATGCCTATTTGGTGAAAGTGGTTAGCCGGTTAGGTAAGAACCTTCTGATATCTTCTGCTCAGTATGTGCTTTATGATTCTTTCTTGAACTTCCATTGGCACATGCAAGTTTATATGTTAATCACTAACTTGTACTCAATTAGTCAAATTGAAGTTCTTCCCCAATTTTTAACTAATGAAGCTGGTGATGCTTCAGTCACGCTAGGTCAACAAATTGACTTTATATCAAAACTTTTCTTTTCCCTACAAGTTTGTACATGAGATGAAGAATGTGATGGTTGTTAATGCTGCTATATTAGTGTCTGGTGGGGCCAAGTTTGGGAGGTGGTACTATACCTGGGAGTTCTTGACTCTCTTAATATTCATAGCAACTTCTGTACATCCATTATAATGGTACTCCAACATTAAATCAATTTTACATTATGGACTAAGAGCATCTCCTGGGCTCTTTAAACTTAAAATGCTCTTTATTTTAGAGAGTTAATATTTAAAATGTCAATCCAATAGACTCTCTAATTTAACATTTTAATTTAGAGAGTGAGTTTGACTCTCCAAATTTAGAGAGCTAAATTCACTCTCTATTATTAAATGTATACAAAATGTTTCAATTCTCAATGTTCCTGCATTAACTTTCTTTATTATATATTTGATATCATTGGTCATTCACTTTTAAAAAAATAAATATTAACTAAAAATAAAGAAAGACAATAAATATTTTTATGAAAAAGTAAAATAAAGAGCCTAAAATAAAGAGTTTGTTGGAACTTGTCAAAAACCTCGCTCTTTAAATATAAAGATACTCTCTATTATGTAGAATATGCTCTTTAAATATAAATAGTCTATTGGAGATGCTCTAACAGTCTTCTTCTGAAGTAATTGGAAATCATATTTTGTTCCTGTTCAGTAAAATGATTGTAATAGCATTCCGATGGTAAAAATGCTGGTCCTAAAAGGATTTATAGAAAATGATATGATATGAAGTCTTGGCCCTGCTTAAAAGAGACTATCATCAATATATGATGGGTGCATGCGCTAACTGCTAATGTGCACGATTTGATTGGTCTGGTTTCTTTGTCTTCAATTATCATATATTTACGTTGGTTTTTTTGGTTTAACTCGGAAGCATCGCCAGTTAAGATCAATTGTTTTGAAGTTGATGCCATCAGAGATGTCAATAGACTGTATTGGATTTTGGTTTAAGAGTTGTTTACAGGGTCTAGAAACAGCACACATTGTGGATCATTACGTTCATATGGTTTTAACCATATCACTTTACAGTTTGGAGTTCTAGTAGGTTTCTTGAATTATGGGTGAACAGCGGAAATAAGAAGCTTATGTAATCCTGATTACCAGATATTTGGTATTCCATGGTTGTCATTTTGAAGATAATATCATGCTACGCAGTTCATAAATGCATGGCAGGAGAGCTGTAATTCATTATATTGTTTCTATCTCAGGATACTGACTTTTTCATTCTTAAGTTTATGTCAGTTACATTTTTCCAACAGAAGGCATTTACTAAGTCACTCCTGCAGAGTGTTTAGAGAAACCCTGATTTTGGACTGAAAGCATTCGATCCCTTTTAGCGAGGGCTCATTGCAGTATAAAGCTGAACTCATAGGAAGAATGTTTGGTTCGAGACAGTCTAAGGACGAGGTCCATGATTTTTAAAAATGAAATGATTGACTTTGATTGAGAAAAGTTTTATGCATTTGTCATCCATGCTAAAATCAAGCCTATAGAATGTTCTTGTTGTTGATTATTAAACACATTAAAACTGTTTTACATGATCTTTCTACGCTTTGCTTATTTGTTTAATGCAGCCTACTTGCAGGTGCCTGCTTAAACTAAGATGTTAATGGATTTACATTTTTAAAGTGCAGTTGACAAGCTAAATTTGTATCCTTCTACTCCTCCTTTGACTCGTTACAAAGAGACGACATTTCCTATTGTCAAGAAAAAGCTGGCAGAACATTTGATTCTTGACAACGAAATGAATAAGAAGTTGAATGAATTGACAACTTCCAAGTTATGTATCAGATTGAACACTTTTCGAGTAAGTGAAGGTTTTTGTCTAATTTTGTTCATAAAATAATTTCAGTCTATTAGTTGAAGTTCAGTAGGTTCATCTAACTATTTTGCCAACTTTAAGATAATTTGCAATATTAATTGAATCTGACACTTGTTCCCATGTTACTCATAAAAAATACTAATGTGATCAAATGATTGTTTAATATTGTACTTATTAACATTAAAAAAAAAATGTCTTGTTCAAATAAGTTACAGATTCTCTGCGGGAAGCATAATTGGTAATTATTCCAACACCTGAACCTTTTTCTGGAGGGGAGGAGATACTACTTGGGACTTAAAGTAAATGCAAAGAAGTATGTTGCATGAGTAGTACCTGTTCAACCAACTAAATTACAGAGCAATGATTTTGACTGGGCTCATTGTATCTGAAGAGATGAATTTTACTGATTGAGTGACTACCTTTCCATGTGAATAAGATAGGGTATGTAGAGTTAGTAAGAAACTAGATTGAATACATTTGAATGAACTTAAAGGACCATTCCAAAAGGTAAAATGCCTAAATCTTGAATAGATTTTTGCTTTACATACCAGTGGGATTCCTAGTGCCCCTCAACTTGGATCACCTTTTCTCTTATTATTTCTATTAAGAAAGAATTTAGAATGGGGAGGGAAACAGATTGCTAGTTGCCACTTGATATTGAAAATATAAGATAACGTGTATTCATTATGTTTTCTCAATTTTGGTTGGGTATTTTATAATTTTATTTTACTTGTACTAAGATCTACAGATCCTTTTTTTCTTTATCCTTGCAGTACATTCAAAAACAAACTGCCATACTTGAAGATGGCATTAGGAAGTCGTGGGAATCTGTCAGAGTTTATAAAAACAATGGATTCTGTAAGTTATTTAGGATTGTAAGCATGTATTAGAGGATTTGCCAAACAAATCATTTTTTTTCTCTATGAGATTATCCCTTGATGTTTCCCCGAGGTCGTGGGCTTATGAAAGAAAAGTTAAGAATATCAATTTATAAGAAGATATCTTGCAGAAATCAACAAATTAATTGTATATTGACCCAAGAATGTTCCCTGATCCAGGAAATAGAATTTGAAAAATTGTAATTTCATTGTCCACAAGGTTTGAAGTACTATCAAAAGCCTCAACTACATTTTAACAAGCAAAGATAAGAATGCTCCTATGTCGTTCTCTTGTTCTTGAAAGTCCAGCTCATAAATAAGTCTGACAAATACTTGTATATTCTTTTTTTTGTTACGTGTATTAGAAACAGATGTAAACCACCTTGATTAAGTGAAATGGTGAAACAAACATGGGTTGGTTGATTGCTCTTAGTTGAACAAATTTATATGCTTGTTCTCATTATTTTGGGAAATTTCTTGGGCTTCTCAAGGTCATCTTTTGAAATGCATGAGCTATTTTTAAAAATGAAGTCTGCCATACCAAATTTAGAATTGTTTCACTGAAAACAGAAACTAAAATGTAAATGGAGCTTAGAAATGACTTGAAAAATAAACGCTTTTCCTTTCCAGAGGTTGTAGATAGGTACATGAATTAGCGAAACAATTACTGATGCTGCAAATCTTTATTGTGTTTGGGAGTCTGACATCATTCTCAGGCCCATTTCTTGATAAAACTATCAATGAACTTATACTTCAAGATTTTTTCTTTGTCTGTTTTAATATTACTTTCCATCTCATTCAGCCACAGAGCAAACTACTGAGACTTTGGAGACAATGTTAGAATTGGATAATGAATCAGTTGCTGAGCTTTTTGTTGCCACATTGGAGTGCATTAGGGATTCTGCTGCTGATGCTATCAGACAGACCTGTGACTTTCTTGGTAAGTAAATTAACCTTTGATGATCACTTATCCTTTTAGACCTGATAAAGTGTGAAGAAATTTTACTGCTTAATTGTATTCTGATGCTGCTTGTTCCCCTCTTCTCTTTTGGTTTTTTTGCTTTTAGATTGACATCTGTTATGGCTTACTCTTAATTTTTTTCCATTATATTCTAGCACATACATGATGGCAAAAAAAAAAAAAACTTTACTACAGATGAACCTTAGGTCACTGTTCTGGCGTTTCTTTGGTAAGTTCTACGGCCAAAGCTGTAATGCATTATGTTGCTTCTCTGCTTAAAGGTGTTTATCCCCACAAAACTTGAGTGCAAAGCTCTCAAAGATAATTACTAGGATTAACACTTGCAAAAAAAGCAGTGTGAGAAAATTATACACGTTAAATTTTCATTGACCCGTTTAAATACATCGAACTTGATGCTCAATGACCTAATTTTTTTGTTGGACTTGTAGGAGCCAGATTTGTGTTCTTGGATTTAAGAGATTCATTCCTGTTTCATTTATATCGTGGTGGTGTTGAAGGAAATCGGTTAGATGGCATACTTCCACAATTTGACGGTGTAAGATTTTCAAATAATCTCTGATTCTATGTATGGATCTTGTTTCCTCCTGAGCTCTTTAAATGGCCATTTCTAAAAATTAAACTACTAAATATGTTGCTCGGACTTTGGTACGGGTATCGGATACGGGTACATATCCAAGTGTCACACCTTTTTTTCCAAAATCAAGAATACGTGGACATTGCTAAAAAGGACACAAAATTTTGACATGGGTGCATGAATACTTCTTATAAACTTAAAATTACTTTAGAAATTTATGTATTAGTAATTATAGATGCATTTGTTAGATATATAAAGGATTCTTTTTTGATTTAAATAATTAAATAATATAGAGTATCATCTTTTGGTTTAAAAGATTCGAGAAGGAATTCATACCCTTATCTCACATCCGTGTGTCCAACACGGGTACTTCTTAAAAAATAGAGTCCAAGCAACATAGACTACCAAGGCTCAGTTTCCTTTAATGATCTATGTGATTTTAGGTCTCTTTAGGGTATACGCTTTCTGGTTTGGCTGGTTTTAGATGGATTTTCAAACCAAATTGTCTTAAACAGTTTGATAAATATCCAAATCTAACCAAACTATTTAAAACGATTTGAGATTTTCTCAAACCTAAACCAAACGATTTGGTCCGGTTTTTAGACCGTGGTTTCATTGAGTTTTTTTTTTCTTCGTATTCAATTTATCTTCACTAGTTCAAAGGTTATAAAATATTTCACATTTTATTGGGGATACTGAAAAACTTGTATATATCAAACAGTAAATTTAAAAGCATGCATTTGAAGTGTTTAAATATAGATAGATTGAAATAAGTGTGGAATTGGTGGGTAGTACTTCTGGGTTCCTCGATATATGTAAGATAAAAAGTGACTTGAGTGTTTATAAACAAGACACCAACAAAATCAAAGAAAAGTCTCAACAATGGGGTTGTGATATTTAGGTAATTAACCAATTATTGGTATTTTGTAATTGACAATTGACCAAATTACTCATTTTTGTATAAAAATTTACTAGTCATATATTATTGTGGATGTCAAGATTGTAATTTCTTAGTTTCAAGCAAAATTTCAATAGTTCTTTTTAAACGGTCTGGTTTTATTTCAAACCGCCATTAAAATTCTGAAACCTAAATGAACCTTTTTAGAACGGTTTGGCAATGTGTGTACTGTGTGTTTACTATTAACTTATATGATGTGGAGTATAATATTTGCAGGCCCTCAATACTGTAAGTGGTTTGATTGATGATAAAATTAGAGATCTCGTGGTGTCGAGCATTTTTAAGGCATCACTGGTATGATTGCGCCTGAAAATGGTATCATATCATTTCCATTTTTTTTTTGGTTTGCTTCTGATTTTATGTAGTTTTTGTGTAGGAAGGATTTGTATGGGTGTTGCTAGATGGAGGCCCTTCACGTGCATTTTCTGATTCAGATATTTCAATGATAGAAGAAGATCTTAACATATTAAAAGTACGCTACTGATTGTATATTGTGGTGTCCCTCATTACTTACCCCTGGGGCCAGGGTCTTTCAGTATCAAGTTTTCTTGGTGATCTGTCATGTTTCCTCCTCCGTTAGTTCCCTTGCCAGATGTAATATAGTGCATATTGTCTACTTCCAAACTGTCATTAGTTTAGAGTTGACAAGAGTGAAATTATTATGAAAATTTCAAAGAATATAACACAGGAAGTCCTTAAGAGTAAATAATTTATTATCGGCAGACATATGAGCTTCCTCTGTATTCTCTGCTCTTTTTGCTTGCACATAACAACCATTAACTTGCTAGAGGAGTGTCATTACTCTTTACGTTCCATAAGCTTCGAATTGACATGTTCTCCAATATTTTGAGAAAGTACATGATGGCAGTTAACAACATGCTCGTTTTTCATCTTTCTAGGACTTGTTTGTAGCTGATGGAGAAGGACTTCCTCGTTCATTGGTTCAGGAGGAAGCAAAATTTTCTCATCAAATCCTTAGCCTGTTTTCCCTTCAGGTTTGATGTCCCAAGCTTGAAGCTTATTGTGAGTCAAATCGGGAGTTCAGAAGTACATTTTTCTTGATACCTTTTTCTCTTTTGTGGGACAGACTGAATCTGTGATCCAGATGCTGATGACATCCAGCGAACATATTTCAGCGGGGGCCAATGGTTGTAACTATGGCCAGCGGTATTTGGGAGATGCTCACACTTTAATACGGGTATTATGCCATAAGAAAGATAGAGAAGCCTCTAAGTTCTTAAAAAGACATTATCAGCTTCCTTCATCTTCAGGTACCTATTGGTTTCTTTAATTTTATCTGTTCTGAGAATTTACTTTCCCCCTTGTGCTTTTCTGGAGTAATATGAGAACTTTATCCCTTGTACATTTCTTACTGGCCGGTTTTTTAGTTTATGCATCGACCAATTTAAATTCCAGTTTACGGAACTTAACTTCCATTAATCTGAGTGCAGAGTATGACGAGAATCCGCAGGAGGATTCCAGTGTGAGTTCACCTCTTGTAGCTGATCTCATAAAGCGCAGCACATCATTTCGTTGGTCAGAGAAAGGTCACAGCAGCTTCAAATCTATAAAAAAGAGATTTCAAGCAGCAACATCTGAAATAAAACATGTAGCATGGTGATTACATAATACATTTAAGTGTCCAAAGCATTTCATGTTATTGACTCCTCTGAGGAAGATATTGGGTAATACTCTGATGACATGTTTGGTAGTTTGTTATTAGATGCTACTGGACAACATTAATTAATTAAGAAAAGTTAAAATTTTTGTAGTACATTTAGAAGCAAATTGCTACTTCCGAGAGGCTTTGTGCTGTGACTGAACTTAAATGAAGCAGCGTTCAGAGGCGGAGGAATTTTGCTCTTTCAGAATGCATTTAACATTTTTAGGTGAAGCTGTCAAACTAGTGTGGGCCAAACAACTTTCATTTTAGTTATTGTTTATTTCTTGTGAGAGATCAAGATAACCCTTGTTTTGAGTTGCTTCATACACACATGAAGTGCTAATTATATATTTAAGGCTTTGTTGGGTAAAACTGTAATAATTATAAATTGGTTTATTTATGCTTTTGAAGTAAAATGTGTGTGGTTAAAAATTGATTTGAAAAATTATGTTATTTATAAATTGATTTATGAATTGTAATGATTGTTTTAAAAAGCATATGCTAAATGTATAATTTATCACCATCCATTTGATATTCCTTACTATACATTCCCAACATGCCCTAGGTTATTTTATTTATTACTCGATTGATATTTTTATAAAATTACTTTTTTAACTCTAGTGATCCATAATTGAAGATTTGAGAAAGTAAAAGTTACGTAACTATCTAGGTGTAATGTGCTTTAATTGAAAAATACCTGATTTTTAAACTATACGTAATATTACTGAATTTCTTATCATAACTTTAGAAAAATGCTAGATTCTTATGAAAGAAAATGTAATATTTAATTGATATCATTAAACATAAATTCCTTATATTTAGAAAAGTTGTTACAATTTCTTTAGATAATTAAATTAGGCAATTCCAACAAATCCTAAAATTTTAGCCACACGTTTTCTTTCATAATTAGACTTCAATCGTACAGGATCTAGTCTTCCACCATCTACGGTTGATCATTTTTCACCGAATTTTAAAAATTTCAGAGAATTTCGGTGTCTATTCTGTAATGTGTGGTAATGTTTTGTAATGATGTGTAATGTTTTATATGTAAGTAATTGTAGTTAATCTATGTACAATGGATGCTAGATCAATATATTAAGAATCTTTTTTTTTTTTCAATGATGCCAACATATAATACATTTCATCAAAGTTTCACACGCTGTAATGAGATGTAATGAATTGTAGTGTACTGATTTCATCAATAATTCCAACACATAATCCATTTCATTAATATTACATTTGCTGTTATGAGCCGTAATGTTAAAAATTAGATACACCACACTTGCTGTATTGTTTTGCTCAACATGTACGTGTTTAATCTATAATTTTCGGAATGCAGGCATGGCACACCAATGTAATGATATGTAATATTCAAAACAAGTCTTAGTACACCTATTGTAATGATCTGTAATGTTCATAATCAAACACAATACACTTGTCGTAATTTCCTGAAATTGTTTGCAATCTACATACTCAATTGGTTACACCTGATGTATTGATGATGAAATTGTAATCAACACGAATATAACTTATTACACTCACTGTAATGTTTGTAAAGTTTTGTAATTTTCGGCCATGACACATCTGTAAACAATAAAACCAATATGTGGTAGCACTATTGGTTGGGTTCACTGTGGAGCAACAGTACTCTGCCGCGTCATCTCCATCGTACGAACCATCAACTCAACCGGAATCTGCTACTCAAAACCTACCGACTTTCGCTCATGGACCTGCTCCAACAAACATTCCTTCAACTCCTTCACCCGTTTCTTCTACTACTTTATCTCCAGTTGTCGTCAAATCTTCCAAATCTCCTCCGCCATCAACCTCATCTCCTTCGCTTTCCATCGCTCATCGCCCACCAAAGTTGTTGCTCCAGAGCCTGCAGCAATGGCATCGTTCTGAACAAACTTGATTTTGCTTCTGCCATTGTTGGGTTCGTCGCAATTGCTTTAATGGCGTATACAATTGAATGTAATTTATGATTTGCTGGGAGATTTTGGGAGTCGGTAAAATGGGAATGGGAATTTCCTTCAATTAGATACATGAGAGAGAGGGGGAGTCTGATTTTAGGTAAGATTGGAGAGATGGATGGAAGAGAGGGAAATGCTATATTCACGGGATTGAAGGGAGAGAGGAGAGAGAAAAAAAATCACGTATAATTCTAAATACTATAAAAAATTGATATTTATCTAATGAAGATAGTAAGAACTAGTGTAGAGCTTAATTATCCCGTTGAGAAAATACCCGATAATTTAAAAACGTTAGGACTCATGAACTCACAGTAGTTACTTTTTATTTCGCTTAGTTATGAAAATTTATTTAATTGTGTTGATGCTGGAATATATCTAAATTATTTCATAATCTTTCTTAAGTAAAATTAAAATTAAATTCATTTAAGTAAATTCACTATATGTGAATTTTAACCTATCAAAGTGTATTCAAGAGCAAGAAAATCAAACAAGATCACAAATTATTAAAGCATGTCTCTATTTTCTACATATATTTATGATTTTTATCATTGGGGCTACATTAATGTTACATTCTTCATCTCAATTAAAAAAAAAGATATATTACATCAATGATAATAAAGATTGGGTTGGCTTTTAGCACGAATACAGATGTCTCTTAGCGGAGTGAAAGCAATTCGGAACACAAGGAGATCCTAATACTATTAGGGATTGGGAAGGAAGCATCTTTGGCGTACTAGTTATCGTGCACACGGTAAACACTAATTATAAAGAAAAACAAGCCATTCATTCGTGATAAGTGTGTTTTATAAACTTATTTATATGCTTAAATTAGGATTTTATATAGTCATTCAAGAATAAATGCTACTGATTTATCTATTATTTATATACATTTCAGTTTTATCCCTAAATCGAGAAAAATGACACAATTGAGCAAATAATGAGCAAAAAGGTAGCAATTTGGACCAAAGTGAGCAAAGCAAGAGTGACGGGTGCAAATCATGGATCAAAGAAAAGCTTAATTGAAAGGAATCAAAAGATTGAAGGATGAATTGAAGAAATCAAGAGAAGAAATAAGCTAATTTGAAGAAATTAAAAGTATGTGAGCTAAATCGCTCTAATCAGAAGATAGAGGACTTGAGGTGTAATAAAAACAAGAAGATTAAGTTGCAAAGCTTGAAAGTTGAAAATTGCAAACTGACGCTAAAACCATGCGGTCGCATGGTCTAGATGCCACCGCACAAACCATTTCGAAAATTAGGCAGAATGGTTTTTTAGTCAACCGTGCGGTCGCACGGTTATCCGACTGAGCAGGCTGATGAGCTTTTCACGCAATTTTTGATAGGTTTTGGTCCTTTTCGCCTATGTTTGGTGGATACATATATATAGTCATATATTACACAAATTTTGCCTCTCTTCCAAACCTATACATACGCAATTACACACAAAGCTTGAATAGATCATTCTTTGAAGACTTTTCCTCAACATCAAGATTTCTTTGGATTCTAGGTGATGGATTCCATTTATAATTGTGATTTGTTATTGATAATGTATATGGGCTAAGTTTTCATTAGTGTTAGGATCATGATGAAATTTTAAACTCGTCTTTTATGCTTTGATTTGTTTAATTCAATGACAATTGGTATTTGAGTAATTAATTGTGGATTGTTTTTCATCTATAATTTTGAACGCATGATTATATGATGTTTGTGATATATTTCTATGTTCGAAAAAATGGAAAATCATTAGATTTGGATTAATTACCATAGGATTTGATAGAGATAGAAATATATTACTATATCTTATGTGATCTAATAATGCTCATGATTATTTAATGTTTTTCTACATGTTCGGATATAAGTGGGTTACATATAGAAAAATGTTTAAGGGAAGAATACATAACTAAGATTTTTAAAATACACATTTTCAAAATTAAGAAACTTAATGTTTTATTTCAAAAATCAGGTCATAATTAATTCTATATTTTATTGTTTATGGTCACAAGTCACAATTTTTAGGTCACAGCTTATTATAGTCATAAGTCACAACTTTTTAGGTCACAAGTCACAAATCAAGCCATAAGTTTATGGTCACAATCACAATTTTTTAGGTCACAATTTATTTCTTGATCACAAATTTCGAATTTCGTACGTCGCGATTTTTTTCGGTCGCAAATCTCAAGTCAATTGGTCACAAGTTAACAAATTATGAGTCATAATTTCACTATTGGTCACAAATCACAAATCTTATTGCTCACAATTTTTTCTCGGATACAAATAAAAAACTTTTTAGGCCACAATTTTCACAAATCGCTAATTTTTTTTTTTGGTCACAGATCATAAATTTTATAGGTCACAATTTATAAAATTATTTGGTTTACTTTTTTTTCGATCACATATTATAGAATTATTTACTCATGACTTATTTTTTGATCACATATTACAAATTTATAGGTCACAACTTTTTTTCTATCGCAGATCTCAAGTTAATTGGTCACAATTTAATACTTATGAGTCACAAATTTTTTATTGATCATAAATCACAAATTTCATGTGTCACAATATTTTTCTCAAGCACAAATCAATAATTTTTTAGGTCGCAATTTCTACAAATAATAAATTTTCTTGGTCACATATCAAAAAATTATAGGTCACAATTTATTTAGTCTCGACTCATTTTTTGGTCACAAATTTTGGTCACAGTAATTAATTGGTCACAATTTATTTTTGAGTCACACTTATCAAATTATTAGATCACAATAATAATTCAATAAAAGGTTACAAATTATCTAAATTTTTAGGTCACATATTATTCACTAGTCACACATGTGTATTATTGGTCACACACCATCAGCACCACCACTGACCGCCAACATTGACCACTGCCGCCACCACCAACGCTGGCCATCGCCATTATTGACACGATAACCTCACCACCAACCAACACCACCGCCACCACTTCCACCACCACACCGGCAATCATCGTCGGCACCACCCAGATCGCTCGACATCACCTCAAATGGACAAATCACTATCGAAAAAAACCATCAGCAACGTCTCCACCTTCATCATACCACCAACACCTCATTCACTTCATCACACCACCACCACCTGAGCTACGTCTGCAACCACGGACTATCTCCAGATCCACCGCCACAGCGAAACAAACTCCCCAAACCGTCACCTATTTCTTACAATCGCACTTAACACCTGTATGTGCTAACTCCCAATAAAACTCCCCAAACCGCCACCACAAAAATTCGAATGATTCCAGTTCATCGCCATCAACTACAAGATCGAATATTCAATTTTCCATCTTGATTCAGATCTGAAGGTTGAGATGCATATTTGGGAGGCGCCGGACTTTGAGATAGAAATGGAGGAGCGAAGCGTCGTTGTCGTACCGTCATCGTTGCGGGCACCAGAAGTTCACTGTCTCCACCATCGTCGCCGCTCAGAGTTGCCTGAGCTACCACCATCTTCCAATTAATGGGGTGGGGAAGGTGGGCCGGGTAATTATATTATTTTATTTAAAAAATCTAAAGAACCACCTGAGTTTTGAACTAATGCATTGAAAATTTGATTTTTGAATTTAATAATTAAAATAAAGGGCATGGTGTAATTTCCTCAATGTTTAATTCTTGTTCAAAAAAGAGTCTTAAACGATATAGGAACATTGATTTTCAAAATATACCATGTCATTAGATTATTCAAACCATTGTATAAAATATTGAGAATAATATGGATTCTAGATCCTAGCACTACATTCATATACATTCAACACACAAATCTTGCAATTTTTACTTAATTCATTTAATTAGTTAGCTTTAGATAAATTGCTAGTTTAATTAGTAGTTTATATAATTCAAACATATAAACTTGATTTCACTTGTTCCGGTTAAGGTCTTTAATCTAAGATAATAAATTTGCTCAATCCTTGTGAGTACGATACTTGGACTTAAATTCACTATATTACTTTTGCAATCTATACACTTGCGATAAACAACCATTCGTCTGTTAAATTTTGTCCTTACCACTTGAGTTGATGTGATTAGTAGGTTTGCATTTGAATTCCTATTTATACATGCCCTCCTCTTATGTTAAAATTGTATGTATACATTATAAGTAGGGAATTGTGGCCTTTTGGATTTTGAAGATGTCGGGGATGTCTGGGAGAATTAAGTAACTTGTTGGACACTTTGGAAATATTTGTCGGGCTCCATGGTTTTGAAGTATAGATTACTTGTGATTAGCCTCATGAATAGTAGGATATTTGAAATTTGGGTAGGAAAAATTATTAGAAAATGTTCTTGAGCTTCAAAACTTGGTTTTATGTCAAACTAGATGAGGAGAATTAGAGAATACTGCTAACTACCCGAAGATGTCTCTTCTTTTTGAAACATAATTCTCTCGTTAGAAATTGACTTAAGACTTAACGAAGTGCGAATGTTATCTCAACTATTTCTTACAAATTCAAACCCAACACCGCTTTCTTGAATGTATCGCATTCCTCTATATACAAGAGAGCCCAGTAATGCTGGACGTACTAGATCAATTCCGGTTGTGTAATTATTTTTGTTGCATGTTGGTGGTGATTAAGTGAAAATGTTTGTTTCCGATTGTGTAATTATGTTTGTTGCATATTGGTAGGGATTAAGTGGAAGTGTGTTATTCTTTCATTACATAAGGATGCGTCTATTCAGGCCCGGACCTGCCTAGAGGCCCATGAGGCCGCTGCTTCAGGGCCCATTGGCCTATGTTATTTTGGGCCTTTTTTATTAATTTCAGCCCAGTCAAGCAACTTAGGCCCAACCCACCCATTCCCAATTACGTATAACACATCTGATAAGTGATATCCAAGTCCAAAAATCAGTCCAACAATCCAACCACTCCACAGCACTCGTCTGTGATTGACTGTGACTGGCGACTGGCGACCGTGCTGCAAGCGCTACCGGGCGACGGCGACAATACAAGTCCAGGCCAGCCACCGGCGACTCCAACTTCCGAGCTTCAACCAGTATCCCACCAGTCCACAGCGCCCACAGGTTACTCTCTCCCAAATCCCCTAACCTGGCTTCGATTTCGACCGTTCGAACTTCGAAGGTTCCGCGGCTGTTTCTAACTCCAACAGTGCTGCAGTACCTCTGAGTCCTCTCCATGCTCATGCCTGCAGCAGGCTACCAGCGCCTGCACTGCACTGCCTCGAATTCCAGCTCCAGCTCGGTATGTTCTTGTTACGGAACGTTATAAAATTTGATTTTTTAGTTATGTAAATTGTAATTTTTTATATTTCATAATTTCTAACTTCTAATTTGAATATGGTTTCTCAATTTTTTAGATTCTCAATTTCTAGTTTCTAAGCCCTAATTTGAAGCTATTCTATTCTTTTTTTTTTTTTTTTTGCCCCCCTGCTGGATGGTTCCTTATTTACACAAAAAAATTTGATTAAGGGTTGCTATATTACCGTAGGCTGGAATATGCCAGTGTTAAATGATGCAAATGATACCGGCCTTAAATGATGCCATGCCGGAATATGTAAACTGGATGGTAGGTTGCTGGTGGGGCTTTGAGGGAGAAGGGGAATTCACTATTGTGGTTTACATAGTTTACCATTTTGTTTTTAATTGGACAAGTGTGTATTTGTATTTGTTTTATGGTGTATTTATAAAATATATATTTTATTAGTGGTGTAAATATAATTTAGTGTATTTAGTAGTATTTGTGGTGGTAATATATTTACCCATTTGATTTTTAGGTTGTAAATTGGGATTTGGTGAATATTTGATTTGTTTATGAATTGGGATTATTGAGTTGTAAATTGGTGATTGGTGAGTTGTGATGCTTGTAAATTGAGATTTGGTGAATATTTGATTTGTTTATATGGAATATCATATTTTGTTGGTCGTTTTATATTAGTTAATACTTTTGAACTTTTTATTTTTTGCAATTTTATGGTGAATTTGTATAGTTTGTTTTATGTGAATATGAATTTAATCTTTATTTTCAGTTTTTTTCTTTTAAAAAATTTTTCGGCCCGAACCCTTTAAAACCCAGGGGCCTATATCTCGAATAACAACGGTTTGTTTCAGGTCTACAAAATCACAGGTACGGCTCTGCGTATATTCATGACAGTTAATGCATTATGACATTTTTGTGTGCGCCCCATCGTAGCAGTATTTGGGATTTTATTTTATTTGTCAAAATTGATTGCATATATATACTATGGTTGACAATCTCTAGTTTTATATACCAAAATCCGATTTATTATTTGGCATGAAACAACTATATTATATGAGCAATGAGGTTGACAATATGAATTGTTGTTAGGGTCCGTTTGATAGCGATGATGAAATTTGGGTGAAAAGAAAATGAATTTCAAGGAATTTAATTCCTGCGAATTTGAAGTTTAATGTGTTTGATTTGTTTAATTTTCTAAGTGGAAAAATTGAAATTTTTCCAAGTTTTGTTGTTTAATTGTCATTATTTTCCATGGTAAATAAAGCAAAATTTAATTATTTTAGTAAAAAAAATATTTCACTTATTTGTACTTTAATAATAATAATGTTAATTTTTGAAAAAAAAAATGTCAATTAACAACAACAAAAATGATCAAATGAGACGTTTATAGTTTGACATGTAAATGTGGAAACCAATTATCATATATATGTTAAGAATTTGTTTTCCACCAAAACAAGGCAAAGTAAAATAATCATTTCTAAAGTAGGAAACGATTTCCAAGCCAAAATCTTGCTATCAAACGAAACAAAAAGATGAAAAGTGAATTCATTTTTCATGACAAATAATTGATTTCAAACACTACATTAATTCATTTAGACAAGATATATAAGTGGTATGTGTTAGAAAATTTATATGTGATAAATTTTCTAACAAGTGGTATCAGAGCCAACTTCATGTTGAATTATCAGATAGTGCGTAAGAAATATATTTTCTATCGGGTATTATATGCATTCAGATTACTGCCTTCCGCTTCAATTTGGATATATAAGTTTGGGGTTTCAACAAATCGTTCTTTTTTCTCTGTGCATGTATATGGTGTTTTGAATCTGGGTTTTGGTTTTTTTTTGGTATTGAGATTAAGCAGATCGATCACTGCCTCTGTATATGAGAATTTTGGATGATAAATTGGGTTTGAGTTTGGTCCTCCTCTCACTGCCGACGGTATATCTACTTATATGTGTATGAGTTTCTTGAATTTTGGTTGGTGGAATTGGGTGTTGTGATGAAACATGGATTTCACGTTTGATTCAGCATACACTGTCGACATATGTTGGGTTGAGGTTGAGGATGAATGAGGGTGGCCGGAGGAGCCACAGCCGAAGTCGGGGTTCGCCGTGTTGTGGCGTCGCATCGCTGCAGACGCAGCCTGCTTGCGGTAGATGGTGAAGCGCCAGCGATGGGCGCCGCACCGGTGGTACAGGCGAGCGGCGCCGGTGATGGCGCTGCCCGTGCAAGATTTGCGGTGACATGACAGCTACCGGAACTTGCGCCTCAAGCTACAGCCTCGCTGTAGGAACAACGTCGGACGCTGCAGGTGAGCAGCGTCTTGACGCTGCTTGTGCATGCCGATAGCGGCGCCGGCTCGGCGGTATGGAGGAGCGTTGGCTGCGGCAAGGGTTAGCAAAACCCTAGCTGCCGTGTGGTTGATTTTGGAGGCGGGGACTTCAGCCGAAAATTGGAAGTCTCCAAGGGCCTCTTTTGCAATTTTGGGAAATTATGTGAAATTGCACCTCAAGTCCTCCCTGTTTGTTTTGAATTAAAGTATAAATCCTCAAATTTTGGATTTTATAAACTTCAGCCCCTAAGGTTATAAAATTATTTAAGTTGGGCATTTTAAAGTTCTGAATTATGTAATTCAGTCCCTAAAGTTTTAAAATTTTAGGATTCAGCCCCTAATGTTTGCAAATTTTCATATTCAGTCCCTAAAGTTTGGAAATCTTCTGAATTGATCCTTTAACTTTGAGAATTTTCTAATTCAATCCATAAAGCTTGAAAATTCTCTAATGCAGTCCTCTAAGGTTTGAAAATTTTCTAATTCAGTCCCCTTAAGTTTGAAAATTTTCTAATACAGCACCTAAAGTTCTGAAATTCTTTAATTTGGTCCTTAAAGTTTGAAAAATTTCTAATTCAGTCACTAAAGTTTGCAAATTTTCAAAATTGGTCCTTAAAGTTTGAATTTTTTTTAAATTAAGTCCCTAAAGTTTGGGAATTTGCTAAATTGGCTCCTAAAGTTTGAAATTTTTCAAAATCAACTTTTAAAGATTGAAATTTTCATATTTTGGACCTCTAAAGTTTGGTTTTGTTTCAAATTGGGACCTAAAGTTTGGAATTTCTCAAAATTGGCCAATAAAATTTTGGGAAAATTGTAATTTAAGCCCTTCAAGCTTAAAATTTTACATAATTGGCTACCTAAAGTTTAAGAATATTGCAATTGACTCTCCTAACTTAAGGATTGCTTTATTCTAAAGTTTAGAATTCTATAATTCAAATCCTAAAGTCAAAAATAAATGCAAATCAATGGATTTCAGTTTCAAATCTTGGTACATCGGAATCTTTTGAGAGATATAATATTCGAAAGTAAGTTAGTTGAAGCAACATGTTGCCAAAGCAACCTCTCTTGTGGATATTAATTAACTTTGAATATTAGAAGGTATTTGTGTGTGTTATTCATTGCGGATATTGATCGGCCCAAAGGAAGGTCAATATTTTGCTCGAATTTCACATGCACCTGTTGTGATAAACACGTGGCAATTATTTGGTTTAACGTGTGACCAGTAAATCGGTCCAAAGAAAGGTTAATTGGTTAACATGTCTTATTTCCAGTGTTTGATTACTACAGTAAGGGAAAATTAGGTGTTTGTGTGTTATTTCATGCGGATATTGATCGGCCCAAAGGAAGGTCAATATTTGGCCCTAATTTCACATGAACTTGTGGTGATAAATACGTGACGGTTATTTGGTTTTACGTGTGATCAATAAATCGGTCCAAAGAAAGGTTTGTTGGTTGACATGTCTTACTGTCAGTGTTTGATTACTACACCAAGAGTACCACTTACAAGTCAATATTTCTGTCCAAAGACTAAATATTGATGTTGTGCTAGGTATCTTGTGATGGGCCCTACCATTATTTGAAAGTATGATTTACATAATAAGGTATTTATATGAGCAATTTTATTTAAGTGTTCTCTATTCGGTTTCAAATTCTGCTAGTAGTATATCTACAAGCTCAAATTTCATCCTTGTATTTATGGAATAAACTTCAAGGATCAAAACAACAACATTAACTTTTCGTTGGCTGCATCGATCTAGACCGTGTACTAAGGATTGAACAACCTGCTCCTCTTACGGATGAAAGTTCATCTAATCAAATGAGGAACTTTGAGAAGTGGGATTGCTTAAATTACGTGAGTCTTACGATCATTAAGTGCGGCATTCTGGAAGCCTTTAGTGGCATAGTATCTGAGGAGGTATATGATGTCAATGAATTCCTTGTCGAAATTAAGAAACGTTGTGCGAAAAACGATAAGGCTGAAACAAGCACGCTTATGCAAAGCTTGATTTCAATAAAGTATAAAGGCAATGGGAAAATAAGGGGGTACATCATATAGATGTCTCACACTGCTTCAAAACTTAAGGAACTAAAACTCGACTTGTCTAATGACTTGCTCGTGCATTTGGTATTGATATCGCTTCCTGCACAATACAGTTAATTTAAGGTCAGTTATAACTGTTAAAGGGAGAAATGAACTCCAAATGAGCTCATTCTATTTTGTGTGCAAGAGGAAGAAAAGTTGAAGTAGGACAGAACTGAAAGTGTTCACTTGGTAAACACCTCTAAAGATAAGGGCAAGAAAACAAATAAAGAAAATAAAGTTGTTAAGGGTTCATAACAAAAGAAACCACATAAAGACAGTAAGGATTGTTTCTTTTGCCATAACTCTAGACATTTGAATAAAGATCATACATAATACCAACTAAAGCTGCTGCTAAAATACTTTAAGAACTTTTGACAGGCATAATACCTAGTCCAAAGCATTTCTACATTTGGGGATGTCCAGCTAAGTCTAGGCCACATAAAGAAATTGGACTCCAAAACAGTTAGCATCTACTTTATTGGTTATTCTGAGTGATCGAGGGGCTATTAAATTTTATAATCCCACACTTAAGTCAATTTTTGAAATGGGTACTGCAACATTTTTGAGGATGTTGAGTTTGGGGGGAGAAATAAGGTTAGAGATATTGTCTTTAAGGAAGAAGTTGAGGAAGGATCGGTTTCGATTCCTACTATTGCTTTTGATAATGTGCAATTTTCTATACATGTCATTGATCAAGAAGCATATTCGGAACCTCAATTAGACAATATTGAAGAACCTCCCATCCAAAATAAGATAAATTTCAGAAGTACAAACTCAACAACTTCAATAACTAAAGCCATTAAGGAGATCCACGAGAGAAAGGGAAAACATGCTATTCCGGATAATTAATAGTATTTTTCCAAGAATATAAGGAAATGATGGAATGGTGGAAGATGGTCTAATCAATTCCATCAGGCCATGCAGGGTTCTAAAGCATATGCAAGACAATAACGTTTTGGATCTTTTCCTATTACCGGAAGGTACGAGCTCATTGGTTTTAAATGGATTTTTAAACCAAGGGGGATTTTAAAGGTAATGAGGAAAGATATAAGGTTCGTCTTGTATCTAAGGGCTTTACACAGAATGATGGCATTGATTGTAAAGAGACTTTCTCTTCGGTTTCAATGAAAGACTCTTTCAAGAAAGTCAGGTTGTTGCACATTTTGACCTCGAGTTACATCAAATGGATGTTAAGACGACGTTTCTCAATGGAGACATTGATGAGACGGTTTGCAAATTAAAGAAATCCATTTATGTACTCAAGCCAGCTTCCCGTTAAGGGTAATACAAATTTCATCAAATAATTATCTCATTTGGTCTTGAGATTAATATTGGTGATGGTTGTTTGTATTACAAGTTCAGTGGGAGTAAGTATATTTTCCTGATTTTATTGTTGATTATTTCTTGCCATTAATGATATAGGTATGTCACATAAAATTATGAGATTTTTGTCAAGGAATTTTGAGATTAAAAATCTTGGTGACGTCTCTTTTGTATTACGAATTCAGATACACCGGGATTTTTCTCGAGGTATTCTTGAATTGTCACAAAAAAGGGCTATATCGATAAAGTACTTAAGAGGTTTGGCATGCAAGACAGTAAATCAGGGGACAGCCCTATCGCTGAGGGAGACAAATTTAGTCTCAACTAATGCCCGAAAAGTTATCTTGAAATTAAAGAAATGCAGAGGCTCCCATATAGTTAAGCTATAGGGAATCTAATATATACTCAAATTTGTATGCGTTCGGATATTGCATACGTTATTGGGATACTAAGGAGATATTTAAGTAACCCTGTGATGGATCATTTGGAAAGCAGCCAAACATGGGTTATAAAGTATTTAAAGAGAACAAAAGATTACATACTCACATACAGAAAATCGGATCAGTTGGAGATCATATGGTATTATGATTCCGATTTTTTCTAGATGCCAAGAAAGTAAAAGATCCACATAAGGCTACATTTATCTGCTGGTTGGAGGAGCTATTTCCGGATGGAGTGCTTAACAGACACTTTAGCTTCTTTCACTTGGCAGCACAGTTGTAGCAATTTTGGGGGCATCTAATTATGGAATATAGCTGCGAAATTTTGTCATTGGGCTGCGTATTCTGTACGGTAAAGAAAGACCACTAAAGTTATATTTTGACAATAACTCAGCAAATTTATATTCCAGTAACAACATGAGCTCAACTAAGTCAAAATTCATTGACATAAGTTCCTGGTTGTGAAGGATACAGTTCAGAGTGGACACGTGTCAATAAGAGCACATTGGGACAAACTCCATAATTGCGGATCCGCTTACTAAAGTATTACAACCCGAGGTCTTTCATGAGTACATTACTCATATGGGTGTTGTATTTCTTAAGGATATTCGGTTTCAGTGGGAGTTTGTATTTTGGGTGCATTAGACACATTTACTGTCCTTTTGGATACAGTTTAAAGTTAAAATTATTTACAGCTTTAAGGTTTCACGTTTATTATCTCTGAACTCGTTTGATGATGATCTCACTAAAGTTGGACCAGTTGGAAATAGGCATGTTGAAGATCACATTACATGTAATTTTCATGCTACACATCCATACTTGATCCATGTCATTCAGTTATGTCGATATACGTGACCATTGAAGGTTTAATTACGATTAATGTAGCGAAAGCCGCTTTGATCCTATGTTGATATAATTGATGGACCGGATTGTTTGGGGATGCATTCAGTAATGATAGCAAAATTCTGAGTACTCATAAGGTTATGATTGATACACAATTGTAAGGTTACACATGTAGCCCAAGTGGGAGATTGTAAGGATTTTAATCAATCGTGTGGGCTTATATGTGAATTATTGTGTATTGAATAAAAGACTATTAATTTTGGTTAAGCCCATTTAAAGTGATCTAATAAGGATTTTATATATATCGGGCTTAAATGCATCTAAAATAATGTATGGACTTTTATGTGTAGATACCAGGCCATTACCTAATTCATGATGGGTCGGATTAGGTTAATTGGCAATTCAGTTTATAAAGTCGGTTATTGTCCCTAAATCCTACGTACTGTTCATCTTGTCTGACATCTCATCATCAGAGAGAGAAAAAAAAAGGATTACGTATCGATTTAGAAGATCCAAACACCGTCGAATCGTTTATCGTGAATCACGTTTGATTAAGGTACGCTTCCGCTTCAGTTATTTAATTCTTGATAATTCAGCATGATGTAAGAATGATGAATTATTCATTTTCATCATATGTGCCTTCGAATAATTGAGAATGCATTATACAATCATTGTGTATAATAACATAGTGATCACCCTCATATACTTCGATGATTTGAGGGTACTAAATATTTGAGATGGTAACATTGATAGCAAAATAATAATGTTTAAATAAAATAAGCTAACGATGAAGATGCGAAGCAACTTGTAGTTGTACGAGTGTCAAACTTGTGGAATATATAGATATCTTTAACTCCATATGACTAGTGCATGTGCATCTAGCATATATCGTTATTCTTATTTAATGATACAGTATTTTTAAGTTTTGCTTTTTGTCACCAAGCAATTAGATTTTGTCCAAGATACGTTCATGGTTCCTTTTCTTCCTCACTTCGCTAGCCCTTAAATTGCATTGATACTAAAGTAGCAGAATTCTTAGTCGGGTCAGTTCCAACTCTCACATTATCGAGTAAGTTCCTATCTGTAGAAAAAGCGTAACGATTTGAGCAACAAGCTTGGGAAAACTCACTCCTCCCCGACAACATTTTCATCGGAATTCCAATCACCATATCACTCACATTCCCCTCTGGCATCATCACCACCGGCCGTTGAGGTGTCGGTTGTGTGGGAAGGAAAGCCGTACCTGATGGTAGGATGAAGAAGCTTGGGTTTAGGTCCCAAAATTTCAGGGGCTCAATTTTATTTATTTATTAATTTAATGTACATAATCGTGCAACAATTTCAATCTAGCCCAACTTATAAAGCCATTTTTTTATGGATAATTGTACGAGTTACTTACTTTAGATGGTGAAATTGATTTTTACAACCCAAAATAAAAATTTTGAAAAATACTTCACTTCTACTAAAAAAAATTGAAAAGTATTATAAGTATCACGATGTGATACTAATATTTTTGTTGAAATATCATAAGTATCATATTGTGATACTTCACGTAATTATGAAGTACTTTTCAATTTTTAAAATTTTATTATAAGTAATTTTCAAAATTTATAAAATTCAAGTAAAATTTCAATTTAATCCCTAAAAGTGGTATTTATGGGGAGAACCCTTTTTTTTTTTTTTTTTTAATTTATGGGCCCAAAACAAAACCCAATCATTTTCATTCTTTTCTTTTGTTTCCCTTTTTATTTGTTTTCGAATTCATTCATCATTTTATCTTTGCACCCAATTCAAATTCTCATTTTTTAAACATAAACCTAATTTATGGGTCTTATTGTTTGACTTCTTTTTAATTCAAAAACTTTAGTATTTGTCTTGTTTGGTTATTATTGATTAGCTAGTACAGTTGTTAATTTTTCGGCCCTATATTTAGATTATTATTTTTTTATGGGGTAATATAGGAGTCCATTTTTTGAATTTAGCTTGGGACCCTGCTTAGCAGAGGTCGGGCCCTATCCAACTTTACCGCAACATTCACAACCCCAATCCCCTCGAACCATTCCTATCCCTTAACCTATAACTTAAGAATCGAGTTGACCCCAACGGAATTAACCCGTTGACTACATCCGCAACCGGAATTACCCTAAGTGGCGGATCTTAGACATTTTGTTTAGCACAAGCGAATATCAATAAAAAAATTTCAGCAAATGGCGGATTTCAGTAAAATAACTGTATTTCAAAAAAATGGCAAAAATACTATTTTTTTCCGGACGGATCCAACACGGACGAGCGTGGGTGCTCGCCATGCTTTCGGTCCGCCCCTGACCACCCTAGTTGAGTACTACCCATCATAAGATTTTTGGTGTAAAGTCGGAGATAAATTCCTAATTTTCGTCTGTAAACAAACGTTTGATCAAGCAATAACCGAAATTTATTGCCCCAAGTGGGATTTACCCCTCCTTTATAATCAACCTTTGTATTGTTCACTTCCACCTGTTTATCATCGTAAAGGTATGAGGCAGGGTTGCGGTGGTGGTGACATTTATGAACGGCCGGAGATGGCGGCAGAAAACCAAAATGGCTACCCTGAGATCTTGAGCTGATATCAAAATGATTTCTACGAAACAAGGATTGCTATAGTTTTGCATGATGAAAGTACCAGATACAAAAAATGTGAAACAAATTTGTATAAATCTGCATACATATATATGAATTTCTTGGGGGTTTCATCATTTATGAGATGGTTTACAAGCAACTTCTTCTTGTGGAAAATTGCGAGCTGGAAATTCAAACTTTGCGTGATCTTATATTATTTAAAAGTCGTGTCTTGTTAATGACACTATATATACAGATAATACGGCCCCGTGGACATAGTCTTCTCTGCTTCGTGGGGGGTGGGGGGATCATTTTCAAAAAGCTAATGCTGAGTTCTCTTCACGATTCAGTTTTTTGTTTTCATCTTCGAAAATATTTTTTATTTTTTATTTTCAGTGTTATTTTTAAAATTGTTGAAAACTATTTTAATTTATTATTTCTGAAAACTGTTTTCGAAAATAAAAAACTGAAAAATATGTTCTGCTTGAAATTTTGCAGAAAACTTTTTGTGTACTTGTAATCATATTGCTTGCGAATAAATTTATAAAATGATATTTTGTGAATTGAGACAATCTTCTTGATCACAAAAAATGATATTTTGTTTAGTTATTATAAGTTTCGGTTTTCTAAATTGAAAGTGTGAAATCCATTCTTTATTTTAAAAAAGTAAAACAAAGAGTTTTTTTAAAATTTATTATTATATAGACTCTTTAAAATAAAATAAAAAACATTTTGTATTTTGAGGGTTTTTGAATGAGGAAAACTATTCTTATTTAACTAATTTCAAGAGTTTTGTGAAAATAAATTTTAGCTATAAATAATACTAGAAATGGTACTAAAAATAATAATTTGTAAAAGAAAAAAATTCAGCTATAAATAATATTAGAAATAAATAATTTTGTTTAAGTTACTAGAATTTTTTTTTAGTTATAAATAATATTAGAAATGATAATTTGTAAAAAAGGAAAAAAAAAAGTGGTGGTTGCTGAATTTAAAAAAAAAAAAAAAGTGAAAATATGCGTTTTTCGCATTTTCGGATTTGTAAATAAAAGTGGAAAACGTAAAAATTGTGTTTTTTGTTTTCTTTATAAAATTTATTTTCTATTTTTCATTTTCATTTTCGAAAATAGTGCAATAAAACACGTTTTTTTTTGTATTTTCGGAAATTAAAAAAAAAAATTGAAAAACGGTAAAGCGAACGCAACCTAACTTTTTATACTTGGTCTCCATTTCTTCACATAGATTTTCTCAAGGAAATAAGTATAACTTCCTAAATTATGAACGCTCTAAAGTTAAGAATTTGATCGAATTGCAAACAATGTCTTAGAAGGTGAAAAATGATCATATATCGTACATCCGATTCAAGCAAATCACTCGAGCTGTTTTAGTGTCAATTATAAGTTCATTTTAATATTCGAATGATCCAATTACGAGATGTTATGTAAGCAAAATTTACTAGGAAAGAAAAATATTGATCCCCAAGACCATGGTGTAACGGTAAAACAGGAGAAATTGAAACTAAATGATCGAATGTTCGAATTTTAGCTCTTGGATGACAACATTTAAATGTTAAAAGACAAGTACTTACACGGAGGTAGGGTCATGATGCGCTATATAGTCCCTCCGAAGTTTCCGTGCACACGACGTAAATGGAAGTTCATAAGAAGGAGAACTGTTGCTCGAATGTCCACTCCAAGTGTGCATAAGTTCTATCCACATCCGAATTTACATAGAGGACGAACAAGGAGGAATGTCGTTTTCTACTAGGATTAGTCGTACGAAATTTGAACACCTGAATCATTAAAAAAAAAAAAAAAAAAATTATATAAAAATGACTGGAATCTTGAAAACCTTATTGTAGAGTCACGTTCAATATAAAATAGTAAATATTCCCAATGCTTACATATAAACGAATTTCTCTGGTTATCTGGCATCAAAGACGTCCAGTGTCCCTACTTATGGAATTAAATTCAATTGGGAAATTTCTTAGTTTATCTGGCATGTGTCCCTACTTATGGAATTAAATTCAATTGGGAAATTTCTTAAACATTTACATAATAAATATTTGATTACCATGGAAGCAAAAGGTGAGCATTTGCCTCCAACTTTCATGCTCATGACTTCTGACATACAACTTTGAAACTTAGAGCATGTTTGATAATGTGAAAAATTTTAGTTTTTGTGAGTTTTTTTAATTTTTTGATGAATGTGTGGTTTAAAAAAGTTTGAAAAGTAAAAAATGGTGGACTTAACTAAGAACGGATGGTTGTGATTAAGTTTGAAAAGTTGAGATAAAATTTTTACCATTATCAAACATCCTCTTAGTTGAGGAGTTTTCCTTCAACTTTCGCATGTAAAGTGATTTAACCCTATTTGGTATATTAAAATCAGATTTTAAATAAAATTTAATAAATGTTGATGAAATGTGTGATTGAAAATTTGTGAATTTCATAAAATATATGGTTAAAATTAATTGTTAACTTTAATTAAAAATTAAAATCCAATTTTATTCGGAACCAAACAGTTAAACTTAAGCCCGCTCAAATAAAGTTAAGGGAAAAATACATAAATAAGGTGTTTTAAAATACAAATTTCAAAAATAAGGTGAAACTTGTATAATTTCAAAAATCGGGCTGTAATTAGAATTAATTAATTAAATTAAAGAAATAAAAATATTTTAATAAATATATATATTAAGATCGCAATATTGTATAATTGTAGGTCATAAAAGACAAATTTTTAGGTTACAAATTTATTTTAAGTCACAAGTCAAGTTTTTTAAGGTCACGAACTTGTTTTCAGATCACAATTTTAATTTATTTTAGGTCATAACTTATAAATTATTAAGTCACAAATTTTTTAAATGTCAAAATTAATCTTTTAGGTTACAAATCAAAAATTATTTCTACGACACAATCACAAATTACAAGATCACAAATTATCAAAATATTAAGTCACAAAATGTCAAATTAATCGATCTAGGTCACAATTTGTTAAATTATTAGGTCACATTTATTTTATATTTTAAAATTAATAGGTCACCTTTATCTGTTCAACATCAACCGTCACCGCCGCGGTCTCACTACCACCACAATCACGGTGTGCCAAAAATTCGCCCATCTCAGCCGCCCAAGCCACCGACACGACCTCCTATATCGTCGTCGCCACCAGATAACTCCTGACCATCTCAAAAATAAAAAATAAAAACGCAGACTTTCTCAAAATGCCAAAAACCAGCAACCTCACCATCACCAAGGTATCCTGAATATCCCCCACGTCCTCCGCCCCAGTCACCGACGCGGCCTTCTATGTCATCGCCACTAACAAAAAACCCCAAACCATCTCAAAATCAAAAATCACAAACCATCTCTAGATGTCGAAAACCATCAACCACACACAGCAGCGTCGTTGCTAGAAAAAATAACCTCCAGAAGCAACGACGCCTCTTCTCGATCGATGTGCAGAGCCGCTGCTCGATCGATGCGCCGCACCTTTTCATACCTCAAAATGGCCTTTGTGTCGGGGAGGTTCATATCCGGCTAGTTAGGACTTTGCAAACGTAAATCTGCTGAAGTCACCGTCGTGCAGCCGTGTCCACTGTCGAGCGACCCTGCTGCGGTCACATGTATTGCGCCGATTTTGGTTGTGTGTTCCGGGAGAAAGAGTAGGGTGGAACTGTGGACATGGGATGGGAGAAGAGAGGTAGAGAGAGAAGGAATTATGATTGAATTAGGGTTTGGAGAGGAGGGGTGTAGTTTAGGTAATTAATTTAATTTTATAATAATATTAATTAATAATTAAAATTTTATTTACAACCTGAAATTTGAAGTAATATAGGTTTGAACTTATTTTTGAATTTGATTCTTTAAAAACAAGGATATGTGTAATTTTCACTATAGTTAAACATATAAAGTGAGCCGATATAAATTAGCTTGCACTCTTGACGAATTCAACACAGCAGCATGAAGGCTTTTTAACGAGTGAGATGAATGTGGATCCCAATAACCTGCCCGTCACGATTATATATACGTGATCATGAAATGATTTATATATTTGAGTGTGTTTGGTATTGATTAAAATGAATTTTTTTTAAATGAATAGTGATTTTTAGGAGAAATGATGATTGAGATTTGCTTGAAAAGTAAAAAATTGTCATCTTGATTTTTGATGAATGGTTAAGATTGAATACTGTAGAAAAATGAGAAAAATTTAATGAAAACCAAATGGGGGCTAAATATAATATCATTGCACTTTGAATTATTTGAATTGAAAGTTTTCTAAACTAGTTTGAATTATGTGATATTTAATGTAACAATCCGAAAAGAATTTTATATAGCATGTAAAGATCAAGAAAATAAAATTGAACATCATAATTAAATATTATAAATTATCTTGAAAAATTGTTACATTAAAATAAAAAATATTAATGAATTAATTATAAAAATACAAAATTAAATATCTATTTTCGAGACACGTGTTTAACTATTTTCGAAGTCTATTTGAACGATTCGATACACACACACACACTATAACTTTTGAACAAATTTCTAGATGGTATAACCAATTCGTGAATTCGACTAACGTACAATTATCAACGAATTTTTAAAGTCAATTTGCCATCAAAATTTTCAGACACAAGATTGAAAGGCCTACTTTCACATGTCGATCATTTTGAGTGCCTTCAACAATTTCAGAAGTTAGATTGTGATCATTTTGAAACAGTATTATGAATAATACATTTGACTTTATTTGGCACCCCTAAACATAGTAATTTCATTTCTAGTTTACCCCAAATAAATAAATAAATATTTTGAAAGTTTGTGGGTCACGTGACTTACAATAACCCATCTTAGGCCTGCTCGTGTTTATCATGTCATGTTATATTTTTGGTCCCGGAGTTTTTTAGCACTCTATTCCCAATGAACTTGGAAAGTTTTATTTTGGTCATTGGGTATTTTTAGCACTCAATTCTGAATTCGAGCATCAAAGAGCTTCTAAAAATGTGAAGGAGAAATCTCACTAAATGAAGTGTGTGTGTGTTTAGTATTGTTTAAAAAGAATTTTTTTAAAAATGAATAGTAATTTTTAAGAGAATGAATTGTTGAGATTTGATTAAAAAGTCAAATATTGTGAACTTGACTTTTAATTGATGGTTGAGATTGAGTACTGTGAAAAAAATTATAAAGTGACTCAAACAAGGGCTAAATTGAGTCCATATATCTAAAACGGTTACGTAACCATCTCAGCTTCAATAGTACAAACTAAGAGCATTTTTAATGGAACTATCTATTTTGTACATGTGACAAAGACATTGACATTATATTAATAAAACTTTTCCAATGCAAAAATGTTCAATATGCATTTGTGTCAAATTATTATTAATCTTCTGGAAACATGAAAGAGAGAGAAATATATTGATTGGGTAGAAATTATCTAACATTAATTATGCTACATAAGCATTTTTTTCCATTTATCAGAAAAATAGGCAGACATTTTGTCTTGACGATATCTAATTGAAGATGCTCTAATATACGTACGCATGGATGATAGAATTACTAAACTAAACAGAGGCTATGTCACAATGAAGCAGCCACATGTGGTAAATTGCTATACAAATAATATGGATTGAATTTGAACCCCGCTGCAATTTTACCATCCCTATGTGTGTGTGTAAAAACACATAAAATACTATTTACTTATTATAACTCATTATTGCTTACTAATAAATAAACACTTTTGAACAAATCAGTAATAGCAAATTCTTGCAGCATTAAAATACAATTTAGTGGAAGTAGAGGCTGTCAATATTATTTCATTTCCTAACTAGTTGGGACATTCGAATAATCTAAAGAAGTTCTGCTTCTAAGCCTATTTTGGTAGGATTCTATCGAGTGATCCAATTGAGGAGAATCATATTTAGCTACAACGAAAAATCAATCAAATAAATAAATAAATAAATATATATATATATATATATATATATATATATATATATATACAAAATCAATAAAAATAGGTGTGAAGTGGGAGAAGGGATGTCATAATTAGGGCTTTGAATTGACTTTTCATTTTCTAGTCGAAAAAGGAACAAGAATGGGAGGTGTTAAAGCTTTTTATCATCCTAGCTTCGAGCTATTTTACAACAGGACCTCCTCTACAGTATTGCCATCGCAGTATATTTTAACCATTAAGTTCGGGATGGATTGGTATGGTTCATCTATATCTAGGACACCAGAATATTGAACCATGAACAAAAAAAAGGCACGAGAGAAAAGTCTATTGACTCTTGATTGTGAGACCCCAATTCTATAATAAGAAGTAGAAATTTAATGGTAGCATACTCAATCAAACGGGTGATTTTCTCCACCGACTACGAATCTCATACTACCCCTAAACAGGAAATCCATATTTTTTTTTCCTATTAACTGGTCCAACTCAGTAAAAATATGGCTAATTTGAATTGAAAATTATTAATCGTTTTCTTTCATATGATTTGACCAATTGCAATTTCTTGATTTTAACAAGTTTTAGTGCGTGCGTTACACACATATTGCCAGTATTTTTCTATTAGAGAAATTTCGAATAATAATTTCTTGTTTGACACTCCCCATGTCCCAAAAAGATAGATTCATTTATATTTTTATACGGATTAAGAAAACATAATTATTATATGTGAAACTATAAATTTGCTTACATTTTACCTAATATACTCATACATTAAATAATAAGTAGTGCACATGTGTTAATAACAATATATATTAAATATAGGGTATATTAAAAAATTAAGACATTAATATAATCACAATAAGGAAAGTAACCTATAATTTGAGACAAACCAAAAAGGAAAACGACAGAAAAAATTAATAAAAGATGAAATACATTACTAATGGATCATTTTAAATGACTAAAATTTTTGCTACAGTTTAGTAATTCGAAAATAAATTAACAAAGTATTGTGCGAAAACTTCATATCAATATTAAGATATTGTTATTACGACTTTATTTGAACTCTCATAATTAACTTCATGAAAAAAAATAAGTACCACAAAACGATAAAAATAGGAGTCTTCATAAAGATGTCCAAGATAATCTCTGGACAAGTGACCGAATAGTGCATTAAATCCAATTGTTGCTCGCATAGTATTTAATTAGATGAATAATACCTAAATTAATGAAAAATCCGAAAAATTTACCCGCATAATATTTAATTGGATGAATAGTGCATCCAACTGTTGCCCGTATAGTGTTTAATTAGATGAATAGTGCTTAAATTGATAAAAAATTCGATCAATTTGTCCACATAATATTTAATTGGATGAATAGTATCTAAATTGGATGAAATAGTGTTTAATTGCAAAATAGTGTTTAATTGGAATTGGAATATCAATTGGAATAGTGCATAAATTGGATGAATATTTTTAATTGCAATTGGATGAATAATAGTGCATCCAGTTGTTGCCCACATATAGTTTTAAATTGGATTAATAGTGTTTAATTGCAATTGGAATAGTACCTAAATTGGATGAATAGTATTTAATTGTAATGGATTGGATGAATAATGTCAATTTAATTTCAATTGAATTGAATTAGATGAATAGTATGCACATTCAATCTTTTATATATATATATATATATATATATATAAATATATAAAATAAAAATAAAATAGTAAGATATTTGAAATATTTAACCGAATAAGTATCAACAAAATACACTAAATTATAAGTTTAATTACCATCGTGACCCCATCTTATCCAATTTTGACACGTTACACCCCTTGGACTTTAATGGGACCACCAGTTACAAAAGATAACCAAACTCATAAGAACATCGTGGATAAATAGGAAAATACCTGTTAGGTTTATCCATCCACTGTGGTCCCCTGCAAGGCCGTGACATTTTACTACGACGAGATCAAGATCACACGGCTAAGATTTTATTCCGGTTCGCTCCGACGCACTTGATTCTGCCCTTCCTCAACTTCACCCCTCTTCACACGCTTTGCACCGATTGGAACCCCAAATATCATCGGACTATCTCCGTCCTCCTCATCTCCCGCCTTTACTTCGCCGCCACATCCTATTTCAACCGGCATCAAATCTAAAGCTTCTCCCTCCGTCGACATTCCTGAACTATGATTGGACATAAGAGTACAGACATTGCTGCACAAGCTCCTCAAACGATCCAATTCATGACTCAATTGTGAATTCTCTCTTCTCAACCTTTCATTTTCTTCTGTAATCTCTGCTGCAGTTGTGCAAGCTCGTGGCGCCTTCGCAACGGCAGCGGTGGTGACGGCTGGCGATGAGTTGGAAGATAGTACTTGTTCGTCTTCAGAGTTCGCCGGAGAACCTACTATCAAGGTTGCCGTCACCACTGCCTGTGAGTTGGCTGCGATTGCCGTCGCTGTCCCCGCTGCTGATGCACCAGTTGAGATTTTCCGTCGCTGGATATCTTTTAAGAGTCCCTTGTCGCCCTTTCTAAAGCACTCGTGTACAAATTCCCACCGATCCGGTCCTACTTTCTTGAATCCCTGCAAATTCAACCCAATTAATTAGGGTTAAAACCTACAGAATTCAAGAAAGACTAAATTGTTTTCATTGCATGATAAAAAAAATGAATTACAAATTTCACATATAATTGCATAATATTTTTTGTTGAGAAACTTACATAGGTGTTGAGTTGACGAACAAAGCTTGAGAAGTTGTTGTGTTTGAAATATTTAGGCAGCAAGTCCCTGGCGAATTCAGCAGGCCGCCACACTATGAACGCTGTACCATCTTCATTCCAAGAGATCAACTCATCGACGCTCGGATCGTCCACCAGTTGAAATGTTTTCGTCAAAAACGGCGTCGGAGCAGACCTCTGTGTCTGTGACTCTCCTACTCCGCCGCCTGCCGCCGTCGACTCTCCTGTCTGCTCCACCGACATGTCACGTTCATATACAACAGATCCGGACCCTAAGAATCCAAATAAATAGGTAAAAATCAGAAAACTTCAGCTTCTTTATTAGCTTCAGAACTGATTAACCATTTACCAGCTTTTTTAGACGTTACGAATTTATTCCATTAAATACGCATGAAGAACAGGAAGAAAACTGAAACACATAATTACCAAATTGTTCGACTGAAAACAAATCTGAAATAATCTCTCTTCCTACCGGTGCTTCAAAACTGCTAGTCCGTAACCCCGCTTTAATGTCTTCGAACTAAAAATTCAATACACTTGAAGTATTTGAGTTTCAATAGCCAAACCCACGCATGAAAGCTGAAAACACAACTCGAACTGAAGCTGTAGCCGCGTAGTAGTTTGTTTCTAGAAGGTTCGTGGTAGGAAGAGGAAGATAGGAAAGCGAATTAATGATTGAAAAATGTTTCATGGGTTCGAGAATGTGTAAATGGGTCGGGTCGGACCCATATGATATTTCTCTACCATCCAGAACTTTCTTGCGAGACTAACGAGATAGGGTGTGTTTGGTGGAATTCTTTCTTATTTTATATTTGGGTAATTGTCGTAAAACGTCCCTACCTTTGGACTCTTTTGCTAAATTCATCCATATTTTTGATTTTTTGGCAATTTCATTCTCACCTTCACACTTTCTTGCTGAATTGGTCCCTGCTGTCCAAAAATCTGTTAGTTGACTGTTAAATCATCTATTGATCATTTTTTATGAAGGGCAAAAAAGTCTTTGTATATTCTTTAATTGGGTAATTGGCACAATTGGTCCCTACTTTTCACACTTCTTGTGGAATTCTTCTCAACGTTTGCTTTTTTTTTTTTTTTTTTTTGGAAAATTTACCCTTACCTTCACTTTTTCTTGCTAAAAACGTCATTACCATCTAATTTCATTCAAAAATCAGTTAGTTGACCCAAAAATCACCTATTGACTATTTTTATTATAATCTTATTGACTATTTTAATGAAAAGCAAACAAGTCATTTCCTATTATTCAATAGATGATTTAACAGTCAACTAACAGATTTTTTGGACCTATTCAGCAAGAAAGTGTGAATGTGAGGATAAAATTGCCAAAAAATCAAAGGTAGAAATGAATTTAGCAAGAGAGTCCAAATGTAGGGACGTTTTGCGCCAATTACCCTTTATATTTTTATTTTCAATTTTGCTCGATTTGCTAGAATTGAAGATTTAAAATATCTAAAACTAATTTTTTAACGAATTTTTATCTTTATCTTTATAATATATAAATGTTGGGTAGTTTCTAAAAACAATTTCCCGTCCATTTTTCTTTTTTTATAAATAGTAAGTTCTCACAAAATTAAACAGTGTGAATGCAAAGTGAATGTATGTCAATTGTGAATGCAAAATCTAGATAAATGTGAATATATTTATTGCCTTAATTATCAGTATTAAAATTATGATTTAATTATTTAATTATTTATTTATTTTTCTTAATATTATAAATTCTATGTGTAGTCATCAATATAAAAATTGTGTTTTAATTATTAATGATCAAATCATTTATTTTCTTTAATATTAAAAATCTTATTTTCTGAAATCATATCAAAGATTAAAAGTAAAATTTTTATTTTGTACATTTTAATTTTTCCACATGTCACACAATTTCAAAATTGTTTTATTTAAGTAATGATTTTTATAATTTCTTAACTAATTTAATTTGGTCATAAATAATTAATTTCAATTCAAATTAACACCCATACAATACTCATTTTGTTCATTTATTAATTTATTTACTCATTTTTGTTTATTTATTCATTTTCTTTATTTATTTATGTTTAATACTATAGGTTTAAATAATAAAAATATGCAAAATATATATTACCGACTTTAACAATTAGTTTAACTACATCAAAATAAAAATAAAGGCCTTTTAGCAAACTCATGATATTTCAAAATAGGGTGTGGTGAAATACATTTATTTAAAATGTAAAAAAATAGTTTTTTTCGATAACATAATACTTTGACGGCTCGGTGGAAAATGAAAAGTCACGTTGTATTGAAAATTATTTAATAAGTTTTGAATATTTTGATAGTTCATATCTATAATTTTTTTAATTTTTTAAAATTCTCTCAATGTAGTGGTTTCACGTTGTAGACCAGTTTATACGAAATTTAACTATTTGATTTTGATCATTTTATTTTTCTTTTAATAAAATTCTGAGTATGTATATATATATATATATATCTCATACACACACACACGCACGCTTATAAATATATTATTTATTATAAATTTTGTTTAAATATAATTTTTCTTTTCCATTTTAAATTTTAAATCAATTTAAATTATAATATTTAAAGAAATTCCTGAAACGATAAACAAACGAAAAAAGGGTAAACAGCACAAATGGTCCCCAACGTTTAGATTTTGACATTTATACCTTCAGAATCACCAAACGTTGCAAAAATGGTCCATACCGTTAGATTCTGTTAGTTTCCACCATTAAAAACGTGTAAATAGCACAAATAGTCCCTAATCTTTGAGTTTCTTGCGATAATTATCCCTAACATATTAAGGTTATATTTGTCATATTTAGTTTGTAACCTCCAAACGTTTGGCGTATTTAGTCCCTAATATATTAAGCCCCCTATACATTTGACGTATTTAGTTCCTAACATATCAAGCCTTTTGAGATCAATTATTTCAAATAATGTGGTTTGTAATTGTAGTTATTTGAAGAATTTGTGATTAAAAAGTAAAAAAAAAATGAATTTATTTGTACATTATTTTATTGATAGAATCTGTGATTGAAAACGAGTTTTAAAAAATAAACTTTATTCTGGATTTCTAAAGTGCACAATAAAATATTTAACAAAAACTCACCACATTAACATTTCAACATATTGATAAAAAAATAATAAATTTATGGAACATAAACAAACAAATACATTGGACATCATTTTAGGAATTGCATAACAAATATATTTTTATCAATTCTACTTTCGATTTTGAAAATCGATCGATTTGAAAAGTAAGTTTGGAGATTTTGGATTAAAAAGTAAGATTTTTTTTTTAATTTATGCATAAATATAATTAAAAAATATTAATAGAACGTGTGAAAGAAAATGAGTTTTGAAAAAAATGAAATTTTGAAAATTGATATTGATTGAAAATAGAATTGATAAAAACATATTTTTTGTTTAATTCCTAAAATGATGTCAAGTGTATTTGTTTATTTATGTTCCATGAATTTTTTTTTTTTTTTTTTACCAATAGATTGAAATGTTAATGTAGTGAATTTTTGTTAAATATTTTATTGTGCGCTTTAGAAATCAAGAATAAACTTTATTTTTTAAAAAAAATTTAACCACACATTCTATCAATAAAATAATTTACAAATAAATTTAATTTTTTAACCGCAAATTCTTCAAAAAATTACAATTACAAACCACATTATTTGAAATAATTGGTCTCAAATAGGGGTTTAATATGTTAGAGACTAAATAAGCCAAAAGTATAGGGGCTTAATATGTTAGGAACTAAATACACCAAAACGTTTGGAGGTTACAAATTAAATATAACAAATATGACCTTAATATGTTAGGACTATTATCGCAAGAAACTCAATGGTTAGGGACCATTTGTGCTATTTATAGATTTTTAACAGTAGAAACTAACGGAATCTAACGGTAGGGACCACTTGTTTGGTGATTCTAAGGGTATAAATGCAAAAATCTAAACGTTGCGGGACCATTTTCGCAAGAAATCTAAAGATTATGGACCATTTGTACTGTTTACCCAAAAAAAAAGGTAAGGTACGTGTAATGTACATTTTTTGTAATTGATTGTTTTCCTTCATTTCTCATTTTTAATTAAATATTTATTTCATATATTAACTTATAAATTTAATATATGTGAGTAATAAATGACCTTACATCGCAAGGGTGTAATACTAGTTTTGATAAAAGTTGAAGAGATGTACAGTTCAAAAATTATGGAGTTAATGGAATATATGATTATAATTAATTATTGAATTTGATTTTCATAAAATTTTAGGGGGTGTCCCCAAAATAAAATTTGAAAGATTTTAAAATTCTACAACATTCCAAGTATTCTCAATTTGAAATTTTATAAAATCCGTCAAAAATCTAGGTCATCGATATTGAATTGTAGAATTTCATAAAATTTCGGTGTCCTAAAAAATTTATGGATTTCAGTGAAATTCTATTAGTGGAATTGAAAGGCTTGTGATGGATTTAAAATCATAAATATGAAAGCAAAATTATTCATCAAATTAGACCAAGACCCCTCGAATTCTAACTCCACTTTTTTCAATAGAAAAAGAAAAGAAAAGAAAACGTACCGTCCTCCATTAAATATTATCCCATACGTTTATCCTTGTTTAGAAACCTGTCCTAGATCTCCAAATTCATAGCAATTCCAACACATCATAAAAATTTGCACCCATCTTTCAGGTCTGATTTTTGGGTTCTTTTCATGGAATCTTTTTATTGCATTTGCTATGAGTTAATTAAGCATGACATAGGAATGAAGTTTTTTTTTGGTTCCGAAAGCATAATTTTTTTTATTCAGAAAGTATAATTCTTTTTATCTCTCCTCTACACAGAGAAAGGTATAAATCTGAGGACGCTACAAGGACATAGTTATATATATTTTTCTCTCTTAAATTCATTTATAATAAGCACCTTTGTGAAATAATGTAATAAAAACTATTTTAGCTCTTTTTTCTGCATTGATTTCTTATTTGTTTGATAAGATGAATGATACACTACCAGGCAATATACGGATAAGTATAAGAATATTCTCGAGTATACTTTAAATTCAAGTTTGTTAAAAGTATGAAAATGATGTATTTGTTGACGTTGCATCATTCGATATCATCTCCAAGATTTTGTTGACGAATGTCGCCTTCCTGAAAATGCCCGTAAACTATTCAACCTACCTCATGCTTCATTGAGAAATGTACTTAGGGAGAATATTTGGCATGTTCAAATCACGATTTGCTATTTTTAAATCGACAACTCCATTCTCATTCAAAACGTAAGTAAAGATAGCATTGGTTTATACAGGATTGCACAATTTGTTGGGATATTTGACTCAAATTAAGAATGAGAATATCTTGGACAATTTATTTTCTTGTTATAGTGGTTAACTTGGAGACCAAGTTAATGGTGAAAAGAAAATGAAGATAATCTTTTTGGCATGAATTTCTTTCCTTATTTTGATTATTCTATTTCAACAAGGAAATATCTTGGGGCACAAGTAATACATGTTTTTGGGTTATGTTTACCTATAAATATGTGTGTTGAGGAGCCAATTAATTACACGTTGATTAGAGAGTATTGTGAGAAAAATTTAGTTTAGCATCTTGATTTTTCTTGGGTTCTTTGTGGATTGTACAAAGAAGTAGAAATTTTTAGATGTGGTAAATATTGGTTATTTTTCCTACAATACTTGTAGGGTTTAGTGAGTGCAAATTCTATATAATTGTAACAATTTACTATATAGTGAAAAGCTTTGACGAGGGTCTGTGGACGTAAATAAGTTGCCGAATCACGTAAATTTCTGTGTTCATATTTATTTTCTGATTGACTCAATTATTTCTTGAAAATAAAAAATTCATGTGGGGTTAATTAAAGAGGGAATTTGTGTGTAATTCCCAACAGTGGTGTCATCGTCGGGGAAATCAACGTCTAATTAACTAAGCCTCAGGTGGTTCGAAGATTTTTCTTTTAGCAGAAGAAAATATGTTTGAAAGTACAACGTGGAGAAATTTGACCGAAAAATAAATTTTGGATTGTGGTAAGTACAAGTCATGGATGTATTGATTCAGACGGGACTGCAGAAAGCTTTGAAAGAAAAACCAACCCAGAGTTCTAAAAAGAAACTAAATCCAGCACGTGTAAAGATTGTGAAGATTTGGATTTGAAGACTGCTAACATGTTACAACTTTGTTTGACCAAAAATGTTCTTATAAATATTTATGGGATATTTCCTGTGATGGAATTGTGGGAAAAACTGGAAGAGTTGTATCAGATGAAGAGCTTGTCAAATAACTTGTATCTGAAGGAGCGGTTTCATTCTTTGATAAAGAATGCAGGTACGAAAATCTTAGACCATCTTAGTATTCTTAATGAGATTGTTTCTAAATTGGAATCTATTGGAGTTAAGATCGATGATGAGGATAAGGTTCATCTAATCTCTTCCATCTACGTTTGAGCACATCATGCTGATTTTGATGTACGTGAAGGAAACGGTGGAGTTTTCAGAAGTTAAGTTGATCAGGTTGAAGTGACAGTTCATCTGAAAACGCTTTACTTGTTACTGAAAAGTGGAAGTGAGGTAACTTCATGAAGAAGAAGGTAATGTGTTGGAACTGTGGTAAATCTAGTAATGTAAGAAGAACTTGTCCAAAAGGTGGAGCAGACTCAGCTAACTGCTCGAAGGTGGACAATGCGACTCTCCTAGTTGAGGGTGGTGATGATGTAATTTAGCAAATGGGACTTCCTTATGACATGAAGCCAGTTGCCATGATAGATGATGTGTTCTTAATGGCGGATACATGTATTTGCACACGGGCATTGGTTTGGCATTAATGCAAGATGTGTGTTGAAATTGATGTCAATGGCTGATGAGCTCCCAAGGAAAGTCAAACATGGGAGTTGCACCATAAATTTCAGCAAGATTATTTTGACATGAGCCGATGAAAAGCTCGGAGTTCGTTGATAATTCTAAGTCCTGGTTATACTCATGTGGTGGAGTATGAGATCGTCAAAGTGTTAAATGCTTACCTGTTTACCCAATGATTGAATTTGAATTTTTTGGTATGGAAGAATTTGTGCCAAGGTGGAGATTGTTTGGATATTTGACCCAAATTAAGAATGAGAATATCTTGGACAATTGATTTTCTTGTTAAAGTGATTAACTTGGAGACCAAGTTAAGGGTGAAAAGAAAAAGGAAGATAATCTTTTTGGCATGAATTTCTTTCCTTATTTTGATTATTCTATTTCAACAAGGAAATATCTTGGGGCACAAGTAATACATGTTTTTGGGTTATGTTTACCTATAAATATGTGTGTTGAGGAGTCAATTAATTGCACATTGACTAAAGAGTATTATGAGGAAAAATGTAGGCTAGCATCTTGGTTCTTCTTGGGTTTCTTTGTGGATTGTACAAAGAAGTAGAAATTTGTAGATGTGGTAAATATTCGTTATTTTTTCTACAATACTTGGGGGTTTGGTGAGTACAAATTCTATAAAATTGTAACAATTTATTATATAGTGAAAAGCTTTGACAAGGGTCGGTGGACTTAGGTAAGTTGCCGAACCACGTAAATTTCTGTGTTCGTATTTATTTTCTGGTTTGCTTATTATTTCTTGAATATCGAAAATTCCTGTGGGGTTAATTAGAAAGGGAATTTGTATGTACTTCCCAACACAATTTTCTTCCCAAAAGAGTGTCGTTCCGATGAATTTCCTATTGAACCAAATGATGAAGACATATTTCAAACTCAAGAGGAACAATAAGATAATGCAAATGAATGAAGAAACAACATAGCTTAAGAAATGTGGAAAGATGTCTTAAATGGGGGTAATATAAATTGATTAAAAAGTTAGGAGTGTCATTTCTCAAATTTTAAAGCTTTTTCTCCATTCAGCTTAAAAATTTAATTAAAACTAGATGTGGTTAAATATTTTATTTTTTAACAATATTGTTCAAATATTTTTGCTTCTTTTTTATGATCAAGTAAGGAATTATGTTTATCTTTTTACTTTTGTCTGTTCACGTTCAATTTGTACAATCCATTAAATTTTATATTGAGGACACATTCAACAATTCTATCAAAATCTACTGAAGTCTACTAAAAAATTGGTGGAATAGAATTCCATTAGAATTTGAGAGATTTTATAGAACAATAATGCTACTTGTACGTATGGGCTTACAGATATTCATACAGAAACGTCCATGCTGGACTGCCAGGTAGGCAAGTTTAGTCAAGTCTGAATAAGAATAAAATAAATAAAAATGGAGTTTCCTTCCTGAAGAAGCTGCTTAAACATCAAAAGACAAGAACCCATACGAAGCTGCACCCAACCAGTTCCATCCCGCTATATTTTGACTGCCGCCCAGTGACCATAAAATATCACCGTCGATCACCTATAATAACACCTATAAAATATCACCACCGATCACCTATAATAACACCGACGAGCATATTTTCACCTCCAAACCAACCTTCGCACGCCTCCAATATCCAAAGACAAGCAAGACTATCATTATGGGGATGAAAAATGTATGACTCAACTTCTCAATCATGAAATGGACTCATTTTCAGCGAGATAAACCTTTGTAACGCCACAAGTGCTATGTTTATTTCATGGCCAACCCTTTCTGTTAATTTTTTTTTTCAATTATAAATTGTTAGCAGTGTGTGTGTACACACACACACACACATATTTTATATATACACACAGCGAGATGTTCTTTAGGAGATGCACTGTAGCGAACTACTAACAGTAAACAAAGGAAATGGGAGGGGGGTGATTTTGGGGCGGTTTGTGGACAAAGGAAGTTGGGCTGCTACCCCATCAAATGGTACAAACCTATATACCTATCTATTATATTTGACAAACTAACATTGTAGTTTTTTCATTCAATATTAACTACTAAGTTCTCCTCTGTATTGGAAATGTGCATAATCAGGCTTTTATTTGACATAAAAATTGTTTGAATTGACCTTAGGCTTAGACTGTGAAAACTAGCAAGATGATCATTTCGAACCTCAGGTTTAGACTGTGACCTCAGGCTTTTTACGGACCAGTTTTTGGGCGGAAATGTTGACGACTCAACGGAGTGAGAACATGAATGCCTTTTTCGATGGCTTTGTTCATTCAAGAACATCGTTGAAATAGCTTGTAGAGCAGTATTACCGTGCTCTCAGGTCTAAGGTGGAGAAGGAGTTCCAAGCTGAATTCTAGTCATTTTCGCAAATGATTCCTTGCGTGACCATGTATGATTTAGAGAAACAATTTCAATCCGTTTACACACGTTAGCAAAATTCAAAGAGTTTCAGTAAGAGTTCACTACGAAGATGATGTATTGTGAGGTTGTTTCCACTTACGAGGAAAGCTCAGAGACTACTCATGCAGTGTGGGAAAATGTTGTCATAAATGAGACGTTGAAAGGAAAAAAACTTCCGTGTTACCCTTGAAGGAGAGAATGAAACTATTGTTTGTAGTTGTCACTTGTTCGAGTTCAGAAGTATAGTATGCAGGCATTCAATTGCCGTGCTAATTAGAATGGGAGTCAAGACTCTACCTGAGCATTACATTCTTCGAAGATGCAGGAGAGACGTGTCTCGTGCCCACTCTAGGGTCCCCATGAATTATGATGGGTTGAAAATCACGTCAAGTTAGGTAAGATATGAAGAAATGTGTGGATTATTTGCCGAGGCTGCAAACCTTGTAGCAGATGACGAAGCACGAAGTGGGGAAGTTGTGAAGTGGATAAAAAAACCTTATCACAAGTTCATCGAAGATCGGGACCAGTTTGAAGCCCAGTGCCATGAAATTGATATGATAGTAAATACCATTATCAATGATCCTAAATGTACACGTCGCAAGGGAGCCCAAAAAAATTACGCATTAAAGGAGGTTTGGAAAGAAGTAAGAAGAAATTCAAGTTTATAGTTGTTTTTCTCTTGCTATTTTGTAACAAATGTTTTTATTTGAGAGTACATTCCATTTTGTGGAGGTAAAAAAAACAAAGTAAGTTTGATTGTTGGGTATCCATCTTATTTTTTCAGGTTGGTTCATCATCCAAAGAAGTGCAGGGGCCAATCGTATCTCCACCTGTAGAAGGCTTAGACATTATGCATGCCTCGCAAGAATCGCAATGGTCAATGTTAAATTTATTGCCATATTTGTAAGGTTGGAGTCAAGGAAATGTTTGATAATGTGTACTCATACTTTTGTACTAAACATCTTGTAATTGCACATTTACGCTCAAACAGGAGTTCGAGATGTACTTATTTTGTATATCTTTTGTAATGAACTATGATTGGTTATATATAATTACATGTTTTATATTTTGAGCATTAAATAATAGTTCAATCCGGGGAGATCAGTTTATATTATCATCAATGAAGATGTTGTGTTTTGGCTTCCCCAAACTATTGCCAAGAAGAAAAAAAGATAGAGAACAAGAAATGAACCAAAAAATGAAAGAAACCACTTCTATCCGATTCTATCATGATAGAAGTTGATTCAATGGTGATATAATCATGATTGAATAACCACTTCTATCCTGATTCTATCATGATAGAAGTTGATTCAGCGGTGATAAAATCATGATTGAATGTGATAGAATAACAAACATGAAAAGCTTAATACAAAAAAAGAAAAAGGAGACCATTCCAAAACTAAGAAAAAGGAGACCATTCCAAAACTAAGGATGCGGCTTTTTCCAGCCGTTTTCCGTTTTTCATTTTTGAAAACGCTGAAAACGAGTTCTCTTGCGCCGTTTTCGGAAATAATTTTCGAAAACGTTTTCAAAATTTGTAAAGAAATGGAAAACGTGAAAATCACATTTTCCACGTTTTCCGAAATTTATAACTATTAAGTGGAAAACGCGCGTTTTCCACTTAAAAAAATAAAATAAAATAAAATAAATTTGAAATTTGTCATTTTTAATTATATTATTGGTCCCTAATTTTTAAAACTTGTATTTTAATCCTCAAAATTTGAAATTTCTTTCGAAAATACCCTAATTTATTTGCAACTTAGGTCCCTCAACTTCAGATTTTGTTGCACATTAGTTCACAAATTTTACTTTTCTTTCAATTTAATCCTTCTCGTATTTGCTTTATAGGTCATTGTCTTCAAACATGTATAACTTTTGATGTACAACTCCGAATTTTACTCTGCTTTTTGCGTCGAACTCCAAATTCAACCATCTTTCTGATGATGTATCATGTGCTTAATTATTAAATATTTCTTTTTTACTTTTGTATTGTAGACACTTATTTTGTAAGAGCATCATTAATTAACGTAAATTGATTTTTGCAAATTTTATTGAAACTTAAATTTTAAACGTTATGAGTGCTTACTAGAAGGATGTATTTATATAAAGTATTAAATGGAACGATTACTTTAGAATGAAAAATTACTACCCAAATGTGGAACGATTACTTTAGAAGGGTAATATGAATTTTTGAACTTTTTTTGTATAATCAAATTGTGTGATAGGGGTTATTTCATTTATTTTTATTGTGCAACTCAAATATGACATCTTTATTTCATTTATATTTGTAGACGTTAAAAAAATATATATATATATATATATATATATATATATATATATATATATATATATATATATATATTTATAAATATTAATTGGATTGGATCAATTTAATTTTGTTTTAACCCAATTAAGTCTATTAAATAAAGTCCACTAAAGCCTACCTAAAATAAGTCCATGGATGAGGCCCATCCTACTTTTCAAAGCCCAAACCATTTTATTTATTTAAATAAATGGGGTGATTGCAAAATTTTCTCTATAAATAGGACCATTGGTCCATAAAAAGAAAAAAAAAAAAAAAGAAGAATACAAAAATCCTCTCAAGTTTTCAAGCCAAGTCCAAATTTAAGAAGATCAAAGTCTTCTTCAAATCAAGCAAATTCAAATCAATTCCAAGAAGATCAAAGCCTTCTTCAAATCAAAGCAAGTCCAATCCGAAGTGCAAATCTAAAGTTCAAATTCAAGTTTCAAGTTCCAAGTGACAAGCAAGCAATTTCTCAACAAATCAAAATTTCCAGCAAATTCAGAAGTCCAGGAATCAAGCCACGTGGCCCCTTGTCTTCAAACACGCAGATCGTTAATCAGAGGATTTTGCAATTTTTGCATTTACAAGAGCTGTCCACTTGTATTTCTCAAATTCAATTTGTAACAATTTCAGTATTTTAATAATACTTCGAAATTCGTCGTACAAATTTCTTGGCACGCCCAGTGGGACACTCTTGCCTCTCATCTTCCGTTCTTCAAAACTTTCAAGTTTCAACAAATACATCATACATGGCAAGCGAAAAAGCGAAGGAAACTGTGACCCGTCTGGAGGAAACACTTGCTGAACTTTTCCATGTGACCAGAGCCCAAACAAAATCTGGGAAAACTCAACTGGTTACACCATTGAAGAAGTTCTCCAAAAAGGGCAAGATGAAAATCGCTTTCAAGAAGCAGGGCACCCGGTCGTCGGAAAAGAACTTGGCAAAAAGTCCCTGTTCTGGTTCTATCTCCAGTGGCAGGTCTGTTTCTGGATCAACTCATGCTACTTCTCCACGAAAATGGGGAGACTATACCGCTTCTGAAGAATCAATCGAACCGGTGATGGTAACAGAAATGTCACCAGACACTGATGATCGAGTTCAGCAAATGGCAGTCTCCATTGAAAAGTTGACAAAGTCTTTGGAGGAAAAAGATGCACAAATCGCCGCTCTCATGCATCGACTGGAGTTGCAAAGCCCTTTGAAAAAGGACAACCCAGAAAATGCAAGCTCTTCCAAAGTTAAAGATCCTGAAATCCAAGAGTACCAACAGAAGCAAGATATGCATGACCGTACTGTTGTGCAAAATGTGTTTCGTGACACCACTCAACTCTCTGTTGGCTCTTTGTCCGTCCAACAACTTCAACATATGATCACTGACACCATCCGTGCTCAATACGGTGGCTCCCCGCAATCTTCATTGGTTTATGCCAAACCATATAGTCGTCGAATCGACGAGATGAGAATGCCTCTTGGCTACCAACCACCGAAATTTCATTATTTTGATGGAAAGGGCAACCCGAAACAACATGTAGCTCATTTCATTGAAACATGTAACAATGCTGGCACATACAATGATACCATGGTAAAGCAGTTTGTACGCTCCCTCAAAAGTGCTGCATTTGAATGGTATACAGACTTGACAGCCGGGTCAATTGACAGTTGGGATCAGCTCGAACGTGAATTTCTCACACGTTTCTATAGCACCAGACGGACCGTCAGCCTTCCAGAACTTGCCAGAACTAAGCAAAATAAGGAGGAACCGGTTGTTGAATACATTGAACGCTGGAGAAATCTCGTCCTTAATTGCAAGGAACGTATCAGCGAAGCATCCTCTATCGACATGTGTGTGCAAGGCATGCATTGGGGACTCCTTTATAATCTCCAAGCAAATATGCCTCACTCTTTTGAAGAGTTGGCCACACGTGCTCATGATCTAGAAATTCAAATAACAAGGCATGGAAGTTACTTGCCAAGCGACCCGCGTGACAAAAAGGATCCCAAGAAGGAAGTCAAAAAGGACAGTAAGCCAGGTAAGTTGAAAGAATCTCTGGTCATATCTACCGCTCCTGCAAAAATCACTTTTCAGAAATCAAGTTCAAATCCAAATCCAAATTCAAAGCCAAAGCAGGAGTTCAGGCCTAACAAGGCACAAGTACAAAAGAAAGGTCTTCTAAGTTTGAAAGAACTTGAAGAAAAGGAGTATCCATTATCAGACTCCGAAGTTTCTGGAATTTTAGATCAACTCCTTGAACAACGAATAATCGAACTTCCAACATCGAAGAGGCCAGAAGAGGCTAGTCAAGTTGATCATCCTAAGTACTGCAGGTTCCACAGAATAATCAGTCATCCGGTGGAGAGATGTTTTGTGTTGAAAGATCTTATTGTTCGGTTGGACAAAGAAAATAAGATCAAACTCGAAACTGGTGAAAATCCAACAGTTGCTTGTTCGATGATTTCCTTTGGGTCATTCGATCCAATCCCTGTTGCAAATAAAGAGCAGTTTGCCCCTATTGCATATGATATGGACAAATTCTCGTCTGGGGTAAAGGAGTTTGGACCTCAACTTCCAAAAGGAGCTATTCCAGTAGAGTTCAAGGTAGACGGAGAAGTCACCATCACATACATATATCCAGAAATGGATAAACCACATGCTCCCAACCGTCCAACATTTTATGAAATCATGACAGATGACTTGGATGTTTGGGATTCTGATTCGGAATCTGAAGATGAAATTGGTGATGGTTGGTCCACATTCATAAGCAAGAAGGAGAAATATCAGACGCCCGAAAAATTAGGTAAAATACCATCTTTGATGTCTCTTGTAGGACCAACACTGGGGGCATTGAGTATAGAAATCTCCCCTATTGAAGAAACACCTTCAGAAGGAAGTGATATGCCATGGACTCTTGTGAAAAGACGACACCGAAAAGCTCAACAACTACCAAATCCTGATACACGTGATGAACAATCAAAGCTAAGAAGGAGGCCGAGAAACAGTAAGAAGAAGTCCAAAGCTAAGACAAGTTCAGCTCCTAGACCCATAACTTTGGAAGAGTATTTTCCTCAGGATTTCTTTGACAAAGAATGTTTCACTTCTAACGTCATAGGTCTGGATGGAGAAAGTAAATCAAAGAATGTTGCAGGAGAGAGTTCGAAGACGAAGAAAGTAATATCATGTCTCAATAATATCTCTTCAAACACAAGTTTGTCTAAGGCTCTAGATCTACCTTTCGATGATAGGATGGCTTTGATCACGGCATTGATTGATCCAGAAGCTTATCAAGGGAAAGTGTTGGAACCAATTACTTCTACAACTTACCAAGACTGTATGGCTACAATCACATTCAATGACGATGACTTACAGCTGGGATCTCGTTTGCATAACAGGCCTCTATATGTTTGTGGTTATATCCGGGAGTGCAAAATACATCGGATAATGATTGATTGTGGTTCAGCTGTGAACATTATGCCAATCAATACTATGAAGAAAATTGGAATAAAGATTGGAGATCTGTCTAAAAGCAACATCATGATTCAGGGATTCAATCCTAAAGGTCAAGGAGCCATTGGCATGATACGCTTGAAGCTACAAATTGCAGACCTAGTTTCCACAGCTCTCTTCCATGTCATTGATGCCAAAACATCTTATGAATTACTTCTTGGACGTGTCTGGCTGCATGAAACAGGAGTGGTACCCTCAACTTGGCATCAATGTTTTAAGTACAGCCGAGATGGAGAAGTCAAATGCGTGGTGGCTGAGACCAAGCCCTTCCTGAAAGAAGAAGCTTACTTCGCAGACGCCAAGTTTTACCTTGAAGATGAAGAATTTCATTCGGCAGGGCTATCTACAGCGGGGTTTGAAATGGAAAGTGTTAATCAGAAAGTTGTAGTTCCACCACATCAACTTATGACAGGTAAATCAAAACTTACTTGTGAAAGGTCTTCCAGAGGTAAACAACCTCAGGAAACTTCAAAAGGTGTTGAGTTATCGAGGAAAGAATTGACTTTTCCGATACCTAACATTACAAAACTAGCTATACCACATCAACTTATGAAAGTTACAAAGGTTGGTGAAGCTTCAACATCTATTCCAAGTATATCAAGACTCCGTATCTCTAATTCACCTGAACAGAATTTGACACATGCAAAAGGGGTTGATGAAATGAAGAGAACTTTCAAGGGATGTTACAATCCGAGAGCCAATAAACTGCTTGAAAATGCTAGGTTTGGAAGAGGAGAGCCTCGAAAATTAGGTGATCTTGACGCAGTACTTGCAGGTGGACGTGTCCCATCAGGTTTGGATGGATCAATCATATCACAACCAAAATATGGTTTGGGATATAATCCAAATCAACCGAAACAGATTAAAGTTAAGAAGGTTTCCTCAAACCCAATCATGATTCAAATATGTGAGATTCCTGAAGAAAAATCTGAAGAGTCGAGACCTTCCGTATTTGATCGAATTCAAGGTGAAAACGTCAGAGTTTCGGTATTCGAAAGGCTAAAGGGAGAATCTTCAACAACCACTGAATCAAAAGATAAAGTCTCAGTCTTCCAGAGGTTAAGCAGCAATGACCCTATATCTGCTCAAGTTGATGAAAATGCTCGGACTTTTATAGAATCGTCTCAAAGGAAATCTGCCTTCTCTCGACTTGGAGTTAAGAATTCAGATATGAGTTTAAAGACTCAACGTTCCAGGAGAAAGCGCAAAACTAGAAAGACTTCCAAACTTCAAAAGAATGACGAAAATGAAGAAAAGGTATCAATAAACCACATTGCTTTTGAAGAAGTTGATAACCCAGAATCTGAGGTTGAAGACTCAAACACATCAGATGAACCTGAACCAGCTCCGCCAACATTTGAAGAAGGGGGGCAAGCTACTGTGGACGATTTGAAACAGTTGAACTTGGGAACAGAAGAGGAGCCGAGGCCAATCTATGTCAGTGCCCTTCTGAGTCCAAAAGAAGAATCTGAGTATTTCAACATGCTACAAGAATACAAGGATGTATTTGCATGGTCCTACAAAGAAATGCCAGGGTTGGATCCTAAAGTTGCTGTGCATCATCTTGCAGTAAAGCATGGAGTTCGTCCTATCAAGCAACCTCAAAGAAGATTTCGGCCAGAATTGATTCCCCAAATTGAAGTAGAAATCAACAAACTCATTGAAGCTGGGTTCATACGTGAAGTTAAGTATCCGACTTGGATTGCTAACATTGTTCCTGTCAGAAAGAAGAATGGACAGTTACGAGTTTGTGTTGACTTTCGGGACCTAAATCAAGCTTGTCCTAAAGATGATTTTCCACTTCCAATAACAGAGTTAATGGTGGATGCAACAACTGGATACGAGGTTCTTTCTTTCATGGATGGGTCTTCTGGGTATAATCAAATCCGAATGAATCCTAAAGATGAAGAGCTTACAGCATTCCGCACACCTAAGGGGATATACTGTTATAAAGTCATGCCTTTTGGATTGAAAAATGCCGGGGCAACTTATCAAAGGGCAATACAAAAGGTTTTTGATGACATGATGCATGGGAAAGTTGAATGTTATGTGGACGACCTTGTTGTCAAGACAAAAAGACGAGACGATCATCTACAAGACTTACATGATGTTTTCAAGAGACTCCGGCGCTATCAGTTGAAAATGAATCCAGTAAAGTGTGCATTTGGGGTCACTTCTGGAAAGTTTCTTGGCTTCATAGTTCGACATCGAGGCATTGAGATAGACCAATCAAAAATTGATGCCATAATTAACATGCGTGAACCCAGCAATTTACATGAACTGAAAAGTCTTCAAGGAAGGTTAGCATATATTCGAAGATTTATTTCTAATCTTGCTGGTCGTTGTCACCCATTCAACAGGTTGGTAAAGAAAGATGTACCATTTGAATGGAACGATGCATGTCGTGATGCTTTTCAAAGTATTAAGAAATATCTATCTCACCCACCAGTGCTTACAGCTCCAACTCCTGGAAAGCCATTGACTCTCTATGTTGCAGCGCAAGAATATTCTCTAGGTGCTCTTCTTGTCCAAAACAACGATGAAGGAAAGGAGAATGCGCTTTATTACCTGAGTCAGACATTAGTAGGTGCTGAACTGAAGTACTCACCAATTGAGAAGATGTGTTTGGCATTGATATTTGCAGCTAAGAAATTGAGGCACTATATGTTAGCACACACAATCAATCTAGTCTCAAGGGTGGATCCATTAAAGTACATAATGTCAAGGCCTATTCTTTCTGGAAGGATAGGAAAATGGGCACTCCTATTATCGGAGTTTGACATCAATTTTATTCCTCAAAAGGCTGTTAAAGGACAAGCATTAGCAGATTTTCTCGCTGATCATCCAGTTCCGGCAGAATGGGAGCTCTCTGAAGACCTTCCGGATGAAGAAGTCTTTTACACTGAAGTTGTACCTTCATGGAGGCTATTCTTTGACGGGGCAGCTCGAAAATACGGTGCTGGAGCAGGAGTCGTATTTGTCACTCCCCATGATCAAGTTATGCCATATGCCTTTGCTTTGACAGAAAAGTGTTCCAATAACATGGCAGAATATCAAGCTCTCATTATTGGTTTGGAGACTGCATTAGACATGGGAATTAATCAATTAGAAGTCTTTGGAGATTCTATGTTGATAATCAACCAGCTTCTATCCGAATATGAAGTCAGAAATTTGGATCTAAAGCCATATCATGAGTACGCATCAACACTTTTGAAGCAGTTTGAATCAATACAAAACAAATTTGTTCCAAGAAATGAAAACAAGGAAGCTGATGCATTAGCCAATTTAGCTGCTGTTCTAGCCAGATCGGATGAAGAGTCTATCCACCAAGTGTCAATTGTTCAAAAATGGGTTATTCCACCACTATTGCCAGAGAATCTGCAAGAAAACAACAGTGTTGAAGTTTCCGATGAAGAAAAAGCTGATTGGAGGCAACCAATAATTGATTATCTTCAACATCAAAGGTTACCGGACAATCCCCGTCGTAGGACTGAAGTCCGAAGGCGTGCTTCTCGCTTCATATTCTACAAGAACACACTCTATCGGCGTTCATTTGATGGAGTTTTCCTTCGATGCCTAAGTAATGAGGAAAAATCACACGTTCTTGAAGAAGCTCATTCTGGAATATGCGGTGCTCATCAGTCCGGGCCCAAGCTCCATTTTCGGATAAAAAGAATGGGGTACTATTGGCCAACCATGGTTCAAGATTCTATGGACTATGCAAGGAAATGTGAAGCTTGTCAAGTCCATGCAAATTTCATCCACCAGCCTCCGGAACCATTGCACTCGACGATAGCCTCGTGGCCTTTCGATGCTTGGGGCCTTGATGTGATTGGACCTATAACTCCAAAATCTTCAGCTGGACATTCATACATCCTTGCTGGAACTGATTATTTCTCCAAGTGGGCTGAAGCTGTACCGCTGAGGGAAGTAAAGAAAGAAAATGTTGCGGATTTCATTCGTGTTCAAATCATTTACCGGTATGGAGTTCCTCGACACATCATCACTGATAATGGAAAGCCTTTCTGCAATGGCCACATAAATAATTTATGTGCTAAATTTGGGTTCAGACAATACAATTCCTCCATGTATAATGCAGCAGCCAACGGACTTGCAGAGGCATTCAACAAGACCCTGTGCAACCTGTTGAAGAAAGTTGTGTCTAAATCAAAAAAGGACTGGCATGAAAGAATGGGAGAAGCCTTGTGGGCTTACCGCACTACTTACCGGACCCCGACACAAGCTACCCCTTATGCTTTAGTGTATGGAGTAGAAGCTGTCCTGCCTTTAGAATGCCAAATTCCATCATTGCGGATTTCTATTCAAGAAGGGTTGACAACAGAAGAAAATGCCCGTCTTCGACTCGAAGAGCTAGAAGCTTTGGATGAGAAGAGATTAGAGTCACAAATGCACTTGGAATGTTATCAAGCTCGTATGGCAAAGTCCTTCAACAAAAGGGTGCGACCGAGATCATTTCAAGTAGGAGATATGGTACTTTCAGTGCGCAGACCAATCATAATCACAAGAAAAACTGGGGGCAAGTTCCAACCTAAATGGGATGGTCCATTTCTTGTTACTCACGTGTTCACAAATGGAGCATACAAGATCGTTGACAAAGATGGACTGCAAATTGGAACTATCAACGGAAAATTTCTAAAGCGTTTTTACGCTTAAAGTTCTTTAAATTTTGTTGTACCTAAATGTACTACTCCTGGCCCGCAAGAGGATAAACTGTGAACGGCCCTATAAACAAAAAAAAAAAAATGTTGTTGTACTGAACTACGTTTTGACTTGATCCCTTTTGGGTACGTAGGCAGCTTGAATGGAAATTATAAATTCAAGTTCAGTCAAAATCAATAAATTCTTTCTATTTTTCTTGTATTAATCTTTCTTTGCAAAAAAAAAAAAAAAAAAAGTGTACAAGGGAGATGCAAGAGAAAAAAAAAATCCAATAAAGAATGATGTTGATGAATCAAAGTTCATTCAACATAGAAAAAAAGGAGAAGAAGAAGTCTTCATTCTATCTTAATCAATCACTGTCAATCAACTGCAAGAAGTTGTCTTCAAGAGCCTTCCTTTCTTGGTCAATGGATCCTGCAAATGTGGCATCTTTAACCTGTGCTTGCTCCAATGTGGTCTTCTTTGTCTCAAGTGAATTGGTATTTTCCTGGCAAGTTTGGAGTTCATCACGAAGTCTATCCAGCTCGGAATTCAAATCACTAATTCGAGCTTCCAAAGAAGAACATGTGGAATTCCCTGCTGCTATCTGGATATCAAGAGATTTCAACTGCTTAGCCTTTTCTTCTGCAGTCAAACACTCCAAGTACTGCTGTCTTTTAGCAAGATAAACGTCAACTCCTCCAAGAAATGCATCCATATGTCTCATCAAAGGCATTGGATCTGCACGGAATTGATTAATGATCACATCCCGAAGAGTTGATTTGCTTTCATTCCACCAAGTCCGAATGTTGGAAAAACCATGCTTCAAAGCTTCCTTAAACAATGCCCGCAGGAAATTAATCTTGGCTTCTTGTAGAGCGTTCTTCAAGAAAGAAGATTCTTCGGTAAATCTGTGCAGAGGACCAGAGATGGAAGAGCATATTGGTGTCGCCTCACAATTATTTATCTTTTGACCTGGAGCTGGTAATGCTAATAAAGGAGAGATATTCGAAGTATCATGTCCAATCTCTGAACTGTTAACTCGCAAAGGCTCAAAAAAAAAATAATAAATAAAATAAAATTGAATGATAAATAAATCTTACCTGGTCTCTAGGACTACTGCTTTCCAAAGGAAGTGTGGCATCAAGTGTTTGAGGTGTTCGGTCCATAGAGCTACTGCTTTCTGAAATTGTAATGGGCTCATGTACCTTCTCTACATGTTCTGAAGTTGAAGTGTAATCCATGCGAGAGTGTATTATTTTAATTTTCTTGATACCTCTTTCATTTGGAACATCCAGAGGTCTCTTCCGAAGAGTCACTTGAGAATCTACATAAGAGGAGTCCAATTCATGAGCATTATGACTTCCTGTTTGTTCGGGGGCAGATGAAGACTTTCCAAATACAAAGTTATTATCTTCGCTGGACAATAAATCTTGCACTTTAATCTTGTTCAGACCAGGATATACTTCATCTTCCCACCAAGCTTCGTATGATGGATCAACTTGAAGTTGTATATCATCAATGCGCCCCGGAAGATGAAATGTGCATCTACTTCCTACCTGCGTCAAAGATAACCAAGCATGGTAGAGGGTCAAAGCATTGGCTGTAAGCATCATTGGTTTTGGTGAGCCTGGAATCGTTTGCCTAAAGCCTTGTTGTCTTGCAAATCTGTGAGGGTTGTAAGCTTCAAGAATAAACAAGTTATTACCACGACGGTAAGAAAGAAACCCTGGTCGGATACTCATCATGAACTCTGAAGTCTCCATAGATCTTTCATTGTTATCTGTGCGTATACCACCATGAGGTAAATAAATCGGGTTCCACAAAAAATCATTAGAGTCCATTTTCCCGCGAAGGAGTTCTCGACAATTAAATGCATCAACCTCCCAATGTTGGAAATCATTTAAAGTTCCAGCATATCTTCGGATAATAGGACGACCAATGCTCTTGTCAACGTTAACATAGATGCACCGAACAAAATAAGTTGCAGCCCAAGCGTACAAAAAATGTCCGGGAAATGTATATTTGACTGATCCAATGTCATGGCCAGTCACGCAGCTTGTTGTCTCGGTAAGTCCTCTGTAAATGCAAGCTAAGATGGGAGGTACCAAGCTGTAAGTTGATTTTGTAGCCATTCTGGAAGCTACTTTAAAAGTTCCCACCCTGAGACAATCATCTCTAGAAGGAAAAATAAAACGGCAGAGCCAAAGGGAAAGATAAGCTGCTATGTCCAACTCTTCTTGTTCCTCAACGGATAAAGAAGTATTCCAGTAGTCCGTGTCCCTGTGCAGAATATCGTGTAATGTTTCTGTGCAAACAGGTCTCTGTAAATTTTCTTTGGCCACTGACTGATCCCCTGAAGATGGATTTGCTTCCATAGCCTGCTTAAACGCCTTACTTTTCCTTGGATTCGGAACACAATCATCAGTTTTGAACCAAAAATCAATCCAGTCGCTGTGGCGGACCCGCTCACTCTTCTTTTTGTCAACGATCAGTGAAAAGGCCTTAAATAAATATAAGCAAGATCTGGGGAGGGAGTCTGCTAGTTCCAAAAGACTTGGTACTACCTCCTCGTAATAATCACCCCTGATGGAAAGTCCAGTAATCTCTTGCATATCCCAAAGCGAAATGCTGATCTCTCCATTGGCAGTTACAAAAGTGTTGGTCTCCGGGCACCAAACTTCGCAAAGAGCTCGATAAATAGAGTCGGGTCGAGAGTAGTCCTTAGTGGCAGAGTAAACGGCATGAGCTAGTTCAGGAAGATTCTTCTTGATGAGAAGCTTATGAATCCAAAGGGACCATTCCCAAAATTTTGACAAGAAAGAAATCTCTCCACGATAATGGACTGCACTTCCCCATCTGATCTCCCTTCGATCAATTCTCTCAGAAATGATTGCTTTTGGGATGAACGTTGTGTCTGAAGTATGATGCGGAGGAGGACACAAACAAGGATGTCTAGTACGAGTTGAATTCCTCTGGCTGACACTGAGAATACGCATGTCCATACCCTGCAAAAGAACTGCATGGACGAAAGGGTATGTCATTGGCTTATGGATGGTAAGTTTAAAATCTCCTATCAAGTTGCATGGAAGCTTCAAAGTAGCCTTGAGGAAGCAAAGGATTTGACTTTTCCGTGCAGGATCATAAAATTTCTTAACTTCAGGTAATTTCAAATTTTTCTTGTCTTTGAAATTTTGTTTTGCCATCCCTGAAAAAAAAAAATCGGTAAATAGGATTAAAAAAAAAAAATCTTCAAAAATAAAAATAATGAATAAATAAATCAAAATCTTCCATCCTGAAAATTTTATTATGCTGGGGGGTATCCAAATAGATACATTCCGCATATTTTTCAGGTCTTCAAAATCTTCTATCCTTAAAATTTACTATGCCAGGGGGTATCCAAACAGATACATTCCGCATGTTTTTCAGGTCTTCAAAATCTTCCACCCTGAAAATTTTATTATGCCGGGGAGTATCCAAATGGATACATTCCGCATATTTTTCAGGTCTTCCAAATCTTCAATCCTGAAAATTTTATTATGCCGGGGAGTATCCAAAAAGATACATTCCGCATATTTTTCAGGTCTTCAAAAAATCTTCAACCTGTAAAAGCAAATCTAGCGGGGGGTATCTAAAAAGATACATTCCGAAGATTTACCAAATTTTCAAAATACACATCTAAAAAAAAAAAAATTGACCAAAACACAGTTCAACCTTCAAATTGCTCGTCCACTTTTGAAGAATCCTGTCAAAAAAAAAAAAAAAAAAAAATTAATGAGTTTAACTTGAAAAAAAATTAAAAAAAAAAAATTAAAAAAAAAAAATGGTTTCGAAACCAATTAAAATTGGTTTCACGTGAAACCAATCAATTGGTTTCTCACAGAAACCAATTGATTGGTTTCGACCGAAACCTTAATTGGTTTCGGTCGAAACCATTAATTAAAAAAAAAAAAAAAAAAAATAATAATAATAATAATAATCTTTTCTTGGTGAAATTTCAAAGTTTCAATCTTTTTCCTCGTTGTCTTTCCAAAAAATCAACTTGTTGAAAATTGATAATATTTTCCCACTTTTCTTTCTTTGTTCTTTAAATTTTCTTGGAATGAAGTAGTAATTTCAATGTTGAATGGGACACTAAACTATTTGTGTTTAATAAAGTATATGGTTCATGTTGATATAAAATTCTTTTATTAGAAGGATAAGTTCTAATGGAATCCAAGATTAATCAAACTCTAAATAAATTCAAAATTTTGAACCTCAAAAAAAAAAAAAAAAAAAAAAACACTGTTCACGTTTAAAAAAAATATAAATAAATAAATAAATTTTTTTTTTTCAAGTTTTAATCAAATTCTCAACTAAACCAAAATTCAAATTTCAAAATTCAAGATTTATCTATTTTCATAATAAATAAATAAATAAATCTTGAGGGGGCATTTGTAGACGTTAAAAAAAATATATATATATATATATATATATATATATATATATTTATAAATATTAATTGGATTGGATCAATTTAATTTTGTTTTAACCCAATTAAGTCTATTAAATAAAGTCCACTAAAGCCTACCTAAAATAAGTCCATGGATGAGGCCCATCCTACTTTTCAAAGCCCAAACCATTTTATTTATTTATTTATTTAAATAAATGGGGTGGTTGCAAAATTTTCTCTATAAATAGGACCATTGGTCCATAAAAAGAAAAAAAAAAAAAAAAAAAAAAGAAGAAAACAAAAAAGAAGAATACAAAAATCCTCTCAAGTTTTTAAGCCAAGTCCAAATCTAAGAAGATCAAAGTCTTCTTCAAATCAAGCAAATTCAAATCAATTCCAAGAAGATCAAAGCCTTCTTCAAATCAAAGCAAGTCCAATCCGAAGTGCAAATCTAAAGTTCAAATTCAAGTTTCAAGTTCCAAGTGACAAGCAAGCAATTTCTTAACAAATCAAATTTTCCAGCAAATTCAGAAGTCCAGGAATCAAGCCACGTGGCCCCTTGTCTTCGAACACGCAGATCGTTAATCAGAGGATTTTGCAATTTTTGCATTTACAAGAGCTGTCCACTTGTATTTCTCAAATTCAATTTGTAACAATTTCAGTATTTTAATAATACTTCGAAATTCGTCGTACAATATTCATAAATAATATAATTACAAGTATACAGAAATAATTTTCTTCAAAATTTTAAACAGAAAGCGTTTTCTAGTTTTTCATTTTCGAAAACAGTTTTCGGAAATAACAAATCAAACGCATTTTCAGCAATTTCGAAAAAAGTCACAGAAAAAGGAAAATAGAAAATATTTTCGAAAATGAAAAACAGGAAACTGAAATACAAAGAGAACGCAGCCTAAGTAATTCAAAACAAAATTAGACCATTCCAATTACACAAAACTTATACACTATCATTTTCAATGTTTGAAATTGAAATAACAGAAACAACAAAAAGGACAAGTTGAAACCCAAATCGAATGCTTCAAAGACAGAAGAACCTAACACTGAAGCCACTTAGACTTCCAATTACTGTTCAGAATCGTGAAGCGAAGCGGAGGTCGATTTCTAAGGCCAGATGCGGTGCGCCTTCTTCTGCAGATATATTTCTTTTCTGAAATTGAAGGAATGCCCAAATAATTCAGAGAAAGTGATTTAAAATGAAAGGGATATTTAGGTTCGTTCGGTTTTAATCCATTGAAGAAATCATTTTCCTTATTTGAAAGTCAATTTTCCACATAAACTTGCCACGTCACCATCTGTATGTGCATTTGCCACGTCACCATCTGTATGTGCATCTGTAAGTGTACCTGTTCCAATAGCGGGATTGTTTATGGAATTCTATTAAAATCCATGAAAATTCATAGATTTAACAAATTGCACTAAATTTCATGTTTGGGACACCTCTCTTAGATTAAATAAATATTATGTATTTGTTTGATACCCATTAAGTTTTAATTCATTTGTCTCCCTCTTATTTTTAACCTTACATTCTTCAATAAAATAATATTATATTTTTTTCTCTTATTTAAACTACACATTCTTTCAAAAATCACTATTACCAAATAATCTAATTTTAATGGATCTCAAAACAGGGGCATATATGGAGGTTTTTTTTTTTTTTTTTTTAATGGAGAAAAAAATTCTATTTACTTGGATGAGATATGCTCAAAACCTATCAAAACTCAATTATTTAACGCAATCATTACAATTTATAAATCAATTAATAAATAATACAATTTCTAAAATCATTTTTTAGCATGTGTTTGGTAACTCTCAAAAAATGGTTTATAAACACAATTTTTCGAATAATTTTTTAACGATACACATTTTTCCTCTCCAATTTTTAACCACTATTTTTACCTCAAAATCATAAATAAACCATTTTATAAATCAAACAGTATTACCAAACTGAGGCAAATTATACACATTTTCTTTCTCTACTTTTTAATCACGTGTTTTACCTTAAAAATATAAATAAATATATTTATAAATGAGATAAAGTTGTCGAAAAGAGCTTAAATTAAATAACAAAAATAAAATATTTCCTTTTTTATAACACTGTTTGGTTTATAAACTGGTTTATTTATGATTTTGAGGTAAAAAGTAATTGTTCAATATCTGCTATCAAATTAGGTCCACGCTCTAGATCTTGTTTGTATGATATAATAGGATATCTAACATATTTCCCAACCGCGCTTGAACTAGAAAGCAAGAACATTAGAATTAGTAGCAAGAAGATCGATCCTTCAAAAATATTTTAGCAGCAAGAACTAGAAAACAAGAAAATTGAATTTAGGAGTAAGAAGCAAGAAGATTCTTTAAATTTATTTTTACATCAACCACTTTCATTTACAAATTATTTCTTCTTATTTTAACATCAACCACTTTCAAGTAATTACATTAAAAATGATTGAATTCGTACATCACACGGGTAATGCTGTAGCGCCCCGAGTTCTAAATACAAGTTCACTACGTCATCGTCTGATCTAACTTTTCAAATCATATTTTAGCGGAAGAAATAACTGAAATTCATTTTTGGCAACATTAAATAAACTGTAATGGTCGATAAAATTAAAAAATTTATGAAACCATTCGAAATAATAAATCGAGCCATTAATATTGTAAAGCAATTGACAATGTCATAATTTCTCAAATAACTGGAATTCTCAAAATTATACAATGTTTGGAAATACGGAAATCATTAAAATAAGGTTTTCAACCATTTAACGTCTATTGCCACAATCATCCATTACTTGTCACCCTCTCCGAGATCTGCAAATGTTGTTAAAATAGACATGAGCATTTCATAAAAATACTCAGTAGACTCATCGCCCATTAATTAATCTACAATATAATTGAACACATAAATGTAGGCTCTTTAGAAACATAGGGTGTGTGTAGTCTCTTCTTGTGCATTAAAGCACGGGGCTTCTCTTTGAAAATCATAGGCTCTTTAAAATCATAGGGTGTGGGTAGTCTCGTCTCGTGCACTTAAGGCACGTATGTTATGCATAACATCATCATTTCTTGTAGCGGATTGGGCTCCCTCAAGGGGCCTTTTCCCAATCTTGCCCGCATACTCATATCATCATTATTCCTGACGAGGGAATACAGACTCGTTTTCATAAAAATGACTTTTCACAAGTCACATAACATACACATTCACATGCAATCATAACTTAAATCAATTAATAGGGGCGAGTCTACCTTAAACTTGACGAGTGCAAAGTTGAGCGGGAAACGACTTCAATTCTTTAATTCTCCGTACGCTTCGTCTAGCCAATTAGAAAATAAGTTAAATTAGTCTTTTGAAATTTATAGTTTAAAAATAATAATTTACAATTTGAGGACTGAAATTGATGTTTTGAAAGTTGAGGGACTAAAATGAATATTTTTGAAAGTTGAGGGACTAAAATGAATACTTTTAAAAGTTGAGGGGCTAAAACGAATAATTTGAAAGTTAAAGGACTAAAATGAATAATTTGAAAGTTGAGGGACTAAAACGAATAATTTGAAAGTTAAATGACTAAAATGAATAATTTGAAAGTTGAGGGACTAAAATGAATAATTTTGAAACTTGGGTTTAAAATCAATTGAATGAAATTGGCAGGGACTGAAATAAAATGGTTTTGATATTTAGGGGCTAAACTAATAACTTTTGAAATTTAAATTAAGATTTAAAATATTTAAAACTATAGGGACTGATCTTTAAAATATAATAAGACTAGGGACTAAAGTGCAATTTAAAAGTTAAAATATTAAAATCAAAATATTACTCCTCTCTCTCTCTCTCATTCCTCATTACGCGAACAGAGAAGAGGCGATGGCAGAGGCGCGGCGAAATTGGGGAAGAACCGGTGCTGTAGCCGGCGATGTGCCGGCGCAACGTCGTCGGAAGGTAGCGGCGGAAGGCGGCAAGGGAGGGGTTAAGGTTTGAGGAAGTTTGACGCGAGATGGGTGCGTAAAAACGAGACAAAATCGCGATTTAAGGTGAGCGATTTTCAGCGAAAATGGTGGTTGAGGTAAGAAATGAACCTATTGATTCATGGGTTTTTCTTTGGGTTTGATTTGGGTTGTGGTTGCGACCGGCTGTGGGTGCGGTGATGGTTTGGAGTTGGTGTGGGATTGTAGGCGGTGGTCGCGGTTGCAGATTTGATCTTGGTAGTGAATTGGTGGTTTGGGCAGTGGCTGCTCACGTTCTGAATGGGCAGTAGGTGGCAGATTGGTTACAATCGAGTGCAGCTTGTGGTTCTGTGGTGGCTAGACTGTGGTTGCAGGTGGTGCATTACGTTGCTGTGATGAAGATGATTAATGGCTGTTTTGGTTTTGGGTTCATGGGACGAAGGTGATGGTTCAATGGATGTTGGTTGCTGCTTGATTCGGTGGTTTAGAGTTCAAATTTAGCAGAGGCAGTTTGGGTGGAGTTGAAATGGAATGAACTGGGAGAAAGCTGGCATTGGATGGTGGTGCTTCAATTGGTTTGTTGTGTTGATTTGGAAGTGTGGTGAATTGGTGGAGTTGTGTAGTGGCTCGGTTGTGGTGATGATGATAAATGGTGAGGTGGTGGTGGTTGACCGGTGAGTGGCTGCGTTGGTGTTGATTGATGAAGATGATGCTGGGTGTTTGATCTTGGCCGGGGTGGTGGTGATGAACGGTGGTGGTTTGATCAGGATTTGGGGGAAATGCAGTCTGGGTTGGGCTGTGATTTGGTGAATTGGTTGTGTTGAGGGAGGATGTATAGGGAGTGTGAGGATGAATCATGGAGTTGGTGAAGTATGGGTTGAAGTTAGTGGGAGTGGGTGGAGGTGGAGGTATGGGTTGGTTAGAATATTGTGGGAATTTTGATATAGTGGAAGTATGGGTTGATTTTGGGGATAAATGGGAGTTGGTAGAGTGTGAAAATAAGACAAGCATGCACGTAGTTCGAGGAAAATTCACACGCGAAATCAACTGGATCGGAAGAATTAAACTGATAAAATGAGATTGATGGAACTTGGAATTTAATATGATTTTGAAAATAATACTTTAAATAAGTAATTAAAATAATAAAATTTTGGAAACTCGAAATTTAATTAAAATCGAATTTACTTTACATTTCTCGACTTGGCTAGACGAACGCATCGTGACGTTAACGTAAAAATGGGTGAGATCGCAGCGACACGATTTTCGAAACTTGAAATAATTATTTAATTGCGTAAAAATCCTTGATCGCTACAAATGCACTAGTATAAGTTATAATGCTCCCTCTTGAATGGATAATTGTATAATATGTATCTCATTAAAAACATGTTTGATAAAAACTCAATGCATAACAAAATCAAATGGAGGAAAAAGTGTTGTTATGTTTGGAGTATTAAAAAATTATATTTCGTCCATGAAAACTAAGTGAAATAAAACTTGAGCGAATAGAAAAGAATATAGTTATTCCTCATGATGTGGATTCTTGAACTGAGGTATAAGGACAGGTATATCTCAATTGGATTCTGAATCTTATGCATATTTACTAGAGGTTATATACTCTCCACCGAAGTCAGATTGTAAGGTTTTAGTCTTTCTCTCAAAAAGGTTTTCAACCAATTTTTTGAAGTGAATAAAATGAGATAAAGTTTTTGATTTGTATTTCATTGGATAAATTTAGATGTGTCTACTATAGTTGTTACAACCCAATTTTATTTAGTCAAAGTCATAGTCAGATAAGGACTTAAATGGAATAAATATTTATTTTGGGTATATTTTACAATTAAATATACTTAAGGGGGTTTAAATGGATTAGATAGAAGTTGGAGAATTTATTTTATTATTATAACAAGTTATGGACCAAAGTATTATGTAAAAGGAAATGAAGGACTTACCTTGTAAAAATTAGAGTTAGTGGCCCACTAACTAAACATTTAACCCCATTTTCTTACACTTTGGAAGGACCAGAAGCTGGGAACGAAACTGAGCCAGAAAATCATGAGAGAAAAAAAAGAAGGAAAAAGAGGAGAAAAAGAAGAAGAAAAAATGGAAAAGAAAATGAGGAAGTGGTCTTGAATGCCAACTTGAAATTAGGCTTCAATTTTCATTTTTCAAGAGGTAAGCAAGTATAGAATTATGAGATATTTGTGGTAATTGATTGGGGATTTAACTTATTACTTCAATTCTTTTTCAGTTGAGAAGAGAAACACAATTACAAGCTAAACACCTTGATTTTCCATCTCTATTTTCAGCAAGGTAAGGAATTCAAATTATGGCAAACCCTAGAATTTTATTTGGACTCTTGAATGTATGAAATGTTGGGGAATCAATGTTTTTAGTGAGATGATTATTTGAGTAATTGTTGTAGGGGTTAAACTAAGAATTTAATTGGAGCTTTATAGTTCATGGTTTTGTTAGAATAGAAGAATGGAATATTACCATGCTATCTAGTTTGAAGGTAAATTTGATGATTATCGATTATTAAAGGGACAAGAAAATAGAGTAATCTTATATGGATTAAAGGAATTTAAGAATTTTGTTAAGTATGGAGATTATAAGTCATTATGGTCTTATAGATATTTGGGGGTTGTAGTAGTCGTTAATGTGATTATTTAGATTATATTTCAGGCGGTGAAGAGGAGGTTGAGAAAGCATATCGACCTTCCTGATTGTAGCTCATACCTTGTGAGTGGATTAATTATTTTAAGAAAATAAGCACTTGTTTAAATTATTTCAATTCCAAGCCTTTTTATGAAAGGTTTATGTTACATAGTGCATGTATCAATTCATATTTATTGTAGAAGTTGAATATTTCTATTTTTCACTTATAGTTTGTGATTTTCAGAATGAAGCGAATTTTTATAAATAACTATTTATTCTTAAGAGTTGTAATCAGTTCAGTCTAAGCATTTTAAATTGACAAAATGTCAATATTATATATTTTAGAATATTTAGAGATTTATTATTTAAAACCATCAAAAGTACCCAGGTGATTTTACCCCAATCTACATTAATGTGAATTCATTTCCACAGTGTTTAACCGATATGGTTATTTTACCCGCTTTGCACTATTGTGAATTTGTTTCCATAGTGTATGACCTGATTATAGCCTTCGGGCAGCTCTGCGCACGTATGACCAGAATTACAGAATTTCAGAATCACAGAATTACAGAATCTCAGAATTATCAGATTATGGGTACTTTTGGTGTGATTTTTCCGTATTATTATAGTTTACCAGAATCCAAGAATTATAGAATGCAGTTACTTAATTTACAGAATATAGATTTCAGCTTATAGTATCTGAAAATGATATTTTACTCTTGTTTTCATTCACATGCCTTACAGTTACTCATCTAGAATAAACAAGGAAGTGCTTTATGTTTCAATTATGTTTCAATATAAGGTATGTATAAGAATTAAAGAATAAGTAAAATTTTCCAGTATATATGCACAAACGGGTAAAGTATATTTATTTTCGAACTATCCACTCACTGAGTTACAAACTCACAAAATCCTTCTCTATTTCTCTTATCAGATAGTAGCTGAGTTGTGTAACATTGGAGCCTGTTGATCCACCGAGTCGAGCCGCATTTTGTTATTTGTTGTATGACTCATTTTGTCATTTTGTATAATTTATATTTCTTTTGGAGTATGCTTATCATGTTAGATAAGCCATTTTCATTTTTGTATATTAAATGTTGGGCTCGTTGCATTTTGCATAGTCAGAGTATTTTGGGGTTTTTAATTCTAAAACACAGAGACGTCGATTCGCAAGTACTTATTTTGACTAGTTGGTTATTATAGGGACATAGGTGCCCATTTGAAATCAAATTTTTTTGTTTGAGAAAAATTGTTGCTTTTCAGGTGATTTTAATCCATTTTCTAAAGGAAACTCTATCAAATTCATTTTAAAATATTTCTTCATAGTCAATTAGTCAATATGACCTTGGTGGTAGGTCCAGTTTCTAGCTGCCGTCTACCACCGGTGCATGACACGTCTTGAGGGCATTAGGCGATTTGGGACGGGTTGTGTCAATAGTCATCCACAAATAATACATAATATCTAAATTCGGATGTAGAAATAATGGGGGCTAGTCCCCAGACATCTGTGAAAATAAGATCTAGAGGATTTTAAGATTGTGATGTACATATATTGAAGGGTAGAGTATGTGATTTTCCAAATTTGCAAGTTTCAAAAAAGAAAGACTTCTTATCATTAATTAAGATTTTATTAAAAGATTCAAGAACATGACATGCACAAAAGGGTGACCTAGCCTTTTGTGCCACAACTCAAGTAAGGACTAGTAGATGATTCATTTTTTTACCTCATTTAGATTGACACCAAGAGTAGAAGCAGAACTTGTAGGCAGTTGATTCATGATTGTAAGATGACTGTCTGGCTGATAGTTTGTTTGGAAGGGAGAGCTGATATAGACCATCTTTAAGTTTCCCTTGCAGTAGATTCTTCCTCGTTCGTAGGTCCTTCACAACACAATTGTTAGTATAAAGTTCCATAGATACTGAATTATCATATGTAAATTTTGGGACACTGATCAAGTTCTTCTTTATCTCAGGAACATGCAGCAGATTATTGAGACAAAGTGTTTTATCATATGTAGCAGATAAGATTTTAACTCTAGTGTGTGCAATAGGAAATTGTGCACCATTTCCTACAAGAATAGTTCGATTACCTCCATAGACTTTGGCTCCAGTGAGGTTGTGTTTTGTCTACTGTAACATGGTTGCTGACACGTGAATTAGAAAAACATGCATCATCCCCAAGAACATTAGGAGTAGCTTTGTAGGCAACAACAGTAGTATTTGGATTTCCTCCCATTTGTCCTTGATCAACAGGTAGCCTTGTACCCACAAACTTCTCATCAAGTCTTTTTAAACACCAGCCTGCTTGATGGTTTCAGAGTCCATAGATTTGACGGAGTGTTTTATACTCAACCCCTACTAGCAATGGCAACATGACGGATTGGAGCCGATCCGTGTCCGCCCCACAAAGATTGAGGTCTTATCCGGATCCGCTAATTTTTGGGGGCGAATTGGGCTATTGATTCGCCAACTTTTTTTTTTCATTTTTTTTTTCTATTCCTTCTCTAAAACGGCCAGAAATCAAATTTTGAACTGAAGTAAAAATAAAATTCAAATCTGTAAAAATTAAAGTTCTATCATCTACATTTGTAAATAAAATTGTAATTTTGAACCTAAATAGCATTAGCATGATTATTTATTCATGGTTATGAATCAAGAAGCAATATTCCAAATTTCCAATCAACCCTCATGCAATACATTAATACACCCATATTCTGATATTAATGGCCAATGGGACATGGATCACAATTCACAAATCATAATTCCCACAAATGCCAAAAGACACTTAAATAGTTTTGATAAAATGCAAAAGAAGTTATAATTACATGCCAACTAAATTCCAAATTAAAAAGTAAAAAACTAAGAAATAAGATGCTTCATGTATTCAAACTCAAAACATCAAAATATAGGGCCCTGTTCTCTTTACTGTTTTAAGGTTGTTTTCTGTTTTTATTTTTGAAAACGCTAAAAACGCGTTCTCTTTACCATTTTCGAAAACGTATTTTGGAAAAAAAAAAAAAAAAGTACACAAAACGCAAAACGCTCAAAACCTCGTTTTGGGCGTTTTGTGTGTATTTCGACAAAAAAATGTCCAAAACGCGGAAAATGCGTTTTGGGTATTTTTTTTTTTTAAGAATTATCTTAACTTGGAACTAAGCTTAATATAAAGTTTTTATTTTTTATTTATTTATTATTTTTTTTAGAAGTATCCTAACTTAGAACTAAGCTTAAATAAAGATTTTTTTTTTTTTTTATAGAATTATCCTAACTTGGAATTAAGCTTAAATAAAGTTTTATTGAATTCAATATCAACATTACAAAAAAAAATTAAGTGAGAATTCTTGTTGTTATATTTCAAAAAATGCACTGATAAATGGACTCTGGTGGTTTTGAAAGAACTTGCATTTTCTGGATTTTAATAGAACTAGAGCTTTCTCAAATTTCGAACCTGACCAAACTGTGTTAATATAGATTCTTAATACTTATATTAGTGTGTTGCATGTAACCATGTTTTCAGTGTATTGTGAAAGAAAATTTGAATTTGAGTCAGTAGTATTATGCAAGCAAATTAATTAAAAATAGTTTAAGTAGTATTCTGCAAAATTTCAAACAGAATGTGTTTTCCAGCTTTTCATTTTCAAAAACAGTTTTCAGAAATGACAAACCAAACGCGTTTTTAGCAAATTTGTAAACAAAAATGAAAACATGAAACACAAAATATTTTCGAAAATGAAAATACAAAATAAAATACAAACAGAACACCACCTAGAATTTTAATTCTTCAAAATGTCCCTTCTTCAGCATTGCCATTGCCTACAAAAAAGCAATACATCAAAATTAATTGTCTCTTCTATAAAAGTAAGCTAATATAAGCAAAGATTATGTAGTTACGCATCTACCTAACTTCACGTATCAAAAATCAAGAATCAAGAGGGTCCATGTTGGAGCTAGAAAGGCAGGATGGTTCCTGAAATAAGAAAATAAATATTTATCACACTATATAGATTGATTTTTAAATGAAAGAAACATTAAAGTTATCTCCTCGAGTTCCTCATCACTGAACCTTGTACAACATCCAGAGTATGTTGTAGGGGTTGAATTCTCTATATAAAAAAATAATAATAATAACTTATTAACTATAACATACATTAACATAAGATGCCACATAAATCAAAATGAAATGTCTGTTATTGTGAATTTCAGAACATAACCAATCTTGAGCACACATCAACGGCTCCAAGGTTTTGGGATGAAGCCTATTTCGGTGTGGACTCACAAATTTGACACTAGTACTGAAAGCAGACTCAGATGCCACGGTAGACACCAGGATGGCCAACACGTCTCGTGCAACTTTAGACAAAATTAGATATTTGATTGCATTTTCTTTCTACCATTCCAAAATGTCAAAATCATCTGATCTAGGCAATATAGGCTCATCCAAGAATGTATCAAGTTCAGTTTTCACATTGCCAGCACTAGAGGAACTAGACACAAATTCATAAAATCCCACCAATCGATTTGCTTTCTTACTTGTTAACAGTCCAGACTGACAATAACTAGAAGACCGAGAAAACATGGTACTAGAATCTTGCTTTGTGTCATACTCTTGCACCAACTATCGACAAATCTGACAAAGTTTCTCAATCTCAAATGAAGAATTTTCTTTAAAAATCAGAGGGTAATAATACTCAACTAGCTTCATCTTATATTTGGGATCCAACACTGTTGCTAATGCCAAAATTCCATGAATCTCACTCCAACATTTGTTGAACTTATCAATCATACTATTAGCCATCATTTGAATCACCTCATAAGGAGATTCAAGCCATTCATACAACGACAACGTAACTTCACAAACATTTGGGAAGAATGCATTAGCTGTTGGATATTTTTTTTTTCAGAAAACAATTTAGTCATCTCAAAAACTAACTCTAATCTATCACTTATTTATTTTTCCAAATCCCAATCTTTATCACTAGGTAGACATCTATACTGAGCCTCTCTTTGCCTCAAACGAGGGAAAGTATCCTGATATACTAAGGCAATATGAAGCATCAAGTAGGTCGAATTCCACCTAGTTTCACAGTCAAGCATTATTTTTTTCTCGAAACCCGCTTTTAGTTGACTGCAAATTGTTCAAACTTTTTAGATCTCTTAAGTGTACGTACCCATCTTACATTTACCACTACTTTCCTTGGTGAAATTCAAATGGCTTGTACCTTTACTAGTATCGCCAACTAATTTTTATTTGCAATGGTTGCAAACATCCTTCCAATCTTCTCCAACATTTTTTCTCTCGAATTCTTGCCATACCACTGAAGTGGATCTTGATTTTCTCTTTGCACCAACACGTTCACTATCATTATGCTCCTCTTCACTTAGGTCAATTAGATCTTGATCTCCATCTACTCCACCTACTTCTACTAGAGATGCTTGTGGGGATTATCAGCATTTGCATTACATTTATCAGTTGGTACTTGTCTCGTAGTACCAAGACTTGTACGTGATGTAGTGGGAAGGCGTTTATCTTGACTTTCAGACATCTGAATAAATTAAAAATAAACCAGTGAACAAATCCAAACTCCAAAGCAACAATGAGACATAATATAAAAATAAATTAATTGACAAATCCAAAGCACAAATTCAATCACCATCAGGTCCATCACTGCAAGTAAACCACCATAAAAATAAGGACCAAGGAGCCAGCATTACCTATTAGGCTATTACATGTTGAAATAAGACAAATATCTTTAGACGTTTGTTGCTTCTACACAACTTTAGTTGCTCCAAAAGTCCAAAACACTGGCTAAATCATTAATGGAATGTCCATTTATATTTTTATTCTTTTAAATAAGGGATATCAAACGTTGCAGGTGAATGTCGACTCAGACTCTTTGTCCAAGTAATCCTTCTTAGTCTCAAGGTGCTGACAAGAAAATTTAATACAAGTATTATCCTCTTAAATTGGTGTATCTACTTGGCATTTCCTTACAATACTAGAAAATGAAGCACATGTAATAGTATTACTCTTCTGTCTTCAGTTTCACCTTCCTCTGCTGTAACTAATATTAGCAGGTGATTTTAGATGGCCTATGCTTGGTAGATAATTCTGTCTAGTGCACATTTGTAGGCTGATACATAATTGTTTTTCTAAGTTGGAAATTAATAAAAGACCTTTTGGAAATTTTCCTGGTTTCATTTGAGGAAAAAAAAAAAAGAAGAAGTGAGATTAAGTTCCTCCCTTTCTTGATTATGCAAGCACTCATGTAAAAGTTAACCATGAAATGACATGTTTAACAAAACATAAATGGCTATTTCTGAGAGTGAGAGAGACAAGAGTGAAGTGAGAGACAGGAGACCTTGTTTTGTTTTCAAATTTTCAGATTTTTTTTTGATTGGATCAAGTCAGGGTGGGTCACTACCAATCTGAACCCAACCTTTGATTCGGTTTGGGGCGGATTGATAGGCCCTCGATCCGCTCCATTGATACGCGGATTAGGATTTTTTCAGATCTGATGGGTAGGATCGTATTTTTTTGCTATCACTAACCCCTCTCTTCCTCTTCCATGTGACTTTCCTCCACTTTGTCCTCTTCTGTTTCCACCTCTATTACCCCTTCCATAGCCATGTGATGATTTATGGGATCCACCAAAACTCAAATTTTCTGTTCTAAAATCACTTCTAAGTTGATTTAAGTGGTTCAGTCTGCTTTCATAGGTTAACAAAACTGAGGTTAGTTCTTGCTAGCTTATAGTCTCTCTTCCATTGATCTGAACAACGATTGGAGTGTACTCCTCATCTAAACCAGCAAGGACTTGTGTTGTGTCACATCATTATGTTCCATCTTTTTCCCAACAACTTCTAGATTATCTAAAAGTTGTTTCACTGTTGTAAGATATTGATTCATACTCAAACCTTCTTTTCTGGTTTTTCGTAATTCTACAGTGAGGAAGGTGATTCTTAATTTATTCAAGATCCCAAAGTTTTCACAATAAACATTCCACAACTTGTAGGACGTGCTACACCCCATGACTCTCATTACCATCTCAGGAGTCATGGATGAGTATAACCAACCAATTAAAAGTTGATCAAGTGCAACCCACTTCAAAGATTCAAGATTTGGAGTCTTTTCCATAGTATCTTCAATTTCAGCAGACTGCAGTGGTTTTGTTTTGAATGAACTCCGATGGACACTGCTTTGTTCCCAAGAGATATCCTTCAAGATTGTGTACCCTGATAATAGGCATCATGATGTTCTTCCAAAGAAGGAAGTTGTTTTTGTCTAGCTTCATGGAGGGTATTTGTGTGAGGGACATACCAAAAGGGCTACAGTGAGAAACAGAGATTGGGCTTTGGTCAAGTGAGCTGCAATCAGTGAGGGGAGATTGATTTCCTGCCTTTGTAGCCATGGCTCTAATATCAAGTTTGGATTTGGAGAGTATGCAAAGATAAATATTGAACTTTTAGAATATATTAAAGATTTTTCACACACAAATTCAAATAAAATATCTGATATTTATAGAGGAAAGAATACAACAGACTGAATAAATCCAAGAATTTCAACGGAACAATCTGGTAATCATCCACTCTTCATTTCCATGATTTCCGCATTGCAAGCCAGCTCTGATATTTCTGGTACAACAGAGTTGATGCCACCAGGGGAGAGAAGATGCACAGTAGAGTCGCATTCCTCAAGTACGGTTGAAGGTAAGCTTTCACGCTTTTCCCTTTCTTTTAATTTGGCTGACTTTGTGTATTTACAACCTTCCCTTGAACTATCAATTATGTTGATTGAGTCCATGTTCTGTGATTAGAGCAAACATTTTCAACTATTATTATTACTTAAGTGTCCGAGCTTTTGCCTGAATAATCCGGGGGAGTAGCGGCCTTCCCCCTGGTTTGCCACTCATGTAAATTCGGATGCGGTCATAGCTCGTACACACTTGGGCCGAATATTCGGCACGACGTGTTGACAGAACCCGGGGCAACAAAGTGCTGATAAAATGTGATCTTTAGTAAGCTTTCTAGATCAATCATCTTAAAGAAATTCAGGAATGGGAAAGTTAGGGTGTAGTGACCAATGAACTTTCTGCCAGAGGATTGGAAATAACAGAATGTGATCTTGATGTTAATCTGGATTGGATTCACCCACTGACTCAATTCATTATACAGAAGCAGCTTGGGGTCTGTATTGAGGCTTGTGAGTTTACAGAAGGGAAACTTGTCCTGAATGAAGAAGAGAAGACATTAAAGGCCTTGAGGTAGTTATACATTTTCTGAAAATCTTAGAATAGATTCACGATGGAAGCTTTATCAGGTTTCTGTATTCCATTTTTTTTTTTTTTTTTTCCACTAGCAAGTACTTTTGTACGAGTAGCATATCAGGTACAATCCCATTTAAGTTATTGTCATGTCCAGCTCTGAGTCTTTTTTCCATGAAATTTGAGATTCTTTAATAAGATGGTGTACTCAAAAAATTGTTCTTGATTCCTGCGAGTAGTGTCACGTTTCTGTTGGAGATCATTTTTATACATGCACTTCAGAGCAGTGGCGGATTCAGAAACTTTGTTCAGTCAGGGTGCCCGTTCAAAAAATTTGTTCAGCTCGGGCGGACGTCGGTAAAATAACTGTATTTTTCGAGTCGTCGCCCAAAAATGCCAAAAAATCTAACTAAATTTTTTTCCCTACGGATCCAGCACGGCGGCTCGCCATGTGGTGGATTCGCTACTGCTTCAGAGTATAAATGCAGCAAATTTTTATGATGGATTCTTAGAAAGAAGATGCTATAAATACATTTCCCTTAGTATCAAGGCAGATCTTCGGCATAGGAACTTTTTTATGTTCTTCAGCTAAACACATGGAGGTAACAAATTTCTGATTGGTCAGCCATAAGCATTGTTTTTGTATTATTTCTGACATTCTTTGAGTGTAAGAACATGTTGTTTCTTGGTACAGTTTATGAAGGCTGTTCAAGAATCTGCCTGATGAATATCACCATGTCATCCTCTTACAGACCTTATAGCCTGATAAGAGTGCACTAGTTGCAATGACTAGGAATAAAGCAAATGACATGCATACAGAGACAGTAGCTGCTTTCCATAGTGATGTCTTGTGGTCCATTCCTTGGATGACTGCCACAGCAACAGAAGAAGATGAAATGAGGAGGTAACCTGCAAACTATACATGGTGGCGATAAATAGAAATCCTTTACCGCGAACAAATGAGAAAAATGTAAAACATGATGTAGCAAATCTGTGGTGCCTGTCAGTTCAAAGGTGCTACCGATATCTGTATACAACACGGTGTGCATGGTATCGAACTCCATTGGACATACTGCTGTGACTTGTTTTTTGACTATGTTTGTCAGAGGCGGCTCTAAGGGTGTGCGAGAGGTGTGACCGCATAAGGCCTCAACGTTATAGGGGCACTAAAATTATTATAGGACACTTAAAAGAAAAAAATTGAATATAAGACACGAATCATTAGAATTTTTGCACAGGGCACCCAAAATCTCAAGACCGACACTGATGTTTGTATAACTATCATGAGTCGCCTTCTAAAGTCTTGTGCAGGCATTCAACTTAAAAAGGAGGTGATTATGGGAAGTCCAATCACCTGATCCAAAATGAAGCTTATATAGTCCGATACCATGTCGGAGATGAACAAGCCTCTGTGGGCAATGTCACAGATTCCTTTAAAGAGCTGATAGGCTGCATAAAGGAATGTCAAAATGTTCACAGAGAAAGAGTACCTGCACAGATTTAAAAAGAAGAAATTCTATTAAGAGTTGCCTCTTGTTGAATCTCTAGTTACTCAAAGTCTTTCATTCTTATTCAGCCCCTGTTTGAGATCCGTTATTTCAAATAATGTTGACTTATATTCATTCTATCTCAAGATTAGCAGCTTAAGACTTAACCTCTCTCTTTATGATGATCTAACATGTAATTACTTTGCGATCTGTATCTATGGATTGCTTATGACTCGAGGTTGATCATTGATGGCTTTCGAAATAATTACAAATACTTACATTAATTTTGTGTTATCGTAGAAGCCTGGGGATTTTCCAGGTGATGGTGCAGCTAGTGAGATAGCGGAGCCAAAGGACAATACTAGCGCTAGTAACCGGAGGAAGAGATTGGCAACCTGAAATGGTGGTCGAGAGCTCCATCGAGTTGCTGCAACGGAATACGAGAATGGAGACGGTGTCATCGGCACAGGCTCGGCCGGGGAGTGTGATGGAATAGGAGAAACACTAAACATTGATCCACAAGTAAACTCTGTATCATTTCTTTCTTTCATTATCAGTTCCTCTCAGCAACTGCTTTGTTAAATCAAATTCTTCCAAGACTGTCATCTTGTGAGCTTACTGTTGGTTCAACTAGTAATTATTTGTTTTATTTAACAACTTGGATTCAAAGATTCTTGCATAGAAAAATGAAAATGAAAATGAAAATTGTAATTAGTTTTTCACTTTTTCTTCTTTAATTATAAAATTGGTTTTGGGCAGGGACGGATTTAGGAAATGGATCCAGTACGAGCGATCACTACAAGGATAAGGGAAAAAATTTTGAAACCCAAATTATAAGATAAAAGAAAAAAAAATGATGAATCCAGCACGAGTGGCCGACGCTCTCACCTTAGGCTGGGCCCTGGTTTTGGGGGGTTTTTGGATTATGATATTTGACTTGTGCATGCTTCAAGTCAGTTTATGAATTTCAAATGTCAACAAATTTAAAGAATAGTTGCTGGGGTCCAATATTAAGGTTTAAACAATTCCAAATTGGATTGAACTTTTGGTCTTAAATAGTAATTTATGTTAGGAGTGACTCGATTGACAATTATTTAAGAGCATTAGGTCAAGTCATTAACAATAAGAAATTAAGCAATGATGCCGTTTTACAAAAAAACAAGGAGATGATATATAGCACACTATAATAGAAAGTAACGTTATATTATCATATCTCACAGTCATTCATTTATGAAAATTTGATGTCAAATTTCCGCCCGGGTTCCTGTGGAAAAAGTGTGGGACCTCGTCAGAATTCGGGTCGTGCCCGGTTGGCACTATGGTTACTATATATAAATGAACGTGATCCATGGCAGATATGAAAATGCAAAGAGAGCTTATACATGTATCATTACGGAATTGATGTGACAGTTCTACAATCATGAATCTGTCAAATATTATTGGCGGATCAATACTCATACAAATGCCACGTTAGTTCTGTAAACCATTCTATACAGATTTATGGCACAAGTAGAAGTATTCAAATGCAAAATCCAATCTTTAACAGAGTTTCAAATTAACTCCTTTCAACACAATCCAAAATACAAATCTAATTTCAGGATCGATAAATTTGAGCCATCAAATTCAGGAATAGGATTTTAATGTAGAATAGTTGTAGGGATCGCCTCGAGTATAACTGCTTGAACACAAGCTTTTCAAGGCTTGGATTGGTAACCCCATGGATTCTGGCTAGCCCACTTCCATTGGTCCCTGCTCATTTCATCTATACCATATTTTGCCCTGAAAGTTGATGTACAAATTTAACAACGAAAAATCCCAAAAAATGAACAAATAGAGAACATAATTGGAAGCCCCCCAATATGCACAAACTTACTTCCAACCGAGCTCTTTCTCGGCTTTCTCTGTCGAAGCATAAACTTCGGTGGCGTCTCCCGGTCTTCTTGGACAAAGTTTAATCGGGATTTTCTATAAGAGAAGCAATGATCACATAACCGATACATGGTTTCTTTTTATGAGTATGGGATGAAGAATCACCTTGCCAGAGGCCTTTTCGAAAGCAGCTACCATTTCAAGGACAGATGTGCCGCGTCCGGTCCCAAGATTGTACGCAACACAACCTGTAATGAAATACATTGATTAGAATAAGTAATCTGACACGATAAAATCAGGTGAGAACGAAGAATCTAATCACCTATATCCTTGCGTTCCAGAAGCTTCTGAAGTGCAACGACGTGACCATCCGCTAAATCCATAACATGGATGTAGTCTCGGATCTGTTCAAGAAGAAATCATCAAAGCATGCTCGAATGAACATAACGCATTCGCAATCGTGTCACAGATTTTCCTCAATTGCTTCAAATGAACAAGGCCCTGCTTGGCAGGGGCTTTGTTCCTTGAACAAGAGCTTCTTGAGAAATCTACCTTAGGCTAGCTTTCTTTAAAAGGTCTTCTAGCCGGAAAAAGTACTTCCATATAGTTAACCACACAAATTAAAACTTCTTAATCTCAGAAGTAACTTTTAGCTTTCAAAAGTCCTAACAAAGTCCAAACTGGCCTAATTCTAGGATATGTTCACCCCCTCTAGCCAGAATGTTTGTCTGTGTTTGGTCATTCCAATACTTATTTTTGTAATTTCTAACTCTCATAATTCTAATCCAAGGATCACTGATCTATCTTCAGTTTTCTAAAGGTAAAACATTTTTTCGACGCGTGCTTCAAAGCATGGTGTTAGTTACAATCCATCAACAACAGCTGAATAGGTCGACTCCTAAACTCGCTCATGATAGAAATTAATACGCTGGGAAACGATTTCTTGGAGTGCATAAATAAAGAAATAATCAAGAATTACAAAAGTCGAGTCTACGTACCGCGCTACCATCACGAGTGGGATAATCATGTCCGTAAACATTCAACTCTGGTAATCTGCCAACAGCTACTTGCTGTATATAAGGCATAAGATTATTCGGAATTCCCTTTGGATCTTCTCCAATCATACCACTCTCATGTGCCCCAACAGGGTTGAAATATCTTAGCAAAATGATTCTCCATTCTGGATCCGCCCTGTGAATATCCCGAGCTACATCTTCAAGAACCAGCTATGTAAATGACAGAAAAAAAATGGTTAACAAGAATCATGAACTTGTGACATTCGAACAAGTTTTGAACTCGTGAACTCAATAAGAATTGCTCCGCTCAGAACAAACTAGATGATTACGAACGTTGGTCCTGATCACCTATCCATGGTGGGGCAAGTGTTAATGTGCCCATCATGAATGTGATGTTGACACATGTTCAGAAATTTTAAAACATTGAACACTTGTCAGCATCAGATCATGATGAGCACATTAACACCTGTTCACCGTAGGTAGGTGATCGTTTCCGTTACAAAAATTATTGATCTAGAAGAGGGAAATGATGTTATATAACACAAACCTTTGTTCGACCATATGGATTCATAGCCTTCAATTGAAAATCCTCCACGCACGGAATTTTGTCGGGTTGACCATACACCGTCGCAGAGGACGAGAAGACCAACTAGGCACCAAAAACAATCAGATTCAACGATTCGCCAGAAGAGCGAATACAAGAAACTAGAAATTGTTCAGAGTATGATATATGTAAGTAAGAAAGCACACCTTCTTACAATTGTATTTTTCCATTATTGTGTATAAATTGATTGATCCAATCAAATTATTGTCGAAATATCGAAAAGGATAAGCAACACTTTCACCAACAGCTTTAAGCCCAGCAAAATGAATCACAGCATCAAACCTATTATATTTTGCATTACATAATCAAAAAAATATATAAAGGGAATAGATGCAATATCACATTCAAGAAACAGAACAATCTCACATACTTATTTTGAGAAAACAACTTCTCCAAATCATGCTTATTTCTGATATCACCCTGTAGCAAAGAAAATAATTGAATAAGTGTCATCTTCAAATGGATTGTTGGTCGCGATGATGATCAGATTTCACCTTGCGGGTTTTTAGATGATATGGTTGAAGTCCGATCCGAACAAATTCACAACCCAATTTTTGAAATATACAGAATTTATTCCAAGATTTGGCTAGCTAGGCCTCATATTTCACAAGAAAATCAAAGGAATAATATCAAGTTAAAAGCATAATACCAAATGAAAATCCAGATTCTGAGACAACTGAGGTCCAACCAACTTTCTGGTTCTATGAACAGCCTCTTCCACTGCGTTTCCAAGGTTGTCAATGATCGAAACCTTAAACCCTCCTTTCAAAAGCTGAACAACAGTGTGTGTCCCAATGAATCCAGCACCGCCAGTCACCAAAATCCTCTCTTTCCTTGAACCAGCCATTGTCAAAAAAAAATCCCACAAAGAAAAGCCCACTTATACAAGAAAATCTTCAAGTTTTATATGGAAAGATTTGAATATATACAAGGCTGTTCTTCGTAATAAATAAGGAGAGTGGTTGTGCGAATCAAGGAAGCGGTTGTGCAGATAAGAAGATAGACGTAAATAGCAATTTCAATTATGGAATGTTTGGCGGGCAATGCAGTTAGGTTCGGCCAAATAATGTTGGGAATGGAACCTTATAGACAGGTGCTTTTGATTTGTGAATGACCCCTTAAGGCATTTCTTGACTTTAAAGAGGAAAAATGTTTTTGGCATGATGATGTCATTGAGAGAATTCCATATTGATTTTGAGATTTCTCAGGAATCATGAAAATTGAAAATTAGTTCGAGTATTGCTCTAGTCGTGATTGGTCGAGAATCGATAGACGATCCATGAACGAGTTTAACTAAATATTATTTTATTTATTCATTTATTGCTTATTTGATTAGGTAGTTGTTTTTACTTTTTAGAAGAGAATAAATATATTTTATTTAATTTATCCGACAAATTGTAGCAATTATAAATTAATTTATTTATGTTTTTGAAGTAAAATGTGTGATTAAAAAATATAAAGAAAATGTGTGTTTTTAAAAAATTGTGTTATTTATAAATTGATTTATAAGCGGAAAATTTTGCATATTGAAGACTTTGATATAAAGTAAATTATTCCACCTTGTTAATTGAAGGTGGTTACCAAATCATATTTCATACGTAAAAGAAAAAGGATAAACATCATTTACAATCAAACCCCTTGTCCCTACTTATATTATAATATATAAATATCCCATCATAACCACTCAATTTTTACTTGCTGACAATTTAGGATCCGTCATCCATGTGACATCCCCCACATTCAAAAATTGGGGCCGCGATATGAATAACGTGAAATAAGTGCAACTATTCTTGATCATAACAAATATTCGATTTTTCTTAACTTCCAACTTACTCTTATGATGAGATCTTAAGTAATTTATTTCTTGAGTTGGCTTCTAAATATGCTAAGAAATAGGTCAAATAGATATGGAAATTTTGATAATAGTAATGTTCGATGGTACTGAATAAAACTGAAGAAGAAAATGATTTTGAATTCAAAAAATTAAAATTATTTAAATAAGTTTACAAATTGAGTAGCTAATTTAACCCCTATTTGGTAGAGATTAAAATTTTGATTTTTAATAAATTTTGATAAAAAAATGTGTTGTATGATTGAAAAGTTATGAATTCCATTAAATATGTTATTAAAATTTATTATTGATTTTAATTTAGAATAAAATCAAAATTTTAATGGATACCAAACCGGACTTAATTAATGATGGGGAGAATTTGGATAATATATTTGAGGAATCCCAACTTTTCATCAAGATAAGCATCAAGCTCATATTTGAAAAATGGATAAGAACATTGAATTTATAGAATGTATACTCGTACATTAAATATTCTTTATGAGGAAAAAATAAATTTATTAATAAATTAAATTTTACACTGATCTCATAGAACTTACTTGTATATTGTTCAGAAAAGCTCACCTAGGTTTGAAGCTCAGAAGGAAATACCTCGCCTTAATTAATGCCATAGAAGATTTTCGAGGTGCAATAATTTATCAATATTTATCAAAATCTATTAAATATCTAATATTAATCCCACCAAACAAGAAAAATATCTTCACATTTTTGAAATGTCATAATTCATGAAAAAGTACGTTTAGCCTTAATAATAACAAATCTTACTATTTGTTTGGTAAACTAAATAAATACAATTTTTCAAACTATTTTTTAACCACACATTTTTTCTCTATTTTTCAACCACATATTTTATTTCAAAATCATAAATAAATTAAAAATCATTAAAGTGTTACCAAAGAAACTCAAACTAAAACTGAACTATTTCCCCATTAAAAAGGTGAACCACAAGTAAAATGCTTTGCATTATTATAGTACTTAAGGAATTCAATCGTGTATAAAACGCAAGTTTAGAAATAACATAAACTCGATTTCCAAAATGAAAATGATCAAGAATAATATATTAGCAAGTTAAGAAAGAACATCAACTCAATATCCAAAATGGAAATGACCAAGAATAACAATTTCGCCTTTTTAGTATATCAAGATCAAGATGTCCATCATATTTCTTTTTTATTCAGATAATCAAAATCATCTCGAAATGGACAGTTAATGATTTAATAGACCACAATGTTTCCCCTTATTATCTAACTTCAATCAGAATGCATGAACACATTTCACGATAGTCCTAACAATAACAAAGAAAGACTAAATTCATGTACAAGTCAACATTTTCCCACTAACACCCCCAAAATTGATCCTCATTCTCAAGAGAGTAAAAACTCTATCCTCTGAAGCCCATTACTTATCCAAAAAGTATACAAAAAGTTCATTAGGATGTTATCAGTCATATCAAGATCTAGTCGATCAAAACATGGCAAGCAACTCCTGCTTCCTTATCCTCCAAAGGCCTCATTCAACTCGGCAAGTTCATACAGTCTTCTTGTGCCTGTTTGAGGAATAAACCACAGCGCATCTGTATAATTCCTATTAATGTACAACTGGAATCGGCATGTTCATATATGTATTTGCGCCACCTGAAAAACAAAAATAGCGGGCATATTATGCAGTTATATTATCAATAAAAGCGGACTGTTCCTGTCAAATTGAACAAGAAGAGTACCAGTTCATATGTATATTCTCAATGATATCATGGATTTTATGTCTACGAAACGCGTTAAGGGAATATGACAAGATGTTTTAAGTTGTAACACAATCTCAAAAGAATTAGTCACTACATCAGTAAGCTAGAGGAGCATGTTGACATAAATGTGAAATAAAGAGGCAAACTAAGTCGTGTAATACAAGTATAGAACCCAAAGTGATTGGTTGATGCACAAAGAAAGTTACAACAACATTTAGAAAATCTATATCAGTTATAGAAAACCACAAGAAACCAACCTAACAGCTCTCTCTGTCCCAGCTTTCAAGCTGTACATGTATGTCTCATCCTTAGCACAAACCAATAATTGCACGATACACAAGAAGAACAGACACTGTGTTCTGCTATAGATACCTTGCTATGAAAAACTCTTATCAAAACTAGAATCGTGATGCTTAAGAAAGTACTTGCGCTCGTGACAACTTATTGTCCAAAAAAAGATGATTCTACTTGAAGAGAGGATTATACTACTAGCTCAGAGGTGCATGTTTAGGACATATTTAGTTGGGGGAAAAAAAAGTTATGAAAAAAATAAGAGATTACAGGAATGAGGAACGTAACAGACAGAGGAAAGCCTATGAATTCGATGTTATTTACGTGCACTTATAATACAGTGAAAATTGATTTGACGGGTATCGTTACATCAAATTTTGAGTGTGTTAAATAAGTAGTTATACAAAGTACTGCAATACCTCTTTTTTGTTTCATCCAGCAGAACAGCTTCTATATGATGGAATTCAACAAAAATTGAATAGTTCCAGAGTTGATGACAGACATGAGACATGGAACTTTCTCAAAGAGATTAATGAATTAACGCAACTGCACGAATGTACAATAAAAGGCATGCATTTTTGAATACCCTCACAAACACAGTGCTTTGGTTTTTGGCAGATCCTACTGAAGAACGTGCACAAATATGAAGTAGTACTATAAAAATCAATAGACAAATTGAGATGTTGAACATGTAACACCCAAACCATACATTTGCAAACTTAGGTCCAATATGGAGTAACAGTTCATTTCCACTTTTTTTGAGAAATAATATCTTGGGTGTTGGCACTTGACAGTGCACAAATTCCACATAGTTAAACGTTAATACAGGGAATGAATTATATCTGAAAGCTGAGATTGTTACCATCTAAATAAATAAAGCTTCTTTGGAAAAACAGAGGATATAATTTAATAGTTCTGGAAGATACATCTTAAGTTTTCTTGATGAAGGAGAAAAAGGTTAAAAGCTGCCTCTGTTTTAGCTATACTGTCTCTCAACTTAATTAGGGAAGGCCTAATATAGGATTGTGTGTTGGTGGAATAAAATTGCTTAGATATGAACTTTTTAGAATACAACAGTAACAAAGTAGGAAAAAACTGGAGGAACTGAATTCCTACGCCGAAAGTTGCACCGAAATTTTGTAGGTGGTTGATATTGAAGTTGAAGTGATGGGTAAAATAGTGGGGGTAAAATAGTTGATGATTGTCATGTGTATAGGTGTGCAACTTTCGGTTCACCATTATGTTCATGTAACATGGTTGAAAAAAGTTTTGGATGGCCCAATATTTAATCAATAAAAAAAATCAATTTTTTTACCAAATAGAAATCTCAAATAAAGTACTACATAAAACTACTTGTCCTCCACGAAGATATTCTGAAATCAACTGGGGGGTAGGGTTGGCCAGTGAGACAAAGGAGATATGCTTCACTGTTGAGCTAAGAAGGCAGAAGGATGAAGTCAATTATGCTAACATGTTTTGGAACCAGAAAATAATCCTGCAGTCATGTCCCTACAAGGACAAGGTCTAAAACAATAACTTACTTTCTTTGTGGAGCATACCAATGTAGTCCCTGAAAACTATTTGCAATTCAAGTATTCTTATATAGGATAATTAGGTTGGAGTTGTGAAACAGATCAAGGTTAAACTACAGTTCTAAAGGTTCAGCAGTTAAACAATTAACGAAAAGTTCCAATTGAGAATACAAACTCACCGATAAATCAGTTCATGGACTCTACTCATATGCACAAACAAACTGGAATTCTGATCACGTAGTCGGAGAACCAGGAATACATCTAACAATCGTTGGATCCCACACCTGATCAAATGCATAATCCAGACGTCTTTCCATTTTTTGTCCAGCTACAGATGATCCAGAAGTAGAAACCTCAGAAAGCAAACCACCCTTCACCCCTACAAAGTCTGCACCTTCAGTATATTTGCTGCAAGGAGATGAAACTGTACATATAGGTGTGCTAACGGCACTATAGTTTTTTGCATATTCAACTTGTCTATAAATTTTTCTTTTTATGATTGAAGGAGTGTGTTTGTAACTCATTGCTGAGTTTCTTAACAAAGACTCAGGACTGCTATATTTACTGGAGATACTTAATGAAAGATAATGGGAAGAGGAAGGAACCAGCTGATGGCTAACATGCTTAGCACACTCTTTTGACATGGAAACATCTAAATCATACATTTGAGGTGGCTCATAATACAAGAAACTGTATGCCTTATTATCCACAGAAAGAGGTGTTTGGTGGTGTGTGTTTCTTTTGTCAATTTTAAGACTCTCGTCGTTTAACCCAGACAAAGACAAGCTTAGTGAAGTACCAACAGGTGAGCTATCAAATCTCTCATCTGTTATACATGGACCATAATTGGGCCTTTTAGGAGACTCGAACATTCTGTCAGATGTAAAATCTGTTTTGTTTCGATAGCAAGCATTCATGGTAAGGTTTGATGAGTTTGAGAACAAAGGGGACCTGCCATGATTAGCACTGCCTATATGCTGTTTACATATCCCATCACTTGTAACACTTCCACTGCCATCAAACTGATTTCCAGTTAGGGGATTTATCACATTATTTGTTCCTTCTTCTGAAGATATGCAATTTCCCAGCAAACTAGGTTTCAGATAATCTGAATCATCCCTACATAAATTAGGATTTTTAAGGGATAAAACTGTTGAACAGGCACCGTCAACATTCAACAAAACCCTTTTATGACCAAGGCAAACTGTTTCACCAAAGTTTTGATGCCCAGCTGTATAATCTTGGTGTCCTGGTTTTTTCTGTTCATTGGAGGAATCTGGGGATGTACTTCCCTGCAAATCCAGTGCAGAGAGGCAAGGCTTATTTAAATCCAGCCTCTTCTTCACCGAGCAATTCCAGTGATTTTTAATTGCATTATCAGTCCTGTCAATGTCAAAGACAGAGAAAGGAATGGAAGTAAGTACATGTCAAAAGATAATAGCAGTTTGATCAATCAACAGCGACCTTAACACTAAGTTAACAATAAATCTTCCGTTCCTTTTAAAATGACCAATTTTATTTTATATTTTTCATTTAATACCAAAAAATAAGAAGAAAAAAGGAATGAGCAAGAGGAAAAGGAAGAGGAAGAGATGGAAGTAAATTACAAGTTTAGGATGCATAATAGAGTAAACTTAAAAATGAATTCCTAAATGGCTATCTTTCACAAGATTAATCTGATATGTTATACTTGTTAACATGCAGGAATTTCTAAAAAAAATGTGTCGCGTTAAAATGAAACAATAAAATAGATACCTTCCAGGTAAAAACCTTGCAATTTCTGCCCATTTATTTCCATATAATTGATGATAATAGGCTAGAATTGATGATTCCTCTTCAGTCCATGCATCTTTTTTTACAGCTGGATCCAGATGATTGTGCCACCTTTAAGATCATGGACAACAATAGAACTTCAGAACATAGGCCAGAGCGCAAAATCAGGTAAAAAAAAATATCAGAGGTTGCATCATCTAGTTGAGTACAAGTACAACTATTGCTTTATTATGAAGACAAGAGTGAAAATATTCCAAGAAGAATAAATAGAATCCAATCTTATAATTTCCACGTACAAGACCACACACGGTCAGGAATGCAGAGGTTCGAAACTATCTTCTCAGAGTAAAATACCAACAACAGTGGAAGTGCATAGCTTCAAATTAAACAAAGACTGGCCAATAGATAAAGAAAGAATAGTCCGCGTTTTTTTTTTCAATTGCCACCATTTCACAGAAGTAAACATCAATACAGCACAAAAATCAATGCCCTTAAGTCCTTGACTAAGTATGAATGTCAGAGAATTTTTTTTTTTTGGAATTATTTCCTAATTTAAGCTCTAAAAACTCTAAGGACCTTGATATGTAAAATTCAGTTTTGCACTGCTGTGACCAGGAAAACAAAAGGAAAACACAACTTAAATTTGACCTATTTATCAATCAAGTAAAAAAAAAAAAAAGGAAGTTTTGCACTGCTGTGACCAGGAAAATGAGAGGAAAACATAACATAAATGTAACCCATTTATCAATAAACAAAGAAACTGCCTCGAAGCATGTCCTCATTTTTCTTCAAATAAGATAAACTCAAACTATCATTATCAACGAAGTCAAACCTGTCAATCAAGTAAAGTAAAATTGGAAAAAAATTATCACGACATGATAACCTCAGTTCAACATCTACATAGAGAAATAAATAACCTCTGTTTTGCCAGAACCTTAATATACATGCAGGGACATCCATTATTTTTATGAACTGTGAGGTGGCACTCACTTTACGAGATCATAAACAAAATCATTATTCTACCTACATGCCATAAATTAAAAATGCATATAACCTAACCTTTCCCGGCACTGCTTGCCGATACGGCCAGGTAAGGACTTTGCAATAATAGACCATTTCCTACAGCCATACTTCCTGACTAACTCAATAATACAATCATCCTCCTGAAGTTTACACGAGGAACAGTGATTATATATCAATGATCACGGACATGATAAATGGATAGTAACATAACAGAAAGCTTCTTCACTATCATTACTATACGGAAAAGAATAAAGAACCTCCTTCGTCCAAGGGCCTTTCACAACTTCCGGATTAAGAACCTTCTTCCAGCGGTGCAAGCACTGAACATCTGTCCTCCCAGATATGTATTCAGCTGCTCAACAGAAAAATTATTAATCAACAATCAGGAGTTGAGGGCAGCAGGGATTTGAAGATTTTCTCAACCACCCATTAAATAACTATAGATTAATAATACCCACTTCAAGCCATTAGAATTGTTCATCAGAAGCAGTCTTTGAAAAATCATCCAAACAGTTCTCATAATAACCATCAAATCGGATGTCAATGAAAATGAAATGCAAAATCATTGATGCAGGACAGGATATCTTTAAATAGGCCTTTGCTGCATAAAAGAAATCCCGCTACATGCAAAGGAAGAAACCAAAAGGCACGATGTATACTTGCCTATTTTTTTCCAGTTCCTCCCATTGAACCTTTGCACCACTTTAGTCAGCAGTTTATCCTGTCAAAAGCAGTGAAGGACGTTAGTTGCAGAAACATAACAACAGATCATGCAAACTATGGGAACTGGTACCAAATACAAAATTATGTAGACACTTGTTTCTTTGTCCATATTGTTTCAAAGTTTCTTTTCCTCTCCTTTTATTGCCAAATTCACTTTGCAACCTAAATAATGATATATCAAAACCCATAAAGAGTAACTCATTATGGTAAACCAACATTGCATTTCAGTCAAGGTAAGAAGTCTAGTTCCAAACCTCTTCTTCTGTCCATCCTGCCTGTGAAGCACGTCTTGTTCGACCAGAACTTCTGTGACTACTGAAACCATATGGGAAAATATAAATAGAGAAAGCATAATATGTTAAAGTAGATGTACATAGATAAAGCATACATGTCTGTCACAAGTTAAAAGAAAAATAGTTGTAAAGAATTCCCAATATCACCCATCTCAAAGATATGTTTACTTATACTTCTTCTATAAATAACAGTTAACACATCAAGAAAAAGTCTAAACCATTCACGTGATTTCCACAGAGTGAAATTTGACAACATACAGCAGCAATACAAAATTTTGCATTTATCGGTTGAGATAAAAAGACCAATCAAATTGTTCCAAGACATATAGCCCATTTTGGCATGTGTTAATAGTTTGTTCATAACCTATCAAACCACTTTTCATCCAAACATCTTGTGGGATCCACAAGTGATATCTACTAATCAACCACTTATTTGTATCTATATATCAGTTAAACTTTTTATAAACAACTCCCAAACATACAATTAGCTGGCTCAATGAAGTCAAATATTTTCTATCCATTAACTGAAAAGAAAGATGATAAAATAAAGTCTGCTAAACATATATTCGACTACAGAAGTACCAACTCAAACTCGGGCAATTTACTTAAATCTTTTACTTTAAGATTCCATGGTCTAGTTATCAAACACAAGTTTACAACAGCTAGTTAATCTCATACCCAGAATCAACGGAAGATCTGCGGGTGAGAGTTTCGCAACTGCTATCTGAAACTGAAGAACAAGTAGCAGTTCCAAATTTTTTTGTTAGATCAAGTGTGTATTCTTCCCCCTTGAATTGGACCATGATTTCTGCATTATTGGAGTGAATAATCAATACAACAAAAATCTCGATAAGAAATTCGAATAATCAAGTTAAATAACTCATGTCTATAAGACCTAATTTAGGGGGAAAATAAATTTGGTTTGAAATGAACTCGGAGAAGATTATGGAGCAGAGTTTCTATTTGAACAAAAGAAAAAAAAAATATCCACATTTTCTCAGCTCTAAAACACGAACCATGATCCAACCAATTATCATATCTATTTGCCGAAGAATTTATCAAAAACAAGTGCTCACACACAGAGAAAACACGAGAAGGAATCAATTACAAACATTTGCAAAAACGAAGCAGAGAGCCCAAACGTAATCAATCAAACAAGACATTGAAACTTCTCATTTCATCTTAGTAAAAAAAAAATTACCAAAAGCTATAATCAAACACACAAAGAAACTAACCTTAATTCCACAAAACAACAGATTACCAAAATCAAATAAATAAACAACGAACCTGAGAAACGAGCCAAGCATTAACTATAGTTTACACCACATTCTTCATTCACGCTTAACCTGTAACGGTCAATTAATTCTATAAAAACAAGTGGAAGTCTATAGATACACGTATACGTAAATGAATGAAAGTAACGTACGTACCTTGTGGAGTTTGGGGGTTTAACATCGGAACTGTAGAGAGAGAGAGTGTGTGAAGCGAACTAGTAGCGGGAGAGTCCATTTATAAATGGACTGACTGTCCATTTGAATTGAATATATAATATATATATATATATATATATATATATATATATATATATATATTTAAATATATTTAAAATGAGGGGAAATCGATGAAAAGCTTACTGCTTACGTAAGGCGGAAGGCGGTTGAGATTTGGATCGTCTGTAGCCGAGATTAGTGCAATGAGGGTACGAGTTCGAAGAACCTTTTGAGATTTGAAATTGGGCCAGAGTTCGTCCCACGTTGACCCAATCGCGGGATTAGATCCGGGATTAGAGGGTCGACTCAGGATCGATTAGGGCATTAAAATAATATTATATTAAACAAAATAGAAAAATAGAAAAAATCAAAATTTTAAAAAAAAATAATAATAATTATATTTGGTATATTTTTTTGTGTGTGTATAAATGTCTAATTTCAATAACGAAATTGTCAATAATAAACATAATATATTACAATATCGTGCAATTTTTCGAATAATCAATATTTGCTGTCAAATTAGATTCATGGTCTAGATATCATTTGTACGATATAGCATTATATCTGACATTTTTCTGAACCGAACTTAAAGCTAGTCGGTGATGGGTTTCACTCGTTGGGGTCTATTGATGATGTGTGGTTATTGTGCAGTATATTTGATAATAAAGAAAACAAATATGAAATGATAGGTCGAGATAAGAGTTAAACTCTCTTTCATTGAGATGTAATTGCCCCTACCTAGGTGCTAACGAAGTTATGACAAATATCACCCAAGCCACAACGATTAACTTCCTTCAGTAGCAGTACTACAAACTCGAAAGATCAATGAACTTGAAGCATTTTGTACTCTCTTAAATGGAACGTCTTTTAAAGAATGAAAGGAATTTTTCAAAGTGTTTATGTAGTGCACAATGAAGTATAAATGAATAAAACAAGTCTAGGAGGTTCAATTTGTAGATATTGAAGTGTTGTGATCGGAGAGACATACCTCAAAAATTAGCATGTTCATGAAAATTCATGACTGTTGCTCAAGTTATGCTCGAATACTGCTTGAGCGGTAAAAATATACTTGGAATATTCCGAATTAAAATTCAATAAAATTAAATAATTATTTACTTAGTTTCTTCAAAAACAATATACATAAGCTAGTCCCTCGTCCCACGACCTATGTTGAGCCAAGTCGGACGGACGATGATGGCGACGTGCGTGTGTGGACGTTGGACTTAAACTCTATGTTTGCATGTCCTATTCTATTCAAAGACTGTTGTTACTCCTTGGACCCCAAATCCAAGTTGAAGGTTATAAACTATCTATTTTTCCTTATTTTTCCTTTGTGTGATAGCATCCACATTATTCCAAGTAATTAATTTCAATATCACCACTTTAGCAATCAATTTTTCGTTCATATGAAAATGGTTTTAGGAATTCAAATGTGCTACGAACATTTACTCTCAAAGTAGAGTATGTTTGACTCCTCAATCGCACAAAATGAATATCAGGACCCACCGAATATTTGGTCAAAGTTGACCAATTCCATCTCATTTCCAACAATCCATATGTATGGAAAATGTCATAAATATGCAAATGAAATGCAAACACTAAAAAAGAGTAAAAGTGAAAAGTTATTGCATAGGAGAGGTAGCTTGTGACTTTCAACTTGCCTTAGTGAAATACTATCGAATTTACTTGGTTAGTCGATGAACTTGATGTCTTGAACTGCCCAACCGTTGGTGTAAATCCAGACAACAATATCTAGACAATAACCTCTCTAACAATTATTTGATTTTCATTGTTGTGTTCATTTTGATCATGAATAACTTTTGGGTTTAATGAGTACTTTAGAAAATTTCAAGCATTGAACCATTTTCATGGAAGCAACCCCACTCCACATTTACACAGGTAATCTCCTATTAAGAGTATTACTATTTTTCACTCGTGCGATGCACGAATTTTTATTTTGCAATTATAATGTTAAAATTTTGTAAGTACGACTTTTTTTATTTTTGCAATTATAATGTTAAATTTTTGTAAGTATGACTATATTATTGTTTGTATTGGACAAAAAGTATTTTGATGTTTAAAAAGACTTTACATAAAAAATGAACTAAGTTTATAGGAATAAATGGAATAAAAAACATATACGCGATTACAAATTATAGAATACTTCCTTGAATATAACGTTTGTTGTTAAATTCCTTCGACTGTCATCCTTGTCACAGGTCAAAATTTTCATACCCCTGCGATTTATAACTCTTGAAACATCAACATACAATTAGTCGTGGCTGAAATTTTGTTTCTTCAACATACAATTGACCTTGACTTTTGTTTATTGTCGTTGCATATGAGACGTTTAAAGAAAATTGTCTTCGATTGAATTTAAAAAGCAATCTTAGATCAAATAAGGTTAGTGACATTCTTGGAATCAGCATTTTATAACCTGCACTGCTTCCAGCAAGTTCGCTTCCAAAAACGTGACTACTAGGTCTCGTAACAACCAACCTAATGCCGTTGCATAATCCAAGGGAGTGATCTATGTTCCGTAATAAATTGTAATGCAGAACAATTTGATGCCAAAATTATGATTAAGAAACATTTGTATTTTTAATATTTTTGTTTTATTTGTTTTTTGTTTACTCTGGGCATTCTTCCTAAACAGATCGTAAACTATTTTTGGTTGGTTGGGATGATGTGTATGTTAGCCCAAGAGTAAACTAACCAAGAGGGGGGTGAATTGGTTTATAAAACTTTTTCGATAAATAATCTCGAACTTAAAAATCAATGGGTACAAATATGAGCACTTAGTGTTGTAAGTAACTTAACTATCAATGTAGTGTGCTGTAAATGTGTGAACTTAATTGATAAAGCAAGTATAGCACTTAGATATAGTGTTGCACAATATAAATTGATAGAATAGAGTAAGTGCAATGTAAGTAAGTAAAAGGGATAAGAGAATGCAAACGCGATTTATGGAGGTTCAATCAACCAACGTGATCTACGTCCCCCGTTACCAAGCTCTCCGTCATGAGTAAGGCCAAATCCACTATATTGGTAACTTACAATAAGGAGTACCAAATCCTTAGGCGACTTACAACAAGGAGCACATATCCTTTACCAACAATCGAGTTTTCACAAGGCTCTCGAAACCACAAGATATAATGAATTGAATTTACAATTGAAATAACTCTCTTGACAAATGATATACTCAAATTAAGTACCGAGAGAGTTAGGCTAACACTTCAATATATAGCAATGAATTAAGCTCGAGTGTTAGGGGAAAACTTTGATGCAAATGATAATGAAAAGTCAATGCAATCAAACAAAGTTTTTCAAATAATCTCTTGTTAAAATATTGAATCAAATTAAGTACCAAGAGATGCCACACTTGAATAATTAACAATGAGTTAAGCTCAAAGTGTTTAGGCAATGGAACTTTGATGAATCAAATGATACTGAAAAATGTAGCACAAATAATCAAAATTCCTTAATTGAAATTTCTCTCTTTTAAAAGATTAAAACAAGTTTAGAACAAAGAGAGACTTACACTTCAATTCCAATATAGTGTGAAGATGTTGAAGAAGTTTAAACAATATAAAACCAAGAATCTTCACAAAACTTTCTTCCAAAAACTTTTGATGATTTGATAAAACAAAGTTTAGATCAATCAAAGTTTTATAATAATAATAGATGAATATAAACCAAGTAAGAACAATGAATTTTCACAAGAAAGTTTCTATAAAATCTTTTCTATGTTGTTGAAAATGAATGTAAATGAGATGGCTATTTATAGATCAAGATATTCAAGTTCAGCAACTTTCGGTTGACCATTTCTGGAGTTTCGGTCGACCGAAACATGCATATAGCCGTTACAGATTTTCAACCGTTGAACTTTCGGCTGACCAATTTCGGTTGACCGAAAGTTGACTTTCGGTTGACCGAAAATTGACTTTTGAAAAACATGAAAATTTAGGATTTTTAGGTTTCTAACTTGTTTTTCAAAGTGATTTAACATAGTATAATCATGATTTAAGATCAAATGACATTTGAAAAGCAATATTGACTTATATAAAAATATTTTATACAAGTGATGAATTTTCAAGTAAGTTTCTTGATGCATAAAAATCATTTTCGAGCTCGTTGAATGTCATCGCTAAAGATTGAGAGTGTTATACCTTTACATAGGTTAAATCAACTCTTGAACTTGAACTCTAATCTTGTATGCTTGAATTCTTGATCTTCATGTCATGCTTTTCAACTTCGATTTTGATCTTTGAATATCTTCAATTCTTTCATGATCTTCTTTGTATCTCATGTGTTTGATCACATATTTTTTATTTATATCTTTGAGAGACAATTTGAACATAGAGTACTTTGAATATTTATCATTACATGAAACACTTGAAGCACACTTGTTAATAACACAATATATTCTTGTTTGTTATGATCAAAACAATAAGGTTAAGTTAACCATAGGTCAACAGTGTATTGATTGAATAAATATTATGCCAAGACTATGGTTAGAATTGCACGTGCTTTCTAGGTAGTTTGATGAAATGTGTAAATGAAGTATGCCTTAATAAGTTTTTATGGAATCCTATCTGTAAGTTGGATGTTTGATTTAAAGAATGTGAAGACGTAATGATGGGAATGAGCATGAAGTTTTAAGTTGTTTATTTTGATCAAATGTCATGGTACATGAAATATTTGAAGTTTTGAGACATTAGATTTTGATATGTCATAGCTTTAACCAGTGTTCTAAAAAGCGTGAAGCATGACGAAGCGTGGAGCCCAAAAGTCATGTTATCTGCTTTATGTGTTAAATTAAGGATAAGATATTATGTTTCAATATATGATTGAATATTATTATGTAAAGTCTTTCATATGATATTTGATGAATAACATTTCATCTCATCATCACAAGCATGCATGCATGATCATTTCACATAAAAAGAGCAAATTATATGTTTTCAAAATGTGAAGAAATGATTATGTATAAGATCTTTCAAATGATGTTTTCAAGAAATGATTTTGAAAATTTAAAGAATCCCAATTTAGGTTGTACACCTAGGAAGAAAGTCCCTATTTGAGGTCATGGGCTATTAGATGCCCTTAGAAAGAAAGAAAGATTCATTTAAAGCAGACAACATGACTTTCGGTCTTGGTTACACTTAGGGTGTATAGGCGCCTGTTTGACGTGGACGTTGAGTCGAAAGTATGGTGTCTGTTATGAGAGTAAGTCCCATTCGAGCTAGCATGCTCGTGAGCCAAGTGCTATAGAGAAGAAGAAGAAGAAGAATTGAGTTAGCAAACTCGTGAGTGTAAAAGAACACTCTTGTGACCTTGTGCTATAGAAATCACTTTTTCTCACAGTGTACGACCTTAATATGGGAAGGGCCCCTAAAGAGAAAAGAGAAAAGTTCTTTTGAAAAGAAAAATATTGTATTTCTCATTCATGTCATTTTTCAAAAAAAGAAAGAAGAAGAAAGAAAAAGAGAAAGAAAGAAAAAAATGAAAAAAAATGATTTTCATATCATTTATGCATATCACACAATGCATCTCATTCTTATCATAAATATGATATTGTTTATCTGAATGTAGTAATATGGAACTAAAGGTAGTGAATGTGATATGAGTGGATTATCAAATGATATGTTAATATGATTGTAATTTCATTCACTTACATGTAATATAATGTCAAAGTTAAGATATAAAGTGTATGAATTATGATCAAGTTAAGGTTTGATGAGAAATGATTTAGAATGAAAGAAGGTTTTATGACTCCATACGCTTTATGTTGAAATTAACCTCTTATTACATTTACCAAGTTTTATTCACTGAACCATGTGATTCATAGTTGTTTCATATTTCTTTTTATAGGCAATGAAGCATCTATTTAGTGGACGTGTGAATTCCTTATGGAGAATGTGATCGAGAATGAAGAGTACTTATTGGTAACCAAAAGAGAGGAAAAATTAAGCCCTTTTATATTTAAAATTATTTTGGAATGAAATTTTATTCTTCTACTATTTAAAAGATAAATACTATTTGAGAATTGATTTTGAGATATATAAGTAGATTTTTATGAAAAGAAATGGACCTTGTATTTTAAAGTTTCCGCTTAATGTTTAATTATCATTCTTATGAAGTATTGAAACTATTTTTACTTGATTGTCATTAAAATGTTAAATTCAAAGTAAGGACGATGATCTAAATGTTTAACAGGGTAAATTTATTGTTTAGAACAATTAAAGGATTCTAAACAAGTCTAGAAAGAATTTTTAATAAAGGTATTAAAGCTGCTCTGCTTCAAAAAACAAGCTACTAGTAGCCGCCTGCAGCTACGTTTTCAGTTCAAAGGAAGGCTACTAGTATACGTTAGCAGGCTTGGAAAAAAAAAAATTATACAAAATTTTGGGATCGTTACAAGCAAGGTAAGTCAACTATATCTGATACATTATATTATTTAGTCTCAATATTATCGCTAATTTTTCACCACGTTAGAGGAAAAAATGTCATTAGAGTACAGATTCCTTAAAAAAAATAACTTCTAAACTCTGCTTACCAAAAAAATAAAAATATAGTGAGTATTTAACTATATTTAAAATAGTGGAATAAGAAATAAAATAGGAGAAAAACAAAATAATAATAAACATGTACATAGAATAACTCATTTCAATATTACCATCAGATGACCCTCTTTAAGTGGCTTGAAAACTGATATCAGTGGCTGTCGAATTGACGCATGAATCCACGTCCCTTGATATATTATGAGTATGGAAAAAAATAGTATTTTTAAAAAAGAAAGAAACTAAAATTTGCTTCCGTTTCTCTGAATGCTTTTTTAATTAAAGCTTATATATTAACAAATACATGAATAATTGGAAAAACGGGAAAAATTATACCATATTTTAATGTTTCGTTGCAATATTTATTTTACGTTTTTCTAGGAGTTGTTTGTTAGCTACACCATATATCATTTGTTTATCATGGATCTCTTTATGTCTGTCCATTAATTAGTAAACATATAAAACAAAAAATATATTTCTTATATATATATATTGGAGTAGAATAAACATTGGGTTATAAATTATTGACAAATTAATTTTATATTTTAAAAATGTAGCTACTAACTGCTTATTTGACTTTTATTGCTCTCAATCAAAATAGAATAATGTTATGCATCTCGAGATTGAGATAAATCTTAACCCAATTGGCACTCTCTCATTGGAAATGAAATTGAAGAGGTGGTTTGTGCATGTGCACATGGACACCTCCCTATTCTTCAATGAATGTGCGTCAATTGAATTGAGATTAATCTCAACCTTAAGATAAATAGCATTACTTTTTTGAGCATGCAGAAGAATCTAGATGTAGAAGCAGGAGTACATATCCCCCCTCTCTTAAAAGAGGGTAAAGTCCAAGTACTATTCATCAATGTCCCCCTCCTTTTCACACCTGAAAAATCAATTTGTCTCTCATCTAGTTTGGCAACAGTTCTCCTACAAATCCCCTTTTCCAAACTATTCATAAACCGAATTCCCAATAATAACGTGTTTTCATCTCTTCACATACAATTCCTGTACGACATCATCCCTAATTTCTACCATTTTCTCTTCAACTAGAATTTCAACAGAGTTTCTTCTCTTCATCGACCGGTCACTGTCGCTGATTGTGTTTGTAGCGACCTGGAATTTTCGTTTCTTTCTACCAAAATAATTTTAAAACTTTAAATGCGCGTCGCTACGACTTCTTCCAATTTAATTTAAAAGAGTATTCGTCTAGCCAAATTATAAATGAAATTAAAATTTATTTTCATCGTAAGTAAATTTTCGAATTCTATTTTTAAATATATTCCATTGTCACAATTTTTTTTTTTTTTCTATCTATCCTAATTAAAATTTTAATGATTGTAAAAATCTAAAATTTCAACTCCAGCCCTATATGGAATAATTCTGAATTTCCCCAAAAATCCATTTTTCCCACACGATTTATTCCATTTTCACAACCCAATTCATGACCCTTACCAATTTCAATTTTTGGCAAATTCCAGCAATCCATCTCAAATCTGCATGTATCCAAAACTCTCCTCTTGCAACCCCCTCGATTTCAGCACTCAGTGATTTCAAATTCCTGCATTCCTTCTTCAATCACCAGGCTCCCTTAACTCCCCCAATCAAGAGATTTCAATTTGCAGCCTTCCAAAATCTGTATCCCTTTTCAGCCCTCAATTCCACGTCCAGCTCCCTGCGATTCATCCTCAATTAGCAATCAATCCGCAACCTACCAATTTCAGCAAAACCAACCGTGACATATATCTCATCTTTTCATTCTACACGAGCTCACCCAAGCCAGACCATCCTCCTGGTAATTTTCTACTGAAATTCTTTAGCATCTCACACCCCTTTCAAGCACACACCACGCACATCATCAACCACCTCCGTACCCAGTCTCTCAAACCACTGCCCATCGACACTGCTCCTCCCATATGCAATCAGATCATCAAAACCGCCACTGTAATCCACCGAACCACCACCATCATCAAATCCCAATCAAACCCAAATTTCCACAACCAACACATCATGATCGGCCACCATCATTCACCGCACCGGATCGACCACTGCCCAACCTCGATCCACACCATTTTGTCCCAAATCAAATCCAAAAACCAAGATAAAAACGCTACCCATAACTTACCTCAGCCTTCACCGGTGTTTCGCCGGAAAACCACGAACGCAGCCCGGATTTACTTCGGTCCTTCGCTCCCAAAATCAGCCCAAACTCCATTTTTCTCGCATGCCTAGGTTCCCTGCTACTGCTGCTTCGCGCCGGCGACATCATCGCCGGCCTTGCGCCGACGATCGACCAGAGAGGAGGGCGTCCGCCCTCCCCTCACGCTCCGTCTCTCTCTCTCTCTGTCGTAACATAGAGAGAGAGAGATAGGAGTGTATGTATATATATATTATATATATAATCTTGTTTACAAATTGATCCTTTGAGTCCCCGATTTTTGAAAAAGTACTTGTTTCAGTCCTTAAGTTTTGAAAACATTTATTTCAGCCCCACAGTTTGATATATATCCGTTTCAGCCCCTCCTTTTTGAAATGATTTTCAATTTAGTCACGAATGTTTCTATAAATAACGAATCAACCCTTATTTTTGTAAAAGTCTACTTCAGTCCCTAAAGTTTTATTTAAATTCTAATTAAATTTCATTTAAATCTTTATATTTATTTTTAGTTACTTTAAATTTAAGTCTCGAAGATACTAATTTAATTTAATTTTCTTGGCTAGACGAATCATTTGGAGAATTTAGAGATTGACGTACTTTCCGCTCCAATTTTTGAGAACTCGTAACGTTAAAGGTAGACTCGCCCCCACTAATTGATTTATATTATAATTGCACGTGATTATGTGGATTTGTGTGATATTGTATGCTTAATTGCATGAGAAAAGAAAAGAATATCTCGTATGAGATAAATTTGAGAATTTATGTTATGCACGTCATAACCTATCTGCTAGCATGATTTAAGAAAAGAATGGTTCATTTGCGTTCACTATGTGATGCCTATGAATAAGAAAAGAACGTCACTACATTATTTGCATGATTACTTGTCCAATTATCTTTTAGATTAATTATTGGAGTTGAGTCTACTGAGTATTTCATTTTGAAATGCTCACCCCGTGGTTTTTAACAATTTTGCAGATTTCGGCGACGGTGGCGAGTGATGGGCAATGGCGAAGAAAAAATTTTGGATATCATTTTTGAAAGTCGTGGATTTCGAAATAAACAATTTCATTTTATCATGAATTTCCATTTTTAATAAGTTTGTAAGAATTATTCCATTTAAATTGAATTATCGCTAAACTTTGATTTATTAAACGTGATATTTAATATTTAGTCATATTTCCGCAATAAAGTGTATTCGAAAATTTAGAAAAGTGACGTTCCGGGCTCCACGGAACTCGGGGCGTTACAGCGTGGTATCAGAGCGGGTCTACGTTTCTGTAGACTTACAAATTTTGAAAAGAGAATTTTTTTTTTTTTTTTTTTAAAAAAATAATAGAAATAATGTTTTGACGACTTTTTGCCATTGCCATCATTTTCCGCCGACTCCGAAGGTAACGAAGTTTAGTATGTTTACTTTATTGATTTATTTCGGATACTTAAGAATAAATGTTTTGAGAATTTGACGAGAAAAGAAAAGAAAAGAAAATACGAGAAAGAATTAGACAACTAGTATCCGAAATAATGAGAAAGAAAGAAACGAGTTTTGGAGCATAATGGGAATTAGTACAATTTAAGAAAATTTTCATAAAATATTTCGTCCCTAGATTTAAATAAATAATAAAACCCTAACTGGACTTTGCATAATGGATTCTAGGCATGGCACCAATTGACGGGATATCAAACCACATCCTTCGTTTTTGCGCCATACGTCATGACGCTATAGCTAGTGGACTTAGGCTGACTGATGCTCAATCTATTAGCCGCCTTTTGACTACATTTCCAGAATGTCAGCGTGAACTAGCGATCGATTTTTATAATGACGTGAAGAGATGCCTAGGAGAGGACGTGAAATTCCAGACTGTCTGCGACGAATTTGTAATGCGGTGGGACCGCTACCTAACCCATGCTCCAGCGCCAGAAATAATTATTCTATCAGATGACGAGGGAGAACTAATTGAGATACCCGACGCCGAGTCAGGCATATATGACTATACTCCTAGCTCACCGGGTTATATTTTAGACTCCCCAAGTATGACACCGGGTGCACCCGACTACACTCCTGGCTCACCAGGGTATACCCTTGACTCACCGACTATGACCCCGGGCGCACCAGATTATACCCCAGGCACACCAGGATCGATATCTCCTATGTCACCACCAAAGATGTAGAATATATAACGGTTATCTTAATTTTAGTCTAGCAGTATTCCCATTCCCAGTATTGGCAGTCCTATGTCTTGTATCCTCAATCGAAGGAAATTTTAATCATTAATGAGAATATTTTCAATTTTCGTTCATATTGGAGTTGAATTTATTACAATATTTGGTATAAATTTTATCAGAAGTTACAATACACTCCTTGTTTTCATTTAAGGGAATGGCTAGACGCGTTAACAGGAGTATTATGGACCGTGCTACATCTGAGCAACAGAACTCAGGACAGGGCCCTACAGCCCAATCCAGTATCATCAGGGATTTACTTTTGGCTGTGCAAGATTTGAGGCAGGCCCCAACAGGTTCCGCAGTGCCAGTTATTGAACAATTCAGGAGGTACCGTCCGCCCACTTTTGACGGCGGGGATAATCCACTGGCCGTGGAGGAGTGGTTACAGGGAATCGAGAGGATTTTCAAGCACATCTCTTGCCCTGAGGACAAGAAAGTTACTTGCGCAGAGTTTATGCTTATCGGTAGGGCTGGCTTTTGGTGGGAGTCCGCATCACGGACTCGGACCGAAGAGGAACAAGCAGCGTTGACCTGGGAAGAGTTTAAGGAAGAGATCAAAGACAAGTTCTTCCCACAAGCCCTCCGAGACCACAAGGAGACAGAATTTTTACAGCTAGTTCAGGGTGAGATGGACATCACTGACTATGAACGGAAGTTCGAGGAACTGTCACGGTATGCTCCACATCTAGTGGAAACCGAAGTTAAGAAGGCACGCCGATTTGAAAGAGGTCTGCGTTCGGATATCAGGCAGATTGTTGGCTCACATGAACTGCCCACTTACCGGGAAGTTGTGAAGAAAGCTCAGGCCGTGGCTTTTTCTGGTGCAAAGATTGGCAACCAAGGAAATCGGAACAATCAAGGGCATCAAGGTAAACGGAAATGGCATGGTCATCATCAGAACAGGAACCAGAATTTCAATAAGAGACAGAATACAGGACCTAGCAGAGGTCAGGTGACCAGTTTCCCTCCACCATGCCCGAAGTGCCAGAAGACGCATAAAGGAGAATGCCTCTTTGGAAACAAGGTTGTTTGTTACCGATGTGGCCAACCGGGCCACTTTTCTCGAGATTGCAACACAGCACCCGCTCAAGGCTCGGACCAGAAGAAGAACATTGACCAGAACAGAAAAGGGAAGGCTAGGGTATTTGCCATGGACGCCGTTGAGGACTCCGACGTGATTGCAGGCATTTTATCTGTTTCTGGTATTCCCGTATACGTCCTAATAGATTCGGGTGCTACACATTCATTTATTTCCGACTCATGCTTAACTAGATTGAATTTAGTGGGTGAAATAACTAGTAGCATGCTTGAAGTGAGCTTACCGTCAGGAGAAATTCTTGACACTAATAGGATAGTCAAGTCTGTGCGAATGGATTTCGATGGGATAGTGTTTGAGGCAGACCTGAATATTATTTCGATGAAGGATTTCGACATTATCCTAGGAATGGACTGGCTGAGTGCTAACCGTGCCGCAATCATGTGCCATGAGAAGGAAGTAGTATTTCGAAAGAATGGGGATGAGGTGTTCAGATTTTTTGGTTCGAAGGTTAAAGCACTTCCTCGCCTTATCTCGGCTATGCAAGCTGAAAAGCTAATTGCCAAGGGAAACTGTCAAAGTTATCTGGTTAATCTCCAAGGAAAACCTGCCGAGGAAATCAAATTGGAGTCAGTGCCAGTTGTGTGTGACTTTCAAGATGTATTTCCAGAAGACCTATCTGGTACTCCGCCTGATAGGCAAGTGGAATTTGCTATTGACTTGGTGCCAGGAGCTGCCCCTGTTTCGAAAGCCCTGTATCGTATGGCACCGAAAGAATTACAAGAATTGAAAGTCCAACTGGAAGAACTGCTAGAGAAGGGCTTTATCAGGCCAAGTGTGTCCCCGTGGGGAGCACCTGTGCTATTTGTGAAAAAGAAGGATGGCAGTATGAGAATGTGCATTGACTATCGGGAATTGAACAAGTTGACGATAAAGAATAAGTACCCCCTGCCCAGAATCGAAGATTTGTTTGATCAATTAAAAGGAGCTGCGGTATTTTCAAAGATGGACTTAAGGTCCGGTTACCATCAATTGAAGATCAAGCCTGCGGATATACAAAAGACAGCGTTTAGGACTCGATATGGACACTATGAGTTCACGGTGATGCCATTCGGTCTTACGAACGCACCGGCAGTATTTATGGACTTGATGAACCGGGTTTTCCATCAGTACTTGGATAAGTTCGTCATTGTCTTCATTGACGATATTCTGGTCTATTCCAAAGATTCACAACAGCATTCGGAACATTTGAGGATTGTGTTGGAGACGCTACGGGCAGAAAAGTTATATGCCAAATTTAAGAAATGTGAATTTTGGCTTGAGAAGATAGGCTTCCTGGGTCATATTGTCACAAACAATGGCATCGAAGTTGATCCGTCAAAGGTGGAGACAGTGAGTAATTGGACTACGCCAGCGAATGCAGGTGATGTGAGAAGCTTTTTGGGACTAGCTGGATATTACCGACGATTTATAGAGGGTTTCTCTAAGATAGCGGGTCCCATGACTCAGTTGATACGGAAGGGTGTAAAATTCCAGTGGGGTAGACATAGTAGCGATGAGGCTACATGGGAAAAAGAAGAAGAAATTCTGGCCAAGTATCCAGATATTTTAGACCAAGTGAGTTTTAAATTTCGAGGACGAAATTATTTTAAGGTGGTAGGGTTGTAGCGACCTGGAATTTTCGTTTCTTTCTACCAAAATAATTTTAAAACTTTAAATGCGCGTCGCTACGACTTCTTCCAATTTAATTTAAAAGAGTATTCGTCTAGCCAAATTATAAATGAAATTAAAATTTATTTTCATCGTAAGTAAATTTTCGAATTCTATTTTTAAATATATTCCATTGTCACAATTTTTTTTTTTTTTTCTATCTATCCTAATTAAAATTTTAATGATTGTAAAAATCTAAAATTTCAACTCCAGCCCTATATGGAATAATTCTGAATTTCCCCAAAAATCCATTTTTCCCACACGATTTATTCCATTTTCACAACCCAATTCATGACCCTTACCAATTTCAATTTTTGGCAAATTCCAGCAATCCATCTCAAATCTGCATGTATCCAAAACTCTCCTCTTGCAACCCCCTCGATTTCAGCACTCAGTGATTTCAAATTCCTGCATTCCTTCTTCAATCACCAGGCTCCCTTAACTCCCCCAATCAAGAGATTTCAATTTGCAGCCTTCCAAAATCTGTATCCCTTTTCAGCCCTCAATTCCACGTCCAGCTCCCTGCGATTCATCCTCAATTAGCAATCAATCCGCAACCTACCAATTTCAGCAAAACCAACCGTGACATATATCTCATCTTTTCATTCTACACGAGCTCACCCAAGCCAGACCATCCTCCTGGTAATTTTCTACTGAAATTCTTTAGCATCTCACACCCCTTTCAAGCACACACCACGCACATCATCAACCACCTCCGTACCCAGTCTCTCAAACCACTGCCCATCGACACTGCTCCTCCCATATGCAATCAGATCATCAAAACCGCCACTGTAATCCACCGAACCACCACCATCATCAAATCCCAATCAAACCCAAATTTCCACAACCAACACATCATGATCGGCCACCATCATTCACCGCACCGGATCGACCACTGCCCAACCTCGATCCACACCATTTTGTCCCAAATCAAATCCAAAAACCAAGATAAAAACGCTACCCATAACTTACCTCAGCCTTCACCGGTGTTTCGCCGGAAAACCACGAACGCAGCCCGGATTTACTTCGGTCCTTCGCTCCCAAAATCAGCCCAAACTCCATTTTTCTCGCATGCCTAGGTTCCCTGCTACTGCTGCTTCGCGCCGGCGACATCATCGCCGGCCTTGCGCCGACGATCGACCAGAGAGGAGGGCGTCCGCCCTCCCCTCACGCTCCGTCTCTCTCTCTCTGTCGTAACATAGAGAGAGAGATAGGAGTGTATGTATATATATATTATATATATAATCTTGTTTACAAATTGATCCTTTGAGTCCCCGATTTTTGAAAAAGTACTTGTTTCAGTCCTTAAGTTTTGAAAACATTTATTTCAGCCCCACAGTTTGATATATATCCGTTTCAGCCCCTCCTTTTTGAAATGATTTTCAATTTAGTCACGAATGTTTCTATAAATAACGAATCAACCCTTATTTTTGTAAAAGTCTACTTCAGTCCCTAAAGTTTTATTTAAATTCTAATTAAATTTCATTTAAATCTTTATATTTATTTTTAGTTACTTTAAATTTAAGTCTCGAAGATACTAATTTAATTTAATTTTCTTGGCTAGACGAATCATTTGGAGAATTTAGAGATTGACGTACTTCCCGCTCCAATTTTTGAGAACTCGTAACGTTAAAGGTAGACTCGCCCCCACTAATTGATTTATATTATAATTGCACGTGATTATGTGGATTTGTGTGATATTGTATGCTTAATTGCATGAGAAAAGAAAAGAATATCTCGTATGAGATAAATTTGAGAATTTATGTTATGCACGTCATAACCTATCTGCTAGCATGATTTAAGAAAAGAATGGTTCATTTGCGTTCACTATGTGATGCCCATGAATAAGAAAAGAACGTCACTACATTATTTGCATGATTACTTGTCCAATTATCTTTTAGATTAATTATTGGAGTTGAGTCTACTGAGTATTTCATTTTGAAATGCTCACCCCGTGGTTTTTAACAATTTTGCAGATTTCGGCGACGGTGGCGAGTGATGGGCAATGGCGAAGAAAAAATTTTGGATATCATTTTTGAAAGTCGTGGATTTCGAAATAAACAATTTCATTTTATCATGAATTTCCATTTTTAATAAGTTTGTAAGAATTATTCCATTTAAATTGAATTATTGCTAAACTTTGATTTATTAAACGTGATATTTAATATTTAGTCATATTTCCGCAATAAAGTGTATTCGAAAATTTAGAAAAGTGACGTTCCGGGCTCCACGAAACTCGGGGCGTTACAGTGTTCCACCAAATCCATAAATCAACCACTTTTCGTTCTGCATCTTCCATATATCTACCTAAACTCAGCTATTTCAACTTTTGTTTCACCTAATCTGATTATTTATTGCACAGATTCGAATAGGTGTCTCTCATGTTCTTCAGCTGGTGAGCTACCGGCGGGCGCAAATAGTCATTTTCTTCTACCTCTGTGTGGCTTCTTCTATTTATATTATATTGAGAAATCTAAACATTAAATTTTTTCTTTGTGCAGAACTCCTACTTGCTCAAGCCTAGACTCATCATTAGTGCCTGGGACACCAGACAGAACCCAACTATGAAGCCATCAAAACTATGGTCAGTAACATAAAAGAAAGGCTCTTCATTGATTTATAAATTCCATATTCGGCTTTATGTGTTTTTCTTGAAAGAAGTTGTGATAGATAATGTGTAAACCTTCTTCTAATCGTCACAGTGTTCTAAAGGTTCCTTTTCCTTTTCTATAAGTTCAAGTTCACTTGTTGAGAAATCGTATGGAATGAGGAGGGTTTTCTGACCTTGTTCTAAATTTTTTGTTCTTGCTGCAATCCTATGAAAAATTTCAACAATTTCTCGTTTTTCATTCAAATGTAAGGCCTGTGTTTTCGATTTTACTCATTTTAATTACAGTGACCTGGAAATTTTGGGTGGTTGTTACATTACAAATTTTTTTCCTCAATTTTGGGGATATTGTGGGTTATCATGTTTGATTTGAAGACCCAAATGTTGCTTGGATCGATGGACAAGTAATGAAAATAAATGCACAGGAAGTTAAGCTCCAAGCATCAAATGGGACACACTACCTCACCGACTCGACGCACATTTTTTTTTCTGTTTAGGTTATAGGTTTCCTTTAATTCAAGTTTTTTTTAATGATTTTACAGTATTGATTTTTAAATGTTCAGCATATTTGGTACCTTGATTTTTTGGGGCAAACCTACCAAAGCTTTGAGTGAGCTCATGACTATATATTGGGTTACCAATGTCATGAGTTGGCATTTGTTTGATTTTAGTAGGCCTGATAGTTACAGTTGTTGGAATAATAGTATTAGTCGTTGAGTTCGGTTAGACAAGACCGACCAAGAGATGAACATGCCCACGAGAGCACCACCAGATGTTCCATAATTTGAAGCCAATCAGATTTTTATGTCAGCTTCTTCTGCAGTCCTCAGTCCTGTTTACCTGGCTTCATTTATGGCATACCAAATTGTACTTATAAGAGGAGAGAATAGATTGTTGAAAGTATTTGTGCTTAGCTTATATACTTCATTGTAGGTCTCCCACCACAAACACACCCTGGACACAAATTGATCATTGATTTAAAGCACATTTAAAAATTGTCCTCTTTTATATATACAATTTTGGTTATGGCGTTTCCTTCACTCGAAATACTATACTATATCGATAATAAATCAGATTCTTTGGCATTACTTTTTCTAATCTTAGAATGAGCATTGGGGAATACTTGTGAATGTGTGTGTTCTGCTTCAATAAATGTCAAGAAGAATGTATTACAACAGTTTTAGATGGGAATCAGATAGAAGGTTCAATTTTAGATGACCACTTGACTTGTGCCAGGTCATATAGGTGGGGACCCTTATTGTCAAATATTTATGTCAAACAGTAAAGTCACTTTCTTTATTTTTTCTGTATTTTAATTTGGCTGTTATCCTTCCTCTTATAGTAGGATATTTCAGACTAATGGAAAACACAAAAAATGGGAAATTGTTTTAATCATTTTTCTAGATTAGTTATAAATAAAGTTTATAATGGGGTGGAAACTTTCATAGGTGAAAGTGAAATGATGACAAGAGTGGAGATATTTGGATTTTTTAGTGATCTTATGTATGTGTTTGTATGAAACATTTATAGTCAGATGGATTTTTGTTTGGTTTAGGTAAAGGGTGTTTCCAAGTTGGATTATTATTATTATTATTATTTTTTTTTAAAGTATGGACGAAAATGATTTCTTGGCATCTCTTAAATAGTTCTTTAGTTCTGGGAAGTCCATATTCTGATTTTTTTAGTTGACTCTTCTACTTTTGTTTAGATGGTTTTTTTTTCTTCTGTGATTCTTTTCTTGAACTAATTCTTGGTGGATTTAGTTAGTTGTTTGATTAAACTTGACAATTAAAATCTTCATATGTTAGTTTTAAATGAGCTTTATGTTTGTATCAGTGTAATTACACTTTACCTTCATATGCCTGATACTTTATGCTCTTAGATAATTTAAATATTTAATATTTATTAATCTTCAGAGGTTGAGGATTTTAGGTTGCTGGGTAGTTTTCAAGATAAAAACTATAGTGAAAAAACCAACAACGTTTTACATGCTTGGCGATACATTTAGAAAAAAAATTCAACTAATATAGTTGATTGACAATAGTCAAAAACCAATCTATAAGAACCAAAGAGTCTATAACATGTGTTGATTCTAAGAACTCCAATCTATGTATAAAATACAAAATAAAACCAAGAAAGAAAGAAAACAGAAAACATGAACCTAAAAAAATTTGGAGTGGGCATGTGCTAACATGATATTAAGTTTTCTGTTTAGTACAATGTATTTTCCTTATTGCATTTTATAATATTATTACTGTTATTATTCGTGTTCAACCACATTAATACAATACTGTATTTCTAATTTACCTTAGTCATAACTCCTATACGGATTCTAATTAAAATAAATAAATAAATAACTCCTATATGAATTCGCAAGGATGCATTCATTAACTTTAGATCAATAGCTTCACAGAAGAGACAAATACTTTTAATATATGATTATATAATCGTTATTAATCTGCAGTCTCTTGTAGCAATAAATAGAAGTTCATTACTTACCTTTCTCTCTGTCTGTACTCTTTTGGATGGAAAGGGATTAGAATTATATATGAAATTGAAGTCTTAGTTTTCCTTAGTTTGAATCCAATGAAACAAAAATGATTACTAAAAAGAAAATATTGTTAAGGTGAGACTCTATCTACCACTCAAAATAGAAGTCTAACTATATTTATGCTTTCATTTATCTTTTTATTTTGGGGCCTGCTTATAAATTGAAGGTGTGCAATAACATCGTCACCTTATCAAATGCTACTTTTTAAGATGAAACTTTAAGATACTCATTTCATTATAAAATATTAATCTACATCTTTATCTATACTTTGTAGACCATGTTTTAATGTAATTTTACATGCAATCCTCATTTCCGTGCATTTCCGTGTTCGCATTTTAGTTAGTTTGGAATTGATTTTTATTTTTATGAGTTTTCATTTGTTATATTCAAAGTCTTCCATTCTTTTTTTTTTTTTTTTCCAGTAAGTAACAATAGTAATCAATTTGTTGAATTTTCTAGGTTTTACTTCGAAAATTCAGGGGTGTTACAGTCTTTTATTTGATTATGGACGACATCGGTTTTTCGTTCCTTTCAAAGGTATTTTACTCTCTTCCAATCTTCTTTATTTTTTCTGTTGATTTTATTTTATATGCTTCTCTCCGTTTTCTTGATAAGCTCACATGTAAGTTTGATCCAGCTAAAAACTGTGCATCATATATCTCTGAAATATTCTACCATCCACTATTAGAAATTGCATACTAATTTTTCTTTGATGTTGGATTTTTCATCTGCGGATTGGAATGCACAGTTCTCCAAATTTTGCAGACAAAGGAAATATCTCCCTCATTTTTTGAAATTCATGGTTCTTAATCCCCTTAACAATACTTAATTTTTTTTCCCTTCATTTTTGCTTAGTGCAAGCAGTTTCCTGCTCAGATTCTGTTTAAAGAATTTAATTGTAAGAATGTTGGTTGTATCATAGTGGAGCTATTCTCGGTATTTTTGAGATGTTGGATTGTTGTTGTAGTAATAATATCTAACTTCAGCTTAATTCACATTTGTTGTCTGCCATGATGGCAGAGAAAAGTATTGTTCCAAACACATGAGAATCTTGAGCACCTTGTTGTTCTATCTATAGTTACCTCGCCTCCAAAACCTAATCATGATGCACATAGATCATTAACCTTAACCTGGTTGTCATCCATGTTCTAGAGATAAATTTCATCTCTCACATCCAAATAAAGGCAAAGATTCTTCATCTCTTACTTAATTCATATTAATAGAACTTGTTCAATTATTTATTCAAATATTATTGTGGTGGTTTAAGTCATGATATGTTTTATCATCATGCCTTTTAAGTTAGGAATTTTGTTGAGTATTTGTGTGCGCGCTCATGTTCAGCTACTTTAAATGCTAATTCAGTGACTGGAATGCCTAAAGCTATATGCATAGTTGTATTTCTCTTCAGAAACTTTGATTGTTGTTTACTACAATCCATGTTTGGAAATTCCTCCAAGCCCATCCTGTCCTGTTAAGATTTAATAAAACTAAATGAAATTTTCCTGCCGGTCAAGAGAAAAAACATAAAATTATAAATGATTTAAAGAAATATTAACAGATAAATTAATGAACAAGGTTCTGTATTGAGACATACAGCTGCGTCACTGAGAGGAATTGTAGCTTTAAGTTTTACATTTCCAGAGGTAATAATCTTTTGGGACACATTATGTATGAATTTGACCATTTTTAGTGGTTGTTTAAAAATATTAAACTGAATCTGAATGTGAGTTTTACATTTTAAATGATTAACCTTTGAAGATGCAAAAATGCATGTATGTATGTCACTGACATCACGTTATAGACATGCGAACATGTAGTGGCTTAATAAATTTTCGTATAGTTTATCATAAGATAAGGACTGTACTACCTTTTTGGTAACTTGGTTCTCATTTTAATCTTCATTTATGCTAGAAATGTAAGAAGTATTGAGTCTTTAGCATCTTAACTCTTTTTTGTCATATAGAACTCTCTAAGTCATGAGTAAATGTTAATTGAATAAAATGGATGGTTCTTGTATAAAAATTAATCATGGAATTGTAGTGATAAATAATTTGGAGCTATCCCTCTTATCAGATTCCAATACTTGAGAAGGATTATGAGAAAGACCATGCTATTGTGGCGAAGCAAGCAATGCATGAAGCCAGTCTAAATAGTTCTGATGTTGTTCTTGTTGATACAACTGGTCGAATGCAGGTATATAGTAATTTCAAATGTGGCTTGTTGGCGAATTGTAAAGTTCTTGAAATGGACTTTCATAGACGCTGTCAAATAAATCCTTTGTTCATTGAGATTTAGTGATAAGCAAGGTTTTATGATCAACATTATACCTTGATCATTGCATTGGAAAAATGTGATTTTGCGATAATTTTTTTTACCCTGGAGTTGTATTTATTTTCAATTGCATTGTTCAAGATAATGAACCACTAATGCGAGCTCTGTCAAAGCTTATCTACATTAGCAATCTTGATCTGATCTTGTTTGTTGGTAAGGCACTTGGGGAGAATGATCCTATGTATCAACTGTCAACATTTAATCAGGTTTGTCGGATTTTCGTAAGCAATACCCCCTCCCCCAACCCCCCATATGCAGATTATAAGCAGTTTTTCTTCATTTGGTGTAGAAATTAGTTGACCTATCTCCCTTGTCCAACTCCAGATTGATTGATGGGATCCTGCTTACCAAGTTTGATACTATTGATGATAAGATAAGGTCCTTCGTCATTCATTTTGCTTTCCTTGTTAAACTAGAAGCTGCATAGGGATCTCTTTATTTACAAGTTAAAAACTATTAATACTTATAAGCTAAATTTTTTAGCCTAACCGACCATGACAGTCTTATTTGAATACTTTATGATTTCAACATTATTTAACTTATATTTTGGAATCTCTTTCACGATATGGGTTGGTGGTGTAGATGGGGAACTGCATTCTCAATGGTATACATATCGGGATCACTTGTCATGTTTGTTGGACGTGGGCAGTCTTGCACTGATCTGAACAAGCTCATTATGAAGTCCATTATCAACGCACTTCTCAAATAATGATTTATGGTCTTCCATTCCAACAGTAAAAATGTTATAGGGTCTTCGCACTTATACATTTGTGTGTAATTTCTCAACCATCATGAACTATGAAAAATGTTTATTGTGTTCTTGTTGTTCTTCGAACTTTTAAGAGTGGATGATTGAAGCTCTAAATTTTTAGGAAAATCGTGAATATGCCTAGGGAAAAGTTATTGGATCTTTGAAAATTATATTTGAATAACACTAATAAATTCGACTGTGAGACGGATCTCGTACGAAGTATGAGACCTTCACTAGTGTTAAAAAAAAGTCCCTAAACAAGGTAGAAAAAGAAAATAGAATTGGAACATAATTGGTAAGCCTAATCATCCGCTAATCTTTTTGAAATTTACTCAAATCTCCATAAAAATCAAACTAAATATGAATTATGGGCCAATCTTTAATTTGTATACCAATGGTCTATTGTCAAATTGGAGAGAAAGAAGGAACTAAAAAATATGAATAACCAATGTTTTGTTAAAAAAATAATAATAGAATTGAATAAAATTTAAGAACTGTGATGGAAGTTCCAATCCCTGATGAACAAAATCAGTCAGGAAACGACAGCAATGAAATCATGTATACACAGAAGTAATCTAACTTAATTTATACTAAAGAATTCGTAGTTAAACAAAATAAAAATAAGCAGTTTTCTTCAAATCGGAACGGGGAAACAGTGGCAGTAAAACGAAGCAGCTGAAGACAAAACCATAAAAGTAGGGATAAAACATTCTAAACGGAAATTTCTAATCTCGCTGTCGTGGAAAACACACTCGTAGTTGTTGCTTTCTTCATTGCTCTTGTATGACGACATGTAATCCGCTCGGATAACTCGAAGTTGCAAAGCCCACTGCATTTTTGTAGGGTTCACGCGTCATTCACGACATTGAACAAAGGCGCCATAGCACGGCCACAAAGCTCTAATTTACGTACTTATTCTACATTTGCTCATATCCATTTATTGAATAAGCAAAAAAAAAAAAAAGATAGATGTCCTACTTCACTTGTTTTACTCAAATTATATGAATAATTAAAAGTCACAACTTAACCTCATAAACTCTGCGGAAAACATTTTTCATTTTCTATACATATGAGTAGGAAATATTTTAAGTGATTAACTGAATCGTCATAACTTAATTGTCTTATTGAACCAAGATCTTAGGATCTCCAGTCAATAAAGTTGAGCTACCATTACAAAACTTAGTTGTCTTAATGAACCAAGATATTAGGATCTTCAGTCAATAAAGTTGAGTTACCATTATAAGGACTCATTCATAGTAGGCATTTAATCGCATTCCTTTCGATAAACAGTATAGTTGATATATTGGTAAACCGTTTGTAAGTGAATCCGCGAGGTTCTCCTTTAATTCATATAATCAATGTAAATAATATCCTTTAAAACCAACTGCTTAAGGATATTGTGTCTACGAGGTATATGTCTAGATTTACCATTATATGTATTATTTTGTGCCCTTTCAATAGCCAATTGATTATCGCAATGTATACTTATGAAATGTCCTCTGATAAATTACATAGTCATTATGCTTGTTCTCCAGCTTTATCTAAAGCTATGAACTCCGATTTCATCTTTAATCGAACAATACATGTTTGTTTTGAGGACTTCCAGGACATAGCTTCATCATCAATGATAAAGTCATAACCACTTGTGGATTTAGAATCTTTCGTATCTGATATTTAATTCACATCACAGTATCCTTCCAATACATGTGGATATCTTGTAATAATACGAAAATTTTGACGTCATTTATTATTCATTATAACGTAATAAATGTGTTTTATAATTTATTTAATTATTTTGGAATATAAAGAAAGAAAAAGGAATTTAATGAAAGAAAAACAAAAATATTAAATACTGAAAAGTTACAACAAAAACTTGTTTTAATGTCCTTTTTCCACGGACCCGTTTGATCATTTTTTACCTCCTTCGATTACATGTGATATATGTATGGACAAGTTCTCGGAATGATCTTCAAGAATATGAAAACGGTTTGATGTGATCCAGACCACGGATACAAGCCCGCACAAAAATCCGTTGAAGATCGAAGGAGGACCGATGACTCGATTGCAAACAAAGAGGGCCAAGGAAGCAATGGACAAGTTAGTTCAAGAAACAATGGCCAAAACAATGTTCGTGTCATCAAAAGAAGCAAGTTTCATGTTGGGACCGAGCAAAACGACTAGTGGATCAACCTCATTCAATGCGTCGAAGAAAATTGTGAAATCACAAATTCACGGCCGTAACATACACTACTCACGGCCGTAACTTACAGTGTCACGGCCGTAATGCAGTCTCTGCCAAATTATGAATTTCCGGGGAAAAAGGATTTCAGCCGTAAATAAAGTCTCGCGGCCGTAACTGAGAATCAGAAAGCTTCTTACGGCCGTAAGGGAGTTAGTCACGGCCGTAAAGGCCAATACGCGTGAATTTTAGGGTTTTATTTATTTCCTTATTTTTAGGTAGTTGTTTCCTTGTTTAATTAGAACTATTAACCTAGATTTTGACCCTATTTATAGGGATGTAATTTTCATTATTCAACAGACAACTTTGATATTATAATTGAGAGGCTATTTTGCTTTCATATTCTTATTCTTCGTTGAATAAAATCCGAACTTGCGAGTTAATCTTGTTTGTTCAAATCTTGAGTGAGATTTACTTTTATTGTGATCAAGAGGTTAGCATATCTATTGATTGTGTTGGTTGCTTGGTTCAATTAATTTGAATCAATCTCTAAATCGTGGTTCTTTGACGTTCTTGGGTCGATTCCAATAATTTGTGGGTTGCGTAGCTACAATTGCTACGTGGTTTGCATCATCTGATATCAGAGCTTAGGCTCCAAAAATCAAGGTTATATCTTTGTTTTGTTTTCTTGAGTCTTCTTTAATCTTGTTCTTCGTGTTCTTCCAGTTCTTGAGTCTTTAATCCAAAAAGTGTCACAAAAAAATTCAATAGTCGTTATTTCCTTCGTTTGTTATCCAAATTAAATTTCGTTTGTTTCGTCTTTCTCGAAGTTGAATTTTCGAGAAATCTAAAAAAAAAAAAAAACGAAAATTCTCAGTCCAATAAAAATAGTTGATATTTGATTTCATGAATTTTTTTCTTGAAACAATCTTAGTTTCCATAAAAGTGTCAAGTTCTATATCGAGTCAAATTCCCTTATCTAAAGGTCTTCTTCAAGTTTTCCAAACAGTTCATAAAATTCTCACTCTTACTCGATTTGAATCATTCGGGCTTAAACTTGTTTGAGTTCGGGTTCGTTCTTTGAATCAATTGGGGTGAAATCCATTGAGTGGAAAAAGGCAGAGAGGTGAGATCAATAGAGGGTAAAAGCCAAATTTGAGTGATACACGAGCGAAATACACGTGAGGCATATAATATTTAGTTTTAGAATGTCTGCACAATCTTCTACTACAAAAAACAACGATCGAGCCAACATGACGGAAGAGATGGTACAACGGTTTGAGATGTTGTTTGGGGATGTGTTAGGTAGATTAGACAGGCTTGAGCAACCTCGGGAAGTGCCTAATGCCCGTAGGCAAGGTGGGCAAGGTCGTAGAGTAGAGGGGATCGATGAGAATGAAGAAGGTAGTGATTTTGACGATGGGGTAATTGTGGATAGAGTAGTTAGGCATGGAAGAAGGGATAGAGATCTTGGTGGCGATAGGATGTATGGTAGTATGAGCAACATCAAAATGACAATTCCGTCATTCAAGGGTAGGAGTGATCCGGAAGCATACCTAGAGTGGGAAAAGAAGATGGAATTAATTTTCAATTGCTACACTTATTTGGAAGAGAAAAAGGTTAAGGTAGCTGTACTTGAATTCTCCGATTACGCTATTACTTGGTGGGATCAATTGGTGACTTCTAGGAGGAGGAATCGCGAGAGGTCCGTTAGTACTTGGGATGAGTTAAAAGCTATCATGAGAAAGAGGTTCGTTCCTAGTCATTACCATCGGGAGCTTCATCAAAAATTACAAAGCCTATACCAAGGATCAAAGAGTGTGGAGGATTATCATAAGGAGATGGAGATGTTGATGATTAGAGCTAATATAGAAGAGGATAGGGAGGCTACGATGGCTCGATTTTTGAATGGGTTGAATAGGGATATAGCTAATGTGGTAGAACTGCAACATTATTTGGAGATGGAAGATATGCTGCACATGGCTATAAAGGTGGAGAAGCAAATAAAGAAAAAGGGAACATCAAGGTATCAATTGGTTCTAATTCTTCTTGGAAGCCGAAATGGGATAGTAAAGGAGATGGGACTGTTTCTAAAGGGAAGTTCGAAGCACCAAAAGAGAAGTTTGAGGCACCAAAAGGGAAGGAGGAACAAGCTAATAAACTCGTACCTAAAGGGGAACCTCAACCATCTAGGAGTAGAGACATTCAATGCTTCAAATGTTTGGAGAGAGGACATGTGGCATCTCAATGTCCTAATAGGAGAGTGATACTTGTGCGGAAGGATGGAGCCATGGAGAGTGATAGTGAGGAAGAGGATTATAGCGATATGCCGGCGTTGGAGGAAGTATGTGATGATGAAGATGTGTTATCCGGGGAGCATGGCGAGTTATTAGTGACAAGGAGAGCTCTTAGTGCTCAAATCAACACGGACGATTTGGAACAACAACGGGAGAACATATTCCATACATGATGTCGCATTAATAACAAGGTATGTAGTATGATTATTGATGGTGGTAGTTGCACTAACGTCGCTAGTACTATACTTGTTGAAAAATTAGGATTACCTTTGTTAAAACATCATAAACCTTATAGGCTTCAATGGTTAAATGATAGTGGAGAAATTAAGGTGAATAGGAGGGTGTTGGTGAGTTTTTCTATTGGTAGCTATGTGGATGATGTTATGTGTGATGTGGTTCCTATGCATGTCGGACACATTTTTTGGGTAGACCTTGGCAATATGATAGGAAGGTAACGCATGATGGGTATAAAATAGGTATAGCTTTACCAAAGGGGGGAAAACCATTACACTTGCACCATTGACACCGTCACAAGTGTATGAAGATCAAATAAAATTGAAAAATGATGAAGAAAAAAGAGTGAAGGAAAATGAGAGAAAGAGAGTTGAGGCCACGACCTCAGAAAAAGGAGAGGAAAAGAAAGTTGGAGCCACGACTCCAGAAAAAGGAGAGGCAAGAGAAAAAAGGAGTGTTGGGGTACATACCTCATAAAAAGGAGAGGGAGCGAAGAGTGCCAGAAAAGAAAGAAAAATGAGTTTCTACGCAAAAAGGAGTGAAATCAAGAAAGCATTCATGGAAGAACGGCCAATGGTCCTTCTGCTATACAAGGAATCATTCCTTGCATTTGATGAAACTAACAAATCCCTCCCTAGTTTGGCTGTTTCTCTCTTGCAGGAATTTGACGATATATTTCCCGATGACATACCTAGTGGGTTACCACCCATTCGAGGTATTGAACATCAAATTGATTTTGTACCTGGAGCAGTCATTCCGAACCGCCCCGCTTATCGAAGTAACCCCGAGGAGACGAAGGAGCTCCAAAGGCAAGTGGAGGATTTGATGAGCAAAGGGTATATAATGGAAAGTATGAGTCCATGTGTCGTCCCTGTGTTACTTGTACCCAAAAAGGACGAGACTTGGAGAATGTGTGTCGATTGTAGGGCCATCAACAACATAACGGTAAAGTATCGTCATCCTATTCCTAGGTTAGATGATATGTTGGATGAATTGCATGGCTCTAGCATATTTAGTAAAATTGACCTTAATAGTGGTTATCATCAAATTCGAATGAAAGAAGAAGATGAGTGGAAAACTGCTTTTAAAACTAAGTATGACCTGTATGAATGGTTAGTAATGCCTTTTGGACTTACTAATGTACCTAGCACATTTATGCGTTTAATGAATCATGTTTTACGTGCATTTATAGGTAAATTCGTTGTAATTTACTTCGATGATATCTTGATATATAGTAAAACTTTGAATGAGCATGTGGAGCATGTTAGGTGTGTGCTTGTGGTTTTAAAACAAGAGCAACTTTTTGCTAATTTTAAAAAGTGTGATTTTTGCATGGAAAAAGTTGTGTTTCTTGGCTATATGGTTAGTGCTAAAGGAATAGAAGTAGATGAAGAAAAAATCAAAGCTATTAAAGAATGGCCAACACCTAAAAGCATAACTGAGATTAGGAGTTTTCATGTTTTGGCTAGTTTTTATAGGCGCTTTGTTAAAAATTTTAGCACGATTGCCGCACCACTCACAGAAATTGTCAAAAAAAAGTCTAGGTTTTAAATGGGGAGTAGAACAGGAACATGCATTTGAAACAATCAAAAATATGTTATGTAAAGCACCGGTTTTATCACTTCCTAACTTTGACAAGGCTTTTGAGATTGAATGTGATGCCTCCGGGCTAGGCATTGGAGCTGTTTTGATGCAGGATCAAAGGCAAATCGCCTATTTTAGTGAAAAACTAAAAGGGGCTGCACTTAATTACCCCACATATGACAAGGAGTTATACTCACTTGTGAGCACTTTGGAGACATGGAAACATTACTTTTGGCCACGGGAGTTCGTGATACACACTGATCATGAATCCTTGAAGCATTTGAGGGGTCAAGCTAAGCTGAGTAAGAGACATGCAAGGTGGGTAGAATTCATCGAAACATTTCCCTATGTCATCCAGTACAAATAAGGTAAGGAAAACGTAGTGGCAGATGCATTGTCTCGAAGGTATGTTCTTTTAAATTCTTTAAATTTTAAATTACTTGGATTTGAATACATTAAGGGTATGTATGCTAATGATCTGGACTTTTCTAATATCTATGAATTATGTGGTAAAGGGGCTGTGGATAGATTATTTAAACATGATGATTATTTATTTCGAGAAAATAAATTGTGTGTCCCTAGGTGTTCAATGAGGGAGTTACTTGTGAGAGAGGCCCATAGTGGAGGTTTAATGGGTCATTTTGGGGTTAAAAAGACCATTGAAATCCTCAGTGAACATTTCTATTGGCCTAAGATGAAGATTAATGTGGTTCGGGCTTGTAATCGATGCATTACTTGTAAGAAGGCTAAATCTAGGATTAAACCCCATGGATTATACATGCCTTTACCTGTACCTAGTGAACCTTGGGTCGATATCTCTATGGATTTTGTTTTGGGATTACCTAGGACTAAGAAGGGAAGAGATTCAATTTTTGTGGTAGTAGATCGCTTTAGTAAAATGGCACACTTCATACCATGCCACAAAACTGATGATGCTACTAACATAGCTGAAATTTTATTTCGGGAAGTCGTACGCTTACATGGGGTGCCTAAAAGTATAGTCTCGGATAGGGATGTTAAATTCCTCAGTCATTTTTGGAGAGTCTTGTGGAACAAGCTAGGAACAAAACTACTTTTCTCTACAACTTGTCACCCACAGACCGATGGACAAACCGAGGTAGTAAATAGGACAATGATTCAGTTGTTGCGCACGATAATCAATAAAAATTTGAAAAATTGGGAAGAGTGTTTACCATTTATTGAATTTGCATATAATAGGGCTATACATTCTACTACTTCTTATTCACCATTTGAAATTGTTTATGGTTTTAATCCGCTAACACCATTGGATTTAATTCCTTTACCTGTGAATGAACGTAGTAGTTTAGATGGAAAGAAAAAGGCTGAGATGGTTAAAGCACTCCACGACAAGGTGAGGTTGGCGATTGAAAAGAAAAATGAACATTATGCTTCGCAGGCTAACAAAGGAAGAAAGGGCGTCATATTTGAACCCGGTGATTGGATTTGGGTACATTTGAGAAAGGAGCGGTTTCCAGAACAACGCAAGTCAAAGTTACAACCGCGAGGAGATGGTCCATTCCAAGTGATCGAAAGGATCAACAACAATGCCTATAAACTCGATCTTCCTGGTGAGTATAATGTTTCGGCTTCATTTAATGTTTCTGATCTATCTCCGTTTGATGCAGGTTTAGATTCGAGGTCGAATCCTTTCGAAGAGGGAGGGGATGATGTGATCCAGACCACGGATACAAGCCTGCACAAAGATCCGTTGAAGATCGAAGGAGGACCGATGACTCGATTGCAAACAAAGAGGGCCAAGGAAGCAATGGACAAGTTAGTTCAAGAAACAATGGCCAAAACAATGTTCGTGTCATCAAAAGAAGCAAGTTCCATGTTGGGACCGAGCCAAAACGATGAGTGGATCAACCTCATTCAATGCGTCGAAGAAAATTGTGAAATCACAAATTCACGGCCGTAACATACACTACTCACGGCCGTAACTTACAGTGTCACGGCCGTAATGCAGTCTCTGCCAAATTATGAATTTCCGGGGAAAAAGGATTTACGGCCGTAAATAAAGTCTCGCAGCCGTAACTGAGAATCAGAAAGCTTCTTACGGACGTAAGGGAGTTAGTTACGGCCGTAAAGGCCAATACGCGTGAATTTTAGGGTTTTATTTATTTCCTTATTTTTAGGTAGTTGTTTCCTTGTTTAATTAGAACTCTTAACCTAAATTTTGACCCTATTTATAGGGATGTAATTTTCATTATTCAACAGACAACTTTGATATTATAATTGAGAGGCTATTTTGCTTTCATATTCTTATTCTTCATTGAATAAAATCCGAACTTGTGAGTTAATCTTGTTTGTTCAAATCTTGGGTGAGATTTACTTTTATTGTGATCAAGAGGTCAGCATATCTATTGATTGTGTTGGTTGCTTGGTTCAATTAATTTGAATCAATCTCTAAATCGTGATTTTTTGGCGTTCTTGGGTCGACTCCAATAATTTGTGGGTTGCGTAGCTACAATTGCTACGTGATTTGCGTCACGGTTTTTAAGTTCGATCGACAGATTGTCCTCGATAAAATTTTAAAGTTCGTACTTTACCGAAACGGTGAATAAAAACAGTTTTGAGTGATCAATTTAGGAAGGTCATAACTTCCTCCTCGATTATCCATTTCTCACCTGGTAAATTGCTTGTGAAATTACTATGTGAGTACTTCAAAATGGTACTAAGAAAACAAGATTTCGACTCTGTTTGATACCTCAAATCCTAGCTCAAAAATAGTACTTGGAAGATGAAATTTAGAAAGTTTAACCATAAGGTGTCACCCCTATCAATGACACGGCTAAACCTATATCTTCGTTACTCATCGAACCTACATCACACACCTCATGATTGCATGGTCTTTATATTCCAACTCATGCTTGAGCTTGGCTTTAAGATTATAAAAGAGGGAAGACATCCTATAAGGCTAGACTTCAATTCACTTTCGTGTGACCTTCCTTCACTATAAATACCCCATAGTTGAGATGAATTCTTACAGCAAATCGAGGCCAAGAAAACAGTAAATACATAATGGTTTTCTTCCTCCAAAATCTAGATTCAAGGATTATGTTTGAATATTTGTTAGGGTCAAAAGTTGTTAGTTTAATAACATGATCTTGATACCTTAAATGATATTCTAAAGTTGTAAGAAAATTCCAGAAACTATACTTGAAAGTGTTGAACCGACTGCTTGTATCGATATTTGAAGCCTAAAGATGAATATGTATCGATACATGTTCATGGAGTATCGATATATCTGTAAGCAGAATGTGCAAAACTTCTTTTAGGGTATTTCTAGATTGAGGTAAGTGTGAAATATTTATTTATCTACTTGATATAAGTTTGATATGATCTCGTTATAAACGTTTCCTAATGTGGTTATTATATTTCTAATCTTGTCTTAAAGACTAATAGCTATTGAATATTATTATCCACTCGTTTAATGTAAAATACTTGATCATCGCTAAAGTCTTATTACGTTAATAGCTTGTTTAACATCAAAAGATAATAATAGATCTTATCATCTCTAATCAATATATTGGATAAGTCTTATTCTTGTTCATATAATCTTAAGTTCATGATAATTTCCTGAAGTAAAAGAATAGTAAAATTTCCTTATGTGTCGATATATTGAAGTGCTAAAGAAGTTTCTGTTTTCTGTTACGTATCGATACATTGAACATGTATCGATACATGATATGTTCTGAAGTCTTGTTTGAATAGTATGATACATTTTGAGTAATCTTTATAGAAATTATGAGTGATACTTATATTTGATATAACATTTGCACTTGTTCATGTGATGTAACTGTGACGACCCGAATTCTCTTCCATTCGAGTGCCACTAAAAGTGACTCATATCATATTATCGAGACTTAAATAGTAATGTAAAATTATTAAAAAGAATAATTAGAATCCCATAATTTTATTTGTGAATAAAAATAGAACATAATTTTCTTACATAAAGTTCAACATAATTATCTCATCAATCTTAACCACTTTTGCCACTTCCATGTTGACCGCCTCGAACCTTCAATTATCTGAAAATGGTAAATATCGTGGAGTGAGATTTATAAAATCCCAGTAAGTATACCAAGCATAAATTTTCTTTTGAAAGCATATGGATCATTTTCATCATAACATAGGATAGGATACTCATAAACATAGGGAGACACAAGAATTTTACCGAACTTAAATGGCAAGAATTCTTATGTGTAGCGCTACTAAACTCCGGTCCCCTTAGCATAATCATAAACATATCATATGGGACCCATAGAAATCTTGTGAGATTGATTTCATAGCAATGATCCAAACATTTTCGTAAAAACATAAGGTATATTTACTTTTCATAACAACATACTTACTTTTCTTAAAAACATAATGTATTTTACTTTTCATAAAAACATACTTACTTTTCTTAAAAACATAAGGTGTATTTACCTTTCATAAAAACATACTTACTTTTCATAAAAACATAAAGTAATATCTTTCATAAAAACATACTTACTTTTCATAAAAACATAAGGTATATTTACCTTTCATAAAAACATACTTACTTTTCATAAAAACATAAGATATACTTACTTGTCATAAAAACATACTTACTTTTCATAAAAACATAAGGTGTATTTACCTTTCATAAAAACATACTTACTTTTCATAAAAACATAAGATATACTTACCTTTTAAAAGATTAAAATGAAGTGTAGTAGTAAATGGACCAAAACTTTCTTGACCACCTTGAATTTCTCTTACTTGTGGATTTTGTCAAGAGATTGGAAATAAGTGTATATGTGTAGAGTTGTGTGTAAAAGAGATGGGTTTAAATAGATGTATAAAGTTGGCATATTGTAAACATAATCATTCAATTCTATTAATTTTAACACATCATTTTCTTAAAGTAAAGCACCATTCATATACTTTTCCATATTTATACAAATAATATGCTCTTCATGATTATATATAATGGAGTCTATCAATCATTCATATACTTTTCCATATTTATACAATTATTATGCTCTTCATGATTATATATAATGGAGTATATAAATCATTCATATACTTTTCCATATTTATACAAATATTATGCTCTTCATGATTACATATAATGGAGTCTTATCAATCATTCATATACTTTTCCATATTTATACAAATATTATGCTCTTCATGTTTATATATAATGGAGTATATAATTCATTCATATACTTTTCCATATTTATACAAATATTATGCTCTTCATGATTACATATAATGGAGTCTATCAACCATTCATATACTTTTCCATATTTATTAAATTAAGATTCTCATAATTATTATATATAATGGAACCTCTCATGCTTGCATATATTTTCTTAATTTCAATAATAAAAATAATTTTTGTATAAATAAATATTGGGATAACATTGAATTAAGTACTTGGACTTAATATACTTTAAATCAAGAGAATGGAAATATTTTTAGAAATTCGGAATTTAATTTAAAATCGAACGATCTCGATTATTTCTTGATTTGGCTATACGAATACGTCGTGGCGTTAACTTAATAAAAATAGGTGAAATAGTAGCGACACGATTTTCTATTAAAATAATTATTAATCGCGTAAAAATTCTTGGTCGCTACAATTATTGATGAGATAATTATGTTGAACTTTATGTAAGAAAATTATGTTCTATTTTTATTCACAAATAAAATTATGGGATTCTAATTATTCTTTTGAATAATTTTACATTACTATTTAAGTCTCGATAATATGATATGAGTCACTTTTAGTGGCACTCGAATGGAAGAGAATTCGGGTCGTCACAGTTGGTATCAGAGAAAAGAGTTTTAAAAACGATTCTGTAGATTTTTGAAATTTTATTTCTTTAAAAAAAAAAAAAAAAAAAAATCACTATTCACGTGAACAGTAAAACGACGTGCTATTCATGATGAACAGTGAACGAAATCACTATTCATCATAAAAAAAAAAATTTGAATTTTCACATGTCAAGTATGGTTATGATTTTGAAAAGCATGATGAAATTTGATGTGCGAATTTCAAGGACAAAATTCATTTTAAGCAAGGGAGTTTGTAATGTCCTGAAAATTTTATGGAATATAATTAGTTAGTGATATAATGTTTATATTGATGTCTTTGATAAATTTCTAGAAGTTCGGGGACTAAAGGAAAAATAAGATTTGACGATAAATTTTATTTGGGTTAAGTTATTAATTATTGATGGGGAGATAATTACTGTATCGATATTGGATTTGTTTTGAAGACTGTGATTAATTAGGAATTATGATTCAAGAAAATGTTGATTTGGATACAACCACATTAAATTATTGTTGATTAAAGGAAAATAAGATTATATGAAATATTTTAACTCATCACTCTACTATGTCACTCTCCACGTATTGACTCCTCGAACCAGGTATGTTATATGCTTTGCAAGTCATTTACGATTTTATTAAGACATGTTAAGTATGAAATCTTCATATGTTATGAATCTTTATGTGTTACACATAATATACATGTCAAGTATGATATAAATTGATAGAAGACTCAATTTTTTTATTCTTTTCAATGTAGAATCATGAGACAGAGAGGATATTTATATGAATTTTGGTGCATATTAAGCTTAGTAAGATTGACTCAATTAGAAATTAAGTTGGGTTGTAACTTTTGCCCAAAATATATGGAATAATATATTAAACAAACAAAATTAATAATGAATTCGTACAATAATTTATCCCTTTATCACTACCTTTGTGTAAAAACAAGGGAAAAACTGTGGATGGTTATTGTACTTCCTCTTCAAGTTTCAATTTTCGGTTCAATAATTTATCCCTTTATCACTACCTTTGCTTAAAAGCAAGGAAAAACTGTGGATGATTATTGGTACCACTCTTCAAGTTTCAATTCTGAAAAAAAAAAAATTCGGAAAGAAAAGAAAGAAAGAGAACGGGTGTTGAGCATAATGGGAATAATATGACTTAAGAATGATTTTCAAAATAATTGTTGTCCTTGAGTTTAGAAATGATGAACCTTAAATGGACTTTGCATAATTGATTTTAGACATGACACTAAGTATGAGAAGTCAACAGAAATGATTAGAAATATGTTCAGATTATCTATCATTTAGATTTAATGAGAAATAGCGAGCCAATTTTATGAAGTTTTATGAGATGTTAAGATTATAAGTGGTTTTAATGAGACTTTTATGAGAAGCATTATGAAGTTAGAGATTTAAAGATTTGGTTATTGGGAATTAAGTAATGGATATTATGTTGAGTAAGTGAATTATGCCTCTATATTGAAGAGGAATTTATTATGAACTTTGGCCTTGTGATTAAATTTTGGGAATATGATTTATGACTTATAAATATAAGTATGAGTAATCTTTTGAGCCAATTAAGGTATGGAAGGAAGTGATATTGTGATATTGAAAAATATGATTTGAAATTGTTATGTTGAGGAATTATGAATTGAATTATGGGATATTTTTTTGATGATATTGAAGTGTTGGAATCGTTTTCAATATTTTTAGATCGTTGTGATCAAATGTGGAGTTATTTATTATTGTGAGTTATGAAGTATTCTTATGGTTTGGGATAAGTCCAAATTACAAGGGAGACTTTGTCCAGAATTTTATCATTTGGAATTAAGAGCATGATATGATAAGCATCCACTAAAGGAATTAAGGTTAGACATGCAAGTTCATTTACATCACAAACGAGATTTAGTAGATGATAGCAGAGATTTTATTATTTTCTCATAAGGAGAACATACAAAGAGTCACACTGGAAAAGAAATACATGAAACACGCAAAAGCAAAAGAAAGCAACATGGGAAATTCCTCAAATTGAGAGATGTGTTTCCGGAGTAGCCGTATCCTACCACCTCTGACCTTTTGAGGAAATAAAGAAACCTTCAAAGAGGTGTGTTTCGAGAGTAAGAATACTCCGTAATCTACCACCTGGAACCTTTGAGGTACACACAAGATTTAAACATTAAGGAAATCCTAGGAAATTAGAGGGGTGTCTCGAGAGTAAGAATACTCCGTACTCTACCCCCACCTATTCTAAGATTCATAAAGTTAAGTTTACATTAACCGGACTCCATTTTCGCTTGATTCCCCTTCCTTGCGACCAATCTATCTTAACCCCTGCTGGATCTTGTATTGAGATATATGACTGCAGCTTATCCAGTAGTTCATCAATAGTAGGAGCAGAAATAAGAAGCCTTCTGGAAAATGGAGAGATGAATCCCTGTTCCACAGCATAATCAAGAAAGGTTAACAAACCATCAAAGAAATTGTTAACATTCAGAAGCCCAATAGGCTTAGTATGGAGATCTAGTTGAGCCCACGAGGTAATGTTAAAGATTTTTTCTAAGGTACCAAAACCTCCGGGCAGGGCTATAAAGGCATCAGAACCATATAGCATACAAGTTATGCGTTCATGGATGGATAAGGTTTGAACTTCATGCCCTCGTGTTTTGCCTGCAACATCTACCAAAGGGACAGGTATGACACCGATTACTTTTGATTTCTCTGCAAGAGCAGATTGGGAAACACAACCCATTAGACCACTGCTACCACCCCCATACACAAGAGTGATACCTTTTTCCCCCAGTTTCTTTCCAAGATCTACGGCCGCTTCTAGATAACTGAAGCCTTTCCCCACTTTTGATCCACAAAATACACAAATAGTTTTGATCTGTCGAAGTTTTGGTGCTTCCATCTTTGATAGTATAGAAGAGAAAACTTACGAAGAAGATGTGATTTTGGGATGCCTGAACTATGAAATATGTTTGGCTATTTAAAGCCGAAAAAATTTACTGTTTTTGATTGATTATGAAAAAGTAAAGATTTACTTTTGACAAAATCGGCCAACTTTTGACTGTTTTACCAAAGATATCACCTTTCGGTGATTTATTTCCAGCTTTATCAAAACTCGAGAAAGGAAAATATATTTTATTTCCAAAACGCGTGAAAGAAAACAGCAAAATATTTTAAATGTGTATCAAGAGATTTACCTTATATCATTGTTGAACTGCCAGAAGCCTCATTTTGTAAAACAGACTGGCAAACAGGATCTTTTGCTATTATATTTTGGAGACTATAACGATTTTTGTCCTCGTTAAACTGAGCGTATAAGGAGAGAAGTTCACGTTGCACATAACCACTTGGGTGCGTCTCAAGAGTCAGTCGAATATCATCCAAAGACTCCTTACTCAGTCCACCCTTTATGAATTTGATTTTATCATCCCGATTAGTAGAAGAATATCCTACTGTTTTGCAACGAGTATCACAGTTCCAACGAGCACATTTGTAGCAACCATTCAGCCTTTTTGCTCTTCGTTTCTTTGCGAAGGTGCTTTTGCCTAAACCAGGCATGTGCTTTGGAAATGTCATAGGTAATTCACCAGATAGTCGAACCTTTGCTTCGATCAACCAGCGAACATCTTCTGAAACACCATGAGCCATCAGCAACCTCAATCTTTCGAGTCTTATTCGATAAATTTTCCTCAGATCATTCATTGGAAGACTGGAATAATACTTGCGAATGTTTGTAAGAATGATATCCATGTTTTTGATGGATCTAACCTCTTCCCAGCATGAACTATTTAAAAGCATTAAGGATCGGAGGGAATCCACGTGATATTGATTCCAGCAAGAAAGCGCGGAATAGAATAATGGAAAAGAGGGAACAAGAGTTTATGCGCCGTTTACTTTCTTGATAAAAGGAAGATTTGATGATGACGGGATTTGAGATATGGAATATTTTCTTGGATTTTGGGTACTGATATTTTGATATAATAATCAAGGTATAGAAATAATACGGGGATACGTGAAAGTGAAATAAGGACTGTATTGAATCAGGATTAATAAGTTTGTGCAAGTGAAAGGAATACCTTACGGGAAATGTTATGATATTTGAGTTAAGAATTTTAATTATTTGGGAGATATTTGTTTATTGAATTTTGCAGAAATTTTGGGTTACAAATATTGGAAAGATAAACTGATGATTATGTTGATATGTGAATAACATGTTTGGGTATATTACATAGAGAATATTCAGGTAATCGTTTTAATTATTTTGGGATATTTGGTGATAAGAAGAAATGACAAATTATTATGGTATGATATGTTAGTAAAGATTTATTGAAATTTTAGAGATATTAATACGAATATTTGAGGTCACATGATACGATGATAAATGACAAGTTACATGAATACTACAAGATATGATGAAATATCACATATGATTGGGAATTTTCATTTTGATTCAGAAGAATTTATGAGTAGACATATGTCTATTATTGATAGAAAAGTCCATGTCTTAAGAAAACAAATTGATGCATTTAGTCAAAGTCCAGTGGGTTAAATATGGTTGGGTTAAATATGGTAGCGATGATGCTACATAAGAAGAAGAAGAAGAGATTCTGATTAAGTGTTCAGAAATCATAAGATCAAGTAAGATTAATTTCGAGGACGAAATTATTTTAAGGGGGTAAGTTTGTAGCGACCAAGAATTTTTACGCGATTAATAATTATTTTAATAGAAAATCGTGTCGCTACTATTTCACCTATTTTTATTAAGTTAACGCCACGACGTATTCGTATAGCCAAATCAAGAAATAATCGAGATCGTTCGATTTTAAATTAAATTCCGAATTTCTAAAAATATTTCCATTCTCTTGATTTAAAGTATATTAAGTCCAAGTACTTAATTCAATGTTATCCCAATATTTATTTATACAAAAATTATTTTTATTATTGAAATTAAGAAAATATATGCAAGCATGAGAGGTTCCATTATATATAATAATTATGAGAATCTTAATTTAATAAATATGGAAAAGTATATGAATGGTTGATAGACTCCATTATATGTAATCATGAAGAGCATAATATTTGTATAAATATGGAAAAGTATATGAATGAATTATATACTCCATTATATATAAACATGAAGAGCATAATATTTGTATAAATATGGAAAAGTATATGAATGATTGATAAGACTCCATTATATGTAATCATGAAGAGCATAATATTTGTATAAATATGGAAAAGTATATGAATGATTTATATACTCCATTATATATAATCATGAAGAGCATAATAATTGTATAAATATGGAAAAGTATATGAATGATTGATAGACTCCATTATATATAATCATGAAGAGCATATTATTTGTATAAATATGGAAAAGTATATGAATGGTGCTTTACTTTAAGAAAATGATGTGTTAAAATTAATAGAATTGAATGATTATGTTTACAATATGCCAACTTTATACATCTATTTAAACCCATCTCTTTTACACACAACTCTACACATATACACTTATTTCCAATCTCTTGACAAAATCCACAAGTAAGAGAAATTCAAGGTGGTCAAGAAAGTTTTGGTCCATTTACTACTACACTTCATTTTAATCTTTTAAAAGGTAAGTATATCTTATGTTTTTATGAAAAGTAAGTATGTTTTTATGAAAGGTAAATACACCTTATGTTTTTATGAAAAGTAAGTATGTTTTTATGACAAGTAAGTATATCTTATGTTTTTATGAAAAGTAAGTATGTTTTTATGAAAGGTAAATATACCTTATGTTTTTATGAAAAGTAAGTATGTTTTTATGAAAGATATTACTTTATGTTTTTATGAAAAGTAAGTATGTTTTTATGAAAGGTAAATACACCTTATGTTTTTAAGAAAAGTAAGTATGTTTTTATGAAAAGTAAAATACATTATGTTTTTAAGAAAAGTAAGTATGTTGTTATGAAAAGTAAATATACCTTATGTTTTTACGAAAATGTTTGGATCATTGCTATGAAATCAATCTCACAAGATTTCTATGGGTCCCATATGATATGTTTATGATTATGCTAAGGGGACCGGAGTTTAGTAGCGCTACACATAAGAATTCTTGCCATTTAAGTTCGGTAAATTCTTGTGTCTCCCTATGTTTATGAGTATCCTATCCTATGTTATGATGAAAATGATCCATATGCTTTCAAAAGAAAATTTATGCTTGGTATACTTACTGGGATTTTATAAATCTCACTCCACGATATTTACCATTTTCAGATAATTGAAGGTTCGAGGCGGTCAACATGGAAGTGGCAAAAGTGGTTAAGATTGATGAGATAATTATGTTGAACTTTATGTAAGAAAATTATGTTCTATTTTTATTCACAAATAAAATTATGGGATTCTAATTATTCTTTTGAATAATTTTACATTACTATTTAAGTCTCGATAATATGATATGAGTCACTTTTAGTGGCACTCGAATGGAAGAGAATTCGGGTCGTCACAGTAACACTTGTACTTGATCGTATAATCTTAAATGCTACTTCGTGACACGTTAAAGTTATTGCATTACATTAAAATGCTTTTCATTCTTTTTCGTGTACATGACATGTAATGGATTTTCTTGCATGATATTACAGTCATATTCTATCTCCATTGTCTTTTGTGCCAGAGTCCAGTAACTGGATCACAATGTGACACTTGCTATCAGGGTTAATTTTCCATCTTGTTATCAGAGAGTGATTTCCCTGCTTTATATCTGGGATTAAATTCCCTACTTTTATATGCGTGCTCTGGATAATAGTTGATTTGTAATATGGGTCTCATTAAAAGTCGCGTCTTCTTGAAAATACACGCATTGGCACTAGTCTTGAATATCTTGCGCTGAACTTGGATACTTGAATATCTTGGCATCTTGCCCTAGTCTTGAGTACATTGCATTAATCTTGATTATATTGTATTGATCTTGATGTGATCTTGAATATATGGCGTAAATATTACGTGCAATAAAACATTAACACCATATTTTGCTCACTAGACAAGTGTATGATCATCCCACGACTACCTAACATTTCATGTAGACATAAAAATAAAAAGGATTGACGTGAATCTTCAGACAACGAGACAAATAATACTGCGCTAGGTGACGACCTATGAGTTGTGGATACACCGAATAAGGTTTCTTGTGTTTGAACTATGAAACTAGATATTTTATTATTAATCTATTTTTCTAAAGTATTTTAAACTGAAGATCTTTTATATTAACTATAAATACTGTAAATATTAATATAGTTATTTTTTAAATAAATGGGCTTTACTTTAGGTAACGTGATTTTGAAATCTCAATCATGCGACGTTGTTTACGTCACCTACTTATGAAAAGAAAAATAAGAATATTTTCGCAATTTGTTTTGTGCGCCAAAAGTTGGTATTAGATTTTTAAAATGTCATGAAAAATTGTCGTGCACTACAAGTGGTATCAGAGCATTATTCTCTTAAAAAAAAAAGTCATAAAATTTTGATGCGCTATAAGTGGTATCAGAACAAAGATTATAAGATTATAACTGCCTAGCACACATATATGTCTAGTCATCATCTAAAGTACTGCCAATCAAGTAAGTGATTAATTGTTATACTTGATTTAATTATGAGATTACCTAAATTTGTAAATTGATAATTGATTTGGAATAATTGATGTGTGGATTTATATTTAATTTATATTCTCAATGATAGCTGAATTGGCAGTTCAACTTAGAAAATTTAGAGTCCACAAAATAAAATAGAAATGGTATTTATATTTGTGATAAATGTGATATCTATGAACGATGATAGTCGATAGAACAAGTTTTCATTAGTTGAATCACTTGAAGGCTTATTTTCGACACTCGATTCCTTGTGTCCCTTGTGTCAATACGTAGATGATTTTAGACATTTTTGAAAAGTTTTCTTCTTACGAACTCTAATTACATGATTATACTTGTGGTATTATGTGCTCGTAAAACTTGCATAACTAGTATTTCTTCTTGTAAGCCTTCTCGTTATAATTATGTATTCATAAACTTACTTGTAAAATTACACACTCGTAAACTTAGCAATTTTTTGAATCTATCAACTTGTAGTCAAAGAACTTTTCAACAATAAATTTTTTTGAGCCGACGTCCTCTATCTTATATTTCTTTTCTAAGGACCTCACAATTCTTTTGCAAATTTTATGGAACTATACACATTGTATAGTGTGTTGTCCCATCCATTTAGAATGTAGTTTTGTATAAGAAGCCAGAATACTTCCACACTTCCAAAGCAATTAGAGACTCCCTATTGTTTGTTCTTCTTGAACTATTGTAGCATCTTCAATGTAAAAATAAAAAATGAAAAAATCCCAAGTTCAATGTTGCTAGGTAGAAAAAAATCTTTTGTTGTTATCTTTTGAAGTCAACTCCACTGAATTTTTCAGGCTTTTCTCCATGTGGAACATGATTTGATTGAACTTGAACAACCATATGAAGAACCGTAGCATTTGTACCACTTGTTAGGGGGACAACATTAGTCACATTGGGAGCAACGTTAGTCTCATTATCATCCATTTATGTTTTAAAAAATAGAAGATAAACATTAATTTATAACAATGATAATTCAAATTAATTGTTATGAATAACTACTTAGTGAATCATATGAAGATTATTTCGATATGGCAAAAAACTAACTTAATTTAGTGCAACAAATCCCACGTGCATTTGATGATTAATTTTGCATTTTATATATATATATATATATATATATATATATATATATATATATATATATATATATATATATTATAAAACAACTAGATTATACTTATAGAAAGAAAATCTATAACAAGATTATTTTTTAAGTTAGAATATAACATGCACAATAAAAGAAATTACCTTTAAGATTTTTGGGATCGACTGTTGGTGAGTGGTTATTGTGCAATATATTTGATAACAAATGAAAAATAAAATCAAATAAATGATGTACTTGAATTGGAAACAAGAAAACAAATATAAAATGATGGATCAAAGCAAGAGTTTGACTCTTGTTCGCTAAAAAGTGTGTACCGCAAGCGCACGGATCGCGTACAAGTAATAAATTGTACTTTTTGAGTCCGAGTTGTCGATCCCACGAGAATGTGTACTCTAATTAATTTAATCTTAACAAATAAAACACACAATTAAAGATGGATTTTGGAAAATTCTAAATTAAATAAACTAATTTGAAACTAAATTAAAATAAGGAAAATGAACGATAAAATAGTTGAGATTCATGATTTCACTTAACTCTCGCTAAGTAATTTCTCAACACATGTAAATTAATAAATTACACATTTACAATGTTAGATACGATTTTTCTCTCGAGTGAAATTAACTATAATCAATTGGTTTAACCTACTATATCTCTATGTCGATTAAAGCTCAATTAATTGCATTAACTCTTTGTGAAAATAACTCAATAGATCATTTAGGGTTTAAGGTATATCTCTATCCTTAACAAGAACCTAGAGCATTTGTTATTTGGTCTAAAATGCACAACATCTCTCGATTATCATACACTTCACAAAAATATATTTGATGGTCAATCAAATATATGGAATAATCACAATAACAAACACACATGAAATAAACTCAAAATTAATAAAATAACAATAAAATTACTTAAACTAAGTTAAGCTGCATAAATCATCCCAACATAAAACAACTAGCACATTATATAAATATTCTACAAAAGATAAAGTTTATGGAAATACATCACAAAGTATAGTAATTAAAGATAAAAATACAAGATAAGTGAAATACAACACTTCCCTTGATTTTTTTGCTCCAAGAATTATTTGAACTTTGTTTTGTATTTCCACTTTACTTCTTGATTCTTTAATCCAATGGGTACTAGCAACTTGAAATAAAAAACTAAACTATAAACTAAATTACAAACTAAAACAAAAATAAAGAAAAGAAAAGTGATAAAGAGACTAGGTTTTGGAGAGAAATATTGTGATTTGGGTGTTAAGAAGTGGGAGTATAAATACTTTAAAAAATCAGACCTAAAAACTCCGAAAAACGAGTCCAAATTTTACCCAAACACGCACTTAGGTGAAAATAATAAAATCAGAAATAAAAAACAGGTTTGGGCCGAAATTGGCCCACGCGATCGGGTGGGCAATTGAAAAATCAACTGCGTAATTATGCTGGGCACTCAAAGAGCACCCAGCAAATCACTATGCTGAGCACCCAGCAAATCAGGCCATGCCGCCATATATATAAATATATATTATAATATTATTTTTTTTGTCTTTTTCTTCTTTTCCTTTTATTTCTTTTTCTTTTGAACAATTTGCAACCCAAGTCCCTCATTTTCTAGTATTCTTCAATTTAATCCTCGAATTTTGAATTTTATTACAAATATGCCCCTGAAAATTTTGCATCTCTACTCCTCCAACTTTTTGAGATGTTGCATGAGTTCTCAAACTTTTGATTTTTTTTCAATTAGGTCCTTGAACATCAAATTTGCTCCTCCTTTCTCTCAATTGCTCTCCAATCTTGTCTATTTTCTTTCCTATTGAGGTTGTACCTAATTGTACAATATAAACACAAGTTATAAATAGAAATTCGCTCAATTTGTTAATTAAATTGTCGATTTAAAAGCAAAATAAATGTGTAAAACACACTTATCACACCCCCCAGATTTGAGCTTTTGCTCGTCTCGAGCAAAATTATCTACTAGTGTACTTAACTAACATGGAATATAGATAAACAATGTTAGATAATTTGCAATTACTAATGAGTGTAAAATTGTATAATCAATTCAAAAGTATGCTTCCAAATAATGCTACCAAAAATATGTTTAGCTTATCCGATGTTCGATCGATGTTTATGTGTGCATAGCCACTTTCAATTGTTAATTAAGTTTCGAGAATATTGATGACTAAAGAGGTTTCAAGTCAAAACTAACCCACCATTAGTGGTCAATTCTTTCCTTTGCCACTCCGACATTCATCCCCAATAAATATTTTTTTTATATCTCGGGATGCAATTCTAGAGGGTACTCCCAAATCACTCATTTCTTTTTCCACTCTAGTTTGAGTGTGTTTTACCGACAATATCGACAATCTAGAAATGAAGTAATCTCCACTAAATGAGTGCTTCGACATTCAAGTTTATACTAAGCAATTCAAACTCACTATTAATTTAAGCCCTTATGCATGTACAAATGCATGATTTCTAAAAACTAACATGATGATTGCTCGTGACTTCCTCACCCTTAAACTTTCTAATTGACCCATGTAGTGAGCTTCAGGTCGGTGACTCCCAAGTTTCAAACTTAAGGCACCAAGTTTCTAGATAATCCTACGGGCTTAATCACTCGAATTAAAAAGGCTTCGAGATAGGGTAATCCAATTCAAAAATTAAAATGGACTTAGAACTTTAGCATACTGTCATTACTTAGCTTAGACTTGGCGAAATACACTCCACGTAAAATTTATTTCTAATATGCATGGAATCACCACACGTCTAGACCGTCTCCTTCACCGGGTCGACCGCCCCCAAACTTGCCTTACATTAGGATCAAGAGATTTTAGAACATTAGGAAAAATTGGATAGGTTGATAAAAAAATTAAAATACAAGCTCACAACCTAATTCTTCTACTCCATTAACCTATTCACCCTTCAACAATTCCAAAACTTACCAACAATTAATCAAGACTATTGTGTTCAATGTAATTAAGATCTTGCATAGATAAGCATTTTATAGAAAATGGGCACAAGTGGCATATTGCCCATAAATCATGAATCAATAAAAATTTTAAACATTAAGTAATCCTGGCCAGCAAGGCTATCTAAGATGTCAACACACAATAAGAAATCACCCCCAAACTTGAAATGCACATTGTCCTCAATGTGTAAAATAAAATTAAAGTAAGAGGAAAGAAGTTACTAGACATCCCAAGAAGTGGTAGGGGCACTCATAAGTAGCCTTGGACATGTGAAATCACATTTCCAAGTACCAACAATTCACCCCCAAACTTGTATTTAAGCCTCCAATCGATCGAGCACAATTTTCTCCAATGAGGCATTTCACCGTATACCTTGTGAGCATCCTATGAAAACACAAGAAAAGAGCATATATTAATTGGTAAATGACCCAAAAATTTAAATCACATTCAACATCTCAATTCTAACTCATAAATCCAATATAATTTGCCCATCTACCTCAACATTAGATCACACTCGAAGATAAAATACAATACGCGCCATATGATTTTAAAATGAGGGTTAAGCAAATATTTGACTTTGAAAGTTTGATATGAGTGTATGCTAGAAGTAAATGAGAATGTATTGGAGCTATTTCACATTACCCAACTTGAGAAAAATAAATATGGAAGATAGAGACTTGGCCTAACGAACTTATTTGCAAGAAAGTAAATAATATGCATAAAAAAAAAAAAAAAAAGTGAGTAAAGGATAGAGAATGGGTTGCCTCCCATTAAGCGCTTATTTTAAATTCATTAGCTCGACTCTCCACATAAGCACTTCATGGCACTCGAAACATAGCTTTTGATGTCTTGCCCATTTTACTTCTTTTGGCTTTGTTCCACTCTTCATTTGATCTAAACACTTGCACCTTGCCCCTTCCAATGTCATGGGACTTGCCTATTCCATCCAATTCAAACTCAACTAAATAGACTTGCACCTCCTCAAGTGGCTTAATCACAAATTCTATTATTGGACAATCAATGAAGTTGAGAAAATTTGATTTGATCTCTTCCTCATTAATTGCCACTTCCTCATGTGATTCTTGTGTGATTAAATTGTCATTCTCTTCAAGCTCATATTCATTAGTTGATGCCTCCTCGGATTGAATGACCAATCCAAAATTTGAATCAATGGGCAATGACAAGTTTTTCCTATTAATCCTCAAGAGTAGATGATAAGTGTATTTTATACACTTATTTCTTTATTAAAAGTAGTATTTAATTCGTTTGTTTAAGAATATTTGTTATTTATTTTGTTATTATTTGTTTTATTTCAGAAGGTACCCCAAAGTCGAGAAAACAATGAAATTGAAGCTAAAATCAAGAAAGTGGATGATAAAAGTGTCAAAGTGTGAAAATCAAGAATAGTTGCAGTTAATCAAAGGGCCATTTAGAAGAAAATTGAAGAAGAAATCAATTTTGGAAGAAAACAGAAAATTAGGGACTCAATTGCAACAATCGGAAGATGGAGGACCAGCTGTGCAATAAAAGGATGAGGACCAAATTGCTGAAATTTAAAGAAGAAAATTGTTCCTGCCGGTATAACCGTGCGGCCGCACGGTTGAAAAAGCATGCGGTCACACGGATTGAAAAAATGGCGACTGAAGGTTGGCTTTTCGAGGCTGCGACCGCAAAAATTCCTAGACTGGACCTCAGCTGGGCTTTTTGCGCGAATTTTAGCCAAATTCTCATATTTTTTTTTACCTAGACTCCGTGAACATCTATAAATAAGAGACTTAGGACATGAAATTAGTGGTTCCAAACTGGTCAAAAGTGATCACGAAGGGCTGTCGAACTTTCAAGGAACCAACTGGCGCATGATTGAAGACTCTTCTACAACATGGTGAAAAGGGTAATGAACTCCAATTATCATAGTTGTAATTTATCTTTTATCATGTTTTTAGGCTAGAAATCTTGTGTTAGAATTGTGATGAAGTTTTAACTATTTGATTCCATGTTTTTACCAATTATTTAATATATGCAGTATATGGGTTTGATGCAATTAAATAAGTACATTTATTATTATGCAATTGTTTGGCCAGCTTTTGTATAATTGTCTTTATGATTTTCTATGTTCGAAAGAGTAGAATTTCATTAGAAGCTATTTAATTGCCACAAAGTCCGATAGGGGATAGAAATATACCCATATACTTTGTGTTATCCTATATAGTGTTCATTGACCTTTAATGTTTTTCTAATTGGTTAATTGTCATAAAAATATAGTCAATTAACATTTAGAGATATGTTTTTATGCATCGCTCGAAAGAGGACTTAAAACATTTTAGGAACATGGATATTCAAAACCCCATAAGTTGTATTTAAATGATTTGGTCAAATACATGGATGATTTGGTTAAAATGGATTCATAATTCTAACGCGTTTGCTTTTATAAGTTTTAACAAATCAAATTTTCTTATTGTTCCTTAAGTTTAATTTTTAATCTATTTTTCAAAATCAAAATTTTCAAATCCTAAGCTTTTCTTGTTCCAGTTAAGGGAATAGTCTAAAATACAATTTAAAACAATCTCTGTGGGATCGATACTTGGACTCACGTCCACTTTATTACTTACGCGAACCGTGCACTTGCGGAGTGATCCGTGGATTATACTTCACATTCGAAATCCTTCCCAATACATGGCATCCCCCATAGGTATATCATCTTCATCCAATTTGGTAAGCTCATTGTAATACTTTGCAAGTACCTTCTCATTCAACAGTGGAGGACCATTTCCTATAGGAGTGATGTCCTCATCCCAATCATCCGGTACACAATCCCCCAAAAGCATGTAACTTACATCCAATGTGTCAATTGCTTGTTTTCAGCATTTCAAATATTGTCTAAACTCAATAAGTTTCATGTAAGAAAACTATTCCCCGAATACAAGCATTATCCATTACAATGCATCTTATAACAAATTTCACAACTTGAATATTCTTCAAGTATGTAATATGTATTCATCACCCATGTTGAGGTTGTTCATTGCAATTCCTTTCATATTTTGTCAATGTTAGAATTAAATATGCATATAAAGAAAAACAAACACAAGAAAGATTAGAATTGTAATGGTTAACCAAAAGTAACAAAATAAAACATAAAACAAAAATAATTACAAATTGTTAAAAATAAAATTAACTAAAGTAATAATCAAAGTAAAAACATTCCCCGGCAATGGCACCAAAAACTTGTTCGCTAAAATAGTGTACCGCAAGTGTACGAGTCGCGTACAAGTAATAAAGTGGACTTTTTGAGTCCGGGTTGTCGATCACACAAGGAATGTATATTCTATTATACTCTAATTAATTTAATCTTAACAAATAAAACTCACATTTAAAGATGAATTTTGGAAAATAACTAGAAATCTACTAAAAGGGAAAATATAAAAATTAATTGAAAATCTTTGAGAAAAACATGGTTGGGATTCATGGTTTCATTTAACCGTCGCCTAATTAATTTCTCAACATGAAAATTAACAAATTACTCATTTACAATGTTAAACCCGATTTTTCAAGTTTAGCTAATTACCTCTCTCGAGTGAAATTAACCATAATCAATTAGTTTAACCTACTATATCTTTATGTCGATTAAAACTCAATCAATTGCATTAACTCTTTGTGAAAATAGCTCATTGGATCACCTAGGGATGAGAGTATATCTCAATCTCCTAAATTAATAATTAGGGCATTTGTTATTTGGTCTAAAATGCACAATATCTCTCGATCATCTTACACTCTACAAATCACATATTTGGTAGTCAATCAAACACATAGTATAATCTCAATAGCAAACACACATGAAATAAGCATTTAATCATCAAATAGAAAATATTGAAATTAATCCAAGTTAGGTTAAATTACTACCATAAATTTCAACACAATAAATTAGTACATGTTATATAAATAATACAAAGGAGAATATTTATAACAATAAATCACAAATATGGCAAAACAAATGAGAAAATACAAAGTTTTCGATGAAACCCTTTTTGAAGCTTGGCTATAATTTTCCCAAATATTTCTCCACCTTAAATGTATTCCCCTTATGCTCTTGATTAGTTTCCCAAAAGATTATCAAGAAGTTGAAAAAAGGAAATAAAAAAAAGGAAATAAAATAAAATAAAATAAAACAATGAAAAGAAAGGAAAGGAAAGAAGGAAGACTAGTTTCGGCCAGCAATAAGACAGGAAGAAGACGTCCCAGCTGTGCCCAAAATCTGATTTTTATTCCAAAGTTACGAGAAATTACACCATTGGTCCTTGGATGTTTGAAAGTTGAGCAAAATAGTCTCAACCACTTGTTTTTCTCTTAATTGATGTGTCCAAGCACAAAAAGTCTGTGAAAAAGTGATAAAACAGATTTTAACATGTTTCCAAGTCCCTCAACTTTGATTTTGTATCCCAAGTCCTCAACTTTTGACATTTGTGCATTTTGGTCCCCAACTTCACTTTTTGTATTCTTTTGAGCTCTTTTCACTCCCTTTTGACAAATTCTCTTTCATTTTGTGATTTTGACCCTGAAATACTTGCACAGTAGGTCCTCCAACCTTTTGAGATGTTGCGATTGAGACCCCAAACTTTTAATTTCTTTTAGTTAGGTCCTTGGACATCAAATTTGTTCTTCTTTTAGCTCAATTGCTCTTCAATCTTGTCCATTTTCTTTCCAATTGAGTTTGTACCTAATTGTTCAAGATAAATACAATATATAAGTAGATATTTGTTCAATTTGTCAATTAAAGTGCTAATTTAGGAACTAAATAGGTGTGTAAAGCACACTTATCAACTCTCTTTCTTTAAGATGTAATTGCCACGCCTAGGTGCTGACGGAGGTAAATGCCTCCCATGATACAACGATCAACTTCATTCAGTGGCAGTAATACAAAATCGAAAGGACAACGAGTCCAAAGTGTTTTATACTCTCTTTAATGTAATGACTTTTTTAAGAATGCAATGAGTTTTTCAAAGTGCTTATGCAATGCACAATGAAGTATGAATGAATAAAACAGTCTAGGGGGTCCAATTTATATATATTGAAGTGTTGTGGCAGGAAAGACACGCCTCAAGAATCAACATGTTCCTGAGAAGTCATGACAATGTGCGCTCGAGCGGTTTTCACACACAACTCGAAGGTTGCTCGAGGGGTTATTCTTGAGACGGACAGCTCGAATATCGCTCAATCGGTCAACATATACTTGATATATTCCAAATTAAAATTCAATAATTATTTACTTAATTTCTCTAAAAAGACTATACATAAGCTAGTCCCTTGTCCCACGACCCACGACCTCTTCCTGTGTGCGTGCCGGATGGAGGCTGCGATGCGCGTGTTGGCTTTTGACTATTAAACCCAATAGGTTCTATGTCATCTTCCCTTCAAAAACTATTGGTACCCCTGGGGGCAAGTCCAAGTCTCTAAGTTGAAGGGTATAAACTAGCTTTTTTTTCATATGTGAGATAACATACACATTATTCCAAGTAATTAATTTCAACATCACCACTTTAACAATCAATTTCTCATTCATCCGATAATTGTTTTAAGAATCCAAATAGGGAAAATTAGGCAAGTACCTAATTGTAATGTGTCGTAATTGAAAAATACCGAAATTTCATATAATTCATAATATTACACGATTTCATTTGAAAAGTTTAGAAAAATACTGGAATTGATAAAAGATAATGAATTAATAGATAATTGTAATTAAATATGATAATCTTTTAGTTAGGATCACGTTACCTATAATTTAGAAAAATTAAAATAGGAATTTCTTCTCCCATAATAGCACCAGCGAGCTTTCTTCTCCAATTTTTCCTACATGGCTTCCACGATAGTGACATCATCAATTCCGGCCACTGTTGATCCGGTCTACATATTTTCAGCCATTCCCACAGTATTGGCATCATCAATTCCGACCAATTCCATTGTCATCAATTTGTCTCTAGCAATATTTTCGGTAATTAAATCATTTCATTTGACTTTGCTATGTAGTTTCATCTTCAACTGTAATTCTCCGGCTCCTATATTGTATGTAATCTCTGGCTCCTGTACTGTATGTAATCTTCGGCTACTGAATTATAAGTATGGCGACATATTACACAACTCCGACTTCGTAATGTTATGTTAACGAACTGTAATTTCTATGGGATTGGAAAGAACGAAAATTGCACCGGATTTACTTTACGCACATTCGCGAAAAAGATCAAGTAAAATGGGTGAGAACTACTGTGTTGTATCATGTATGTTATTACGGCCTATGTAACGTCTTGTAACGTTGATAATGTATTGTTACATTATTTGTAATAATTACGTTTCATTTAGTATTCGGGGGAAGGAAATAATACATGTGTATCTTCGTTCCAAATGAATATTACAATGCATGTGATAAAAGTTTATAACGTATTTTCATGTTATAATAGATTCAACCACTTTGTAATGTTGCTGTGAAATTACCTGCATTCCATATTTGTGTAACGTTGTGTAAGAATTTTTTATGTTTGCCAAATATTATGATGTAATGAAATGTATTTATTACAGTTTGTGTAATAAATACATTTAGTTTGGGATTCGAGGGGAGTTAACATTACACTGCCTTAATTTCTTTCTTTATAATATTACAATGCCTGTAATACTTGGAGTAGTTATTATTATATAATATCAATCTTGTAATTTTTATGTTACTCTAACTCACACTAACATTCTTCTCATTTTTCAGGTATGGACTCGATCAACGTGTTCATTAATTATGGGGGAGATGTGGAATGATCTTACTGAATACACCGAAAATCAAGTGGCTGAATTGATTGTTCCCTTTAGTATTACATACACAACACTAAAGCGTAAGATTGTTGAGTGCCTAAAGTTGAAATGCACAATAGATGAAGTCAGACTATGATATCGGGGTGGATAGTAATATGGCGCCAATGGACATAATGGATGATGAGATATCTGTAGAACTTATTTCCAAGCTTAATAATTTCTTTTTATTTTTTTGCCAGCAAAAAGGTGCATGAATTGTGTGATTGATGTAGTACAAGTTCGCTGGAACATCATGTATTTTTTGCATGTAATGCCATGTAATGTTATGTAAGGTGAAATGTATTGTCATGTAATGCAACCTGTATAGTCATGTAATGTCTTGTGCTGTAATACAACTTATCTCCAATTAATTGTTGTTATGTCATGAAATTATATGATGCATATGTTCAATGGAATGCAAGAAATATAATCAAAATCCCTCAATTGAAACGCTGTAATGTCATGTAATCTGAAGATGCATTGGTATAATAGTATGTAATAACCCGTAAGAAACAACTTAATAACATCCAAAAACACCTAAATAGCTCAAACACTTAGAAATCAGCACTTATTAATGATACCACAGACACAAATACTAAATAACAAAACATTACCAACCAATAAATTAAAATTGCAAAATGAATTTATATTATCAACATTGAATCAAGTAATATTTTCGTCTTAACCTATGCAAAAAGTAATTTACTCCATTACATAATAAAAAAACTAATATTTTCTATCTGATTCTAACTCAACCCCTCGTTCTCCGACGCTTGAATACATGCCCCTCGACTCCCTGTAGTGATCTACCATACTTAAATAGTTGAGTGCCCAATATCAATCTTGCCTTATGCACTGGAAATCATATTGGCATTTCCCTAAACCTTCCATTGATTAGGTACTCCGCATATTTAATCGCAAATACACCACAATCATACATGTAATATTAAAAATGTGTTAAGAGAGTCTTGCATATGTAGTTCAAATTCTTTAAGTACATTTAAACAAAATTACAAGCACACACAAATACATTCTACTTCGTCGCAATGAAAGTTTGAAAATCTTATTTCTAACCAATGTGTGTAGTGAGATATTGAGTGCATCAGTCATATCTCATATAATAAAACCAATAATCATCTATTAAGCAAAAACTTTTTAATTTTGTGTGATATGTAATGTGGTGTAATATTTATCCTCAAAGGCAAGTCTTCATGTAGAAATCAAAACCACAATAAATTCGACACAATTTCTAACAGAATAACATTATGCAAGGATATTCCAACCCTTGACCATTTAAAACCAATTTATTAGCAAGCAAAAATTGTCAGAAATTAAACATTATGCAAGGACATTCAAAGTGTGCATTACAACATAAAACAATATATACATAGAAACAATACAAATCCCTCCAGGAAAATACGTATGAAACATCATCTGTCATTATTACTGAAACAACTACATATCTAATGGGGATGGGGAATACAAACATTGACATTGGATTAATTTACAAGTGAAACATACATAACCTATTAAGCAGCAATTTTGTCCATACATTATCAAATATACATAGAAACAATACAAATCACTTCAGGAAAATACCAATGAAACATCATCTGCCATCGTTACTCAAACAACCACATATCTAGTTGGGATGGGGAATACAAACATTGACATTGGATTAATTTACAAGTGAAATATACATAACCTATTAAGCAGCAATTTTGTCCATACATTACGTGAGTTGTAATGAGGTGTAATTTCTTCATTGAGTCACATGCAATCAATCTTCAACGGGTAAAACATGAAAAAAAAACAATTTCAGAAGAACTTACCCTCGGAGTAGAGATAGGAAGTAACTGGACAAACCCTTCCTTGTCTGGTCGGGGTTCGACTTGGTGGCACTAGCGACTTTGGACGGTGATCCAACCGAAGCAACCTCATAATGTTGTCCAACATGGTCTTTTGACTTCAATGGATATGTTTGGGGTGTTCACCACCATCGATTTCAAAAATTTCTCCGAAGGTATATTGCGAGATTTCAAATGTTGAGTGGCGGATTGGAGTGGAGGACCCAAATTCGAGATCTTTGATAACCTAAAATAATGGGTATTTCGAATTTGGGCGTGATTTTCGCAAATTGATAGAATATATTTGCTTGGATTCAGAATTGATACAGGATAAACAAGGAAATAGGGAGAGTGTGGTTTCAAAGAGAGAGAACACGATTATTTCGCTTTGAAGAGAGAGAGAGATAATAAAAGTGAAAATCTCGTATAAATCTAAACAGTATAGATTTTTGGTGTTTTTCTAAAGTGTAATGAAGTATCTAGTGTAAGGCCTAATTTTTCCATCCAAATATACTATGATCATCTACTCATAAAATAGAGTATGTTTGACTCCTCATCCGTACAAAACGGATATTGGGACCCACCTGAATATTTGGTTAACGTTGACCTAATTCCAACCTATTTCCAGCGTTGTGGATATAGATGGCGGTGATCACAAACATTTAATTACCACTATTTGATTTAGTAAAAAATACAAATTTTAGTAGATTTATATAAAATATGATGAAGCGTGTAATTAAAAAGTAGTTGATTTTATGAATGTGTGATTGAGAATGAATTCTTAAAAAATAAGATTAAATACGGATTAAGTAGTCGAGCGAGGTGGACATGAAGGTGATGGTTGCTCATGGTGGGGGAATTTTAGCAGGGTGTGTTCGAGTTTGGTTAGGTGTCGTAAGGAAGAAGAGGGTGTGGTTTTAGGGATCTTTTTGTAAAAATAATAAAAACAAAAGAAGATGATATATACCACATAGTGAATAAAATTCATTGAAAGTATGTTTGCAATTTCAAAATATATGAAAGCGGAGGCGTTAACTTCCCTGATTTCTTTTACAGAGTACATGACTCGTTTATTAAAAGATCTCTACTCTTTATAACATTCTTTTGTACATAAAACCACACTTCATATCATTTTCCTGTTGGGACCATGGATATCAATTTGATTAATTAGACTCTACACTAGTTACTTCAATCATTCTTAGATAAATACATTGTTCAGAAACAATTTAGAAAAATACTGGATTCTATGAGAGAGTGTCTATTATTTGATTGACCTCGTTAATTATGGAACATATTATTTAAGAATGTAGTTACCATTTATTTAGGAGATTAAATTCAGGGTGTGATTATCTTTAAAGTCAACTAATAATATGAAAATTACAATTATTAAATTAGTTTAATAATATGGGAAGTCGTCTTCTATATCGTGATATTATGATAATTTTAATAACGATTACGATACTTTAATGAATATTACATTAAATGCAATATTCATATTATATGTGTAATAAACATTACAATATGTTTAATGAATATTACATTTTCTGGGAAATTGATCAGATTCGTAGAGTGAGAATAAAAACAATTTACATGCATTGTAATAATTCGTGAACTGTGTATTACATGCACTGTAATATTGAGGAAACAATAGTGTATTGTGACAACACATTAAATGCATTATAATTTCAATGAACTGAATGTCAAATACATTGTAATGTAATGTTATACCGTTGTAATGTTACACAATCTATAATAATGTAATTAAAATAAATAATGTGTCGTGTGATGAGATTACAGGATTCAGATTCTTACATGTCATTATTATAAATCAACATGAGACTTACATGCAATGTAATGTAATTAAATCTAACGCCCTTCATAATATCCTACACGCAATGTATAATTTTACTATTGTGCTGCAATTACATGCCCTATAAGATTACAAAGGACTTTGTATTATATTACAATTAATCATGATGTTATTTTGAATGCATGAACTTTTCACTTTTCAGTACTCAATCATGATTTTATTCCATTTTGGATATCTGTCCAAATTGCAAAGATCTTTGGAGATTTGCAATTGCCTAATTTAATCTTCTAAACAAATGTTAACAACTTTACTAAAATAAAAGATTCCTATTTAATGAGGTCAATTAAATATTACACACCCTCTCATAAGAATTTGGTATTTTTCTAAAGTCATGGAATGAAATCCAGTAATATTACGAATAGTATGAAATCAAGTATTTTTCAATTACATTACATCTAGATATAGTTATGTAAGTCTCCCATATCAATTTATCAAATCCCAAGCCCAAATCCCCAGGCCCAAGTGAGGTTCCAACCCAAATCAATTGGTAATGGGTGGAATAGCCCACTTGGATTATATGGTGGTTAATCTTCCAACTCACAACTGATGTGGGATTGTTTCCATTCTCAACAATCCCTTCCTCAAACAAAGCCCACGAGGTACTCCTAGCTCATTTAACCTTTCCTTAAGATAAATCCCGTCATCTCCTCATTCCCAGGGAGATCACCTTTCATTGAGATAATCCACCATAGTCACAGCACACTTTGTTACCATGGATCTACTATCTCGTAAGAAAACACGATAATTCTTCATCTTGTGGCTATCATCTCGATTCATCTACTATTGTTTGGAGAGTCTCGTTCATCCACTAGGTCGTGCATCTACTAAACAATCTTTTCGACTATGATACCACTTGTTGGAACCATGGATATCAATTTATCTAGTCCCAGGCCCAAACCCCCAAGCACACGTGAGGTTCCAATCCAAACCAATTGGTAATGGGTGGAGTAGCTCACTTGAGTTATATGATAGTTAATCTTCCAACTCACAACCGATGTTGGATTGTTTGCATTCCCAACATTTTCCCCCTCTTTCATCTCATAACTAGTTGTCTGCTCGTGCGATGCATGGAATATATAATTTTTAAATCATAATTTTGAAAATATCTTGATTCAATCATATCAAATAAAAAACATAATTTCAATAAGATTTCAATAAAAAATGTTATTGAATTTGAAACTTTAAAAAAGACAAAAATATTCAAAATAAAAAATGATACATGTAAACTAAGTATACAACGCCACTCAAAATTTGGTACTCGTTTAAATTTTTTATATACATTTTTTTGACTTTTAATTACGTTTTTTATCTGAAAATTTGTCCACCTCATCACCTATTCCCTTTTAATATGTTATAATTTTTTATTAACTATATTTTTTAATGTGTTGCTTGCATATATTTTATTTAAAATCCAATTTATTAATTAATATATTTTATTTTTCTTTTTTTTAAACATGCCAATTTTTGTCAAAATAATGAAATGATAAAGCCTCCCTTTGATAATAATGTTTTGTTTAAAAATTTGTTTATTTATAATTTTGAAATAAAAAGTAGTGGCTGAAAATTGGAGAGAGAAAATACGTGTATTTAAAAAGTTGACAGAAAATAATTAATTATTTTTGTAACATGCGTATTAAAGAACCTACTCATTTGTTGACATATTAGAAAGTAAAATTTCAATAATTCTACTTATTTATTTTCAAAATATATTAATTCAATTTTTTTCATTTCTAACTTAACAAATTTATGTAGCATATATTTATTTATTTTAAATTATATTAATCCAAAATTTTCATTTTCAATATAACACATTTACATAGATATGATATGACATTTATTTATGTTTAAATATATTAATCCAATTTTTTCATTTCATACATAACACATGTTATTGAATTTGAAATTTAAAAAAAAAAAAAAAAAACTAATCAAAATAAAAAATTCTGCATATACACTCAATGTACCGTGTCACTCAAAGTTTGGTACTTAATTAAATTTTTTATATAAAATTTCTTTTGACTTTATTTACGTTTTTTCTCAAAAAATTTGCCCACCTTAGCACCTATTTTCCTTTTAATATGTTATAATTTTTAATTAACTTTATTTTTTAATATGTTGTTTACATATATTTTATTTTTCCTTATTTTTTAGACATACCAATTTTTGTTTAAATGATTAAATTTTTTACCAATTTATCATTGGTGGTAAAATGTTGATAGCAAATAATTCATTATTTTTGCAATATACTTATTGAAGAACCTATTCATTTATTGACATATTATGAAGTAAAATTTCAATGATTTTATTTATTTATTTTCAAAATTTCCATTTCTTACTTAACAAATTTATATAGCATGTATTTATTTATTTTCAAATATATTAATCCAGAATTTTCATTTTCAATGTAACACATTTACATATATATAATATTTATTTATGTTCAAATATATTAATCCAATTTTTTCATTTCATACATAACACATTTACATATATATCACATTATTTATTTTCAAATATGTTAATCTATTTTTTCTCATTTTCAATGTAACATATTTACACATAGTACATTTATTACAACTCTTACTAAATATGTAATAAATAATAATTTTTCCTACAAAAAATATTTATCTTTTATTTATTTATTTATTTTTATATATTATAAGTAGAAGAGAGAATCATTAAATGACATTTTCCCTCCAAAATGATTCTCTCTCCTCACTTCTACTTTTATATATACTAGTATCACACCCGTGCGTTACACAAAAGAATAATATGAAATGATTTTACTGTAAATATCATTACAAAATCAAAAAAATTGAACATATAATTTGCTTTGATTAATGATACAAACTGTCAACGAATGCCCAAAATAAAAATAAATTACAATTCTCATCAATTTTGGAAAACCTCTTTAAATAATACATTGTTTGTATAGTTTGTAGTTGCTCACACCCGTGTGATACACGAAAGTTTCTATAAACAAAACATATTTAAAAAATTGCTCAAATTTAAATAAAATAATGCAATTTTTCAAATATATGTTGTTTAGAATAAATAAAAAATTTCATCCAAAACTAAACAAATGTTGAAGATCAATCTTGCAATTAACCTATGGTGTAAATTTAAAAAAAAAAAGTGTTGTATGAATATAATTACCTAAATATAATTAGATTGATTTTCAAAATATGAAAAACTTGTACAATGGAATGACTCACCGGTGTTAAAACAATTACAAATTTGGATGGATTAATGAGTGATGTAAATGAAACAGGATATAAATAAATGTTATGGCAACAATTATTTCTTGTAGGATCCATTAAAATTGCTTGGGAAAAAAATTATAGAATACGAAGAGACGACTATTAGCATTCAATACATGCAGTCAAGTGCCTATTCACAGAGAAAAACTTGTGTAGGGTGGTCATACCATCCCGTCCAATTAGAAAGGCACAAGTGTCTTTTTAACATTAAAAAATTAATTGAAATTTATTTCACATGGTTGGCCGCAAAGAAAATGAAAAAACATTCCAAAAGTTGACAAAATTTACATTTATGCCATTCTACATTAAAACATAAATTAACTTACAATTTCAAAGGGAAAAAAACTTACAATTTACCGACATGCTTGCTTCGGGAAAAAATAAAATTAAAAAACTTACAATTTACCGACAGGCTTGCTTCGAGAAAAAAAAAAACTACAAATATGCTTCAAGACGTCAATAAGTCCTTGTTTGGTACCCAATATTCAAAATCTCAATTTTTCTCAAAACGTATTTTCATTCATACATTCTGTCAATAAAATAATCTATGTATAATCTAAAAAAAGTTCCTTATTTTTTAACTATATATTCTCCAAAAATTTACTATTATGATCCACATTATTTGAAATATTGAATCTCAATATTTTAATAAAATTTAATGAGTATGATTGAAAATTTGTGGGGTGAATGAAATATGTGATTAAAATTATTTGTTGATTTTTAACTTAAATCAAAATCTTTAAATTGGAAAATCAGGGTGAGAAATTAAGATTATTTTAAAATCCAAATAATCTTCATTTCCTACCACTGGGAAATTACAATTAAATAATATGCAATACCAAAAATATAATGATTCACTAAACATCGAACTTATATGTCACACGTTTCATCATTTAGCAAGTGTTTGATAAACAAAATAAACTGATTTATAAATCAATTTATTTTACTACACAATTTTTCAAACCACTTTTTAATCACACACACATTCTCTCTTCAATTTTCAATCACTAATTTTTACCTCAGAATCATAAATAAATAAGTTTATAAACTACACAATGTTACCAAACAAATTTAGAGAAATCATTCGACATTTAATGACAAATGGGTATAACAACAGTAGAAAAATTAAAGAAAATTGCTTAACTCCAAATCACGATTCAAAAAATTAGAAGAGCTAAACTCACATATAATAATAATAATAATAATAATAATAATAATAATAATAATAATAATAATAATAATAATAATAATAATATTGAGATCAATTATTTCAAATAATGCGATTTATAATAATAAATTTCGAAAGAATGTGTGGCTAAAATGCAAAGATTTTTTTAGTTTTCGTGTAAATTATTTTTATTCTTAGAATGTATGATTAAAAATGAGTTTTGAAAAAAAATGAGATTTTTGAATAATGAACAGATAGCTTTTCCATAGCTTTTCATGACCATATTGATCTTCAAAAGAGCTGAATTCTTAATATATAATTGATCATACTGTGAACTTTAACGTATCAAAAGATGGGTCGGGAAAATTTATGTTTTTCAAGGCGATGTAAAGGCTTGAATGTGTGTGGTCGACCAATTTTGAAAATTCAAAATTTTGCTTTAACTTTAGTTTGAGGGTGTGGAACTGAACTTCCATTATTTCTTATTGATGTTTATGGCTTCTAATGTTACTTACCTCTTATTTGCAAGGTAAATATCAATTAAGACACATTCAATCAAGTTGGGCAAAGCAAGAAAAGGGTCAAATTCATCCAACGTCATTTCAAATTGAAGCATCAAGGCAACAAAGCATTTCCATTTCACCTGGGAAGTTCTCGTTCTCTCTGTTTTGTCTACTTTTTACATTTTTTTTAAAATCTTTTTTTAAAACATTGAGGATAATATTTCTTTCTAGTTTGGGGGTGCAGAATTTCATTCATGTCAATTGCTTCCATACTCATTGAATGTTCTCATTCTATTTCTATTGGGATTAAAAAAAAAAAAAATTGAAAATTGTGTTAACATGTTTATTGCCTAGGATATAGTATGAATCAATTTGTGCTTGATTTGAAAATTGGACAACATGAAAGTATGAACTTATATTGAACTAGTTATGTTTTGCTAGATTCATATTCATTGCGCACATAGCCAGCGTTGGATAATTGCTTGTGTAAGGGATTTTGTTTAATACATGTGGGGCAAAATTTATGCAATTTGAACTTAGGAATGACTTGAAAATTTCTGAACTTAGATCGTCAGACATCTCATCCCTAAATTAGAACCAATCATGCTAAAAGGCAAGTTTGAGGGTAAAATGGTTGGAATTTGTATGTATTGACGGGTTGGATGTCTGTGGTTCTTGGTTTTGCACTTTAATTATTGCAATTTGGTCAACTGGTATAAACCATTTCCAGCATAAAAAAAGAAAAATGCTGAAGGTCTTATTCTGCTCTTCAAATGCCTTTTTAACTCGAGTAAGTAAGTCCGATGGGTCTTTCAAGCCTGGTGCCGTAAAGCCAACTGGCTTGGGAGTCATCGACCTAAAGCTCGTTACAGGGGTCAATTAGAAAGCAAGTACGGAGAGTGGACTTACACATAAGACATTATAACATCTTTAACTTTTCTGTTTAAGCCTTTATGACTCGGGCAAGTACGTCTGAGGGGTTCTTTGAACCTGGTACCCTAAAGCCAACTGGTTTGGGAGTTGCCGATCTGAAAGCCTGCTACAGGGGTCATATAGAAAGCATGTATGAAAAGTTCTGCACAAATATGGTAAAAGATAGAGACAATTAAAAGAAAAAGTCGTCCATCAAAAGAAAAAAATATATAAATGCATGGTATAAGCTTAGTTGACTGAGCTGTGGTGGTTGAGGTTGTAGAATTGGGGACTGCTTTCTTTTGATTTTTTATGCACGCATATTTCTGATTATGACTACCTTGTGTGGAAAAAGCAAAGAATATTTTTAGAACCCACATAGATACAAACTCGGGATGTGAGAGAAAAACAGAAAGTGGTGATCATCCATGAGCGTTGAAAGGAATTTCATTAGAAATCATAGATTGACCACATGAGATTCGGGCTTGATTATGCATAATGAGCCACACAGTGTTGAGCAAATCTTTTGCATAAGTGTGCGTTTGACATTGGCTATTCACACACACTCTGGTAACTCTGGCAGGATATAACTAGAAATTATTTTGCATTATTGTTCATGACTCTTGTTTAAAGCTTAAATTGGTTTGGACTATGGAGGCATATGGTAAACATGTTAACACAACAAAAATATTTGTTCTCTTATTTCTTTGATTTTTGTAGTTTATTTTCCATTGTTCAAGGACGAACAATAATTCTAGTTTGGGGGTATTTGATAAGTGTGTTTTATACACTTATCTGTATGTCTAAATTAGAAGAAATTATTGTTGTTTTATAATATATGCTCCTTAATTTGTGTTTATTTGTTTACTTTTCAGAAAATGTCCCAATCGAAGAAGAATGAAGCAATTAATGGAAAAACGAAAATATTGGATGTTAATTGGAGCTTAATTGAGAAAGTGAGAGACATGTGACGTCAATCGGGAAGGTTCATGGTTCCAAAGAGAATAAGATAAAGTTTGGAGACTAAATTGCAACAATTGGAAGTTGAGGATTGAATGTGCAATTAAAATCCAGGGACCAACTTACACAGTTGAAAAAAGATGGAAGTCTCGATCGCTGGATACATACCACGCGATCGCGAGATGGTGTGAAATTATAACCCGAGAGTTTTAGGGTCAAGCACGCGATCGCTAGGGTTGAAGCCACGCGATCGCGCTTATCCGGCTGGGCCGACTGTGGGTTTTTTCTCGCGATTTTCAACAGAATTCTCTATTTCTTGACCTAGGTTTCTCCAAAACCTATATGTACAAAACAAGAGGCAGGAAATCTGGACCTTTGCCTCTCCATAGAACAAGCCACAATAGATATTTCAATTTAAATTCTTGGAGATTCAAGCATCGCAGAGAGGCGTGAATTGAAGATAATTGAAGAATTGATAATTGGTGCAATCTTTCCATTCTTCTTTGTTATTTTCAATGAATGTTTTATTTTCTTGTTTTTGTTCTTTAATCAAGATGTGTAACTAAATTCTACGTTGGGATGAACGATATAGCCTAGTTAATTATTTTAATTTCATATTCCTTGTTTTAACGCTTCAATGCATGTGTTGATTTATTATTGCGTTTAATGCTTGAATGAATTGGCCACTCTTTCATGATTTAATGTGTTATTTTCATAATCTGAGAGGTGAGTTAATAACATAGATCTAGGTAATAAATCCGGTAATTGAACGAGAGATAGAAATATACTCTTGTTATTATTGCGATCGTGTGTGAATTCTTGTGTGTAATACATCTAGCTAAAGAATATTCGGACTCACTGTAGATATACAAGGTTGACTTATTTAGGTAGGATTGATTTAAACTCGAGAGAGGAATCTCAATTTGAATTAGTGAATTCGATCGAGCACATATTTAGAAAATAAAATCTGGATTTGGAATTGATTTAATTGGTTAGGTGAATTCGTGAATCCCAACTACCTTACAATCGTTTTTAAAACAAAAACAAATTCGCAAATTTAATTCTTTTGTTTAATTTCTTAGTTTTAGTTCATAATCACAAATTCTCTTTGTCTGTTCAAATAAAGTGTAGAACTAAAATATTTTGGTACTTAGTAAACAGTCCTCGTGGAAACGATCACTCGACTCAAAAGTCACTTTATTACTTGATTGCGATATCGTATACTTGAGATTTTAACACAACACTGTCCCAAAGCAGTTCAATCTTGGATTCAACTCAAACAACAAGAAGAAAGACCTTCAAGAAAACTTCAAGATGCCCATGCTGATTTTCTAGCTGAAAAATCTAGACTATTAGCTCTCCTTGCAAAATGTACCTCGCCTGAATAAATGAGTATTTTGGCAGACAAAATTGCTGCTCTTGCCGAAAATGCTTCAAGATCTTCTGCTCAATGTTCCTCTTCAGAAGCCAGCTTAGAAGTTGATTTTGATATTGATGAATTCTATCAAAATGAAGACGACTGTTATGGTGTTAACTTTGACGAGTCTATTCAGGATGATACTCAAAATACCAAATGACTACATGGACCCAGTTTTCTTGATGATTTAACAGAATATCGTGTCCAAAAATCAAAAGAAATCATGATCAATATGCTTTATTTCAAAAGATTTCAAGAAGTTCAAAATAACTTTGGATGCTTTCAAGATGCTGATTCTTAAAGCTTTCGGTGAAGTAGCAGACAATCTTACCGAAGGAGATGCTGACAGGTCACTATTTAATCAACTTTTCAAAAGTGCGGTTCCTGTTCAAGATTCCAGATGTCTGAAGACTTTTTCTTTTTCAATTATTCAATGTAACTTTTTCAATCTATTTATTTGCAAGTTTCCTATCATTGTAAATCAGAGTTTGAAAGTTGTGAGAGTTTTATTCTCTGCTAAGACTATCTTGTATTCTTCAATATTTCAATAATATCTGAATTTCTTATCATCTTTGTTTCTACTTTTCTTATCTTAAGTTCTATTTATCTTTCTGCCTCTCCTACCTGGGTCATCTTTGCAAGATGGTAAGCCATTTTGTCGTGTTTTGATTTCAAAATTCTATATATTGAAGGAAAAAATAATGTTTTAGCAGACTTCCTCACCAGAGAATTCCTCAACAAAAGAGAGAGTTTGAAAGATAAGAGGTTTTTTATCTTCAGATTTTGATGATGATGCCTTTTTGTCTCTGTAAGAGAAAACATCAATAGGAGGTTTAGTTTTAGGAGTAGAGCTACCTGCTGATCAGAATTGTTTTCAATTCAGGTTATCTGGTTGCTAATAGATTGAAGAGCAATATTTGTGAAGTTATTTTGAGCTTGAATATTTCTTGAATCAATAGATTTAGCTGAAGATTCATCTAATCTATCTCTAGAAAGTTTTTTGAATGGAGAAGCAATAACTTCTGCCGAACTATGAGGAATGATAATTTCTTCAAGAGGAGGAAATTCAGATTTGATAATTTGTTTTGAAGTAGTTTTTCAGGTTTTCTCTTTTGAATTATTAGTTTTAATTGACTTAGATTTTTTAATCTTTTTTTCAAAAACTTTGAAATTTATCCAATTATAAAAAGAAATATCATCTAATTGGGTAAAAAATTCATCCCAATAAGATTCAATATCTTCTTTTGAAAACCATTTTTTGAAATCATGTCTAAATTTTTTGATATGAGGAGTTTGATCATTTTTGAGTTCCTTTCTTCTATCAATGCTAGAAGAAATGACACAGAGTTGAGATGAAAGAGATCTTCTATGAAGATTCTTTTTTCTCAGAAGAGGGACTTCTTCCTCTAACGGAGTAACCATATCAGAAGCTGTTGGAAATTCTGATTCATTATCCTTAGAGTAGATTGGTTTTGGAATATTTGGTTGAAAATTGACATCTTTATGTTTATTTGAAGAAGTAGAAAATCTACCAGATTGAAAAGAAAGATTATTTTGAAAATTTTGAAAAGATTTTGTTGAAGAAGATCGAGATAAACTTGAAAAATTTGAAGAAGATTCACCAAAAATCAGCTTAGCACTTCCATCTGGAAATGTTAAGATTTGATTATGTGTATCTCTGGAAACCGTAGACTCAATTGGTTTATTAGCATCTGCAATATCCCATTCAAGTCTCCTAGTTTGAAGATCCCATGGTATCCTTTTGGGTACTATAGTGCTTGAGTGAAGATTGTTTACTTCCATCAGTAAGGATTCATTCATTGGAGATGAACGTAAAGCTCTTATATTGAGTGAAGTATTAAGGAGTTTGTAATATGCTCTGTATATTACAAGGAAAGAATCAGATTCATCTAAACTAAGATGCTTAGTTTGGATGTGTAATTTGAGTGTTTTCAGAATATGTTTGTCAAAAAGACTAACAGTAAAATTTGGATAACAATTTGAAAATATTGGACCGCTTTCTAGATTTGACTCTAGAACAGTGAGTAAAGAATGCTCGAAGTTTGAATGTCTTTGATCACGCAAAGTGAGCAAGACAGGAATATCTAAACCTAAGAGAAACAAAGGTTTACATGCAATTTGAACTAGACCAATATGCAAGAATTTAAATTTCTTATGATGCTCCAGTATAGAATTTTTTGAAAATAATGAAACTTCAGACTTGAGTCCTTCAATACAAAGTGTTTGCTCAAGTGTTTTGATAACATAATTTTGAGTGAAATCAAACCGACCAATTTCATAGATAGAGCTTTTATCTACCTTTGGAATTGTCCAGTTATGGAGTAAATTTTCAATTTGAGAAATTTGAAGTTCGTTTGAGTTAAATGAATTCAAAACTTTTTCATCTTCATTTTGAGAAATTTCGTCATCTTTATTTTGAGAAATACTTTTCAAATTATCAGTTCTATTTCTAGAATTGCCAGATCCTCTGAATAGCCTTGAAAACGAAGACATACTTAATCAAAATAAAATTAGAACATTGTATTACCCCCAATTTTTGAATTACAAGTTGGACAATCTAACACAATATCCAAACAACCCTCCCCTGCTCACTCTGGCCTTACGAGAATAAGCTAACAAGTACTTCGGATGGACAACCTGCAAACAAAAAAAGAAAGATAGCACAATATACAAAAGATATTTTGAACAAGATATGGCTCTGATACCAAAGATATTTTGAATAAAGTCTAACACGTAATTAACGCATCCAAGAAATCTTTGAAGTGATGTCTTATCAAGGATTTAATCTGGAAATTTGTCGGCAAATTCTAAAGATCTTTGAATTGGTGTAATTGTACCTTGAAAAATCGTATGTCCATGAAAACGTATTTTCGTTTGACATAAGACGATTTTCTTTGTTGATACAGCTAAACCATTAATTTTGACAGTATTAAAAAATGTATTTAAATGTTTGAAATGTTGTTCTAAACTATCAGAATAGATTAAAACATCATCAATGTAAACAATGATAAAACTTTGGAAGGGATTGAAAATATCATTCATAATTTTTTGAAATTCAGAAGGAGCATTATTCACTGATATCTCGCGATGCGAGATATCCTCGCAAGTGCACAGGTCGTTAGAAGTAATAAAGTGGACCTAGGAGTCCGGATTATCGTCCCACGAAGACTGCTATTAATTACCGAAATATTTTAGTTCTACACTTTATTTAAACGAACAAATGAATTTGAGGTTTTAAACTAAAACTAAAGAATTAGACTAAAGAATTTAAAATTGGAGAATTGTTTTGTTTTTAAATACAATTGTAAAGTAGTTGGAATTCACGAGTTCATCTAGCTAATCAATTCCATTTCCAGATTTTATTTTCTAAATATGTGCTCGATCGAATTCACTAGTTCAAATTGAGATTCCTCCCTCGAGTTTAAATCAATCCTACCTATATCTCTACAGCGGGTCCGAATATTCCTTATCTAGATGCATTACATTCTAGAATTCACACACGACCGCAATAATTACAAGAGTATATCTCTATCTCTTGTTCAATTACCAGATTTATTACCTAGATCTATGTTATTAACTCACCTCTCGAATTATGAAAATAACACATAAAATCATGAATAAGTGGTCAATTCATTCACGCTTTAAATGCAATAATAAATCAACACATGCATTAAAGCGTTAAAACAAAGAATATGGAATTAAAATAATTAACTAGGCTACATCGTTCATCTCAACATCAAATTTAGCTACACATCATATTTAAATAGCAAAAACAAAATATAATGACGTTCATTGAATATAAAAAACGAAGAATGGAAAGATTGCACCAATTATCAATTCTTCAAGTATCTTCAATTCACGCCCCTCTGCGATGCTTGAATCTCCAATAATTTGAATTAAAATATCTGTTGTGACTCGTTCTATGGAGAGGCAAAGGTCCTCATTTTCGTGCCTCATGTGTTGTATATATAGGTTTTGGAGAAAACCTAAGTCAAAAGCCCAAAACCTGTTAAAAATCGCAAAAGAAATCTGATATGCGCCCCAATCGGACAAGCACGCGATCGCGTGGCTTCAACCCTAGCGATCGCGTGCTTGACCCTAAAACTCTCGGGTTATAATTTCGCACCATCTCGCGATCGCGTGGCACGTATCCAGCGATCGCGACTTCCATCTTTTCTCGAATGTGTAAGTTGGTCCCTAACTTTTAATTGCACCTTCAATCCTCAACTTCCAATTATTGCAATTTAGTCCCCGAACTTTATCTTCTTCTCGATTTGCCCATTCAAGCTCTTAATTCATTCAATTAGGTCCTCCAACCTCTGATTCGTTCATTTTGGCACATTGCATCTTTCCGGTTGACGTCACAAACTCCTCACTTGTCCAATTTAGCTCCAATTAGCAATCCAATTATGCGTTTTTCCCATTGATTTCATCATTCTTCATCTTTTGGGATATTTTCTGAAAAGTAAACGATAAGCACAAATTAAATAGCAAATATTCCAAAACGACAATAATTACACCTAATTTAGACATACAAATAAGTGTATAAAATATACTTATCAAGCATTTTTGAGACCAAATGGCATGACATTCCATTCATATTGGCCAAAAGGAACATTGAATGCAGTTTTGTATCTATCTTCTTCTTTGATTTGAATTTGGTAAAAACCGACTTCATATCAAATTTTGAGAAGATAGATGCTTTGAAGAGACGATTGAATAAATCTTTCTTTTGAGTAAGTGAATACCCTATCCACTTAAGAGCAGAATTCAAAGGTTTAAAATTGATAACAAGCCTTGGAGCCCCGCGTTCGAGTTCAGCTTGATTGACAACATAGAATGCAGAACAACTCCAGGGAGATTTACTTGGGCGAATGAGACCCTTGCTAAGTAAATCCTGAATTTCCTTAGTGCAATACTCAAGGAGTTCCTTGTTCATTTGAATATGACAAGATTTAGTTGGAATGGATGACTCATGGAAATCATCAGAATATGGAAGAGAAACTGATGTGATCCGGACAAGGCATCGAAGGACGAAGTCGAGCCATCGGCAATATGATAGTGGTCTACGTGCAAAACGGAGCAAGTTCCGTGTTGGGGTCGAGCCGAGAAGAGGGACGGATCGAGCCGAATCAAGAAAAAGAAGTTTGATTTTGAGATTAATAATATTTGAGAGAGGATTCTCCAAAATTGAAAGGTCGAGTTATTTCCTTTATTTCGAACTTATCAAAGATCTGTTCTTTGTGGCGTTCACCCAACGAACTTATCAAGGAATTGACATCCCTTGTGGCGTTCACCAATCTTGGTTCTTCAATCCGCATCGTCAATTAATTGCATCGTGATTGTTGGGTCAAGGTTTTATCGTCAAATCTATCTTTTAATTTCCGTTATTTTCTTCGTGTTCTTGCTATTTTAGAGTTAGATCTGATTTAGATCTTTCCTAGGTTTTAATTGTAGTTATTCCGCGTTTTTTGACGAGATTCCCCGACTGGGATCTCATCATCTGGTATCAGAGCTTGGATCTATTTCAGATTCTTGCGTTTCTTGATTTTTTTTAGTGTTCTTCGCGTTCTTCGTGTCAGTCATAATTTTCTTCAGTTTGATCCATAAGAGTCAGTCCCAAAAATTCAAAAGTGTTTTTCTTCTTCTTTTTTCGTCCAAATATAGTTCCGTTTTTTCTGCCATACTCGTAGTCAAATTATTTGGCAGATTAAAAAAAAATCCGAAAATTCCCAAATATTCCGAATTTCCTTGTTCGTGTCTTAAAAATGTTTGATAGAGAGGTTTCCACATCTTCATCTTCTATTGGAGATAGAAAACTGCTCGGGAGTGTGAATAGAATGAATGAACAGGGTAACATTGATATTGCAGCAATGAGAGCACAATTTGAGAGGTTTATGGTACAGATGGAGAATCGAGGTGCAGAACGTGAACAAAGACCTCGTGATCAATCTCATGATGGTTCTCGGGTTAGGAGAGGTAATAGATGTGAGGTTGGTGTGGATAATGAAGACATGGGCAGTGAAAGTGGCAGTATATCTTTAGGTAGTATGCGAAGGAGGGATAGAGGAGATAGGTATGAGCGGAGGCATGATAGGGAGCGTCGTGATGCTAGGAGGCATCGTGGGGGTAGAGATGTTGTTGATGACGACCTTGGAAAAATTAAAGTGAAATTACCATCGTTCAGGGTAGGAGTGATCCGGAGGCGTACTTGGATTGGGAGACAAAGGTCGAACGACTTTTTGATTGTAATAATTATTCGGAAAAGAAGAAGGTGAAATTAGCCGTGATTGAATTCACCGACTACGTAAATATTTGGTGGGATCAACTAGTTACGGGTAGGAGGAGGAACCTTGAGGAGCCGGTGGAGAGTTGGGGTGAATTAAAAACCATAATGAGGAAGCGGTTTGTGCCGACTCATTATTATAGAGATATTTATCAGAGGCTGCAGGGTATGACTCAGGGGTCGAGGAGTGTAGAAGATTATCATAAGGATATGGAGGTAGCGATGATTCGGGCTAACGTGGTGGAGGATCGGGAAGCTACGATGGCTAGGTTTCTGAGTGGACTGAATAGAGATATTGCCAATGTCATTGAGCTGCAACATTATGTGGAGCTGGAAGATATGGTGCATATGAACATGAAGGTGGAAAGACAACTAAGGCGAAATGGGGCAGCAAGACACTCACCATCTTATCCTACATCACAACCTAAGCAGGAATCCAACGTTGAACATAACCTGAAAGGGAAGGAGGAGCCTACAACGAAAGGTAAAAATATTTCTGATTCTCAAACTACTCGGGATAGAAATATTAAATGTTTTAAGTGCTTGGGTATGGGTCATATAGCATCCCAGTGTCCAAATAGGAAGCTAATGATCTTGCGTGATAATGATGAAATTAGTTCCGAGGATGAATTTAAGGGAATACCTAAGTTATTAGATGTTGGGGCTAGTAGTAGTAGTGATGAGGAAGGGCTGACCAATGCTGTTAAAGATTCACTTGTTAATCGGCGTGTCCTTAGTACTAGGGTCAGGGTGGATGAAATTGGTGAGCAAAGGGATAATATCTTCCATACTAGATGCTTAGTGGGTAAAAAGGTTTGTGGTATGGTGATTGATGGGGGAAGTTGTACTAATGTGGTTAGTACAATGTTGGTTAAGAAATTGGGTTTGAGTTTGATAAAACATCCGAACCCTTATAAATTGCAATGGCTGACCGAGTCGGGAAAAATTAAGGTAAATAAGCAGGCTAGGGTCAATTTTTCCATCGGGGTTATAAGGATGAGGTGGTTTGTGACGTAGTACCTATGCATGTTGGCCATATTTTGTTGGGGAGACCCTGGCAACATGATAGGAGGGTAGTGCACGATGGGTTTAAAAATCGATATTATTTCGTGAATGGTGGAAAAAAGATCACTCTTGCTCCGCTATCTCTTAAAGAGGTCCAAGAGGACCAATTGAAAATAAAGCGCGAATTTGAGAGGAAAAATAAGAGCGTTGAGGCCACGACCCCAGAAAAAGGAGAGGGTGTGAAAATTGAAAACAAGAGAGTTGAGGCCACAGAAAAAGGTGAGCTTGAGAGTGAAAAGAAAAAGAAAAGAGAGTCCACCACAAAAATGAGTTTATTTGCATTTTCTAACACATCCCTCCCCAATTCTACTAAATCTGTTTTGCAGGGACATAAATCAAAACATGAACTTAAGGCGGGAAAGAAATCCGTTGGCAAAAATGAGCAGGCCAAAGGTCTAAGAGATCGCACAACGCTTAAACATAATCATCGAGCCCAGAAAAGCAGAAGAAGTTTGAAAAGCCGACCAAAATTGGATTCGAGGTCGAATCCTTTTCAAGAGAGGGAGTATGATGTGATCCGGACAAGGCATCGAAGGACGAAGTCGAACCATCGGCAATATGATAGTGGTCTACGTGCAAAACGGAGCAAGTTCCGTGTTGGGGTCAAGCCGAGAAGAGGGACGGATAGAGCCGAATCAAGAAAAAGAAGTTTGATTTTGAGATTAATAATATTTGAGAGAGGATTCTCCAAAATTGAAAGGTCGAGTTATTCCCTTTATTTCAAACTTATCAAAGATCTGTTCTTTGTGGCGTTCACCCAACGAACTTATCAAGGAATTGACATCCCTTGTGGCGTTCACCAATCTTGGTTCTTCAATCCGCATCGTCAATTAATTGCATCGTGATTGTTGGGTCAAGGTTTTATCGTCAAATCTATCTTTTAATTTCCGTTATTTTCTTCGTGTTCTTGTTATTTTAGAGTTAGATCTGATTTAGATCTTTCCTAGGTTTTAATTGTCGTTATTCCGCGTTTTTCGACGAGATTTCCCGACTGGGATCTCATCAGAAACTATAGGTTTTTTTCCTATTCCAAAATGCATTTGGAATGGTAGAACATATTTCCGCTTCGAATTTTTTGAGAATTTGAGAAATTTTTTCTTTGATAGAAGAATTTTGAAGTTGATCAGAAATTCTTTGAAATTTGATTTCTTCTTTGAGAAATGAATTGTGTTGTTTTTTGAAATTTATGTTGTTAATAATTTGGGAAATAGAAGCTTGTTTTAAAGCATTAATATCTTTAAACGAAGGAGGATTGGTAAATTTGAAGAACAATTCTTGATAAAAAACATTTGTTTTTAATCCTTGTTCAGAAGCTTGAAATGGATAAATTTGAATGATAAAAGGAGTGCCAAGAATAACATCTCGATCTAAATCTTTTACCAAATAAAAAATATTTTTGAAACAGATATTTGAATTGCAAACATGTGCTTTTGAAAGTTTATATTGAATGTTCAATTTCTTACCACTAGCACCATAAAGACGCTCAGTAGTTTTTTCAAAATATTTTGTTGGTATTAAACCTTCTCTAATACAATTCTGATCTGCACCAAAATCAATTAGAACTCTTGTTGTTAACTTAAAAGATCCATTAACAACAATAGTCATTTGGCAATATCATTTTTGAAGTTGAACACGATTAATAACATTGATTTTCTCTTGTTCAGAAAGAGATTTATCAATATCAGAATTATGTTCAGAATTAATTTTTAATGGTTTAAATTGTTTGATTTTTTCGATATTTTTTTGTTCAAAAGAACTTGAAATGGATTCATCTGAGGAAGATGATGAATCGGAAGGACTTTTTGAAGAAGTAGCTAACTTATCTTTGAGGATAAGTTCAAGTTTGATATCTTTGACTTTTTTTTGAAGTTGAGAAATTTGAGTTTTTATTTGATTGACTTCAGTTTTTAAATCAGAATTTGATGATTTTGATTTGGAATTTTGGGATATATATATATATATATATATATATATATATATATATATATATAAAGATTTATGTCCCACTTGGAATTAGATTTGCATGAAGCAAGAAATCTCTCAATAAGCCGCTGTTTAATGATCATTATTTTGGTAGAATGAGATTTTGAATGATAATTTTTAGAAAAATTTATGGTTGAAAAATATGAATTATTTTGAATTTACATATAAAATAATTTATTGTGTGAATGTGAGAATGAAAATGAGCACTTTTCTAGAGAAGATGAATTTCAAATAACGGTTATGAAACAAATGATAAATCTATCCTATACATACGCGGAAAGAAATTTCAACATTATTTTGTAATATTTTTTTATTTGATTATGAGTCATGACTAATCTTATTCAATTCAAACTTCATCGAACCCAAAATTCGACCGCCTGGATTAATTAATAAATAATAGTTATCTCTACTTTATGGGTTTGGTGCACATGTTGACTAAATCTAAAACGACCTAAATGCAACCTCACCTACCTTTTCCGGTTCTTGTTTGCTTGCTTTATTGAAAGACACCTAAACCATTGCCGCCATAAATAAACAAACAAAATTGACCGTCTTACTCTAATATTCTGGTACATCTTTTTCTATTAAAAAATTAATTTTATGAAAGGATCGAGTTTGTTTAAAATGCAAGTATTCACCTAATTCAGCATCTTGCATGTGCTTTTTATCATAACCATTGTACTAGAAATTAAAGTTTGATGATACTTGATCTTGCTGTCAAACATGCTTTGCGCTTTTTTACGTCCAGGCTTCATTTATAATTCGTCTACCATCGCTTAGGTTCATAAAACATAAAGCTTGATCATGTCGCCTAGTAAAAATTGTTTATAACACATTATTGCAATTAATTACCGAATATTATTGACTATTGCAATGACGCTTGTCTTTTATAATTTACTAGCCTTTTTAAATCAACTTCTACAACAATTCCCACATTATGAGTTGGGTAATTCATACATTATATCCTTAACGTATACATGTTTTGTGGAATACATTATTATCCTTTTATTTTGGTGTTAAACACCCCTATATGACTCAAATCTTGCTAAGAACATCATTTTCATCATTTTGTCCTTGTGAAATGAGAAATTTACTTATCCCGTGTAAATAAAAAAGGAAAGTAAATAATAAAAAGTAAAGAATTAATAATATGGATGTATTTACACCAAAATAAAATAATATAGATGTATTTTACAAAACACGTAAACGTTAGGGATGTAAAACGAGAAATACATCAAATATATTTAGTTCCGTAATTTAATTATCAGAATTAGTATATTGTTCCCATAATTTTTAAACCGCTGCATTTTGCAATAAGAAGAATTGTAATTCAATAAAATGAAATAATCATGTTTGTCCCAATTGAAATGCCGTCCCTATAGCTATATCATTGCACTGTAGCAAACTTCATTTTGCAGATCTGGATACCGTCCCGGTTGAAGCTGATTTCAACTACAAAACCTTTTTTTTTTTTTTCCATTTTATGGTTGGAGATGGCCTAAGCCCCTTTTTGTGAAGACTAAGACAAAATCTTGAGTAAATTTTAATAAAAGTAAATAAAATACATGGTTAAAAACTTGTGAACACTATAAAATGTATTATTAAAACAATTTACTTTAATCTATAATTAAAATCTGAATTCTATCCTATACCAAACAGAGACTAAAAATAGTCTCAAGTTATCTGGTTCGTAATCTATATATATAAGAGAAGCCATTGACTTATTTTGACTGGAATTCAATTTTGGAATCTTCAATTCAATGTAAACAGAATTTGGCTAAATATAATCTGGACGATTTTTCATTTGGCCCATTTCCCATGTTTCCTGCTGAATGTGGTGGGTAGTTATTAAGTTAGTGGGATTGAATCTTAAACTGCAATTCAGTAAATATTCATCACTCCGTATTATGTCCATGAGTTCTTTTGAAGGATTAATGGAGAAAGAAATATGTGAAATTCAAATCCAAACAACAACCGACTTCCATCTTGTTCTTCATCTCCACCACAAAATCAATGGGTTATGGGTTTTGAAAGTTGGGGAGAAAATTAAGGGTAGGTTACAACCCATTTGAAGATAAAATTCTTTGGGGTACTTTTGTGCTATGTCAATTGACGTTTTGAAAAATCTGATTCCAATAATGGTAAGGTTTTCTCATGGCTTGATGAGTGTGCGGATGAGTCTATTTCGTATGTCTGTTTCGAGAGTCAAAAGTTGCTCAAGAAAGCAGTAATGGAGGTTTTGGGAAATGGGTTCAATCGGAGTGGAGTTCGGTTCATTTAGGTGGCGAAGCCGTTGACGGTGGAGCAACTGGCGATTGATTTTGGATAAGTCCATGAGAGGTTCAAACGAGAGGGTTGCGGGCAGAAGGTTCATTATAAAGGGTGGGCACCTCGGGTGCGAATTGTGAGTCACCGAGTCGTGGGTGGATTTATGAGTCATTGTGGCTGGAATTCAGTACTGGAGTCAATAGCAACTGGAAGTAGACCAATTTTTTGATGCCAATCTTATGGTGGACTAAGTGGAAGTGGCAGTTCAAGTTTGCGAGTGTGGAGACACCGTGTCGGACTCTGATCATGCATCTGCATCTAATTATTCAGTATTCGTGTTTTTTTCTATTTTATCTATAAACGCTATAAACATGCTTTTATCTTTGTAGGCAATTATCCTTTGTTAAAAGACCACAAGTGCTTTGTGCAATTGGCTGAACTGATTTAAGCAATTGCTCGTGCACTTTCATGGTTCATATGAATTAAGAGTGCTATTCATTTTTGTCATATTAGTGGATTATATATTCATCTCCCTTTGGCTCCACAGTAATTCCTTCTGGATTGTGGTTTCTCCAGGTTCGATCCTCGTGTAGGGCTGGGGAAATTTTTGTCAAGACCATGGTGAAAGAGATGTCCAAGAATGCATCTAATGTTTAAGTTTCTAAACCATCTGCTCTAGTAGACATGAATTCTCTTAGCAAAATCTTGACATTCAATCACGTTCATGGTTATCTGATGCAACGAGAAGCTTCAGTACACGAGCAGATTGGGAGACAACAAACTTAGTCTAGTACTAAACCAAAAAATTTTGTGCTCCTACATGTTTGAGACAAAAATGATTACTTAGTTTGATGATATGATTTCTTATATATTTTTACTTTTTATGACCTTAATATTTTTTTTCTCATATAACATCTTAATCATAAGCTCCAAAGAAAACTTTCTGTTCTCTACGTTTATGTGGACTGATGTATGATTATATGTTTGTAAAACTTCAATTATAATTTAAGAACCTCAAGAAGAGTAAAGCAAGATTTTTCAGAGATATCAACCCCAACCAAATAGAAAAAGAAGGATTTTATTGTTTGGCATACAATATGAGATGATTTTACAGCCATTCTTAGGATCTTGAATCCTAATTTTCTCACCTCGGATGGGTTTGATTCACTTTACAAGACATTATGAATATTATTTTATATCTAGAAACATACATTGAAATATTTTGATCCCACATTTCTTCTGATAGTCCTCTAATATGTATCAGTTTTTTTTTTTTAATTTCTTTGTCATATTATCCTCGAGATTTTGGCTTGAAATGCTTCTTCAATTGTTCAAAAATTATAGAGGTCGAGCAATTTGATATAGCAGCAGCATCCAGGGACTCTGCAAATGCTGATCAACATGGACATGGCGTGGGAGAGATACGGACCTTGGAAAAAGAATGCATCTAATCTTTCTGAGTTTGAGGAAACTTCATAGAAAACGAATTTGCTAAAAGATCAGGATAGGGAGCATGCTTTTACAGAGGCCAAGAAGTGGGGGAGAGTTTGATGCGACGAAGTATTGCCACAAGTTTTATGATATCATCAAGAGTGCTTATTTGAAGATGTTGCAGAAAGACTTCAACCAAACTAGCAAACTATTGACAAACACTGAAGAGGAACTAAAAAGATGGCAATACGCTGTCAAGAAGTATGATTTTATCATATTTAAATAGGAAAAAGAAGTTATATATGAATACTGGACTTTCAGTTAGGAATTTATTCAATGTGAATGCTAATTTTTGTTGTTGAAAAAATGGATAGAAAATGCACTGGATGATCAAGCATTTATTTTATGCTCTGCCTTGGAGAAAAGTCGGAAGGATAACACGACACCATTTCTTAATATTGGTATGTCTCATTTGTTGCTTCAACTTTTATTTTTCTTGATATGTACAACTCATTTCTATTAATTATTATTTTCGCAACTAGAGAGGACAAACAGAATGCTCATAACGGGAGTTAAATGTCTCCACTGTCACTGAACTATTACAAATATTCTTCAAATGCCATCAAACTTTGAATTATCTCTTGTGTGCCATTAAACTTCAAAGTAAAAACCCTCATTGCCACCGTACTATTTTAAAGGTTCTTCAAATGCCATTAAACTTTAAATGGCATCTGGTATGCCATTGAACTATTAAAAGAGTGTTCCATGTGCCATTATCTTCAAAAACGTTTAAATTGTTTTATTAATCAATTTTTTTGTTTGATTTTTGTAAATGGATTTATTTATATTTTTTTCTTTATTCAAGAAATAATTTTCTCTTCATTATGAGAATATTAATGATGGATAAAATTATGTTTATGTTGATTTTTTAACGATTTTTTTTTATAGAAATATGTTGTCCAAAGTAATCTAGCATTTCTTCTTGAAAAATGTTTTCTTCTATCGTTAATTTTTTATGAAAAAGAAAATTATTTACAATAAAAACAATTAGATTTAATCTTTCGGACATTACTGTAAATGAATTTATTGAATTTCTTCTTTAAGAAAAGTAATTCAATTCAAATATAATTCTAAACATCATTGTTAATTAATTTATTGATTTATTTTCCGAAATAATGCTCGATTAATCTGAACGTTACAAGTTTTCTATAAAAATAATCATTAAAAGCATGTACACAAATATATTTTTATATGTCATGAATATTCTTATAATGAAAAGAAATTCATTTCTTAAATCAACAAAAGAAAAATTATGAATAAATCCATTGCGTTAATGAATTTATATAATTTTTATACATAAACTTTTCCATAAAAAAATAACTCATTATGTTGTTTCAATTAACTCCAAGTTCAAGAAATAAATGCCTCCAATGGAGTTCAAGAAATAAATGCCTCCAATAAAATTGAAACAACATAATGAGTTATTTTTTTATGGAAAAGTTTATGTATAAAAATTATATAAATTCATTAACGCAATGGATTTATTCATAATTTTTCTTTTGTTGATTTAAGAAATAAATTTCTTTTCATTATAAGAATATTCATGACATATAAAAATATATTTGTGTACATGCTTTTAATGATTATTTTTATAGAAAACTTGTAATGTTCAGATTAATCGAGCATTATTTCGGAAAATAAATCAATAAATTAATTAACAATGATGTTTAGAATTATATTTGAATTGAATTACTTTTCTTAAAGAAGAAATTCAATAAATTCATTTACAGTAATGTCCGAAAGATTAAATCTAATTGTTTTTATTGTAAATAATTTTATTTTTCATAAAAAATTAACGATAGAAGAAAACATTTTTCAAGAAGAAATGCTAGATTAATTTGGATAACATATTTCTATAAAAAAAATCGTTAAAAAATCAACATAAACATAATTTTATCCATCATTAATATTCTCATAATGAAGAGAAAATTATTTCTTGAATAAATAAAAAAAATATAAATAAATCAATTTACAAAAATCAAACAAAAAAATTGATTAATAAAACAATTTAAACGTTTTTGAAGATAATGGCACATGGAACACTCTTTTAATAGTTCAATGACATACCAGATGTCATTTAAAGTTTAATGGCATTTGAGGAACCTTTAAAATAGTACGGTGACAATGAGGGTTTTTACTTTAAAGTTTAATGGCACACAAGAGATAATTCAAAGTTCGATGGCATTTGAAGAATATTTGTAATAGTTCAGTGACAGTGGAGACATTTAACTCCTCATAATGGTCAAATGTGAGCAATTTTTATGCATAGCTTGCTCAACAACTTGATTCCCTTTCTGACACACTGATCATATCAATGTCTCGACAAAGTAATCACATTCAATGTGTTGAGAAACTCTGTAGCATGATTCTCGAAGTACATGACTTGGTTCTTTTAAAATTTTAGCCAGTTATTTTCAATTGTTTTTAATTATGTAGCATATGATTTCTGCTCAAATTTTTTTTTTTTTTTTTTGTCTTTCAATTTTGATTGTTTTTTATTTATTTAAATACACTTTTCTTATTCCAAATTTTTTTACTCATGGTCTGCTACAGATTTAAAGAAGAAGAAAAATTCTTCTAGGGTATTGTATATCTCTCACTTTTAGTCTAAACAAAATGTGGCGTGGGCCTTAGAAGAAGTTTCAGCATTAACTTCTTCAAATTCACGCTCCATTGAAGAAGTAAAGAACATAAAATGTTTTCTATTGAATTGCTTGAACTATTTTACCATATTTTGCATGCATTTCTCTCATTTCCTTTTAACAATCTTTTTTGTAGAGATGCATGTGCTGTGAAAATAAATTCAATTTTTATAGTTTGTTTGCTGACTTAAGTGCAAGTGACTGATTCAGAAATTGATTCTTTAGAGTTGATAAGATTTGCGGAGTAGAGGAAAAAGTATGCGTAATTTTTGCACGATGGAAATGAAAATCCAACAAATGTAACGCAAATGCTGTGTATAAAGAGGTTTTTAAAAATTTGTAATACTCTTGATAACATAATGTTTATTATTTAAAATTTGGCTGAATTTTCGTAGTTTTTGTTGCTTTTTTTTACAATTTTTCCTGTAATTTAGTCTTATTCAAATATAGTGTTTACCAGCTAGCTATTTTCTTTACCTGCATATTTCAAACTAATGATAATTGTTACTTTTTATTGATTTTTTCTTATTGTTCGATATTAGTATATTATACTTTGCAAATGGAACATGTCCGTCGTCGCACGGATGTTAAAACTAGTTATTGTACAAGAAACATGCTAAAATTCTGCATAAGGAAGCAGAACTACTTGGTACACAACATCCATAATCAGATTTATGTTTGGCAGATTTTTTTTTTTTTTTATAAACAAATAATGTGATATTTTCGTGGTAAAATGTGGTTTTGAGAAATTTGTCCGACTAAAAAGCCTCTACTAGGTAAATTTGTTTCAAAAAAATTTTTTTTTTTGCAAACCATTTTTTAACTATACACATTTCACAAAATTATTTTTTAATTAACACATTTTAACTCTAAAACATCAAATTCTTTATTTATATAAAAAAAATTATCAAACAGAGACAAAAATGTATTATTATTTATAAATAAATTTATCAAACGAAAAATTGTCACCAACAACCGCTGACCAATATCAAATATTATAGTATATAAGAATTTTGTTTAATTTCAAACACAAAATTTCTAGGACAAAATCAAAATCTATTTAACATTTTTTCCTCATTGAAGCCGACCATAGGTAGGTAGAAATGCAACTTTTCACACGTTCTCATTCAAAGCAACCCACGAATTTTCCATCTCTTGACTTTTATAATTTTATTAGTCGTACTAAATCAAAATCTTTCGTATTACTGAATTCGGGCCAATTTTTGTGCAGAAATTACTGCAAAAATATTTGCACCCATTACCCAATCATAAAACAACACGTGTCTACGAACCTTTATTTCAACAGAAGATTCTTAAGCATAAATGGTTCCCAAACACGGCCTTGTGAAAGTAACAAACATTACTCATATATATATATATATATAATAAGATAACCGTTATCATCTTACGCACATAGTTTGCTGCCCATTTTCATATGTCATTTTAGAAATTTTCTTTCTTTTTTTTATCAATTTATTTTAATACGTGATTTGGGAAAATTCAATTAATATATGCAATAAATGATTTATAGATTTGTGAAAAAAAAATTTATAAAAAGTCAAATTAATTTTTTTCTTTTGATAATTATTTCATTGTTTTGAAGTTAAAAAATATGTAATATGGGTGTCAAATTCAAGATTTCAACGAGAAATATAATATAAATTAAGAAATAAGAGCAAATATAAACATATCATTCGTAATATTATTTTAAATACTAAATGTAAAAGTTTTACTTATACTTTTTACTTTTTTCAACATCCAATCTTTTTAATTTATCTCATTTAAGTCCTAAAATGATACCTATAATTTTTTACCTAAATTCAATTTGACCTAAATGATTAATTTTGAATTTTTTCTTATCAAATTGAAAGAAATAATAAATATTCGATCTTTCTAAATAAATTCAATTAAATCATTTAATTTTCTACAACTTTAGGTTCCGATAAACTCATTGGTTCAATTTGTAAAAGAGAGAGTGTTAGCAAAATGATTCTATTTAAAAATAGAATATGGTCAACACGTTTATTTAGCATGTACAAAAATAGTATGTGCAATTGTGGAAAATGAGTTTTAAAGAATGTGGTTGAAAATGAACATTGAAAAAAATTATTTTCGAAGAATCAATTCTATACGAATAAGTGATAAAGTTTTATGTCTTGTGGGTTAAACTCCTATTTATAAATTGAGATGTATATATGATTTTTTGTATATAAAGTTAATTATATTTGTAATATTGATTCAATAAAATTTAATAATAATTTTTATTTCATATTATTTATTTGTTACATTCATTTAAATATATGGCTGCCTATAAGTTTGTTACGTGTAAGTTTAATAAATTGCAACATTTAATTTAAGTTTGAGAAATTTTTTATTTTTTAAAATATTTGGTACATTTTGTTCGTAATGTATTTACTTTTTTTACATGTAATGAAATGAAATATTTATTTAATATATTTAAATATAAATTATTGCATTAATATAGTTAGTAAAATCTCTTGTAGTGCTATACGGGGAGTTCATAAATTAATTCTTTTATTATTAACCTCTTTATTCATTTTTGAAAATAGTAAACATTCAACTTTTAGAAATCAAAAAATCGTAAGCTCGACTTCAGTCATCACATCAAAATTGTAAAGTACATATTCGCCTCCGTTTAGTAACGCTGTTTGGTTTATAAACTGATTTATTTATGATTTTGAGATAAAAAGTAGTGGTTGAAAATTGGAGAGAGAAAAATGTGTGTTTAAAAAGTGGTTTGAAAAATTATGTGGTTTATAAATCAAATAAAGTACATTTACCAAACGGTGGCTAAAGTCACATGTTCATATCTTACTTCGTTTAAATAGATTAAGAAAATTAGAAAATGAACAATTAGTTATTAAAAGAAATATGCAAGTCGTATTTTATGTTTTACTTTTTTGAGTATTTTTTTATTATAGGTGTGTTTGATTTTAATTAAAATGAGATTTTTTGAAATGAATAATGATTTTTAGAATAATAGATGGTTGAAATTTAGTTGAAAAGTCAAATATTGTGGACTTGACTTTTGATGGTGGTTGAGATTAAATACTGTAGAAAAATGATAAAAAAAATTAAAATCAAACAAGGAATATGAATGTTCAATTTATATCGAGTATTATATTTTTACAACATATTCAATAAATAATTCTTAATCAGTCGAATACTTTTTCTTGGTTGAATGATCTTGGCATTATTTGACTGGCCGCCGGGTTCCATTAAGTTCTGGAAGCAGATCAATTTGCAATTTTGCACGTCAAAATCGACAGCTTCCATCATGCTTTACGAAATTAAACTTATTGCCACTTGTTACACGCTTTCTGTTAAAAAAGTATGTATGCTGCCATTATTATTATTATATTATTATCTATATTATCTATATCTATATAAAATAAAAAGTAAATAAATAACCAAAAAGACGGGAAAACAGAATAATTAGAATGACTGCCTGGAAAGCTATGATTGGAGCTATATTTATTTGTGGATCTCAAACTAGCAGGCTCGATTTCATGCCCACCGTGAACATGAGATATTATGTCCGCTAAATGTGCGAGATATTAATTAATGATCCCCTATCATATGGAATGGTAGGTCAGATAAGACTGCTCATCGTGAACAAGTAATCATTTTCCCTCAATTTAGATGCTCTAATAAAGTGTAAATAATTAAAAGCAGAACTTTGCTATACGTACAACAATAATAAGATAGATAATATGTATAGATGACATGATCATGTTATTTCATACATTATATTATCACAAAATTCAACAGTAACAATCTTGTCGCATTAATTTTTATCCAAATTGTTGTCACAAGGTTTTACAAGTAATGTTAACATTAAAGACACTTCTCAATAATATAGGAGTGACAGTTAATATCATTGTTATTTCAAACTTATGTTATCGACGATGAATTTCTGTCATAATCAAAATATGTTAAAATTATAGCGAGCTTGTTCTTTTGTCTATAAACTTCATCTCCTATTTGCTTTACCCCGATCACCCCCAAACAACTGAATAATTATTATATCGGTCATAGAAAGAATAAAGTGAAATAAATTTTTTATTAATATTATTTCAAATTTCATATAAAAATATAACACATTTAGCCCTATTTCGGTCCTCATTTCTTAAAACTCATTTTTTCTCAAATTTAATTTTAATCACATATTTCATAGACCAAAATCTTTAGCAACTTTTAAAGGTATATTTTTTTAATTTTTTTTTTTTTTTATCAAAAATCACTAATTTAAATTTTAGCTAAATGAAAAAGAAAATTAATAGAAGTTTCTATGTATATAATTATGAAACCCTTCTCTAGTTTCTCTAGTTTTCCAAAATTAACTAACAATTATCCAATCTGAACAAAACTTTGTTAGGTCAAGATATTAATAAACAATTCTTAAATTTGCATCCTATGTGACTTGTTTTCCTTGTGATGTCCAAATGTCTAAAATAATCATATGATGCAAATATATTCAAACAAAACTTAATCACGTAATTTGAAGCTTTTATATATCCCAAACCATTTCTCCATTCTCAATCTATTCTACCCCCAGAATCTCAATTCCAAATCCCAAAAATGAGTTTCTTCAAACCCGTTTTCGCAATTTTTATGCTTTTCGTTATCCACAGCCATGGGATATACATCAGAGTTCAAAACAACTGTCCGTACACACTCTGGCCTGCAGCCGTGCCCGGCGGAGGCCGCCGCCTTGACAGTGGCCAAACATGGACAATCGGTTACCCTTCAGCGAAGTCAGTCAAAATCTGGGCTCGTACTAATTGCACGTTTGATTCATCGGGTAAGGGTAAGTGCCTAACCGGAGACTGCGACGGCCTGCTTGAATGCAAAGCCTTAGGTGCAGAACCGGCGACTATGGCTGAATACGGACTGAACTCCTTCGCCTATAAAGACTACTACGATATCTCCGTGATGAAAGGGTTTAACGTGCCGTTATCATTTACCCCGACGTCAAATGGATGCACCAAGAGCATAAGATGTGCGGCGGATCTTACTGCACAGTGCCCGAATGAATTGAAAACTCCAGGCGGATGCCATAATCCGTGCACGGTGTTTAAGACGACTCAGTACTGCTGCGGCCAAGGGCGGTGCATGCCCACGAATTTCTCGAGGTTCTTCAAGAGTAGATGCAGGGATGCCTTCACGTATCCTGAGGATGATCCCACCAGCACTTTCACTTGCCCCGCCGGCACCAGTTACAGAGTTGTGTTCTGTCCTTGATCAGATCGACAAGGGCGACCGTAGCCGGAGAAATTGGTGAAGTAGGATTAATAATATGATGATATGAAATAAAAAATCTGAGGTAACCTACCATTATATGGTGGGGTATTACCTATTTTCTTGTAGAATAATTACCTTATTTCATTGGAACTACTTGCTTTCATCAATCTTGTTCATGTTATTGGTTTTTAATTTTTATTTGAAAGAATGTTGCTTTTGTGATCTATTTCTTGATAATTACTCCCGATGTTGTCCAGTATTTGAAATTCTTGTTTTTTTAACATAGTCCAATATTCGGTACGAGTACCAAACATTATTGATATGTATGGACGACAATAGCACGAGTCTCCATCGAAGGTGGCATAATATTATTGTATCCACTTCATCAGGAATTTTTGGGAAGAGGAGCTGGAAATAGGGCGTTAGCAGGCAGGGCAAGGGTTAAAAATTCCTATTTATCGTCGTGTTTAATTAATTTATTATTATTTATCAACAAAAAAAATGCAAGAAGTCATGAGATGCATTTCATTGAAACCAAACCGAACTCGTCGGACGTCATTATATTATACATTATTTAATCGTACTATATATTTTGCCCTTGTTTGATTCTCTACAAAATTTTCTCTTTTTTCTACAGTACTCAATCTCAACCATCCATTAAAAGTCAAGCCCACAATATTTGACTTTTCAAAATCTCAATCATCTATTCTCCTAAAAATCACTATTCATTTCAAAAAAACTATTTTTAAACAATACTAAATACACTCTTTATATGAACCAAAAACGTATTTAATTATGAATCTATGATTTATCATAACTAGATACTTCACCTGTTTCACAAATATAGATATATATATATATATATATATATATATATATATATATATTTTTTAAAAAAACTTTCTTAAATCATAGATTACTTTTCTGGTTGAGAGCATAATCATTAATTAATTAAAATTACAGTTATAAGTAGGTTGATAAAAGTCATTTTCTCCAAGTAGTTAATTAACTAATCAAGTAATTAATCGAAGATCTTGATTAAAATAATTAACTATATTGGATAGAAACTAGAAAGTTAAGACACGGATCAGTGATTATTGTTTATTATTAAGAGTAAAATGGTATACAAATCTTCTTCTTTTTTAAATACAGCGTTAGGCAACTTTACATCGTTTTACAAAAAAATTCCTAAAAATCGAAAAGATATACTGCAAGTAAAAATATTTGAAACTCTTAATTCTCACGTTGAAGTATCTTTGTTGGTAAGATAATGCGTTAAGTATAAATTTGTGATTTTGACCATTACTTATTGTTAGGTGGAAAAAATAACCGAATCAGACAAAATCAAATCAGAATCAAATCAAATCAGGTGGTTTGATTCGATTCTACAAAAGAAAAAAAAATAATGATTTTATTCTTAAAATCAAGAACATTCAGTTTTGGTTCTGGTTCCGGTTCTGTTTCCAGAACCGGAACCAGAACCAGAACCCAAGAATCAAACTATATATATATATATATATATATATATATTGATGTGATCCGGGATAGGAGATGTGACCCGGAATAGGAGCTCAAAGGAGAAGTCAAATCACAGACGACGTAACAACATTCGACATAGGAAAATGAACAATTTCCATGTTGGAAGCTAGTCGAGACGACGAGTGGATCAACCTCATTCAAGCCGACGAAGAAAATTGTGAAATTTCAAGAATTACGGCCGTAACATATGGGAGCTCACGGCCGTAACCATACCACTGAAGAAAACAGAGAATTTGAAGAAATTGACTTACGGCCGTAACCTGTGTCTCACGGCCGTAATGGTTAAGCAGAAAACGTCTTACGGCCGTAAAGACGTTAGTCACGGCCGTAAATGAGTAATTGCGTGATTTTAAGAATTTTAATTATTTCCTTATTTTTTGGTTATTTCTTTTCTAATTTAATTAGAACTCTTAACCTAGATTTTGACCCTATTTATAGGGATGTAATTTTCATTATTCGTTAGACTTTAATACACAACTTTGATATTATAATTGAGATGCTATTTTGCTTTCATATTCTTATTCTTCATTGAATAAAATCCGAACTTGCGAGTTCCTAGACCCCACCTCCAGCCTCAAACTGCACCTCCCAGTCTTACCCAAAAGAATTTTTTTTTTCGGCCACAACTTCTTCAAAACCCGATATTGATTCCTAATTGAGTAGCCAAGGTCCCAATCTTGTATAGTCCTTGAAAATACAGTTGAATCTAGATCTAGGGATGAAGACCCAACATCTAGATCCAAGAAAATGTCCAAAATCAGTCTTCTTCGGAGGAGGTGATTCGTCAGAGAGAAAGAGGGCGGAGGTGTGGTGATGGTTGAGAAGTTCAGTTGTGGTAGCCGGAGGGGAAAGAGGCAGAGGTGGTGGTGCAGGGTAGAGACGTTTGAAATGGAAAAAGTGGGGCGGATGGTATTTTAGTATGGAACACCTAATTGCTAAAATAAAAACTTACAATTAGGTTTTGGGAATTGGTAATTTAAATACCGACTTTGCTATAATTTTCACTTTATTTATTTTATTTTTTGAGGCCCCCAAAAATTAGAGACCCAAGGTGACCACCTTAGTTTCCTTATCTGAAGGCCGGTCTTGATTACAAATTTAATTGCAAAATTCATCCCATCCCACCCAACCTCACCCCACCCACCCCACCAGATCTCACTCGACCTCACCCCAATCAACTCGACTCATAAAGCCACATTTCAGTTACACAAAGTCACAGTTAGGCCGCAATTACAAATTTAGTCACAAAATTCACTCCATCACGTCCCACCCAACCCCACCCCACCCCCACCCCACTCAACTCCACTCCACTCTCAAAGTCACAATTCGGTCACAATTACAAATTTAGTCGCAAATCAAATTTTGTGACCTAGAATTTAATTAAAAGGGTCACATCGTCACAAGTCGCACAAAATCATAATCGACACAAAATTTTGGTTTCAATTATAAATATAGTCATTATCAAACATTTTTATTCATATATTATTTATTGGTTACAATTTACTTGTTTTCTTGGTTATAATAATTAGTCAATATTTTGATCACAATTACTTAATAATTGGACACATTTGTGACCAATAAAATTTTCTAAAATATATTAATTCAATGGTTCATGTCCAAAAATCATACAAAGTCATAATTGATCACAATCACATATATAATTGATTACAATTGTGACTAGAATGGTCATACAAAATTACAGTTGATCACAATAACTCATATTATTGATCATATTTATGACTAAATGGTTACACAATGTCACATGTCACAGTTGACCCAAATCAAACGATCACATTTGTGCTCACCACAAATTACCCAAAGTCTCAATTGCCTAATAAATTGGTCACAATTTACAAAATTGACTATTCCCCCTTCTTCTCCATAACTCGTCTCTCGTCTGCCACATCTCCTCGCCATTGGCTGCTCCAAATCGTTGATACCCCCATTAGATTAACTGACTGCTAAAAAATTCAAAAAATCTAATGTGTATGTATAATTTTTTCCCTCTATATATGATGATAATCCACACGCATTCTTTGCATAACACTGTCTTTCTTTCTATTCTATATCTTTCTTCCTATGTCATTTGAAAATGTCGACCAAAGGGGGAGCCAAGGTTGTGAAAAATGCACTGCTGGAATGTCCACAGCCAAGATCCAAGTATCTTCAGTGGTGGATTTCATTAACTACAAGCCAAGACTAGACGAGTTCACAATTGTTGTCGCTGCCGAGTGCAATGAAAAGGAGATGTTAAACTCGTCTTCAACCACTGAGAGTTACCCGACAGTAAACCTCAAAACACCATCACATAACTCAACCTCGCAACCGTCTACAACTCCGACAACTGCTACATCCACACAACAATTCACAATCAATACAACAATACACCAAAACATCGTTACCATTACAACCTCGCTGATCACAAGGAATCTGCAACCACCCTACTACATCCTTCGACCACCATTTTTCAGCCATACCTAAATCTTAGGAAATCGGAGGTCTGCAAAGGGGAGGGACTAGGTGAAGGACAAAGCAACTGATCGCCACTGCTTTGTCGTAGTAGCGACACCGCTACTTCTATCACGATTTTTGATGATAAGATATTTAATTAATAAATATTAGTTGGGTAAATAGCACCCTATTTTTATAAAAGTAAACTTTACCATCTTATTTTTAATATTGGAACTTAGAAATTATCCATGTAATTTTTTCATTTTATTAAAAAATATGCGATTGAAAATGAATTTAAAAAAAAAATTTAACTGCGATAAAAATGAGCTCAAACAAAGGCTTAATGAATATTGCAATAATTACCATTCACATACATGAAAGTAAAAAAACCCCAAAGTCTCATCTTTCGCTTTTCACTCTTGCAACACTTTGGGAAACATTTGTCACAAGAACATTTAATGTTCCGATCAGAAGATTTGTCTTCCGACAATCCTTCCAACTCCCGACTGTGTACACCGATAATCTCCCCAGTCCCCACTAAAGGTACAGAAGCACATTTTAAAGTTCTCTCATGAGTAATATTTGTTATTCATATGTCATACGCGAATTCGATTGAGTTTATCACGATTGTTAAGTTGTTTGATAAAATGACGCAAAGAATATATTGTTAGTTTACTCCGCATTTATCTGTTTTTATTTACTTATATCTGATAAGAACAGTCTAGTATAATTGTTAAATACCCGGCCGTGTTAAAAAAATAAAAAGAAAGGCAAAACCTTTTTCTTCTTTTGCATTAATCCTTCATTGGGTATTGCCTTCACGAATGTAACCATTTCTGTTTATAGGTTTGCTAAACATGGTAGCCGTTTCTGGGTTAATTATAAATTCTCCAGGTTCGTCTTGTCGCCTCGCCTCGCCCGCTCCGCACCCCTAAAATCCAAATCTACACACCTGATCAAATAGACATGATTTATTCTCCATTTAGTTATCGAAGATTTGGTTTTGGTTTTATTTACTCTTTTGGTGTCAACAATCCAGCTGTATGCACAAGTCATACTAAGCTGCTATACCAGAATCATAATCCTAGCAAGCGTGGCTTTAATAAATGTCGAAATGGTTTCAGTCCGATAACCAAAAGGGTAAATTATACTGCTTTCATTTTTAATTGTACAAATTTCTGATTTAATTGTATTTGAAACTTTTTGCCTTCGATATTATGAGCAGGTTCTTGGTGTTAGGAACCAATATCATCTTCAACAGCATTCTGGCACAAAATGTTTTGCATCTACAAGAGGAAACTATCGTAGCTCAAGCTTCAATCGCGACTCTGATATAGAGCCTTTTTGGTTAAATATGATGAAAGAAGCTATCTGGTATCTTATAGATGAGGAGATATAACAGCAATTTTGAACTTGGATAAGATTAAAAAATTTCCATTCTTTTCCCGAAGCTATGAAGTGTGAAAAATAACTTACTGATTGAAGATGTGCTTCTTTAATGCAGGGCCATTAGAAACTTACTTGTATTTCTCGTTGAACAGCCAAGTCAGCTGAACTATATAGAATGGCCAAACTTTCGAAGCACGGTTAGTATCTATATATTGTATTATCGAGAGGGAATCATCTAGGTATTTGTCCATATATATCCATGGAATCGTTGGGGTTCTTTTTTTTTGCTTCAAAATCAAAGAAATAATAACACTAAGTACACGGAAGAACCCTTTTTCCCTACGATGCAATTGGAACGAATTTAGATAGTTCTTTGTGTCTTGACTAGATATGTTGGGTATTTGACCCAAATTAATCAAGTGCCTAGTGAAACATAATGAGTGCCTAGTTGAAACAAAAGATGGTGGAGCTAATTATGGTATTTGAATGATAATTAGTCTTGACTAATTATGATGTCTTTGAATGATAATTAGTCTTGACTAATTATGATGTCTTGGAATGATGATTAGTTTTGACTAATCATGATGTTTTGGTGTTAAGAGAATTTCATGTAGAATCCTCTCTATAAATAGAGAAGGAATTAGAGGAAGAAACACACCATCACAAACATATGAGAGAGTGCTAATTAGTGTCACATTGTGATCAAAGATAGAAAATTGTGAGCCTAGCATATTGTGAAGTTTCTTGTAACTCTTTGTAGTGTAAGTCAAAGGATAGAAATTATATGCGGTAAAGCTCGTTTGTAGTATTTTCTCTGTAGTATGTGGGATTGGGTTGGTGAGTGAAAGTCTATATATTTGTAACAATTTAATATATAGTGAAAAGCTTTGGCGAGGGTCCGTGGACGTAGGCATTTTGCTGAACCACGTAAATTTCTGTGTTCGTATTTATTTTCTTGTTTGCTTATTTTATTTTGAACATCGAAAGATCCTGTGGGAAAAGTAAAGTGGGAATCGACGTGTCGAAATTCCCAACAAGTGGTATCAGAGCTACAGGTGGTTCAAATAATTTGAAGCGAAAGAAAATATGTCTGTCAAGTACGATGTGGAGAAATTTGACGGGAGAATCAATTTTGGCTTGTGGCAAGTACAAGTCAAGGATGTCTTGATTCAGGCGGGTCTGCACAAAGCTTTGAAGGGAAAACCAACTGAGAGTTCTGACAAAGAAATTGAATCCAGCAAGACTGATGAAGATTGGGAAGATTTGGATTTGAAAGCTGCTAGTACAATACGACTTTGTTTGGCCAAGAATGTTCTTGCAAATATTCATGGGATATCTGCTGCTAAGGAACTTTGGGAAAAACTGGAAGAGTTGTATCAGACGAAGAACTTGTCAAATCGCTTGTATCTGAAGGAACAGTTTCATTCGTTGAGAATGAGCGCAGGTACAAAAATCTCCGACCATCTTAGTGTTCTTAATGGGATTGTTTCTGAACTGGAATCTATTGGAGTCAAAGTTGAAGATGAGGATAAAGCGTTGAGGCTCATCTGGTCTCTTCCATCCACCTTTGAGCACATCAAACCGATTTTGATGTACGGGAAAGAAACGGTGGATTTTGCTGAAGTTACAAGTAAGTTAATCTCTGAAGAATGGAGATTAGGTGGAGACGATAATTCATCTAATAATAATTTGCTTGTTACTGAAAAGTGGAAGAGAGGGAACTCCATGAAGAAGAAGGTGACATGTTGGAACTGTGGTCAATCCGGGCACGTGAGAAGAAATTGTCCAAAAGGTGGAGCGGACTCAGCGAACTGCTCGAAGGACAATGCGACTCTCCTGGTGGAGGGTGGTGATGATGTACTCTGAGTAAGATGGGACATCCTCATGGCATGATGCCAGTTGCCATGATAGAGGATGTGTTCTTACTGGCACGGGTACTGTGTTTGCATACATCATTGGTTTGGTTTAGATGCAAGGTATGTGGTTTTTTTTATGTCGATGGCTGATGAACTTCCAAGGAGAACCAAACATGGGAGTTGCACCATAAATTTCAGCAATTTTGTTTCGACATGGGCCGATGAAATTCTCGGAGTTCGTTGATAATTCTGAGTGATTATACTCATATGGTGGAGTATGGGACTGTCAAAGTGGAAAAATGCTTGCCTATTACCCAATATTTGAATTTGGTTTTGGCTTGGACGAATTTGTGTCAAGGTGGAGATTGTTGGGTATTTGACCCAAATTAATCAAGTGCCTAGTGAAACATAATGAGTGCCTAGTTGAAACAAAAGATGGTGAAGCTAATTATGGTATTTGAATGATAATTAGTCTTGACTAATTATGATGTCTTTGAATAATAATTAGTTTTGACTAATTATGATGTCTTGGAATGATGATTAGTTTTGACTAATCATGATGTTTTGGTGTTAAGAGAATTTCATGTAGAATCCTCTCTATAAATAGAGAAGGAATTAGAGGAAGAAACACACCATCACAAACATATGAGAGAGTGCTAATTAGTGTCACATTGTGATCAAAGAGAGAAAATTGTGAGCCTAGCATATTGTGAAGTTTCTTGTAACTCTTTGTAGTGTAAGTCAAAGGGTAGAAATTATATGCGGTAAAGTTCGTTTGTAGTATTTTCTCTGTAGTATGTGGGATTGGGTTGGTGAGTGAAAGTCTATATATTTGTAACAATTTAATATATAGTGAAAAGCTTTGGCGAGGGTCCGTGGACGTAGGCATTTTGCTGAACCACGTAAATTTCTGTGTTTGCTTATTTTATTTTGAACATCGAAAGATCCTGTGGGAAAAGTAAAGTGGGAATCGACGTGTCGAAATTCCCAACAAGATAAACATGTTATTCTGCAAGAGAAAGTCCCATCAAAGTTCAATATGAATCTTTAGATTCTTATTATGAGATTTATGGACACTATCAAATAATAAGAAGTTTTTAAAAAATCAAGAATTTTCTTATATACGTCTGTACCATTATTAGTCATATTTCTCTTTATCGAGAAATTGAAGAAGCCATACAAGGTTTTCTTGTGAATGTTCATATGGTACCTAAGTAAGCTAAGTAATTCTGAATGATTTCAAAATTAGTCGGAATAAGAGTCATAAGACCAAGTGCACGAATAGGTTTTAGTCGATATAGAAATACTTGCATAGGCGATGGAAGTTGTAGAAAAATAAATTTGAGTTTTTCTGGTACTTATTCTCAAACTTTCGACACTAATTTGACAATGCATGTTATATAAATGCACCTTGTCAATTTAATCCTTTGACGTTGTCCAGGGTTAATTGGTTCTCCTATTTAGACGTATGTGTGTTTAAGGCGCTCTTTAATAACCCTTCTGTCATCATTATGGGCAACTTTCATGTCTTCACTGATGCAGCATAAGTGTCTTAAAACTTTTATAACATGGCTTGAAGTTTCAGTTAGTGAATTACTATAAGTGTGCTCAGTATAAAATTGTTAGAGGCACATTTAGGATATCTGCAAAAAAATTAGCTTCTATTTGAAATCTTCAAAAAATCACTACAAATTTTTCAAAATTCTTCGATTTTGCTACACAAATCTTGCTAATATCTAATTTTCATTGAATTTGTTGCCTTTGCCTACAATCGAATCTCATCACAATAAAGCAGTATATTAGTCTTAAACCTAAGTCTCATCTTTCGCTTTTCACTCTTGCAACACTTTGGGAAACATTTGTCACAAGAACATTTGAAAAATTTACGTTCCGATCAAAAGATTCGTCTTTCGACAATCCTTCCAACTCTCGACTATGTACACCGATACTCTCCCTAGTAAAGGTACAGAAGCTCCTTTTAAAGTTCTCTCATGAGTAATATTCGTTATTCATGTGTCATACGTGGGTTCAATTGAATTTATCATGGTTGTTAAGTTGTTTGATAAAATAACGCAAAGAATATTAACAAGGGTGGATCCACCTTGGCCCGTACTGGGCTGAAGCCCAGTACTTGTTTGGACCAGATTCTGTAATAAAAAAAAAAACTAATGAACAGTACTTGTTTGAAATTTACCCAAACAAATGAACAAGTGAATTAGCCCACCTGCCCATTTCTTTCTTTCCTCTGTCATTTCGGTTTCGCTCATTTCGTCCGCCTCCGCCCCATTTCCCCAACACATTCAAACCTTCCGCCCTTGACTCCTCCTTTGACCTTCAGCTCCGCCACCGTCGTCCGCCGAAGCGCCGCTCCGGCTTCCAAGTTCCAACAATCTAGCAGCCTGCAGGCTGCAGCAGCGCAGCGCAGCTCCAGCACCGAGTCGCCTCGCCTCGTCATCCCCTTGCAGCAGTGGCGCCGGCGCCGCGCCCGTACCGCTGGTAGACCCAGGTTGAGGACCTGAGGTTCATTAATCATTACTTCTTTAGACTTAAGTAAGGTTAAGTTCTTCAGAATCTTCACTTCTTCAATTCTTCACTTCTTCTCTTCTTCACTTTAGAACTAAACTAGTTAACTTCTTCTGACTTTTGTAGACTCACTGCTTCAATATTATAAATAATTTGTAATTGTAAGTTTAATGTTAATGTCAATTTGCAAATTGCAATTGCAGGAAGGACCAGAAAGAATTAGAAATTAGAAATTTCAAATTAGGCAAAGTTGCTGTCTTGCTGAGCTTGACAAATATCATAAATTGTAGGTGCAAGTGCAACTCCAATTGGCAATTAATTTACCACTCCACTTACCAGCAAGTAGCAACAATAAAAAGGTTAGTGGCTACATCTATAACCATAAGCCATTTGATTTAATTTTAGTCCGTGAGTCTGTGATTTGTGAATGTAAGAATGTTACTGTTAGATATAATCATATAAGATAATGTTATTGGAATTTAATTTGATATTGATTATTTATGATTTTGAATTTTTGAATTGAGAATGTGAATGTGATATTCATATTTTTAATTTGAGAATGTGAATATAATCATTAGATAATTTGAGAATGTGATATTGATTTTTAAATGTTAATTTTTGAATTGAGAACGTGATATTAGAATAATAGAATGTGATTTTTAGTTTCAGTATTGATTAACTTCGTTGCAACTTAGCTGCAAAATGGAATGACACCAATTGGGTAAGAAACTATTGATATCTTCATTTTTCAAAAAAAAAAGGATCATCAACCTAAACTGCCTAGTGACAGCACTTCGGGTCATGTAGAGGGACAACAATCTAATGAAGAGCCTGTTTGGTGTATGGAAAAGTTTTGGTTTTTGTGATTTTTTTTATGTTTTTTGATGGATGTATGGTTTATATTAGTTTGAAAAGTCAACAATTGTAGGCTTGACTGATAATGAATGGTTGTGATTGAATTTGAAAAGAAGTTGTAAAAATTTTATTTAGACCAAATGGGCTCGAAGCAATTTCGATTCCTTCTATGCTAAATCCTTCAACATCCACTCCGCAGAATGAAAATCAATCATCTTCAAATCCAAATTTACAATCATCTGCTTCTATAGAAAGGGATCCTGGGAAGAGAATGAAGATATGTGCATATCCTTCTAATTTATGGGGTGAGATAAGACGAAAATATCTAATTGTTGGGGGCCTTATCAACCAATCTTGTTGGAGTATCCGGGTACAACTTTTGGAAGTTAAAAACGTCGGTTTCAGAAAAATTGGTTCCAAAAGTGGAATTGGCTGGAGTATTCGCTTACATCAAATAAGGCTTATTGTTTTTATTGCTTTCTTTTTCTGAATGATGTTTCAATGAGTAATATTTCATCGTTGGCAAATGAAGGGTTTGGCAATTGAAAAATGGTGAACCAAGGAGAAAAGTGATGTGATCCGGGATAGGAGCTCAAAGGAGAAGTCAAGTCACGGACGACGCAACAACATTCGACATAGGAAAATGAACAATTTCCATGTTGGAAGCTAGTCAAGACGACGAATGGATCAACCTCATTCAAGCCGTCGAAGAAAATTATGGAATTTCAAAGTTTACGGCCGTAACACCTATTCGTCACGGCCGTAACCATACCACTGACGAAAACAAAGAATTTGAAGAAATTGACTTACGGCCGTAACCTGCGTCTCACGGCCGTAATGGTTAAGCAGAAAACGTCTTACGGCCGTAAATACGTTAGTCACGGCCGTAAATGAGTAATTGCGTGATTTTAGGAATTTTAATTGTTTCCTTATTTTTAGCAATTTCTTTCCTTGTTTAATTAGAACTCTATTTTGAGTCCATTAGCGACTAGGGTTTTATTTTCCTTATTTTTAGCAATTTGTTTCCTAGTATAATTAAAACTCTTAAGTTAGGTTTTGACCCTATTTATAGGGATGTAATTTTCATTATTTATCAGACTTTTATACACAACTTTGATATTATAATTGAGAGGCTATTCTACTTTCACAATCTTATTCTTCATTGAATAAATCTCGAACTTGCGAGTTATTCTTGTTTGTTCAAATCTCGGTGAGAATTATCATTGCTTGTGATCAAGAGGTCAATATATCCCAGTAATTGTATTGGTTGCTTGATTCAATTAATTTTAATTGGATCCATAAATCGTGGTTCTTGGCGTTTTTGGGTCGATTTCAATATTTTGTGGGTTGCGTAGCTACAATTGCTACGTGGTTTGCATCATCTGGTATCAGAGCTTAGGCTCCAAAAATCAAGGTTATATCTTTATTTTGTTTTCTTGGTTTTTTCTATCCAGTTTGATTTTTATGTTTATCATCGAGTCCCATAAAAATAATCCATATCTTGTTGTTGAGTCTTTCTTTTCTTGATTTTCGTGTTCTTCGTGCCAGTAAATGTTTTCTTTGTTTGATCCATATAAAAATCCAACAAAATTCAAAAGTGTTTGTTTTGCTTAATTCTTATCCGAATTAAGTTCCGTTTGTTTTGTCGTGTTCGTTGTCGAATTTTCAGATTTATAAAAAAAAAAAAAAAAAAAAATTATTTTATTTATTCCGAAAATTCATCCTAAAATTCAAAAATAAAAAAAAATAAAAAAATATTTCCATTCAAGAACCACTTTCTTGAATTTCTACAAATTCTTGACATTCTTGAAATTTCTTTCTTCCATTTATTTTTCAAGCAAGAAAATAAATTCCTTCTTGTTAGTTGGTGTCTAGATCATCTATTCTTGAGTTTTCTTGAATTGCCACATAAGGGATGGATTATGATTCTGATTCGTTGTTCCAAACTAGATGTTATGTGGGACAAAAGGTGTGCAGTTTGGCAATTGATAGAGAGTGCTTCACTAATTTTGCTAATATCAACATGGTTGAAAAATTGGGATTATCTCTAATACCGCACAGTAGACCTTATTGTGTGACGTGGATGAGGGAATTTGGAGAGTTCCATGTAACCAAGCAAGTGCTAGTGACTATCACCCGTGGAAAATATATTGATGACGTATTTTGTGATGTAGTGCCTTTAAGGTCTTGTCATATTTTGTTGGGAAAATCGTGGAGTCGTATGAGGGAAGCAATATATTATAAGAGTATGCACATATACAGGATTCTTACGAGAGGGAAAACATTCACACTGTATGGATTGACACTCGAGGAAGCACTAGACGATTAGAGGAAGGTAAAAAAAGAGAGTGAGAGGAAAGTTGTAGTGAGATTGCAAGAGGATCCTCGAGATAGGGATGTTGAGAAGGAGGGAAAGCTGAAACTAGAAACGGTTGATCAAATTCCAAAATTTGAAGTAGAAAATGAAGAATTGGGAAGTAAGGAGGTGAATGAACAAGGAAATAAAATTGTGGAAGAGGTGATTGAGGATGAAGGTGTGGTTGAAAATAAAAATGTGGAAAAGGTAGTTGAGACTAAAAATGTAGAAGAAGTTGAAACTAAAAATTTAGAAGACATAGTTGAGCTTGAAAATGTGGAGTTAGAAGAGGTGGATGAGTATGAGAGAAAAGAAATAGAAGAGATTGAGCAAGAAGTTACAACAAAAGAAGGAAGTGAAGAGAAGGACCTCGTTGTTAGGGAAGAGGATTTGGAGATGATATACCATGAGTACAAGGATCCATATCTTGTACTTTGTGAAACTAACATTTCCCACCCTATTTTGCTTAAATCTTTCTTGCAGGTTGAATATACTTGGAGGTTTGAGTCACTCCACATTTGGCCAAGGAAGTTCTTATTTCGACTCGTCCTTCCAATCCAAGTATTCGATTATTGGTTGATCCTATGTAATGGAGGCAAAAATTTTCCTTTTGATCCAGACGGTGCGCTGAAACACCATGAACCAAGCTATGATTCGGGACGAATCATCTTGAAGAAGGGGAGAATGATGTGATCCGGGATAGGAGCTCAAAGGAGAAGTCAAGTCACGGACGACGCAACAACATTCGACATAGGAAAATGAACAATTTCCATGTTAGAAGCTAGTCAGACGACGAATGGATCAACCTCATTCAAGCCGTCGAAGAAAATTATGGAATTTCAAAGTTTACGGCCGTAACACCTATTCGTCACGGCCGTAACCATACCACTGACGAAAACAGAGAATTTGAAGAAATTGACTTACGGCCGTAACCTGCGTCTCACGGCCGTAATGGTTAAGCAGAAAACGTCTTACGGCCGTAAATACGTTAGTCACGTCCGTAAATGAGTAATTGCGTGATTTTAGGAATTTTAATTGTTTCCTTATTTTTAGCAATTTCTTTCCTTGTTTAATTAGAACTCTATTTTGAGTCCATTAGCGACTAGGGTTTTATTTTTCTTATTTTTAGCAATTTGTTTCCTAGTATAATTAAAACTCTTAAGCTAGGTTTTGACCCTATTTATAGGGATGTAATTTTCATTATTCATCAGACTTTTATACACAACTTTGATATTATAATTGAGAGGCTATTCTACTTTCACAATCTTATTCTTCATTGAATAAATCTCGAACTTGCGAGTTATTCTTGTTTGTTCAAATCTCGGTGAGAATTATCATTGCTTGTGATCAAGAGGTCAATATATCCCAGTAATTGTATTGGTTGCTTGATTCAATTAATTTTAATTGGATCCATAAATCGTGGTTCTTGGCGTTCTTGGGTCGATTTCAATATTTTGTGGGTTGCGTAGCTACAATTGCTACGTGGTTTGCATCAAAAAGTGTGCGTTTCTTACACATATTGGTTGTACATTGTCATCACCTCATATGACGTGTCAGAAAGGTCGAGGATTTGATGAAGCCCTCTCAACATATTGAGCACGTCATATTTGCCCAAACACAAGAGGAAAAGGACAAGGCTTGTTTTGTTCTTGAAGACTTCCATAAAGTCTTGTAAGTGGCTAGCACTTCAAAATTGTTCTTTTAGAGGTCACAATGAATCTGCATCTTCATCAAACTGTGGGAATTTCATTGAATTGGTGAAGGCTTTTGCAGAAATGAATGTGGAAATTGATAAAGTTGTATTGGAGAATGCTCCTAAAAATGCCCAATAAATTGCTCCAGATATCCAAAAAGATATTTTGAACATCATGGGTAGGAGAATAAGACAGATGATTCGTGAAGAAGTTGGGGATGGATACTTTTGTATTCTTGTTGATGAAGCAAATGATGTATCTGATCGAGAGCAAATGGCTATTGTTTTGAGATTTGTGGATAATGATGAATATCTAAAAGAACGCTTTTTGGCAATCAAAAGTGTCAGTGACACAACTTCATTAACTTTGAAGAAGGGGATAGATGATGTTTTTGTCCTTCATAACCTCCAAGTTCAGAAATTGAGAGGTCAAGGGTACGGCGGTGCTAACAATATGCGTGGTGCATGGAATGGACTTCAAGCGTTATTTCTTAGAGATTGCCCGTATGCATACTATATCCATTGCTTTGCTCATCGATTACAGTTGACTTTGGTTGCTGCAGCTAAGGATGTAAGTATTATTTGGGAATTCTTCTCTCATTTAGATAATGTTGTTAATATTATCACATCATCTCCTAAGCGTATTGCTGAGTTGAAAGCTGCTCATAGAACTGAAATTCAAAATATGTTAAATGTTGGAGAGCGTGAATTTGGACGTGGATTAAATCAAATGGGTAATTTGCAACGATCGGGAGCTACTCGTTGGAGCTCTCATTACGAATCTATAAAGAGCTTGATAGATATGTATGGTGCAACTTGCAAAGTGCTTGAATACCTTATAGAACATTCTACAAATGCAAGCTCCAAGTCTGAAGTTCGTGCAACTTACGGAAATATGGCAAAGTTCGAATTTGTGTTCGTCTTGCATTTGATGCATGCGATCTTTAGAATTACTGATGTTCTTTGTCAAATTCTTCAAACAAAATCTCGACATTTTGTGTGCGATTAGATTTGTCAAGTCTACAAAGGCCGTTCTTTAACAAATGAGAGAAAGTGGTTGGGAAAAATTACTTTCGGAAGTGAAAGTTTTTTGCACGAGAAATGACATTGATGTGCCGGACCTAGATTGTTTATATAAGATTGGTCGCATTCGTGAGCAAATTACAGTTGAGCATCATTACCACTTTGATGTTTTCAATGAAGCAATTGATTACATCCTGATTGAGTTAAATACGAGGTTTAATGATACATCATTAGAACTTCTTTCTCTGATGGTGGCTTTGGATCTTAAAAATTCTTTTGAATCATAACAGTGATGATATATGCAAGCTTGCAAAGACTTTTTATCCTGGAGATTTCATAGATCAAGACATCATTGCTTTGGAATATGAGTTGAGACATTTTCAGCACGATGTGATACCCGATCCTCAGTTTCAGGTATCCTCTCTAGTTGAGTTAAACAAGAAGTTGACCAAGAGTGGAAGGTCAAAAATTTACGTCATGTTGACAAGATTGATTCATCTTATTTTGATATTACCAGTTTCTACTGCCATTGCTAAGCGAGCATTTTCGGTAATAAGACATGTGAAGACGACACTTCGTAACAAAATGGAGGATAATTTTCTTGCAGATTGTTTGTCGTTCCACATCGAACGATGTTTAGTTAAGAAAATAGATGTAGAATCTATTATAGATGAATTTTATGCTTTGAAACCTCGTCGTTCGCAATTTCGTTGAACATTTCGATGTAACTACTACTTTTGTAATACATATAACTTTTGTTACATTACACTTTTTAGAATTCAGCTCGGTCTAGTTGGAAATCCTGGAAAAGAGGGAAAAAAGGAATTGGAAAGCAAATCTTTCCAACTTTCATCTGCAAAAGAAGGATATTCACGTGCTGGAGAAAGAAAGAAAAGCATGAAAATTTCCAGTTGCCATGATATCTAAGGGGATCTGAAAACTGCTGGTAAGGTGGCTTCTGGAATAAGCAGACGGCTGTGGAGATATATATATTCACATATATATACAGAACAATAAATAGTGTTAGAAGAGAAGCAGGCTGCTGCATAAGTTGCTGCTGGGGTAGGACAGAGCAGCCGGTGGGGGAAGCATTGGAAGGTTGGTTGCTGTGATAGGAGGCAGCAGTCGGGTGAAGTTTGCTGCTGATATACAGAGAGGAAACGAGAATCAGCCTGCTTCCAAGTTGAGGTGTGCAGCCGTGAGGGAGAGAGTCTGCTGGTAGTAGTCCAAGACAGCCGGGTAGGAAGAAAGCTGGTTGCTGCTAGGCTGTAATCACGCAGAAGCTGCTGCATGAGAGGAAACTGGTGCAGTTGCTGATCCAGAACCTGCTGCTACTGCTGAAAACCAGACTGCCGGAGAAGAAGAAGCTGCTGGAACGAGGTTGGCTGTTGGTGCTGGAAAATACGTTGCTGGTGCTGAAACGGAAGCAGGCGCAGCTGAGGAAGAAAAGAAGTAGCCTGAACTTGGAGTGGTCAGCAGATTGAGCACAAGGAGAATAATGGATAAATATTTGGGGAAATCATAGCTAAGCTTCAAAAGGGGTTTAATCTACAACTTTGTATTTTCTCGTTTATTTTGCCATATTTGTGATGTATTATTATAAATATTCTCCTTTGTATTATTCATATAAAATGGGCTAATTGATTATGTTGGGATTTATGGTAGGAATTTAACCTAGCTTGGATTAATTTCAATATTTTCCTTTTGATGATTAAATGCTTATTTCATGTGTGTTTGTTATTGAGATTATTCCATGTGTTTGATTGATCACCAAATATATGTTGTGTGAAGTGTATGATAATCGAGAGATATTGTGCATTTTAGATCAAATAATAAATGCTCTAGGTTCTTGTTAAGGATAGAGATATACCTTAAACCCTAGATGATCCATTGAATTATTTTCACAAAGAATTAATGCAATTAATTGGGTTTTAATCGATATAGAGATATAGTAGATTAAACCAATTGATTAGGGTTAATTTCACTAGAGAGAAGTAGTTAGCTAAACTTGGAAAATCGGGTCTAACATTGTAAATGAGTAATTTGTTAATTTGCATGTTGAGAAATTAATTAAGCGACGGTTAAATGAAACCATGAATCCCAACCACTTTTTCCTCCAATATTTTCAAGTATTTTTATGTTTCCTTATTTTGTCTATTTTTAGTTATTTTCAAAAACCAACTTTTAATTGTGTTTCTTTTTTATTGTTAGAATTAAATTAATTAAAGTTGTGTAATCTAAAGTAAACATTCATCGTGAGATCGAGAATCCGGACTCAAAAAGTCCATTTTACTACTTATGCGCGATTCGTGCGCTTGCGCTACACACTATTTTAGCGAATAACCACCATGACTCTGGAGAAATAGTCTATGATCGATTCACCAACCTTCATCTCTAACACCTTGAAGTTTCTTTTTAGTGCCTAAAGTTGAGCACGCTTAACTCTCACATTCCCTTGATATTTTATTTTCATCGAGTCCTAAGGTTGCTTGGAGGTGTCCTTCTGAATAATGGTCTTCAAGATTGACTTGTCGATGGACTGAAAGAGATAGTTTTTAACCTTTAGGTCTTTTAGCTTCAATTCCTCCGGAGTCTTTCTTTGTGTAGCAATCATCGTCTCTCCAGCAGCAGGTTCAGAATAACCAGTTTTGATGAGGCTTCAGTATTCCTTCAATCTCAGAAGGTTCTCCATCAACAAGCTCCAATGATCACAATCTCCATCGAACCTGGGAATGCTCAACAAATTGTTCCCTTCAGCTGCCATTTCTCAAACGCACAGTGTTTCACTCGATCTCACAAGGATATTGCGGTTCCCAACCTCTCACAATTTCACTCTCTCTCTCTCTCTCGATAGGATGCTGCGGTTTCTAACCTCTCATAATTAGGCCCCTTTGTCTGACTCTAATATCAATTGTTGTAAGTCTAATCCCAAAACACCCCTAAACAATAAACACTCATTTGGGAGCTCTCAAAGCTTCACTTATTCAATAAAATAACTAGGGCTTTATATAACCTTTACAAAGCAGAAATGATAGCAAAAACAGAAAAGATAAGGATAAGAACCACTAGCCAACAAATAAGCTAAACAATAGGACTTTAACAAACTATCTAAACAGTTGCTAAAGATTAGAACAAACTAAATATTATTTAACAATAGCAACAACTAAATTAAGTCTAATTGACTTATGCTAAGAAATCAGCAATCCTAACAATGTCTAGCATTAATTATGCCATGTAAACAATTCTTGCCATTTGTCATAAAAATAGTGAGACATTTTATCACCGACCGTAGGAAGGTCTTTTTCCAATACGTACCAAAAAAGAACATGGATATCTGCAAAAAATTAGCTTCTATTTGAAATCTCCATAAAGTCACCACAAATTCCTCAAAATTCATCAAAATTCTTCGATTTTGCTACACAAATCTTGCTAATATCTAATTTCCATTGAATTTGTTGCCTTTGCCTGCAGTCGAATCCCATCGCGATAAAGTGGAATATTATTCTTAAACCCAAGTCTCATCTTTCGCTTTTCACTCTTGCAACACTTTGGGAAACATTTGTCACAAGAACATTTGAAAAGTTTACGTTCCCGTCAGAAGATTCGTCTTTCGACAATCCTTCCAACTCCCGATACTCTCCCTAGTAAAGGTACATAAACACCTTTTAAAGTTCTCTCACAAGTAATATTCATTATTCCGATGTCATACGTGGGTTCAATTGAGTTTATCATGGTTGTTAAGTTGTTTGATAAAATGATGCAAAGAATATACTGTTAGTTTACTCTACGTTTATCTGCATTTATTTAATTATATTTGATAAGAACGGTCTGGTGTGATTGTTAAATACCCGGCCGTGTTAAAAAAATAAAAAGAAAGGCAAAACCCTTTTCTTCTTTTGCATTAATCTTGCATTGGGTATTGCCTTCATGAATGTAACCATTTCTGTTTATAGGTTTGCTAAACATGGCAGCCGTTTCTGGGCTAATTATAAATTCTCCAGGTTGGTCTTGCCGCCTTACCCCTAAACCCCAAATCTACACACCTGATCAAATATACATGATTTATTCTCCATTTAGTTATCGAAGATTTGGTTTTGGTTTTATTTACTCTTTAGGTGTCAACAATCCAGCTATATGCACAAGTCATCCGAAGCTGCTATACCAGAATCATAATCCTAGCAAGCGTGGCTTTAATAAATGTCGAAATGGTTTCAGTCCGTTAACCAAAAGGGTAAATTGTACTGCTTTCATTTTTAATTGTACAAATTTCTGATTTAATTGTATTTGAAACCTTTTGCCTTCGATATTATGAGCAGATTCCTGGTGTTAGGAACCAATATCATCTTCAACAGCATTCTGGCACAAAATGTTTTGCATCTGCAAGAGGAAATTATCGTAGCTCAAGATTCAATCGTGACTCTGATATAGAGCCTTTTTGGTTAAATATGATGAAAGAAGCTATCTGGTATCTTATAGATGAGGAGATATAACAGCAATTTTGAACTTGGATAAGATTAAAAAATTTCCATTCTTTTCCCGAAGCTGTGAAATGTGAAAAATAACTTACTGATTGAGGATGTGCTTCTTTTATGCAGGGCCATTAGAAACGTACTTGTATTTCTAGTTGAACAGCCAAGCCAGCTGAAGTATATAGAATGGCCAAACTTTCGAAGCACGGTTAGTATCTATATATTATATTAACGAGAGGGAATCATCAAGGTAAATGTCCATATATATCCATGGAATCGTTGGGGTTTTTTCTTTTTGCTTCAAAATCAAAGAATAATAACACTAAGTACACGGAAGAACCCTTTTTCCCTACGATGCAATTGGAACGAATTTAGATAATCCTTTGCGTCTTGACTAGATAAACATGTTATTGCTGCGAGAAAAAGTCCCATCAAAGTTCAATATGAATCTTTAGATTCTTATTATGAGATTTATGGACACTATCAAATAATAAGAAGTTTTTAAAAAATCAAGAATTTTCTTATATACGTCTGTACCATTATTAGTCATATTTCTCTTTATCGAGAAATTGAAGAAGCCATACAAGGTTTTCTTGGGAATGTTCATATGGTACCTAACTAAACTAAGTAATTCTGAATGATTTCAAAATTAGTCGGAATAAGAATCATAAGACCAAGTGCACGAATAGGTTTTAGTCGATATAGAAATACTTGCATAGACGATGGAAGTCGTAGAAAAATAAATTGAGTATTTTTTCTGGTACTTATTCTCAAACTTTCGACACTAAGTTGACAATGCATGTTATATAAATGCACCTTGTCAATTTAATCCTTTGACGTTGTCCAGGGTTAATTGGTTCTCCTATTTAGACCTAAAAATAATATATGTGTTTTAAGGCGCTCTTTAATAAACCTTCTGTCATCATTATGGGCAACTCCTCCCTGGACTTTCATGTCTTCACTGATGCAGCACTAAGTGTCTTAAAACTTTTATAACATGGCTTGAAGTTTCAGTTAGTGAATTACTATAAGTGTGCTCAGTATAAAATTGTTAGGCACATTTAGGACTCTGTCTAATCAAAGACAAGTTACAAATACTTAAAGTGTACTGTTTAGTTTGAAGTTTGGATAATGACTTTAAACTTTTTTGTCCTTACAGCAGGAAAACTGAGTTCTTTCTGTTTTCTGCAGCTGAAGACTGCCACTCTAACTCTTGTTCTGGTCGCTCTGCTTATAATCGCACTTTCCTCAGTTGATTCAGCGTTGTCGTATTTGCTCGCCCTTCTTTTGCGGAGAAAGGCATGATCCACTCCGAGTTATGGTTCCTTTTATGAATTGACATGCATCTTGAGTAGAAGCTCAACTCATTGGTTTCCAAGCCTGGATAATCAAAGGACTGATGGCAACGGCACGACTCTTTTTGCCCATTAGTTATAAGCTTAGCGACAAGAATTTGATGGTCAAACATCATTTTATTGACACAATCTATAGGACTCATAGCGTTTATCTACACATTGTGTGAGACCCGCAATTTATAATATGTAAAAAAGCTTTACCAAATATCCACTTTCTATTGTCTAATGCATCTTATGGCAGGAGCTATGGTTGGAAATTATGTACTTCGGTGTGATATTCTTGATCAGTGGTTCAATGCTTCGATATTATTGGGGAATCCACTTTTTGGGAGTGCCTGCAAAATTACCAGACATTAAACTCAAACTGCAAAGATTCACTATCGGAACTTTTGGGAATGAACTTTTATTGGGTTAAAATGGATGGACAGGATGTGATTTGCCCCCAAAAATCATATCTTGAAGACGTCGATGCCAAGAAAAAAAGCAGTGTTCTAAAGGAGTCATTAGGCGCTGTCTAGATTCACTTAGGTGCGAGTGCGAGGCATTTTAAAAAATCCTCGGAGGTATACGCGTATTATTGCATTTAACATTTTTTGTTGATCGTTTAGGTTGTGTTACGGTGCACACACATTGATACGTATAAGCTTGTGAATCCTGATGCTGGACATCAATGCATTACAACATAATGAATACATTATGCATTTTAAAACCTTGAAAAAAGTACTCATCTCACAAATCCTCAAAATACCAATGAACTCAATACCCCGTTGGAAATTCGACACAAACGGGAGGTGATTATCCGACAAAATGGGTTTACGTGTCGGGTATGAAGGTAAATTTAAAAACCCGACATCGGTCTAAAAAATTCATACTCGGCCTGCATACACGTTTGTTGCAAAAAAAAAAAAAAAAGCCTTTAAAAGGCACAAAGAAAAGTCATAATTCATAAACATATTTCTCTTATTCCCCTAAACATAACCTCACTCTATCTCAAAATATTTTTGCGTTCTCTCTTTACCAAGTTTTTTGCTTCTTACTTTCAAGATCTTTACTTTTTTCAGTTTATTAGTTGTTAGTTTAATTTTTTTTATATATGCTAATTACTTCTAGTTAATCTATCATGTTTGCTCTCAATTCTCTCCATTAAAAATAAAAAAAAAAAAATGAAAAAATCAAATCGATTTTTAATGGGTACAAAATCATACCCGCCATCGACCCATTTCAATGAGTTGGGTATTATAAGGGTAGGGTATGGAGAATAAAATTTAGGATATGAGTTTATCAAATCTAACCTTTGACTCGTTATCCCTCTGTGTGTGTATATATATATTTTTTATTTTATTTTTCCTACCCCATAACGCTAAAAGGAAAATTGAGGTGGATTAATAATTTTTTAAAATATAAGGGAGTCGAGAGAGTTGCATCTTCATTTAAAATTGTAAATGGTAGATTTTCTGAGTCCACACAATATTTGCATCAATCTAACAGCATTTATAATGGAAGTGCATTCTGGAATTCGGCACCACACAAAATCCAGAACACAGAAAAAGGATTAAGAAAGAACCAAAAAATGCAGATTCAGACTCAAATTTGCACTCTTTGTTGCGCTCCTGTATTAAAAACAGCAGCATTTTCAAGAAAATCAGTTGGTTTAATTGCAAACAAATACGCAAATTTGGGTGGTAAGATTGGATTAAGATTATTGGTGTTTTGCTTGTTTTGTAGATTAAATTTAACCAAATATATTATCAGTTTCCTTCTTGGGTGGAGATTTGAGAAGAAACTTACTGCATTTTTTGCGAAAGAAGAATGAATACCTCTTAATTTCAGCTGTTGAAGAAAGAAATTTGGGAGCTCACTTACACAGTAAAAGGTTTTTTGGCTGCTCTTCTTCTTCTTCTCCCCCCCCCCCCCCCCCCCCCCCCATTTTATTTATTGATGTTCGGTACACAATCCCATGTAGCAAATGTGGAATAATTTTATTTTGATGTATGCCTATTATTTATTCTTAGCATAAATCTATACGGTATTTCTTCATGGTGAATCTGGGACATCTTCTAGTTTCTACTTCTTGCAGAGGAATTGTTGAACACATATGTCTGATCAGAGCAAAGGAAGATTTGTCTGAAGAACAAGAGAAAGATATGCTGGATTATCTTTACACGACGCAATATCAAATGCGTGGCATCATTGCCATATCATTAGGTGATCCTTTTAAAATAGTACGATTTACTTTCAACTTCATTTTGTTGAATATCCTGGCAATGCTTTGAAGCTTAAGAGTGCGAAATTCAACTTCCTAATCGAGCTTCTTCTATGATTGGTTTCTATATGTTTAATCAACTTTACTTTTACCATCTTGTTTCATAATCAAAGAATGATCATCAAAGCCTTGAACTAATCCAAGGTTTTCGATGCAGTGATCCATTGAGTCCTAGCATTTTTAACCCAATCAAATAAAGATTGATAGAAGCCCATATTGTATATTCATATATGTGTATGTATATATATATATATATATATATATATAATTCAGGGACTGTATAACTATTGCACATATAAACAAAACGATTCCTTATTCATGCTTGTTTTCCAACATGCAGCCACTTTACCAAGTCAAGTTATACAAGAACATCATACTCAGAAAATTGATTGATGAAGACTGAAGAGATTAATTAACCTTAAATGAGCTAAACACAGCTTATTTACCATTTCTGAAAATTTACTTCCGAAGAATTTAATCCCTTCGGTAAAACGGAAGAAAATAGTCAATTAATTTGCAAACAAGATCCACTCTTAATCTTATAGTTCAATATTCAAGAACTTTATTCTGTACATGTTTACGTAGTGTCCAGACTGTAAAGTGTATTATGTTATCTGTTCTCTTAAGTATATAAATCATATTATTAAATGCACAAAGCATATTGAGCAGCCAAGGCCTCATGGGGTTTAAGCGCAAAGTGAGGTGTGCTCTTGATTCAGGTGAAATGCAAACCATATTTCTAATGACAATTATCTGTATATAAAAAGAAATTTCGATATAATGTAATAAAACCTAGGAAGTTACAGTAAATTTCAGCAAATATCAATTAGTTGGACTGGAACTTTGAGCGATATCAGCATAATTCTATGCATTTCATAAAATAATCAAATTTCATTGATTAACATACCATACATATAACAATTGAAAAGAAAATTAGCAGTTCAGATGAAAGGAGGACTCAAAAGCTTAATGATTTAATAAATTATTCACGTTTCTTCTGCTTTGACCTTTTTCCCTTTAAGTGCCTTTGCTGTGTTTTTGTGCACAGGTGTGCTTTTAGAAGTTATATTCTAAATGTGATTTCTTAACTCTTGTAGGACGAATTTCTAACCAAGGTCTTGATAAATATACCCATGCCATCTTCATGCGTTTCCAGACAAAGGAGGATATTGCCAAGTTCTATGAGAACCCTTTCTATATGGGAGTTCTTAAGGACCATGTGATGCCTTACTGCCATGTATGACCTGACATGTAAACACCAATATCTCAGTTCCCATCTATTTCCTTTCGTTTCCCTTCTAAAATAGCCTATTTTCATGTTCCTATCGTTATTGAGATTAACAATGTTTCATCTACACAGGCAGTTCTCAATGTTGACTATGAATCTGAAGTAGAAGACGACATCCTGCCTATATTTCGGAAAGGAGAGGTCGAAAGCAACAATTGCACTCATTTCTTCAAAATTGTTGTGATTCCAAGATTATTAGTTTTTGTTCCATTTTATACTTGATACGTCATGAGAAGTATGGATTTAGCTATTTGCTTGTCCAACTAATTCTTGATCTCACTTTTCACTTTTGCCCCACTCTGTATTAGCAGTCGTTATCTGTTCATCATGGAATTCTTTTGCTGGGCAGGAGTTCAACTATGGGGTTGAGTCCATGCTTCTTATATCATTTAATAAAAGTTCAATAGGTCGACCTGCTCTAGCTGCTCTGGATGCTCTGGCTAATCTGACACTGGAGTTCCCTTCCTTAATTGTTCAAGCTACTAAAGGTGTGGTTTCAAAGATATATACTTTTTTATTAGCCGAGGAGATAGTTAAATGTCAAAGACTCCAGCTCGTCGATATTGTCTCATTTAACTGCTCAAGGAAGTTACATAGATACCTTTTGTCATTTTGTGTAAACACTAAGAATATAAGGAAGTTGTATCTATTATATATTCTATCATTTTTTTTTATGTTTTACAGGTCAAAATATAAATAATAGCAGTACGGAATATACTCATGGGGCAGTAATACGATTTCGATCATGTGAGCTCTCTGTATTCTTCATTATGTGCCCTGTTCCAAGCAATTATATCTTATGGATTATGGGTTACTAACTATTTTTGCTTACTATCAGTTGAGGCCTACGATATATTTGTGAACAGTTCAGAATACAAAGATGTAAGGAGCCTAATCTATTGGCTTGTTGAACTTACACAAAATTCCTATTCTTTAACATTTTGGGTGGGATTGGGATCTCATGAGTAACTAGAGTTTGAGTTTTGATACCCATGTTACATTATATGAGACTACGAAGTTTACATGGGAAAGAAGATTTGGATCGCGAGCCTTGCTAAATATTCTTGATGCTTGAAATAGAAATTAGTTACACGATACCGCAATTTCAAAGTTTAGATTGAGATACTACAAATAGGATTCTGACTGGTTCGATGAATTGGAAAAAGCAGATGTGGAACTCTAAATTCCAGCCCATTATCCAAAAAGCTTTCTATCTCAATTTTTCCGTAGATCCAGTTGGCAAGGAGCTTATGTAACAAGGTCTGATTCCTTCTACTTTGATTCTACCCGTTCCTCCAAATGAGTTAACATCAGCATGATGCTGGATTTTGTAAAGAGCATTATTACCCTATGTCTTTTGAATCCCAGGACAAAGAGGCACCATCTGAGTAGCCTCTCACCACATGGTGGCTTTTGGTTTATTCAAATCCTTTTAACTTCTTTTCTTATATCAGGAAACTGTACTTGGTGGATTACTGATGGAGTCTAAGTTGGCTACATCCTGTGTTGATCTAATGGAGATGGGAATTTCATCTGGAAGAGTTCTATTCTCTCGACCATTTTTCTTTGAGTTAAGCATGATACGAAGATATGAATAGAAATATACCTACAACGTGCACATTATTGTGTATATGTATAAAATTTAAGTACTTCAAGGATCTTTGTGGAAACCACATGCTTTGAATCATTTGAACATTTCCTATTGTTTCATTCTTCATCTTCATTTCCGAATAAAAACAGGAGTGCACTGTATATAACATATATCTCGTCCATTAATCAACTTTGATCTGCATGCATTTAATAGAATGTCAATTGCTTAGCATGGAGAAGTACTTGCAGCAGATCCGTTAACAGATGTTACAGATCATCCTTTTAATCCGCACTCGAAATGACTCCTAAGAGTTCAGGACTTTTTTAGCCTTAAATATCTGACACACTTTTTGTTGTTCATTTTTTTTTTTTTTTGACCTTTTTTGTTCCTTTTTTTTAAATGAGTGGTTTTGTGTGGATATGGGGTGCAGACTGTAGTACTTAATAGTGTAATAAAAGTGGGCCGAGCTGCTCAAGCCGAGGGCAGCTTGGCCTAGAAAAGCCGCCAGACTTTTCTGTGGACTATAGGCCCATGCCAACTGTCTGGTACAGGTTCTTTATGCAACTGGGCCAGCCTGGTTAGGCCCACCTGAGGACGCGATCCATAAAAAATCCAATCTGACCCAGGTCGTGCCTGTCGTCTATGGGTCCTACTCGGTCCGGTTCAATTGACACCTGCTTGGATGCATCTGTACCTGCCCCCTGCACATCTTTTTTGCTCTGTACTACTGTATTAGGAAGTTATGCTCATAATACCAAGGTTTGACCTCTACAGGTAAGACATTATATAATGTTTATACAAATAATTTCTCAAGGATAATAAATGCCAACCATGTGGACCTCCCAGAATTATATATTAAGTCTTGCCGCATTGGGTTTTTTTATTATTCTGTTTGACTTCTTTATAATCAGCTTCTGTTCTCTAATCTTTTTACATATTCAAGTCGGTGACTAATTTCAATTGGATTGGCTGTTGATTGTACTTAGATGTATTAGTTTTGGCTCATTATTCTCCCCTTTCCACTTATTTTTGGCCCTATTGTCCCCTATACTAATGCAAATCTTGAACTTCCATTACTCTTGACTGGTCTAGATTCAGACACCGAGTTCAGTCCTTGAGATCCACTAGGATGGCTAGTCGGGATATGGCCGCAAGGTCTGTTTTATTTTCTTGTCGAATTTCGTGACTTGTTTTGCAGAATCAAACAAAATCCCAGTCTTTTAATCTATCTGTATCCACAGTAAGTGCAATTGCAGTTTAACAATGAATTGTATCTTTTAGGCATCTTATATCGACACCCTGGCTATTAAAGAAAGAAAATAAATAAAAAAAATTGTGAAATTTGTGGAATTTCATCAATATTTAGAATAAATCTCTGTTAAAAGTAAGACATGAGTTAACTATATCTTGTATAATTCATCTTGTATGCGTATACAAACAATCCAAAGAGAAAATTTATCAACATCTAATATACATTTCTACATATAGAAAAGAGAACCGGGAAAGCTGATCTAAAGTGCTGACTATTGATTGCAAAACTTCTTGTGTGATCCAAAACCTGTTGGAACAATGAAGAAGCTACTCAATTGTGTAGAGGGTTTGGCCCTCCCGGCGTTTTACGAGCGGAAGCTCTGAAACTCGTATCATCCTCTCGAGTTTTTGATGTCTTGGGAGCTTGTGCTGATGAATACCATGAAAACTGGGATTGGGACTTTGTTGTAGGTTTCTGTGGGGTGGCTAAAATGGCAGCTCTGCGGATGTCACGGCCAGTCGAGCTGTGTGTGACGGCGAGCACCACCACCATGACTACTAGAAATGGGATGGGCGAATAATGAATTTTCATGAGTATGATGTATCAGGAGAAGTAATGGAGAAGTAGAAGAGGAAGATGGTTGAAATGAGTTATTTCAGCAATATAGACAGGTATGAGGAGTATTAATATGACACCAAACTACTTATTTGTCAAGTGAAATGACAAAACTGCCCACGAAATTCTACCTAAGATAGTCAAAACTATAAAATTGGTGCCATTTTTTATTGCCTGTCTGAACTGTGTTGGCCTCTTTTGTGGATTCATTTTGACTATTATGCATTTTTCTACCTAATTATTCACCATGACTTTCTTGAATCATGATTATGTTTATACGCTGAGAAAGTAATCCGTCTTTGTTTATTACTAAAACCCACGTGTATTTTTTAACATATGTTAAAACTCGTGTTACTTCTTAAAACATCAATCGTAACATACATTCATTGAGATCATATCCTGCTAGTATGACGAGTTGAATGAAATGTGACGGGATTTACACGAGATTTTTGTCATTTTAATCTCCGTTTGGTAATAAATTTATAAACAACACATTTTCTCAAATCACTTTTTAATTATATACATTTCCTCAAATCCCTTTTTAACTACATATTTTACTTCGAAAACGTAGCCTTCTATGTTTATAAACAATTTTTTTTCTTGTTTACCAGAGGCTTAATCTTAATTGTTCAAAAGTGTGTAATAAGTACTAAATTGAAAACCCTTTTGCTGATGTTCGAGGGTTTGACTTGTAGCAACAGGAATCATTCATTATTTTTATTTATTTATTTATATTTTCTCCACAATGGAATCTGATGATCTTTGTTATACATAATTTTATATTTAAGACCTACGGGTTCGTGCCGACAGAACAGGACCAGCAAGTGTTTCACACGATTATTAGGTTTCTCGAGTTTTACTCCCCTCCTTATGGCGGAAGGGGGGTTAACATCCCCGCCCCTTCACTGGGATTTTCTTACCCTTCAGCCACGGGGAGGGTAAAAAAAATTCTAGGTTTCAGTTTTTATAACTGTTCTTATTATGGACACATAGGAAATTTATTGATGTATGGACAAAGTTGTCTCTATTATAAGTTTGATTGATTGTTTCAACTGATAATTGTTTGTTGAAAATTTTGGCGTGCATTGAATATATTTATTTATTTTTGTAATATTCCTAAGAGAAGCAACTTGTGTGAGTATAATAATAGGGTCTGATAGAGTTATTTGAGAATTGAGATGAGTTATTGAACTCGATCAATCGTATGCGAATGTGCGTGAAGAACTTCACGAAGATTTAAATTCCACCATTCTTTTAAAGTAGTCTAAATAGTTCGATTTTGTAACACTGTTTGGTTTATAAACTGTTTTTTTAGGCTTGGGTAAAAGAATCGGAACTAGCAATTTGGTTCGGTTTGGTTCTGGTTCGGTCTTGGTTCGATTCCGTTCTATCAAAATTTTAAACGGTTATGGTTCTAAAAATTAAGAACCATCAGTTCCGATTCTAGTTCCGTTCTTGGCTCAGAACCAGAACCAAAACAAAACACGATTTTTTTTTTTTTTAAAATATAAATTTTTTTAAAAAAAAATCATCAATTCTTAATCTTAATGCATGTTATTCGTTCCATTAGTCAATATCAATTATCCAACAACTATTAATTCATTCAATATTATAATAACTATAAGCAAAATAAGTAATAAACAAAAAATCATAGATTAAAAATAATTTTTCTTTCACTGGTTCTGTCGTTCAGCTTCAAGCTTTCAACCATCAGTTCTTCAAGAATCAACAAATAATAAATCTTCAGTCTTCATCTTACAATTAATTGTTATCTTGTTTTCAAGGATTTGCTGGACTTGTGAGTCGTTCCCTAAAAAGATGGAGAATTATGAGCAGAAATTGAAGAATTTTTAGAAGAACACATACACGTGGATGAGGAGATACATTACTCTCTAAAAGAGAGTCAATATTTTGATGTCAAGGATTTTGAGTGTTGTATTCGCATTTTGATGAAGGTCGATGACCTTACCGTCTTACGACTCTTACCAGCCAGAATCCACCATGACTTATTCACTTAAGTTTGAAAACTCAAGTTTAGGAAATCTGAACCAGAACCAAAAGAACTGAACAATTCAGTTCCGGTTCGGTTCTTCTCTTGTAAAAAGAACCATCGGTTCTTAGTTCGGTTAGGTTCCCTAGGAACCAGAACCATATGGAACCACGCCCACGCCATATTTTTTCATCATTTTGCATGTTTATCTTTTGTTTTGCGAATGTTTTGCCGCCCCTACAAGTGTTTGTCACTTCGCAAAGGGGATTGAACTGCTCGGTTAGGTCGCAGGTCGAGAGGGCAACGCCCTCGAAAGAGAATTTTATTTTTAGAATTATTCGAATAGGTATGTGTCTGTTCTCCAACCAATGCATCTGTTCGTGCTAAAAGGTTTCTTCCAACAGATATATTCATTCAATTCAAGGGACACACATGTTCAAATGATTGTCTCCATCTCTATAAATTATGTGTGAATTCTTATTTGTAAAACACATTCATTCTTTCTATTCTTCTCTTTTTCTTTGGCATCATCAAATATTTTATAAAGTATCTTCTTGGTTTGATCAAACAGTCAAAATTTGAATCGAACGTCTTCATTGTATCTTAAGAGAGATTTTCTATTATACTCCACTTGTGACCTTGTTGAATAGAGGAGAAATATCTCTTAAAAGATAACGATTTTTCGTGCCTTTAAGTTCCTTATTTTTCTAGATTTCCCTACATATTTCACAACATATGGGCCTTCGTGAACCTCGATTCTGATAAGACGGGCGAATTGTAATGACCTTAATTGTATTTCACATCAAGACTAAAACGATGTTTGGCTCATTGTTTTCAAGTGTTCAAAAATACCTTGATCAAAAAAACACTTTTAAATCAAATTTTATTCATATATTTCGTATGACCGACAAGCACAAGTCACTTTTTCACTCATCCTTATTAATAAACACCTTACTAGACATAGCTTAGTTTGTAGGTTTATAATCGTTCGTCCTCTCTTCTTACAATAAGCTGATTTTAATATTGAGCTTACTCAATGATTGTTATATATAGATTTTTAGGTTCAACGCTGAAGCTAGCGTGATCATGTACTTATTTTATATTTTTTTTCAACCTATTGAATAACGTAGTAGTGATGACAACATGACGAGTTTGGATCAGGTCTCCCCAACCCGTGCCCCGTCTCATGAATTTTTTTTAAAACCAAACCCACCACCCGCGAATTTCAAGGCGGGTCGGGGCGGCCGGCGGATCACTCCCGCCGTCTTGTTTAATTTTTTTTATTATTTAATTTAATTTGTGCTGGTTCAGATCCGCCCGCGATCCGACCAAAACCCATTATGAATTATGACATCATTTTGATTGGATATTGCGTGCCATGTGAGATAAAAATCATGCAAACACGTAATTATTTTAGAATTGACTCTATTCACCAAATATGATGCAATATTATCTACTTGTCTTCTGATTTCTTGTGAATGGACTCTAGATTTCAAGATTGTTGTCATTTCATTTGACCAGACCAAGGGGATAAAAATCATAAAATAAACAAAGGGATTAATTATACTTAATTAATCTCAATATGTCCCACAAATTAAAAGCATCTACACCAATGGTTTAAAACTAGTACAAGTTGGTTACGCTAAACACCATGACATTTGTGCAAAAGCCAAGAAACTGAGAATCTTAGGCAGTATTTGAAATGGCATTTTTTTCATGAAAAATGCCATTTTTCAACTTTCTCATAAAAACCATATTAATGACGTTAAATTTGATCATAATAAAGACTAAAGAATCTTGAGAACTTTCTCATAATTTTTTTTTTCTTAATACACATCAACAACTTTGAGTTTTCACATGTGATTTTATTTGGGATAATTGTATAGATTACTTACTTTAGATAATAAAACTGATTTTTACTATCCAAATAAAAAAATTTGAAAAATACTTCATTGTTACTAAAAAAAATTGAAAAATATCATAGGTATCATACTGTGATACTAACATATTTGAGAAGTATCAAAAGTATCAGATTGTAATACTTCACGTGATTATGAAGTATTTTTCAGTTTTTATGATTTTATTATAAGTAATTTTCAATTTTTTATAAAATTCATGTAAATTTCAATTTGATCCCTAAAAGTAGTGTAATTATGTGAATAGCCCTTTTTATTTTCATATAAGTTTTTGCCACGACAGTAAGGAATAGCAATTGGTTTGTTCAACAATCTTTGCAAGCATGCTTGGTTGCATTTAAAAGTTATTTTTCTAAAAGTAAGTGTTAATTACTTCAAAAAAAAAAAAAAAAAAAAAAACGTAATTTAGTACAAACGTAATCATTATAATCAATTGGTTTATTTTGATTTATTGTTGTTTTTTAAGTCAAATGTTTATAAAGTGGTTTCGAAAAATGTTTATAATTAAAAAAATAATTTGAAAAATTGTATTGTTTATAAATTAATTTATAAGTGGTTAAACATATATAGTCTAAAACTTATTAAGACCTTCTGTTTTCTTCAATTATTATTGTACAGCAGAGAAATTTTATTGATTTGTACCAAAGTATTCTTGAGAATGAAGCAAGCAAGCAACTCCATTTAACCAAAATAGAGTCGGTCAAATTTCAATTAATGCTAGGAGCCTAGGACACACAAATTTCAAAAAAATTCATATAGCAGGTACAATATGTTTTGCACCATAGACATAATTTTCGTCTTATTAAATTAAAAAGGACTTTGCAAATTGTACTGAGTTAGCCTCTTATTGATATCACTGTAACACTGTGTAATTTATAAATTTATTTATTTATATTTTTAAGGCAAAAATAATGGTTAAAAATTAAAAATAGAAAATATATAATTAATAAGTGGTTTGAGAAATTGTGTATATTATAAACTGATTTAAAAACTAGTTTACCAAATAGATGCTTAATTGTTCCAATAATCATCGAACTTATATTTATGTTTTCGACTGATTACTGAAATTTAAAGTGTCGGTTAACTTTTAGCCACTTAATAATCATTGAACTATGTCATTTCTTTGACCGATTATTGAAAAATAAATTGTCGGGTTTTAATCACTAAATTTATGAGTTAACTATTCTAATAATCACTGAACTTGTGTCTATATCTTCAACTGATCATTAAAGTTTAAAGTGTCGAGTTTTTGTCACTAAACGTATCAAAATGCTAGACGTTATTCATTGACTTGACTTTCGAAATGTGATTGGGAACATGATAGACGGGATATACACATGACGCAACGTCATCTTTAACCGACTAATCACGACACACCAATTGTAACGAAAGAGAATTTTAAAAACATATTCGATTAGTTACTAAACCTTTAGAGACATCATCGATTGTATCACTTAAACTTAAGATGATTGAGTTTTAGTTTCTAAACTTGTAAAAATGACACGTTTGACATGAGAATTTATAAAAAAAAAATTCTAAATTATCAATTGCATACAACAAATCAACAATCGAAGATATTGTTAAAATTTTAGTGACCAATTGGACCTTTTAAAAATCTTTTCTTGACAACTTGGTGTATCATGATTGGTCGGTTAAAAGTGATGTAGCGCCACGTGCATATTCATCCGCCGCATCACCAATTTTGTTATGAAAGTTAAATCAATAACTAGCATTTTGATAAGTTTGGTGATCAAAATTCGACACTCTAAATTTCAGTGATCAGTCAAAAATATAGATATAAGTTCAATGATTATAGAGACAATTAACTCTTAATCGTACAGTGTTTAGCGTGTAACACAATATATACACTAGTGTGTACAAATATCACTTTTCAATTAAAAATTGATCACTGAGGTGACGCTCAAGAGACTATTATTTCTCCAAGTTACGAATATAAAGTCTCCCAACGTACAGTAGGATGGCTAAGAGCATGAGAAGGGAGTTACGCAATTTTTGGCATATTTCGTATAATTGCGATAAAGACTTCTCAAATTTGTACAATACAAACTTTTATAAAATCTCTTTCAAGCAATTTATTTAACTGTAGTTAGGAGCCAGATATTTGAGTATATTTTGACGAAGAATGATATTAGAAAAATAAAATATAATTTTTTACTCTTACAATATACTCAATCTTCATGATTTTTTTTTTTAATACCTAGAGGAAGTTAGATGCTCATATATGTTTTATTTTCAATATTAGTATATTGTATATAAAAAATTTGATAAAACCAGAGTAATATCTAAAAAATTCCAAGTTTGGATTCTAAACAATTGGGGGTTAAAATAATAATAATAATAATAATAATAATAATAATAATAATAATATATTTGTCAACAATTACGTCACTTTTTAATAAATAAGCTTATAAACAACATATTTTCTCAAACGATTTTTTAAAAAATACATATTTTTTCAAATTACATTTCAATTACATATTTTATTTCGAAAATACCAATTTTTTTGTTTTTTAACTCGAAAACCTTTACGAAACAGAAGCGAAACATTAATGGATCTTTATCCATCAAACAAAACTTTCCATTCTTAAGAAGTGTTTGATAGGTCATTTTGCTATGGAACTTTAAAAATATTTTCCCCTTTTTTCACCTTTAATGGTGTTTGATACATTAACTTTGCCTTGAAAAATCATTTCCTACTTTAATAATGATTATTGCGCTTTGCCCTTGTTTGATTTTCATTAAATTCTCTATTCTATTATACTATTTATTACATATGATAAATTTATTTTTTTTCACATCACTCAATCTCAATCATCAATTAAAAGTCAAACTCACAATATTTGACTTTTTAACCAAATTTCAATCAACATTTCTCCTAAAAATCACTATTCATTTAAAAAACTCATTTTAAACAATACCAAATACACTAATTATCTTGTTTTGCTGGAAAATCAATTCTTAACACTTTGGTGATAAATGGTTTCCAACTTTACACGACAAAATTAAACGCTTCGTTTAATCATTTTTGTTGTTATTAATTAACTTATTTTTTCCTGAAATTAACATTATTATTATCAAGTAAAAATATATTTAAAAAGTAAAAAAAAAAAAAATATATATATATATATATAATTTAATAAAATTAGCTAAATTTTGATTTATTTATCATGAAAAATAATATCAATCAAAAAACTAAACTTGAAAAAAAATTCACTTTTTTACTTACAAAATTAAACCAATTAAACACGTTAAACTTTTAATTCATAAAAATTCATTTTCTTTTCACAATTTCACTCTCGTCGTTAAACGGATCCTAAATTTTTTTTGCTCCAACTCATTACAAATTCTTCATGGGTTTCTTGTGGGGAGGTGGTGATGGGACGGCTGCGGTGGGTGGGGACGGCAGTAAGGGCGGTTATGGTGGGTTCAAGTGGCTGTTGTTTATCTTTCCAATATTTTGGCAGTCAAACATGGTACGAGGGAACTTTTAAAAGATCTGCCACGGAGTACTCAAAATTATAAAGTTGAATAAAAGTTGAGTGACAAAATAAGATTTGACTGTTAGCCGAGTAATTAACGTGGCGTTGATTAAAATTGAATTTTTAGTAAATTTTAATAAAATTTAATAAAATATGTGATTAAATTAACTTTTGACTTTGATTAAAATTTTTATTCTAAGTTTCATCAAACAAAACAGTGAGAATGATTTTTTAGAATCTATATCTATTCTATATCTATATCTATATCTATATTCTATATCTATCTTATCTTATCTTACTTAATATTAAAGGAGGAGAATTTTCCGTCAATTTGACACAATCTTTTGATCAGTTTTTATTGTGTTCACACTTCAAAATTCAGCTTTTATTGTGTTCACACTGCTACTTCCACTTAAGTATTTTTATAAAGAATTTTTTTCACTTATTTATATTTGGTTATTTGTGTTTAAAACTCTCTTTTCATAAAATTATTCTAATCATTTAATGTTTTGAATCTTACAAATAAGTATTTGTATGCACTCATACAAATTCAATGTAAAATTTTCAGTTCAAACTTATATCGAAATTATATTACGCATCTAATACTAAATAAATATTATCATATAAATTTTTTTATAAATAATTTTATTTTTTTAGTTATTTAGTACATCTAAAAATTTGAGCTAAACTTTTTATTGCGTTCTATTTAATTTATTAGTATTTTTTATAGAAAGTTACTTTTAATACGTAAATAATTTTTTTATAATAATTGTGATATTTTATTGGTCTCAATCTTATGGATGAATAATTTCGTTCGGTCATACAAATCCAATGTCGAATTTTCATTTACATTTATATCGAATATTTAATCAAGTTGTATTAAATTTCATTTTAAATAGTCATACTTTTAAGTTCTTTGTTATATATACATAATAACCTTCTTTTCTATATCAGATTATTTATCAAAATAATTTTATTTACAATTACATTTAATTATTATATAATTTTTTATTCCAGAAAGTCTCATATCACATTTTTTACATTAACGGTTAACAAATTTATTTATATTATTTTGAAATTATATAGTTATTAATGTTTTTTTTGTCATAATTGTTAAGTCTAAATTTTAAAAAATAATTAACTATGACATGATATTAATTGTTATATTTTAATTCAATATTTATGATTCTTAAATTTCTACAACAATAAGTAAATTGTATCCCAATTTACTTAACTGAAAATTGAGATGATCAATGTTATATTATAATTTTCATAAAAAAACAATTACGTTGTATAATTATTGCAAAAACCTATAATATCATGAAATTTGATGCATCATTGTCAATCTCACAATTTTAGTATTTTTTCTTCTTTTATGATTATCGAATTCGTTTCTTATACCTGTTGTCTTGGATGATGATTATGAATTGTAGGAGCAAGAATTATTTCCAAATGATTGTGAATTTGAACAAATTAATCTTTGATTCCTTAATTTTGATTTGTTGACAATAAAAAGTGTGTTGCATTTTTTTAATTGAACGTTTTCCTTTATTTTTAATTTTTTTAATTTTTTAAAATTTGGTGGATTGACTGTTTGAAATCGCGGTTTTGACAATTGAAACCTAAACCAAATCGTTTAAGGCTGTTTGGAATTTTTCCAAACCGAACTGAACCAAACAAAACCATTTGTTGCGGTTTAATTAGATTTCGCGGTTTATTTGTTAACCCTTCTTTGTTGTATACAAGAGAAAGTGAAGATTCCTCTTATGAAAGATCATCCGCTTATTTTGAAACATTTGTTATATGGTAGGGACGATAGGATTGAGAATTTCGTTGAGAACATTCAGACATATGAAATGATGTTTTCGTTCACTTCTATGGTGGAGGGTCTTCAGTCTTCAGATTACACGGTCAAAATTGCCATAAGATTGAGAGTCTGTTGCCTGATGATGGTTCAGCTCTACAATTTGCTCGCTTTACATTGTTGACAATGTGAATGAGGTTGAAAGCAGAAAAAGGGTCATGGGGTACGTATTATGTATTTATTGCTTTTATAATTATATTGTTTACATATAATTTACTCTGAAGTTTAATTTATATCTTTTAATGTCCCTTGATAGGATTAAATCATGCGATTCAATGTTGCATGATTGTATAACTTTTTATTTGAAAAATATGCTAGACAAATACAACAAATTGTTAAAGCAATTTAGGTCGGTTTGAGAAAAGATGATTGAGGAAAAAATTTCAAATGTAAGACTTATACTTATTGGTTGGTGGGCGACCGGTGATAGCCAATATGATTTTCCTATTATCGATGAAATTACCTAATTGATTGTCAGTAGATTTTGATACATGACTTGGACACAGGGATATCTTTATTGCACCACGTGGTGGACCGTTGCATTGGATAAGTGAAGGATACAAGTTCTTTCTGAGAAATATTGATCATACACAGAGGTTGTGAAATGGAATAAGGTTGATAGTTACTAAACTTGGCGACCATGTTCTAGAAGGTCAAATTCTTTCTAGCATCAATGCAGAACACAAGTTCTTTATTCTAATGATATCGTTCAGTCCTTCTAATTCTTGAAAACCTATTAGATTTCAAAGAAGACAATTTTCATTGATGACGTCCTATGCCATTATTATCAATAAGAGTCAAGGACAATCACGTTCGCATGTGAGACTTCTTCTTAAATGGCTGGTGTTTACACATGGACAACTTTATGTTGCGATTTCTAGGTGACAAATCGTTCTGGATTAAAGATGTTGATTTGTGATAAGAATGGAAGACCAACAAAATTAACAAACAATGTTATGTATAAAGAAGTATTCCAGAATTTGTAGTCATATGAAACCAATAAATGATGATATTTTTTATTTGCAAAATTTATTTATTTTATCTGAATGATTCATCTAATTTCACATTGAATTATCTTTATCAATACGTTTCTTTCCGTGCATCGCACGGGTGATTCACTAGTATTCTATAAAAACAGAAGTGCCGTCAAAAAATTTTTCCCGCCCATTTTCAGTTTCTATTTTTGGAATTTTTTTTTTTAATTGAATTTCCGGAAATTGGGAAATGAGTTGTTGACAATTAATGAGACATTTAATGTGGGAAAGTGTGTAATGCATTGTAAATAGACACTTGACTACATGTATTGAATGCTATATATATATATTATTTTAGGGAACTATATTCATACAACACATTTTTTTAAATTTACACCATAGTTTAATTGCAAGATAGATTTTCGGTGTTTGTTTTGTTTTGTTTTTATATCCTTAACTTTTTTTAATCGCATTGTTATTTATAACATTCAATTAATTAATAAATTTTATTTCTAATCGCAATTTCTATTCAAATATTCTGCTAATTTGCATTGAAAGGGTGTGCAAATATTTTTTTTAACTTTTATATTAATTATTTATTTTGATTATTTAAAAATATGAGAGATAAATAAGTGTTTTTCGCCAACAAAACAAATATATTAAACAAAAATCGTCTCAAAAGACAAGATGTAGAAATTAATAAAGAGTTGATGATAAAAAAATTATAAATTTTTTTATTATAACTATTATAATTTGAAGTAGTTTTATTGTTTGTAAAATTTTAATAATTATTTTAATATAATATTATTTTTTATGCATTTTGTATACGGGAGAAATTATGTATAAGCATTAAAAATTAACAAGCACTTATCAAAATTCATATTGTTAAATTGCAACTTCCGTAGATCATTTTTTATTTCCAGTCTAAAATACTTTCCAAAAATTGGAATGCATTAATATTCATCATTAATTGTTTTATAAAAAATAAATTTTATAAAGAAATTAATACATTTGGAAAACTACACATTAACTTTGAAAAACAAAAATAACTTTACTTTTTTGTGCATTATTTGTGCATTAATTAGATTAATATTTTATTAAACTTTAATATTTGTTCTTTTTTGTTTAGTTAAAAATATTAGTGACAAATAAGTTTGTTTACACTTCTTAATAGATTTTTTTTCCAGAAAGCAGTAATTTTTTTTTTAGAAAACGGTGATTATTCATTTTTTTTTTAATTATTTGAATTAAACTTGCTTGCATCAACGTAAGAGGTACTCATGATAATTAATAATTTATCGAAACTAAAACTAATTATTATGTCATCACATTGATATACATTTGAATGGTATTATGGAAATCATTTTACATAGTGAAATTAATTACTATGTTTGGATGACGTGTTGACTGCATTTGTCCCTGTTTGAGACCCATTATTTGGAATAATGTGATTTTGAATAGTAAATTTTTTGGATAATGTGTAGTTAAAAATTGGAGAATATTTTTGGACTTATGTGTAGATTATTTTATTGGTATAATGTGTGGTTTAAAATGAGTTTTTAAAAAATGAGATTTAAAAATAATAGGTACCAAACAGGGGCTTGATGATGCGTTTAGTGCAATGGGAAATGAAATTGAAATTATTAAGGATGTTCATTTTAATACTTAAAAACGCAACTCCAAACAATGTGCAAATATCTGTTATTTTCGATAAAAAATAATATCAATTTTTTATCGAACAACAACTTCATTTTTTTTTTTTTTGTGAAAAAATGTGAAAAACTTAATAATCATTTACTACTTAAATATATAAATTGATTTTTATTACTCAAAGAAGTTATTATAATTTGAAGTAGTTTTATTGTTTGTAAAATTTTATTAATTATTTTAATATATTATTTTTTATGCATTTTGTGTACGGGAGAAATCTTATCTTAATCATAATATATTATTATTATTATTTTATTATCTATAGTATATATTAAATCACAACAGTCGTAAAAAAAATTTCCCGCCCGCTGTCACTTATTTTTTTGGAAACCTTATGTTTTTTTGTGTTTTTTTTTCCTGATTTTCGATACAATTGTTTAACATTAATTAGCAACTTGAATATGTATTGGAATAGGTGGAAGACGTGTCATGCCAGTGACCTTTCATTTGTTGATGTTGAATTGATTAATGAGGTGTGGATGGGAAATGACTTTTCATTTTTCCATTTCATATTAAATGTTCGATGCAATTTTTTGCTGGCTTAAGTATTAATTAGTATTAATACATTTTTTTTGAATAAAAAAAATATAAGATTAATTTTAATAATTGTCTAAAAATTATATGATCTAAAATTCTCGGTATAATGTTTTGACCTTCAATGTTATCCAGTTGCCGTGTCATGATAATTGCAAGATTTGCGTAAGTATTATTTTAACTACTTGATTTTATATGTAAAACTATAATGTTATTGGTTAAGAATGAATAATATTTTTTTAATAATTCTTAATTTTAATAGTTGTGTAAAGGTTATATGGTATGATTTTTGCTATAATTTTTTTTACTCCAACATTTTTTATTGTTATATCATGATAATTGCTAGATTTATGAAATTGTTATTTTGACCACTTGATTTTATAGGTGAAAATTTAATTTTATTGGTCAAATGCAAATATTTGTGGGTTAAGATTCAGCACGCTTTTATAATTATTATGATTCTTATTTTTGAATGAAAAATTTAAAGCTTAAATACGAGAGGAGAATGCATAAACCATTAGAAATATATTGATACATTCCACATAATCAATATTGTATTCATAATATTAAATAAAAAACATGATACATCATTAAATAAACTACTAAATTTGGATTTTCTTTGAAGTTGACAATAACGCATAAAAATTATTGAAATTAACAATCATTTTTATTGGTCAAATACAAATATTTGCTCTTAAGATTAAACAAAAGCTTATAATTATTGTGATTGAATTTTCTGAAAGAAATTTAGATAAAATGTTAAATACGTGAGGAAAATGCAAAAATTGTGGTTAAAAGCGAATAATATTCTTTTAATCATTCTTAATTTTAATAGTTGTGTGAAGATTATATGGTATACCATTTTCGTTATAATTTTTTTGTCACCAACATAGCATGTTGTCATATCATGATAATTGCTAAATTTATGTAATTATTATTTTGACTACTTGATTTTATAATTAAAAATATAGTTTTATTGGTTAAATACAAATATTTGTGGGTTTAAGATTAAGCACACATTTATAATTATTGTGATTTATATTTTTGAATCAAAATTGGAAAAACTTAAATACGAGAGGCAGAAATCATGAGAAATAATTGATACCTTCCACAATATATTTATATTTGGCGAATACTTTAGTATTATTTACTAATGTATTAAGTAAAATACTAAAGTATCCGACAAATATAGCATCCTCAATATCTCACTTATTTTTATTTATGGATTAAAATGGTGTAGTATTGAATTTATAATGCTTATACTAAACTTAAAAGAAAAGTGTTGACATATTTTATTACAAATCAAATTTGTATTTTCAATTGAAAAATTGCATTCGTACAGGGCCTGTACCTGTAGGATTACTCTTTTCAATATACCAAAATTATTCACTAATTTTACAATATATTTTGTACGATACAATATCCGTGCATCGCACGGGTGATGCACTAGTAATGTATTGTAGAAAATGAGTTAATTTGAAAAAAAATCATTCAGCCCAAAGCAAGCTCTAAAATAAAGAGTAATTATTGGGGTACATTTTTAAGTGACATGTCACACATTCATTGATTGGTGAAACTAATCACCAAATCACTTACTTTTTCACCATCCAATAAAAATATGACATATCACGATGTCACTTAAAAATGTCTCAAAAAATCATCTCTCCAAAATTATTGTAAAATATAACTCCACTAAGGTTTTCAATGGTAATTAATTTTGTCCAATACTGAAATCTAGACAACAAATGCTATAACGTGTTTCTATGTAGAGGCATATAACGTGGTAAAGTCAACAAAGACTTTTTACAGTGTTTTTATTTTGGGTAAATAGCGCAAATGGTCCATTATCTTTGAATTTCTTGCGAAAATAGTCTCTAACGTTTAGATTTTGGCATTTATACCATCAGAATCACTAAACGTTGCGAAAATGGTCCTTACCGTTAGATTTCGTCAATTTCCACCATTAAAAACGTGTAAATAGTACAAATGGTCTCTAACCTTTTAGTTTTTTTGCGCTAATAGTCTCTAACATATTTAAGTCATGTTTGACATATTTAGTTTGTAACCTTCAAATAAGTTTGGCATATTTAGTCCCTAACATATGAAGCCCCTATTTCAGACCAATTATTTCAAATAATGTGGTTTTTAATTGTAACTTTTTTGAAGAATTTGTGATCAAAAAGTAAAAAAAAAAAAAAAAAATTGAACTTATTTGTACATTATTTTATTGAGGGAATGTATGGTTGAAAACGAGTTTTAAATAAATAAATTTTATTCTGAATTTCTAAAGTACACAATAAAATATTTAACAAAAATCCACTCCATTCACAGTTCAACCTATTGATAAAAAATAATAATGAATTCATAGAACATAAACAAACAAATACATTGGACATCATTTTAGAATTGAATAATAAATATGTTTTTATCAGTTCTTTTTTCAATTTTCGATTTTGAGAACCGATTAATATCGATTTTCAAAATTTCATTTTTTCAAAACTTATTTTCTTCCACACATTCTATTAATAATTTTTTTTTTTAATTTATGCATAAATTAAAAAAAAATTTTACTTTTTAACTCAAATTATCCAAACTTAATTTTCAAATCGATCGATTCTCGAAATCGAAAGGAGAACTGATAAATACATATTTGTTATTCAATTCCTAAAATGATGTCCAATGTATTTGTTTGTTTATATTCCATGAATTTATTATTTTTTTACCAATAGATTGAAATGTTAATACGATGAATTTTTGTTAAATATTTTATTGTGCACTTTAAAATTTCAGAATAAATCTTATTTTTTTAAAACTCATTTTCAACCACATATTCTATCAATAAAATGATCTGCAAATAAATTCAATTTTTTTTACCTTTTAATCGCAAATTCTTCAAAAAATTATAATTACAAGACACATTATTTGAAATAATTGGTCTGAAATAGGGATTTAATATGTTAGAGACTAAATACGTCAAACGTATAGGTACTTAATATGTTAGGAACTAAATAAGTCAAACGTTTGGAGGTTACAAACTAAACATGTCAAACATGACTTTAATATGTTAGAGATTATTATCGCAAGAAACTCAAAGGTTGTGGACCATTTGTGCTATTTACATATTTTTAAAGGTGGAAACTAACGGAATCTAACGGAAGGGACCATTTTTAAAACGTTTGGTGATTCTGAGAGTATAAATGTCAAAATCTAAACGTTGAGGTCCATTTTAGCAAGAAATCAAAAGGTTGGGGACCATTTTTGCTATTTACCCTTTTATTTTTGATTTCACATTTTATAAAAGAACTAATATTGCACCAACCATCAGATAAAGCACTTCAGAAAATTATCCAAGATTGTAAAAATTAAGGTTGCGTTCTCTTTCGACATTTCCAGCCGTTTTCCATTTCCGAAAACGGGGAAAACAAGTTTTCTTGCGTCGTTTTCGAAAAAAAAATTTGAAAACGTTTTCAAAATTTGTAAAGGAAATGGAAAACGTGAAAATTTATACTTATTAAGTGAACGTTTTCCGCGTTTTTTGAAATTTATACTTATTAAGTGAAAAACGCCACTTAAAAAAAATTTAAAATAATCAAAAAAATTTGAAATTTGTCGAAATTTGTCAAAATTTGTCATTTTTAATTACATTATTGGTTCCTGATTTTCAAAACTTGTTATTTTAATCCTCAAATTTTGAAACTTCTTTAGAAAATACCCTAATTTATTTGCAACTTAGGTTCCTCAACTTCAGACTTTGTTGCACATTAGTTCACAAATTTTACTTTTCTTTCAATTTAGTCCTTCTCGTATTTGCTTTATAGGTCATTGTCTTCAAACATGTATAACTTTTGATGTACAACTCCGAATTGCACTCTATTTTTTGCGTCGAACTCCAAATTCAACCATCTTTCTGATGATGTATTATGTGCCTAATTATTAAACATTTCTTTTTTACTTTTGTATTGTAGACACTTATTTTGTAAGGGCATCATTAATTAACTTAAATTAATTTTTGCAAATTTTATTGAAACTTAAATTTTAAACGTTATGAGTACTTACTAGAATGATGTATCTATATAAAGTATTAAATGAAACAATTACTTTAGAAGGGAAAATTACTACCCAAATGTGAAACGATTACTTTAGAAGGACAATTTGAATTTTTGAACTTTTTTTGTATAATCAAATTGTGTGATTGGAGTTATTTCATTTATTTTTGTTGTACAACTCAAATATGATATCTTTATTTCGTTTATATTCACAAACAATATAATTACAAGTATACAGAAATAATTTTCTTCAAAATTTTAAATAGAACACGTTTTCCAGCTTTTCATTTTCGAAGACAGTTTTCAGAAATAACAAATCAAACGCGTTTTTAGCAATTTCGAAAAAAGTCACAAAAAATGGAAAACAGAAAATATTTTTAAAAATGAAAACAGGAAACTGAAATACAAAGAGAACGCAGCCTACTATTTAATCTCATAATCAACTTTTGATTGATCAATAAACTCGTGAGCTCTATGCATACACCTTTCATTTGGTGCACCAAATTAAATTGTATAAAAAATCAGTACAAAATTATAATAGAAAGTGTACCAAAAGCAATATGAATGGTTATATTTTTTTCACCAACAAGGTGAATAATCAACAACAATTAGTCAAATTCTTGGTTTTGAGCTTGAAACCAACGAAGTAATTATGGAAAAGCAAGGCACCATATTCTTCCCTTCAAAAAAATATAGTTGACTAAACTTACCACAAATGATCATTTCTCGATCGAATTTTCAAACAGATATTTGACATCCACTTTGTCCCAAAGACTAATACATTGTAAAGATTTGAGACAATATGTTCCATAGCAATAAAACGTGTAATTTGACTATCTTGTGTTTTGCAAATACCTTTAAAAGTACATTATTTCGTAAAAGATTGTGATGAGAAGTTGCAAATTCACAAATTGTATATTCTTTCGTTCTTCACAAATCCATCATAAATATGTTGATCTGTGATGAAGTTTTAAGATAAATTTTAGAATAATATTCAATGCATTCTGTAAAATTTCAATTAACAGAATGAATTTTTTTGTTCTGATAATCTAAATAAAACCATCGAAATGGTCGATCAACATATTCTTCAAGGATCTTGATTATACCATTGAGATTCAAGGCAAATCAAATTCAAATAGAAAATTGAAATGCAAGAAACTAGACTGAGAACTAACACAATAAGAATTGGCATTTCCTTCCTAAGGCATATATATACACATTAATCATCATCCTTAATAGGGTCATACAAATCTTTACAATAAAGATATCCTTCATTCTAGACGTCCAAATCATCCAATTATGATTAATGAGTCTAATCATAGCACTACCATCCAGATCCTTCATTTTAATTCACACAAGTCAATCTATGCTCAGATACAATTGATGAGAAATAAACTAGATACTCATATATGCATACAAAATATTTTCCTAAACACCATTTGATCAAAATTGGAATTCAGTAGCTCAAACAAGTCAATTTACAAGCAATAAAATACTGGGATAACAAAGTAAGAATGTGATAACACAAATAATTATTTAACGTCGTAAAATCCTCAAATTCGAAGGAAAAATCACGGGAGAAACCGAAAATTTCATTATCACCAAATGATAGAAATGCACTATTTTATTATCTAAATTTTTGTCATAAATCTAAAGGTAATCCAATACATATTATCAAGAATTAATCTTGACCACCACAATATTCACCATCTAATTATCGATGGAACCAAAAAAATAAAATCCTTTCTTCGAACAATGTCCAGCAGTCGGTATCTGTTTCTATGTTCTCGTGCGTGTGCATGTTTAATGCCCAGCACTGCAGCAAGATAAGTCTCCCAAGAATACAACCTTTTCACCATTTTTTGGCTTCACACTTCCAAGCTAGTGGCTGCGTGTATCTCCATTTTGAAAATCACAACCCTTAAACAATTCTTTATATTTAATTGCAACTATGGTGCTTATATTAAAATAAAATTGCAATATAAGGATCCAATTTTGTTCAAAAACTTTTTTGAATTAAAGATGGCCCAAATTGGTTTAAGCCCAACATTTTCATGGTCTCACCATCCCGACCTAGGGTCCAGTTTGACTTTACTACTCAAAGTGACGTGTTCTTTTTGTCATGGCCCATGACATATGACAGCAACAATTGTGTATGAAATAGAATAATGATGGATCAAGCTACGTACGAATGTAACCACAATTAACATCACTATGATTAGACTATCAAACATGGGGTTAGAAGTGAATTACTGAGAATCGAGCAAGCTCCCCTTGGTTGGTTGGTTTTTTTTTTTCGAAAGTAGCCTCCCTTGGTTTTGGCAGAACATTTGATTAAATTTTCAAACAGTAAAGTAATAGAACAAAGCACCGACCGCCAAGGGAATTTGAATCCACAATTCCACATTGCCTCCTTGAAAGAGACGTATCGTAAACCACTAGACGATGAACTTGTTTAAGCTCTTAGTACTATTTCACTTCTTATTTGAGAGAACAGTACATCATCTCTGGACTTAGAATATATATATATATTTTCTTATTTTTTTATTTTTTTACCTTTTTCTTTTTTCTTCACTTTGACCATGTGAGTCCCTGATGGATCCTATGAAGTATAGATCTAAAGTCTAAGACACGTGAACTGTATTACACGAGATACCGATGCAAGAAAAAAGGTGTACAATTTCAATCGAGAAAGATTTATTATTATTATTATTATAATTACAAAAATTTTATCCGCACAAAAGAGTGGGTAAGAAAAGGAAATGCATTTATCAACATTCTTATAGGCATTGTGTTGTAAAGCGGTGCTTTTCGACCTCTAGTAGCTCATTATCGTATCTCAAATAGGTTTGGGGCAAATCATAGTCATGAGGGTTATTCCAGTGATTTCTTTCAATAGTCACACCAACGACGATTCCATGAAATATGAATGGATGAATCCATACGGTCAACTTACGAAGGAACGAAAGTTATGCTTACAAAATGACATAAAAGATTACAAGTAGATACTAGAAAAGTTGGTTAGGGGAAAAAAAAGGTTGTGTGATCTACAAAATCTATATAATATATAAAAGTAGCTGAGTTTTGGCGGGAAAACTCAGCTTTTATTGTGTTCACACTGCTGCTGCTACTTTTGACCAATTACGGAATGATGCATAATTATAGAGAATTCTTTTACTTATTTATATTTGGTTATTTGTGTTTAAACCTCTATTTTCATAAAATTGTTCTAAACTTTTAATGTTTGAATCTTACAAATAAGTATTTGTGTTCAATCATACAAATTCAAAGTAAAATTTTCAGTTCAAAATTATATTGAAGTTGTATTACACATCTAATACTAAATAAATCTTATCGTATAAAACTTTTTATTAATAATCTTATTTTTTTAGTTATTTAGTAAATCTAAAATCCGAACTCCTTTGTATTGCGTTTTATTAAATTAATGAGTATTTTTATAGAAAGTTACATTTAATACGTAAATAAGTATTTATAATGATTGTGATATTTTATTGGTCTTAATCTTATAGACAAATAATTTGTTCAGTCATACAAATCCAATGTCGAATTTTCATTTTCGTTTATATCGAATATTTAATCAAGTTGTATAAAATTTTATTATAAATAATCATACTTTTAAGTTCTTTTTTACATATACATAATAACGTTCTTTTCTATATTAGATTATTTATCAAAATAATTTTATTTAATTATTATTTAATTTCTTATTCCTGAAAGTCTCATATCACATTTTTTAACATTAACAATTAACAAATTTATTTATATTGTTTTGAAATGATATAGTTATTAATGATTTTTTGTCCTAACTTTTAAGTCTAAATTTTAAAAATAACTAACTATGCCATGATATTATTTGTTATATTTTAATTCAATGTTTATTATTCTTAATTTCTACAACAATAAGTAAATCTATATCTATATCTATATTAATCTATATAATATATAAAAGTAGCTGAGTCAACCCCAGTCAACTTCACTGTTTCCCTCCAAAACTCTTGTACTATGTGCAGATTTTATTTATTTATTTTTCCAATTTTTTGGGACTTCAATATTTATCATATTCACACTACTCATATTTCTCATCCAATAATCAACTTCAAAATTCACTTCAAAAATAATTGGGCCTTCAATATTTATTTATTATTTTTAAAATCGCTGACGTCTACTAACATTCTTAATATTTATTGTGTTTATACGACTTATATTTCCCGCCGCCTAATTACACTGGAAAGCCAGTTTTTTTTTTTTTTTTTTTTCAGAATTTGTTTCATTTTTTCTCCTTTTTCAAAATCTGTTTATTCATTTTTGTTTTCTATATCCCTTTTTTTTCCATTTTTCGATATACAATCTCTTTTATTTCTGTTATATATAATTATTATGAAAATATACACAATAATAAAATATTCAATTAAAGGGTAATTTTTTTGAAAAAATGTGTACTGTTTAACATGACCCCTCCACTCCACCTTCTATTTATGACGTTTTATGATTCAAAATTTCTGGTGCGGTGGTAATGCTTATTAGTTATTAATATTAAAACCCAGTTGAAAATAAAAAATCGTAAATTATTTTTTAAAAAAGTAAAAATGATTGGTACTACTCTTTTCTTCAAGACCTGTGATATTTTGAGTCATTGAACATAGATTTGTGTTTCTGAAAAAAAAGAAAAAATATTAAAACAATAATATTGTAGAGAAAGCTTCGAAAACAATATAGAATGCAAAATTATTTTGGACTAATAAGAGGATTTGTTAATAGTCTATTTATATTATGTTCTAGATTTCTCTGTTGGGGTTGCAATGTGTTAACTAATGTTCGGCTATTCAGAATAGCTTTGGGTTGGATAGATATTTTAATGGTTTCGGCCGTTGAGTGAAGAAAAAACATATTATTCATTGGTCAGTATATATATTTGATGAAATTGTATATCACATTGTATAAAAAATAATAAAAACAAGAAACTAGAATTATATTTTTTTTTTTAAATTTGTTTTTACCGAGAAATAGTTTTTTATTTTTTATGATGTAAGAACGATAATTTGTTTGGTTTTACTTATTTATATTTGGCTTTTTTGTGTCAAAATCTCTCTTTTCATAAAAAAAAAAAAAATGTGTTCTTATAAAGTTTTCAATCTTACAAATAAATATTTGTGTTCATTTATACAAATCCAAAGTAAAATTTTTAGTTAAAAATTATGTCAAAATTTTATTACTAGATAATACTCTCTAAGTTTTACAAAGATAGTTCACTATTTCTTTTTTGTCCGTCTCAAAAAGATAGTCTATTTTATTTTTCAAGAGTGAAATTAATATTTTATATTCCTTTTTGTCCTTAATCTGTGTGAAAATGAGTAGATGACTATCTTTATGAGACGGATGGAGTACTAAATTATAAATCACATCATACGTATAGTTTTTTTTATAAATAATATTATTTTTAGTTATTTAGTATATCTAAAAATTGGATCTCTTTTTTATAGCGTATTATTAAATTATTAAATATTTTTATAGATAATTACATTTAATACGTAATTAATTTCTTATAATAATTGTGATATTTTATTGGTCTTAATTTTATGGATAAATATTTGGTTCAGTCATACAGATCTAATGTCAAATTCTCAATTAAAATTATATTTAAAATTTATACACATTCGTATTTTTTTAAATCACGTTGTATTGAAATTTTTATAACTAAATCCTATTTTTAAGTTATTTATTACATATACATATTAAAGTTCTTTCCTATATTGCATTATTTATCAAAATTATTTAATGACAATTACATTTAATTCTTAATTAATTTTATATTCCAAAAAGTCTCATATCACATTTTTTTAACATTAACGGTTAACAAATTTATCTATATTGTTTGAAATGATATAGTCATTAATGATTTTTTTCCTAACTATTAATTTTAAAATTTCAAAAAGTAATTAACCCTACCAAGATATTCTTTGCTATATTTAATTCAAATTTTATGATATTTTTTCACAATAATATATAAATTGTCTCTCAATTTACTTAATTAAAAATTGAGATGGTCAATACTAAAAAAACAATTTTCATTGAAAGTGTCATATGCCATGACCATTAATAAGAGTCAGGCATAATCATTTTCGCATGTATGACTTCTCCCTAAAAGGTTGATGTTTATACATGAAACTAATAAATAATGAACTTATATCTTATTTGTGAATGTTATTTATTTTGTTTATGGATTCATTTAATTTCGAATAGGATTATTTTTATTTATAAGTTTCTTCCCGTGCATCGCACGGGATGATTCACTAGTGTGGATAAAAAAAAAAGAGATCGACTAGCTATAAGTTTTTGATAGACACGCTGATAATTCTATTATCATTAAAACATTTTCCAAATTAAAAATAAAACTGCAAGCTAGTTGACTATGATTCTATGAAGCAGGAATCTGTATAAAAACTTGCTGCCTGCTGTCACATTTCGATTTAAAACCAAATGAAAGACAAGAATAGTGTCAACTCAGCACCAATAATACTATTTAGCAGCCCTATCTATAACCCAATGCATTATTTCTTAAACAAGCTTTATTATCACTACACTTATACTATTCTATGCATGAACTCTGTGTCCTGGTTTTGTGAACTCACACATGGGAATTCATACCGTCGAAGATGAGCCCTAGTACGTGGTTTGGTTCTTAAGGGCAGAAAGTTCGCCCTCTTCTATAAAGGAATGCATGTTTCGACTTTCGACCTTTTAAAAAGCACAAGTATGAATGCACTATAACTTATTGTTTATTGTATCGTGATTGGCTTCGTATTTTGGTTAAGACTTGTCTTCAAGTTTAAATTTTGCGGGATTGAGGATGGAATCAGATAACAAATGCACTTGCAGTTAAAACAGGACCTACACCTCCTACCTAATACAATTGACAGACCCACCATGAACTGTAATTCTACCAACTTAGATATTGGGAGAAATATAGGAATAATTGCAAGTTGCAAAGTTACCTTTCTAATCCAAAAATGCTTCTTGAGCTAATCTGGTACTCAAAATGTCATTTCCAATCGACACGCTCAATCTGGGAGCAGATTTTTGTGACAGTAGGAGATAATTTATTCAAGGACCAGAGAGTACAGACAATGCACGAAACAGCAACAATTTGACACTTCCAATGTAATGTTCAAAAAAATGCACCTTCTGGCTCTACATTTTCTAGATACGTGCTGGGTCTGAGTTACTGAAAATGAGATAACACGACACAAGGGTAAGAGAGACATTGCCACCAAAATCTAAGATGAATGACCAGATTCTATAGCAACTTTCAGAATAAAAGCCAACCCATATATGCTAATTGGTTTCACAGCTCAATGGTATCTTCTCCATTGATGTACCGTGTCATTCAAAAATCTGAATTTCAGTGTACAAAGTCTCAGTATGTTGCACTGTTTCTTTGAAGAGTAGAAAAGATGGTTGGCCAACAGACGATATTCTATTATGCACAATCCTGAAAGTGGGAAAGAAAGCCGGCCCTTTTTTCTCATTTTGTTTAAAACAGACTTCTAAACAAAACCAAGGTTCATATTTCCAAGCTGATGTTTTTAAACTCTACCAGAACTAAAGACTGAAAAGCATCAGATTTAACTCGTATAGTTTGATTAACTGAAAAGAGCAGAAATACCTTTTCTAAGGAGATAATATGACTTGTGGCGAACATCTGAAAGCTTAGACCCTAAGCGGCTAAGCCCTAAACTTATCTTCACAAACCTTTTTGAAGAGAGAATAATATAGCTTAGCGTCCGTTCAGAAACTCATGTGTTATAATCAAAACAATTTTCAATACCACTTTTTAACTCCACACATTTCCCAAAACCAATTTTTAACCATAAATTATACTTAGAAAACACAAATAACATCAATCATTATCTCTGAAAGCTTAAACTTAGACCCTGGAGACCTAAACATATATCCTTGAAATCAACTCTAGTCAATAGACATCAGAAACTTGTCTAAATGAACTCATCCCTAGTCGAGGGTTCTCAACTAAACTCAAGTTGGCATTTTGCTAGATTTTCTACTTTCATTCAACGAGGACACCCCTAAAATGTTTTACCAGAAGAACACTCCTTACTCAATACAAATTAAGCATACAGCATATTTTCATACAATAAAGAGTAAAAAACATTCCTACATTCTTTCAATCAAGGCAACTTGAAAGAAACAGAGTTGAACGAATGGAACAGGCTTCTAAACTTAAGCACACTTTAACAATCAATCAATTCAACAACAATCAATGCTACGCATCGGTTTTTTTTTTTTCCTTCATTGAATAAAGGGCCACAAAAACTTCATCATACCATACCAATCTTTTGACACTTGAGCAATGGGTTAGATTTCTAATTTTTTTTTTAAAAAAAAAAACACGACATACATCTGAAAAAGTAACAAGATTGGAGACATTCAATCAACGTGCTATACCAAGCAGTTGTAAAATGAGTGTCAATTCCATGAACCCTAACCCTTTTAATCAAGAACCCCCAAATCGATCATTCAATCTTTTCAATAACGTCAGAAATGACCTTCTCCATGTCCAGTTCCTTCATGGCTGTGAAGGGCCTCTTCATATCCAGCAGACTCACGAAAATCTCCCCGCCTTCTTCGCGAATCTCAAAGCAGCCTCTCCTCGGTTTCTCGGGGTTGACCACCACTTTGACTCCCTCAAGCTCCTTCTCCAACCCATTCTTTACCTGAATAGCTCGAGTCTTGAACGAGTTACATTGCTTGCAGTGTTCAATGACTATGGTCTTGGATCCCTCAAGAACCGCCGGCTCAGGTTCTTTAGGTTGCTGTGGTGCTTTAGCCTTTTTCTTGTTCGTAGTGGTTTTGGCCTTCTTTTTCTTGGGTGGCCCTGAGTCGGCAGAAGCAGATGGGTTGCTTGTTTTAGCTTTATGAGCGGAGCTCCGGGTAACTCTGGCGGCGGCTGCGGTAGCGGACCTGGTGGTGATGGTGGAAGAGGACCCAACATTTTCATTTTTTCGTTTCTTGGGCGTCATTAGAAATTCAAAAACAGAAACCAAAACCCTAGAAAAATCCCTCTGACAAGCTCCGCTATTATAATCTCAGTGTGAAATTAGCAACTGCAAATCTCAGTGCTCAGCATTTTTATAGAATCCTTTTAGTCTGCATTTTCCCGCGCTTTTTGACGGTGCAAGTTTATGGGCCCCACAGCTTGGGAAGATCTTGACCGTTAAAAATAACTTCCTGGAGAGGGACAATTGTAGCCCCTAGATAACAATTTTGAACCGTCGAATCGAAAATCGCGGTGAATCGAATCGAATGGTACGAAAAAAAATCGAATCGATGGGGCAACGAGATGGGTATGATTTACAAATTTAGTGACCTGATTTTTTATGGAGCGGGTATGGTATTTGTGCCCGTGAACTGAACCAAACCGAATACCCGATTTAAAAATTAATTTTGAGTTATATTTATAAAAATTAAAAGCTCAAAATTAGCCATCCATTTAAAACTTAATTAGCCCATTGTCTTGGCTCACTACCCACATGACATGACCAACCAATGTCCAATAAGAATTCATTAACCTAGGGATATTGAATTCATCATTTCATTTCATCTGAGATTCTATGAATACACTATCAGGTGAGATTACCGTGAGAGGTGATCAGGCAAATAACGAACATGACTTGCGACTCTCATTCGCTAGTCCTCCGTGCCGTGCCCAACTCAAAGGGGCTGAAGTTCGAATTTAAATATTATTTGCATTTCGCATTTGAATTTCAACATTGTTTGCATTTCACATTTGAATTTGATAATTTAGATATTGTTTGCATTTCGCATTTAAATTTGAGATATTGTTTGTGAATTTTGGTTAGTATTGTTATGCTGCTTTTTTTTTAATAAAATTGTTTTTTTTTTTGTTAGACTTGCTAATTTATATTTAAATGATTATTAACCGAACCGAACCGAAATTGCACCGACCCGACTTAGACGGTTATTGGGCGATTATGGTATGAATAGAAAACTGGTAGTTCGGTTACAGTTTTGGACGAACCGAACCGTTGCTATCACTAGCCCCATCAAATGGGAGGGTTCTAAAGGAAGTTTGGGGGTTGAAGTGGCTAACGCCTAATCACGACCGTCCATTTCCATTTATGTAGATGTAGATGTAGATATAGATTTATGGAGGACATGTTTGCGAGGTTTACCCTCCCAACATTCACATTATTGTCTATATTAGTAGTTTTTTATGTAAAGATTAGAGATGGCAAGTAATATTGTTTGGTCTATAAACTGATTTATTATGATTTTGAGGTAAAAAGTAGTTGTTGAAAATTGGAGAGAAAAAATGTGTGTGGTTAAAAAGTAGTTTGAAAAATTGTGTGGTTTATAAGTTAGTGACTAAATCATTTTTTGAGAGTTACTTGAACACGTGCTAACTTTGGTCCCAGTCTACCTCTTCGAAGTTAAATGTCTTAATAATCATTGAACTTATGTTCATTTTTTCGATCGGAGTTGAGTTTTGGTTACTAAAATTATGTTTATTTCTTCAACTGATCATTGAAAATCAAAGTGTCGAGTTATTCATTGAACTTTTAAGTTTTAATTGTCCTCATAATCATCAAACTTATATTTCTGTCTTCGATTGAATACTAAAATTTAAAGTGTTGAGTTTAGTCATTAAACTTATCAAATGTTGAACTTTAGTCACTAACTTAACTTTTATAACAAAATTGGTGATGTGACAAAAGAAATGAGCACGTGGCTCCATGTTACCTTTAACTGATCAATCACCGCACACCAAATTCTTATGTAAGAAATTTTAACAAACTTCTTTGATTGATCATTAAACTTTTAAAAACATCTTCGATCATTGATTTGTTGTATGCAATCAATAATTAGGAAGAACATTTATAAAATTCCAGGTCAATCATGTCATTTTTACACGTTTAGTGGCCAAAACTCGATCACCTTAAATTTTAGTGAACAATCAATGACGTTTTTAAAGTCTAATGACCAATCGAAAACGTTTTTTAAAATTTCTTACGTCACAATTTGGTGTATCATGATTGGCCGGTTAAAGATGACTTGATGCTATATATACATGTCGTTTGTCACGTCATCAAATTCGTCGTGAAAGTAAAGTCAATGACTAACATCCAATATTCTGATAAGTTTAGTGAGCAAAACTCGATACTTTAACTTCAGGGATCAGTCAAATACATAGACACGAGTTCAATGATTATTGAAACTAACTCATTAGTTTAGTGACCAAAATACGACATTTTAAATTTCAATGATAAGTTGAAAATATAAACATAAATTCAGTGATTATTAGAACAATTAACTCGTGGATTTAGTGAAAAAACTTGATACTTTAAATTTCAGTGATCAATTGAAGATATGTACATAAATTCAGTGATTATTGAGACAATTAACCTACCTCTTTGTGTCTAGTTTGTTAGGAATCGGGAAACCGGAAACATGGTTCCCGACAAGAATATGGGCTCGAATATTTTATTTTAATTTATTTTATTTTAATTTTATATTTTAGGCTTTGTTTTGCATCTGAAATGAATTTGATTTATATTGCGTATTAATTGGGTTTCTACTTTATAGGTAAGATGTGTGGTTAAAAATTGAAAAGAGAAAATGTGTGTCATTAAAAAGTTATTTGAAAAATTGTGTCATTATAATTTGAAATTATAAAAGTAAGCGGAAACGGAGCCTTAAATGTAAATCGAATTAAAATGATGATTACTGGTATCGAGGTCGACCTACAATGCATGGTTGGAAGTAACCTTTGGGACGAAATAATTGAGGGTTAAAAAAAACTGGTTGTTTTAGGAAGACAAATTGATTATAGCCTAAAAGTATTCAGGGCTTCAATGACAATGTTAAGACCAGAGGAAGGTTTCCGGACCCTGAAGATATTTTATCACCATTGTTGGACATTGGATCTATGGAGATCTCATACCAAAATAAAAACAAAGAAGAGAAATTTGAAAATATTGCCTTTTATATTGTATTTGCTCAAACTGTCGTAAAAGAGAATGGGGGCTTATATGGAAATTTGTGGACACAATGACACATATTTCATATGATGAGTACCTGAGTGACCCAACGAGTAAGGACCCGTTGCATGTACCAGTGGGACCAATAACGAGGTTGAGGGTTAAGAAGATCAAGCAAGCAATGCAGGGGTTTATGCAAGCTTGGGTGGATGAATATTCAAGTACAAGGTCGAAGACTCCATTTTCATTGCATGACAAGATGGGAGATGCGCCAAAACCGTTACATTGCATTTGGGTCAAAGAACAAGGAGAAAAGAAGTCAGAGGGCCTTTTACGGCCGTAAGATCTGGAGTTACGGCCGTAACTTTGTTAACGCACGGCCGTAAATATCATTTCACGGCAGTAATTGAGTAGTGTAAGTTTTTAGTCAGTAGGTGACTTACGGTCGTAAGAATACATGTCACGGCCGTAAGAGTTAAATCAGTTTTGGACCCGAGGGTCAATTACGACCGTAAGAACGAAAGTTACGACCGTAAAAATGCGCCGAGTTTTATTTTAAGTATTTTGCTGCTAGGGTTATTTTGGACGCGTTTTTGGACTATATTAGGTTTTCTTTGTCATTGTAAACAACACAACTTTTATAATTAATGAGATTGATTGAATTAGGTGAGTTTATCCCTATTCTTCTTCGTTCTTGATTGAACCCCTTGAACTTATCAAAGGATTTGACAACCTGTGTGGCGTTCACCCCTTTATGGTTCTTCATTCCGCATCTTAACGGGTCTTGGATTTGATACATCCTTGGTTCTTGAGTCGTGAGTGTCGGGTCATATTGTTATCGTCAATTAATCTGGATTTGGAAAGTGTTTATACAATTTCCGCAAGATCCCGTGATTCCCCAACAAGAATCACATCATTTGGTATCAGAGCTTGGCTCTAAATCCAGGTTTTGATATAATTCTTGTTTTGTTTCATTTTTCGTCATTAGATTTCATTGTTCTTGAGCCATCATTGAGTCGGTATTAGATTCTTGGATTTCTTGAAAGTTTTCACTGTTACAAGATTGGTCTTAGTTTCAATTCTTGTCGATATTGATTGTTCTTGATTAAAAAAAAAAAAGAGTACGAAATTCAGACAAAAAAAAGTGATTATTATTGAAGAGCAAGATCAAGAACACAATTCTATAGTCAAGAAGATCTTTCTTGATACCTTTTTTATTTTATTTTTCCCCATTCTTGGTAGTTTTGTCATCCATCACCACTTTCAAAATCTTTCATTCCTTTTACATCAATTTTCTTGAGTCCAATATTCCATCAAATTTTCTTTTCATCCATTTGTGTCTTGCCTTGGGGTCAATTTCACAAAGACCAAGTTTGTGACTAGTTTGGTGGGTTCTTTAAGAACTTGAGAAAAGGGAATAGAGAGGAAAAAGGCAGAGTGGTGAGATCAATAGAGGGAAAAAGCCGAATAGAGTGATTCACGAGTGCTAAACACGTGAGGATATATTTTCTTGAAAATTATTTCTTTTCCTTTGATCACTAACCATGTCACAGAATGACGCATCATCGACAGGGGAGGATAACCAACAGTTCCACTTTCTTGCAATGCTGGAAAAACGATTCGAGAAGTGGGATGCGAAGTTGGGGGAAATTAAAAACTCCGTGGACACGCATAGTGCAACAATTGCCCAACTACGTAGAGAGCAGCCGCACACGGCTCCTAATATCCGGAGGCCGCAAAGGTATGACAATAATCCTAGAAATGGAGTTTGGGATGATGATGATGTTGAGATAGGTGATAGTGTTGATGATGATAGTGAAAATGTGTCAGTGGCTAGCTTAGGTAGGAGAAATGGTCGTGGTGGTCGGCGTGGGAGAGGAAATAGGCGTGAAAATAGGGATGATGATGGGATGGATAGAAGCTTAGGAAACATTAAAATGACCATACCATCTTTCCAAGGTAAAAGTGATCCGGAGGTGTACTTTGAGTGGGAGAAGAAGGTAGAACTGATTTTTGAGTGTCATAACTACTCAGAGGGGAAAAAGGTGAAGTTGGCGGTTATAGAATTCCCAGACTATGCACTTGTGTGGTGGGATCAATTAGTGACAAGTAGGAGGAGGAACTGATGAGATTCGAAGTGCGAAAGAAACGCCGGAAAGTTCCGAACTCAGGTTGTGGTTGGACAGATGAATCTTGACCCGATATTCACGACGCGATGGCTCGACGATGCGGAATAAAGAATCACGACTTTCAAAACGCCACAAGGATTTGCCCAATCTCCTTGATAAGTTTCTGATTTTGAACGTCACAAATATTCTCAAGAAATATTTGATAAGTTCGGTGTTTGAACGCCACAAGAAATATTCTTGATAAGTTCGAAAAAATATAGGAATCCACCTATAACTTTTATTGAATCCTCAATAAAAACTGTTTATATCAAAATCAAAGTCTGAATTACAATGAATGGAAAGGAATATAAATAAGTAAAATAACCTAGCCGCTAATTGACTCAAAATAGAATTCTAATTAGACTAAAATTCTAAAATGGGCAAACAAATAATTAAAAAAAAAAATTTAACGTAAAAATACGCAAAAACCCTAATTTCCGTCTGCATAATTGACTTGCCGTTTTGAAGCCCCAAATGATGAAATTTGGCCATAAAATCAATCGGCTCAAGGGCTTTAGCCCATGAGTTTTGCTTAGTGGCCCAATTCTACTCGAAAAACACATATTATGCATCTAATTCTGACATTATTGACTATATTGCACTTTTATTTGGCTTGAATATTTAACTTTTTGTCAAGCCTGCTATGACTCCGATTGTCGAGGGTCCGGAACACATCAGGAACCGTGAACGACCTATTGAGACCTGGAACAAGTTGAAGGGTTTGATGAGAAAAAGGTTTGTGTCCAACCATTACTATAGGGACTTGTACCAAAAACTCCAAAATCTGTCTCAAGGTTCGAAGAGTGTAGAAGAATACCATAAGGAGATGGAGATCGTTATGAATCGAGCAAATATTGAGGAGGATCCGGAGGCCACAATGGCCAGGTTTTTGAGTGGTTTGAATAGAGACATTGCAAATGTTATAGAACTGCAACATTTTGTTGAGCTGGAGGAGATGTTGCACATGGCGATGAAGGTGGAAAGGCAGCTGAAAATGAAAGGGACAGCAAAATACTCTTCGGGTTCTACTCTTTGGAAACCTACGTGGAGTGGAAATAATAAAAATGAAGGAGCTGCTCCAAAAGGGAAGCCAGAACCACCAAAGGCTCGAGAGGAATCTACCAATAAAGGTAAACCCGCTTCTGACTCTCAACCTCCTAGAAGTAGGGACATCAAGTGTTTTAGGTGTATGGGAATCGGGCACATTGCATCACAATGCCCGAACAAAAAGATAATGCTTGTCCGAAATGGGATGGTGGTGTCGGAGGATGAGGTTGAGGATGATGATGAGTTTAAGGATATGCCTGCCTTAGAAGAAGCTAGTGATTGTGGCGACGGAGATTATGCAGTAGCTCAATCCCTTATTACTAGGCGTGCTCTTAGTACCCAGGTTAAGGTGGAGGAGTCGGGTGAGCAAAGGGAAAACATATTTCATACTAGATGCTTTGTTAATAATAAAGTGTGTAGTTTGATAATAGACAGGGGGAGTTGTAACAACGTGGTTAGTACCACTCTTGTTGAGAAATTGTGTTTACCTATAATCAAACACCCTAGACCTTACAAGTTACAATGGCTGAATGAGTCCGGTGAGATCAAAGTGAATAAGCAGGTGTTAATCAACCTTTCTATCGGGAAGTATGAGGATGAATTAGTTTGTGATGTGGTTCCAATGCATGCTGGACACATCCTATTGGGTCGGCCATGGCAATATGACAGGAGGGTGGTACATGACGGGTACAAAAATAGATACAGTTTTACGAAGGATGGGAAAAGTATTAGGCTTATGCCATTAACTCCACAGCAAGTTTATGAGGATCAGCTGAAACTAAAAAGTGAGGAAGAGAAGACAAAGAGAGTTGGGATCTCGAACCCAGAAAAAGGAGAGCTGTGTGATCAAAAGAGAGTTGGAACCACGATACCAGAAAAAGGAGAGCTGAGAGAAAAACAGAGAGTTGAGGGTTCCACCTCAGAAAAAGGAGAGGGAGTGAAGAATGCCAAAAAAGAAAGAGGAGAGAAAACCAAAGTGAGCTTCCTTGCTAAAAAGTGTGAAATCAAAAGAGCTTTCCTTGACCACCAACCGATGGTCTTATTAATGTACAAGGAATCCTTCCTTGCAATCGATGACACTAACTCTTCCCTCCCCCATTTAGCTGTTTCTCTTTTACAGGAATTTGATGATGTATTCCCAGATGACATACCTAGTGGGCTGCCACCAATTCGGGGCATCGAGCACCAGATTGATCTTGTTCCAGGTGCTGTTATTCCAAATAGGCTTGCATATAGGAGCAATCCGGAAGAAACAAAGGAGCTTCAAAGGCAAGTCGAGGAGTTGTTGAGCAAGGGCTATGTTCGAGAAAGCATGAGCCCATGTGCTGTGCCGGTCTTATTGGTGCCCAAGAAGGATGGAACCTGGAGGATGTGCGTGGATTGTAGGGCTATCAACAATATCACGGTAAAGTATCGCCATCCTATACCTAGGTTAGATGACATGCTTGATGAATTACATGGTTCATGTGTCTATAGTAAAATTGATCTTAAGAGTGGCTATCACCAAATATGCATGAAGGCAGGGGACGAATGGAAAATTGCATTCAAGACCAAATATGGGCTTTATGAATGGTTAGTTATGCCATTTGGTCTCACCAATGCACCTAGTACATTCATGAGGTTGATGAACCATGTTTTACGAGCTTTCATTGGCAAATTTGTGGTCGTGTATTTTGATGACATTTTAGTTTATATTAAAAATGTAGATGAGCATGTTGATCATTTAAGATTGGTACTTGAGGTTTTACGCACTGAAAAATTGTTTGCTAACTTTAAAAAGTGTACTTTTTGCATAGATAAGGTCATATTCCTTGGTTATGTTGTTAGTAAGGATGGTATTGAGGTTGACGAGGAAAAAATCCGAGCTATTAGAGAATGGCCAACACCTAAGAGTGTAACTGAAGTAAGGAGTTTTCATGGGTTAGCAAGTTTTTATAGGAGATTTGTGAAAGATTTCAGTACAATAGCCACCCCACTTACTATGGTAATTAAAAAGAGTGTGGGTTTCCATTAGGGAGATGCACAGGAAAATGCCTTCAAATTGCTTAAAGATAGGCTATGTTCTGCACCAGTCTTAGCATTACCTAATTTTAACCAGACTTTTGAGATTGAATGTAATGCATCAGGAATAGGGATTGGAGCTGTTCTTATGCAGGAAAAGAGGCCGATAGCTTATTTCAGTGAAAAGCTGAGCGGGGCAGCGTTGAACTATCCAACGTATGATAAGGAGCTTTATGCTCTTGTCAGGGCATTGGAGACTTGGCAGCATTACCTCTGGCCAAAATAATTTGTCATCCACACGGATCACGAGTCATTAAAGCACCTCAAGGGGCAAGGTAACTTGAACAAAAGACATGCCCGATGGATGGAGTTTGTGGAGACTTTTCCTTATGTCATTCAATACAAACACGGTAAGGAAAATATAGTTGCAGATGCGTTGTCGAGAAGGTATGTGCTCCTTAATTCATTGAATGCTAAATTGTTGGGATTTGAATATGTTCGAGACTTGTATGCTAACGGTCATGATTTCTCCACTATTTATGTCTCATGCGAAAAGGGATCATTTGATAAATTTTATAGGCATGATGGTTATTTGTTTAAGGAAAACAAATTGTGTGTGCCTAACTATTCTATGCGTGAGTTGTTAGTACGTGAAGCTCACGGTGGTGGTTTGATGGGTCATTTTGGTGTTTTTAAAATATTGGAAACATTAAAGGAACATTTTTATTGGCCTAGGATGAAACGGGATGTTCACCAAATTTGTGATAAATGCATAACTTGTAAACAGGCTAAGTCTAAGGTTTTACCACATGGTTTGTATACCCCTTTACCTGTTCCTAGTGAACCTTGGGTAGATATATCCATGGATTTTGTGTTAGGATTACCTAGGACAAAAAGAGGTCAGGATTCCATATTTGTGGTGGTGGACAGGTTTAGTAAAATGGTACACTTCATTCCTTTCCATAAAACTGATGATGCCGTGAACATAGCAGATTTATTCTTTAGGGAAGTCGTCAGATCACATGGGGTGCCTAGGAGTATAGTGTCTGACACAGATGTCAAATTCCTTAGTTACTTCTGGAAGGTTCTATGGGGGAAAATGGGTACTAAACTATTGTTTTCCACTACATGCCATCCTCAAACGGATGGTCAGACAGAAGTAGTCAATAGGACATTAACACAACTTTTGCGTGTTGTCATAAATAAAAATTTGAAGAGTTGGGAGGAATGTTTACCATTTGTGGAATTTGCATATAACAGGTCTATACATTCTAATACTACTTATTCTCCTTTTGAAATTGTGTACGGCTTCAATCCACTAACCCTTATGGACCTAATTCCTTTGCCTGTAGATGACAGGAACTGTTTAGATGGCAAGAAGAAAGCCGAGCTTATGAAGTCACTCCATGAAAAGGTCAGGCTACAAATAGAAAGGAAGAATGAGCACTATGCGTCCCATGCGAATAAGGGCAGAAAGCAGGTGATTTTTGAACCGGCGATTGGGTGTGGGTTCACATGCGAAAGGAACGATTTCAAACACAACGGAAATCTAACTAGAGGAGATGGGCCGTTTCAAGTCATTGAAAGAGTCAATGACAATGCTTATAAGTTGGATCTCCCAGGTGAGTATAATATATCTGCTACTTTCAACGTTGATGATCTCTCTTTATTTGATACAGGTGATGATTCGAGGACGAATCCTTTTCAACAGGGAGGGAATGATGAGTACCTGAGTGACCCAACGAGTAAGGACCCGTTGCATGTACCAGTGAGACCAATAACGAGGCTGAGGGCTAAGAAGATCAAGCAAGCAATGCAGGGGTTTATGCAAGCTTGGGTGGATGAATATTCAAGTGCAAGGTCGAAGACTCCATTTTCATTGCATGACAAGATGGGAGATGCGCCAAAACCGTTACATTGCATTTGGGTCAAAGAACAAGGAGAAAAGAAGTCAGAGGGCCTTTTACGGCCGTAAGATCTGGAGTTACGGCCGTAACTTTGTTAACGCACGGCCGTAAATATCATTTCACGGCAGTAATTGAGTAGTGTAAGTTTTTAGTCAGTAGGTGACTTACGGTCGTAAGAATACATGTCACGGCCGTAAGAGTTAAATCAGTTTTGGACCCGAGGGTCAATTACGGCCGTAAGAACGAAAGTTACGACCGTAAAAATGCACCGAGTTTTATTTTAAGTATTTTGCTGCTAGGGTTATTTTGGACGCGTTTTTGGACTATATTAGGTTTTCTTTTTCATTGTAAACAACACAACTTTTATGATTAATGAGATTGATTGAATTAGGTGAGTTTATCCCTATTCTTCTTCGTTCTTGATTGAACCCCTTGAACTTATCAAAGGATTTGACAACCTTTGTGGCGTTCACCCCTTTATGGTTCTTCATTTCGCATCTTAACGGGTCTTGTATTTGATACATCCTTGGTTCTTGAGTCGTGAGTGTCAGGTCATATTGTTATCGTCAATTAATCTGGATTTGGAACTTTCCAAGTGTTTATACAATTTTCGCGAGATCCCGTGATTCCCCAACAAGAATCACATCATCACGCGTGAGTAAATAAGAGGCTATAAAGCAAAAGTGTAAAGTGTCGTTCTCTTTGTGTTTCGATTTTCAATTTTGAGCTTTGAATTTTGTTTTGAGTTTTCTGTTTTTGGCGTTTGTTTTGAGATTGTTGAAAATGTGTTCTTTTTGTAATTTTAAAAAATTATTTTTCAAAACAGAAAACTGGAAAATGCGTTTACTTTGAAATTTTAAAAATCATTATTTTGTGATGTATTGTATGTAAAAAAATGATTTATTTGCTTAATTATAATATTTTCTTAATTTCAATATATTAATCAGTGTTATATTCAAGGATTTATTTTTTTACAACAACAAAAGTGTTCAAGATTTCCATCATATATAGCCATTATTATCATTCTAGTTCACTCGTACAAGAAAAATGAATGATCGGTGCACAATACAAAAATATAATATAAGAGAACTAGTAAATAATATAATCAAAAATATTTTTATATAGTTCAATTACATAGCATAAAGTATTGAGACGATGGTTTAAACTCTTCTTTGAAAGAGAACTCGTAAATAAGAGAAGCATATAGCAATATGCAAAACATCCAGAAGCAATTTCCATTTATTGGTCTAATAATCTTACATGAATTGAGGCACGCAATCAACCTAGCAAAAACTACAAGGGCACTCTATCAAAAACAAAATAGAAGAATGCAGTAAAATAGAGAGAATCAGACTCTCTTTTGTATTCCAATATTCTGGAAAGAAGAAGATTACATCAATAGATTGCATAATGAATCTATTTATGGAGTAAGCAATCTGGTTAACAACTAATTAGCTAACAGATTTAACTAACTGGATCTTAACAGTCCAACTAACAACTGTAATTAGTTTCTTCCAGCTCAGGTGACTTCAATTGCTTAGTTTTTAACTTCATCGGACTGACTTGTAACACACTCTGAAGTCTTAACACAAATGCTGGAGATCCAATTTATCAATTATAACATCGTTACTATGAAACCACAATGCAATTCACAATAACAAACATCTTAGTTTTACCAAAGCTAGAGCTACTAATTACAGGATTGGACTTATATTGTATCTTCTAAAAAGTAGTAAATACACAAGAAGCCACAAACCAACGAAGAAGACACGACTGATGCCTTAATATACATTCTACTGCAGCACTCTGGTTGGCATCTGAATTGAGGTCATTCCCTTGTACTTGAGCTTTGGGAAGGTTGAGGTGGATGAATGGGTAGTTCATTTCCTTAAGAGAGCTACGATCTTGCAACATTATCCAAGCTCGCTACTTGGCACTACATGTTTGAAAGAGCATTTTAGTGGCAAAGCAAGAAAACAAGGTAAAGTAATAAATGTTCTATAATTCTTAACCAAAATTGGAATCCACAACAAAAAATATTCAAAATTTGAGAGAAAAAATCAGAATTTGTGCAGGGATGTATTTATGAATACTAGAAATGTGCTAACTAAATGCAAAGAGCATACATGAATGGCCACTACAGAGTTTTTTTTTTAATAAAATGTGTTCTTCTCCAGCAGCAAATCAACTAAAAGAGAAACTGATAATGCTTCACCATAAAATCGTTACTAGGGCCGTTCCAAGCAATTCTATCCACATGCATCCAAAATGTCTAAACTCATAATGCTTCACCATAAGATTTTGAACAAGCTGCACTTCCCACTAGTTGAATTTCATACACTTCTTAGATGTAACAAATATTGGAGCATTCTCCTAGAATTTAGAAGTAGTTCTTTCAGAAGGGATATTATTTTTTTGTTAACTAGCTCACAGGTAATAAGAATTTTCTTTTCTTTTGTGAAAAGATCAAAATTTGATGTAAGATGTATTTGTTAGTTAATTTATTTCAGATAATAATTTATCTATGATCCAAAATAAATCATCATGCTGAATTATCAAGAATTAAATAACTGAAGCGGAAGCGTACCTTAATCAAACGTGATTCACGATAAACGATTCGGCGGTGTTTGGATCTTCTAAATCGATACGTAATCCTTATTTTCTCTCTGATGATGGGATGTCAAAAAGAATGATCAGTACGTAGGATTCAGGGACCATAACCGACTTTATATACTGAATTGCCAATTAACCTAATCCGGCCCATCATGAATTAAGTAATGGCCTGGTATCTACACATAAAAGCCCATACATTAATTAGATGCATTAAAGCCCAATTTACCAAATCCTTATTAGATCACTTTAAACGGGCTTAACCAAATTTGATAATCTTTTATTCAATACACAATAATTCACATATAAGCCCACACGATTGATTAAAATCCTTACAATCTCCTACTTGGGCTATATGTGTAACCTTACAATTGTGTATCAATCATAACCTTATGAGTACTCAGAATTTTGCTATCATTACTGAATGCATCCCCAAACAATCCGGTCCATCAATTATATCAACATAGGATCAAAGCGGCTTTCGCTACATTAATCGTAACTAAACCTATCAATGGTCACGTATATCGGCATAACTGAATGACATGGATCAAGTATGGATGTATAGCATGGAAATTACATGTAATGTGATCTTCAACATGCCTATTTCCAACTGGTCCGACTTTAGTGAGATCATCCTCAAACGAGTTCAGAGATAATAAACCTGAAACCTTACAGCTGTAAATAACTTTAACTTTAAACTGTATCCAAAAGGACAATAAATGTGTCTAATGCACCCAAAATACAAACTCCCACTGAAACCAAATATCCTTAAGAAATACAACACCCATATGAGTATTGTACTCATGAAAGACCTTGGGTTGTAATACTTTAGTAAGCAGATCCGCAATTATGGAGTTTGTCCTAATGTGCTCTTATTGACACGTGTCCACTCTGAACTGTATTCTTCACAACCAGGAACTTGTGTCAATGTATTTTGACTTAGTTGAGCTCCTGTTGTTACTGGAATATAAATCTGCTGAGTTATTGTCACAATATAACTTTAGTGGTCTTTCTATACCGTACAGAATACGCAGCCCAGTGACAAAATTTCGCAGCTATATTCCATAATTAGATGCCCCCAAAATTACTACAAACTGTGCTGCCAAGTGAAAGAAGCTAAAGTGTCTATTAAGCACTCCATCCGGAAATAGCTCCTCCAACCAGCAGATAAATGTAGCCTTATGTGGATCTTTTACTTTCTTGGCATCTAGTAAAAATCGGAATCATAATACCATATGATCTCCAACTGATCCGATTTTCTGTATGTGAGCATGTAATCTTTTGTTCTCTTTAAATACCTTATAACCCATGTTTGGCTGCTTTCCAAATGATCCATCCCAGGGTTACTTAAATATCTCCTTAGTATCTCAATAATGTATGCAATATCCGAACGCATACAAATTTGAGCATACATCAGACTTTCTATAGCTAAACTATATGAGATCTGCTGCATTTCCTTAACTTCAAGATAACTTTTCGGGCATTAGTTGAGACTAAATTTGTCTCCCTTAGTGATAGGGCTGTCCCCTGATTTACTGTCTTGCATGCCAAACCTCTTAAGTACTTTATCGATATAGCCCTTTTGTGACAATCCAAGAATACCCCGAGAATAATCCCGGTGTATCTGAATTCCTAATACAAAAGAGACGTCACCAAGATTTTTAATCTCAAAATTCCTTGACAAAAATCTCATAATTTTATGTGACATGTCTCTATCATTGGTGGCGAGCAATAATCAACATATAAAATCAGGAAAATACACTTACTCCCACTGAACTTGTAATACACACAACCATCAACAACATTAATCTCAAAACCAAATGAGATAATTACTTGATGAGATTTGTATTACCCTTAACGAGAAGCTGGCTTGAGCACATAAATGGATTTCTTTAATTTGCAAATCATTTGCTTTGGGTCTACTGACATAAAGTTTTCTGATTGCACCAAATACATCGTCCCATCAATGTCGCCATTGAGAAACGCCACCTTAGTATCCATTTGATGTAACTCGAGGTCAAAATGTGCAACAACCTAACTTTCCTGAAAGAGTCTTTTGCAGAAACCATAGAGAAAATCTCTTTATAATCAATGCCATTATTCTGTGTAAAGCCCTTAGATACAAGACGAACCTTATATCTTTCCACATTACCTTTCGAATCCTTCTTGGTTTAAAAATCCATTTAAGACCAATGGGCTTCGTACCTTATGGTAATGGGACAAGATCTCAAACTTTATTGTCTTGCATATGCTTATACTCCTTATTTATGGCATCAATCCACTTTTGAGAGTTAGAACCCTGCATGGCCTGATGGAATTGATTGGACCATCTTCCACCATTCCATTATTTCCTTATGTTCTTGGAAAAATACTATTTAAATTATCCAGAATAACATTTTTTCCCTTTCTCTCGTGGATTTCCTTAATGGCTTTAATTATTGAGGTTGTTGAGTTTGTACTTCTGAAATTACTTTATTTTGGATGGGAGGTTCTTCAACATTGTCTAGTTGAGGTTCCGAATATGCTTCTTGATCAATGACATGCATAAAAACTTGCACGTTGTCAAAAGCAATAGTAGGAATCGAAACCGACCATTCCTCAACTTATTCATTAAGTACAATATCTCTAACCTTATTTCTCCCCCCAAACTCAACTTCCTCAAAATTGTTGCAGTTCCCGTTTCAGAAATTGACTTAAGTGTGGGATTATAAAATTAATAGCCCCTTAACAACTTTATTTTCTTTATTTGTTTTCTTGCCCTTATCTTTAGAGGTGTTTGCCAAGTAAAAAAAAAACTTTCAGTTCTGTCCTGCTTCAACTTTTCTTCCTCTTGCACACAAAATAGAATGAGCTCATTTAGAGTTCATTTATCCCTTTGATAGTTACAACTGACCTTAAATTGACTGAATTGTGCAAGAAGCTTGCACACTATGAAATGAGCTCATTGAGAGTCCATTTCTACTTTGAGAGTTATAACTAACCTTAAATTAACTATATTGCGCAGGAAGCGATATCAATACCAAATGCACGAGCAAGTCATTAGACGAGTCGAGTTTTAGTTCCTTAAGTTTTGAAGCAATGTGAGACATCTACATGATGTACTCCCTTATTTTCCAATTGCCTTTATACTTTATTGAAATCAAGCTTTGCATAAGCGTGCTTGTTTCAGCCTTATCGTTTTTCACAAAACGTTTCTTAATTTCGGCAAGGAATTCATTGGCATCATTTACCTCCTCAAATACTATGCCACTAAAGGCTTCCGGAATGCCGCACTTAATGATCATGAGACTCACGTAATTTAAGCAATCCCACTTCTCAAAGTTCCTCATTTGATTAGATGAACTTTCATCCATAAGAGGAGCAGGTTGCTCAATCCTTAGTACACGGTCTAGATCCATGCAGCCAACGAAAAGTTAATGTTCTTGTTTTGATCCTTGAAGTTTATTCCATAAATATAGGAATTGAATTTGAGCTTGTAGATATACTACTAGCAGAATTTGAAACCGAATAGAGAACACTTAAACAAAATAGCTCACATAAATACCTTATTATGCAAATCATATTTTCAAATAATGGTAGGGCCCATCACAAGATACCTAGCACAACATCAATATTTAGTCTTTGGACAGAAATATTGACTTGTAAGTGGTACTCTTGGCGTAGTAATCAAACACTGACAGTAAGACATGTCAACCAACAAACCTTTCTTTGGATCGATTTATTGATCACACGTAAAACCAAATAACCATCACGTATTTATCACCACAAGTTCATGTGAAATTCGGGCCAAATATTGACCTTCCTTTGGGCCGATCAATATCCGCATGAAATAACACACAAACACCTAATTTTCCCTTAGTGTAGTGATCAAACACTGGCAATAAGACATGTTAACCAATAAACCTTTCTTTGGACCGATTTATTGGTTACACGTTAAACCAAATAATTGTCACGTGTTTATCACCACAGGTGCATGTGAAATTCGAGCCAAATATTGACCTTCCTTTGGGCCGATCAATATCCCCAATGAATAACACACACAAATACCTTCTAATATTCAAAGTTAATTACTATCCACAAGAGAGGTTGCTTTGGCAACATGTTGCTTCAACTAACTTACTTTCGAATATTATATCTCTTAAAAGATTCCGATGTACCAAGATTTAAAACTGAAATTCGTTGATTTGCATCTATATTTGACTTTAGGATTTGAATTATAGAATTCAAAACTTTAGAATAAAGCAATCCTTAAGTTACGAGAGTCTAATTGCAATATTCTTAAACTTTTGGTGGCCAATTCTGTAAAATTTTAAGCTTGAAGGACTTAAATTATAATTTTCCCAAAACTTTATTGGCCAATTTTGAGAAATTCCAAACTTTAGGTCCCAATTTGAAACAAAACCAAACTTTAGAGGTCCAAAATATGAAAATTTCAATCTTTAAAAGTTGATTTTGAAAATTTTCAAGCTTTAGGAGCCAATTTAGCAAATTCCCAAACTTTAGGGACTTAATTTTAAAAAAAAATCAAACTTTAAGGACCAATTTTGAAAATTTCCAAACTTTAGTGACTTAATTAGAAAATTTTCAAACTTTAGGAATGAAAATGAAAATTTTAAAACTTTAGGGGCTGAATTATACAATTTAGAACTTTAAAAGGCCCAACTTAAATAATTTTATAAATTCGGGGGCTGATTTCATAAAATTCATAACTTTAAGGGCCAATTTAAATTCCTTTTAAACTTTAGGATTAAACATTAATCTTTAATAAGATTAGAGACCTGACTATGCAATATACCCAAAAATTATGAAATTGCATATTGAGTCCCCGAATTAACCAAATTTTCGCCAGAGGTCCCTGCCTCAAATCTGAATTGCGCAGAAGCTAGGGTTTAGAAACCCTAGCCGCCGCAGCCATCCAAGAACGCGGCGCCATCACCGGCGCCGCACACTACCTGTTTCAAAAACGCACAGCTAGGGTTTATAACCTAGCTGCCGCCGCCGCAGCCCACAACCGGAGAAGGCGACCGCCCCCGTTCACCACCTGCAGCGCCATTGACGGCGCTGCAACCAAGAACCCATCGCGCGCAATGCCGCACGCAGCCAAGTCCGCCGGTCTGCGCACCTTGTTCGATCTTAAACTAACTAAATCCATGCATCATCCCAAAATTCAGACCCCAACAGATTTCTTCCAAAAATCCGAATCCAATTTCCAAAATCGAATCTGAATCTTAATCCCTAATTCAAAACCCATTTATATATCACCTGATAAGTGTGTTTTTACACACTTATTTAGTTCATAAATTAGCACTTTAATTGACAAATTGAGCAAATATCTACTTATAAATTGTGTTTATCTTGTACAATTAGGTACAAACTCAATTGGAAAGCAAATAGACAAGATTGGAGAGAAATTGAGCTAAAAGATAAGCAAATTTGATGTCCAAGGACCTAATTGAAAGAAATCAAAAGTTTGGGGACTTAATTGCAACATCTCAAAAGTTGAAGGACCAAAAGTGCAATTTGGCAAGAATAAAACAAGAGAACGTGGCTGGGAATCACATGAGCTGGAAATGATGGGAGAGTGATGGAGAAAAGATGCTGAGAGACAAAGAAGCATGGGCAAGAAAAAGTGTCGTAAGCTGGAACTGGGGATTGTGCTGAAGATATACATATATATATACACAAACAGACAGAGAGAGGAGAGCCGGAGAGGACTGCAGTGTGGAACCAGGAGAGGAACACTTTCTCACTGCTGGTGACAGCAGCAGTGAGAACGGGGAGAAGAAGCAGGGTGACAGGCTGCTTAAGTTCTGGATCTGTTTTGCTGCTGAAGAGAGGAGCCAGACGGGGGAGTGCAGCAAGGTGACACTGCTGCTACTGCTGGGGGTTACTGCCGACTGAGGAAAGGAGATCCTGGTGCTACTGGTTACTGCTGCTGCCGTGAGAAAGAAAACTGGTTGCAGGCTGTTGCAACTGCAAGGAAGCCACTGCTGCTGATTGCTGGAAGCTGCTGGACGATTCAAAGGAAGTAGAGGCTGCTGGACTGATTGCTGCTACCAGCAGCTGAAGAACAAGAAGCAGTCTGCTAAATTGAGGAAGAAGCAGGCTGCTGAGGAAGGAACTGTATTGCTGCTGCTTAGGAGAACAACTGAGAGGCAAAAGGCAGGTGACAGCAGGAGGGAGCATATAGGAAAGGGAGGAGGAAAACCGGGGGTTGAATTGTGCATACCAGAGGAAGGAGCTGACTGGAAAAAACGCTTTGCTGCTGTCACTGAATTGATAGGCTGCTAAAGGCAGTATACTGCTGCTGCAGCTGCTGGTAGGAGGACAGGTGAGAGAGGAGACCAAGGGGATTGCTGCTACTGGGTGCAGACGGATGCTCAAGGGGAAGGACAAAAGGGGGGCTGGTGACAGCAGCTAATGGTTAAAAGAAGGAGAGCTTACGGCCTGAACTACTGCTGATCTGCTGGACTGCTGCTAAAACACTGAAGATGGAGCTGAGGTGCTAAAAGAATGTTGCTGCAGAAAGTAGAAGTAGCTGGTGCTGATTTTATGCTGGAAATTAGCTGCTGCCTGGTTGCTGGAAATCTGCTGGAAGTAGTGCTGACTGCTGGTGCTGCCTATGCTGTTGAAGACTGAATCTGGTTGCTGCTGAGCTGCTGCCTGGGGACGTGCAGCTGCTGGAACTGCTGCTGAGCTGAAAGCTGGATTGCTGGTTGCTGATGCTGAAGAGGTGCTGCTACTGCTGAGAAAGAAGAACTTAGTTGCTGTTGCTGGAGAGTAGTTGCTGGTGCTGAAATGAAGGCAGGCTGCTGGGAGCTATCTGTAACGCAACTGCTGTGTTGATTAGCTGGGATATACCGGGGGAAGCTGCTGCTGATTTATGCTGGTTCACCTGCTATAATTTACTGCCTGTGCTGGACTTCTAGTGCAGTGAGCTGAGGACGGCGTTGCAATAAGGGGTGGTTGCGGCTGGACGCAACACAAAGCAGTGACGCAATTTCAACAATATTCAAACTCCGGGTTTTAATTTACTGTTTTATGTTATTTTTAATTCTCAACTTCATGTTTAGCTAAATTTTGCACGTTGGGATGATTGATGGAATTTAACCTAGTTTGGATTAATTTTAATATTTGCTATTTGATTAAATGCTTATTTTATGTGTGTTTGTTATTGAGATTATTACATGTGTTTGCTTGATCACCAAATATGTGTTTTGTGAAGTGTATGATAATCGAGAGATATTATGCATTTTAGACCAAATAACAAATGCTCTAGGTTCTTGTTAAGGATAGAGATATACCTTAAACCCTAGATGATCCATTGAGCTATTTTCACAAAGAGTTAATGCAATTGATTGGGCCTTAATCGACATAGAGATATAGTAGGTTAGACCAATTGATTAGGGTTGATTTCACTCGAGAGAGGTAATTGGCTAAGCTTGGAAAATCGGGTCTAACATTGTAAATGAGTAATTTGTTAATTTGCATGTTGAGAAATTAATTAGGCGACGGTTAAATGAAATCATGAATCCCAACCACGTTTTATCTTTTATTTTCCTTATTTTAATTTAGTTTAACAATCTTTTTTTTAAATTAGAATTTACAAAAATCCAACTTTTAATTGTGTGTTTCTTTTATTGTTATAATTGAATTAATTAAAGTTTTATAATCTAAAGTAAACATTTCTCGTGGGATCGACAATCCGGACTCAAAAAGTCCACTTTATTACTTGTACGCGACCCGTGCGCTTGCGGTACACTATTTTGAGCGAACAAGTTTTTGGCGCCGTTGCCGGGGAATGTTTTTACTTTGATTATTACTTTAGTTAATTTTAGTTTTAACAATTTGTAATTATTTTTGTTTTATGTTTTATTTTATTATCTTTGGTTAACCACCACAATTCTAATCTCTCTTGTATTTGGTTTTCTTTCTATGCATATTTGATTCTAACATTGGCAAAATAGGAACGCAATTGCAATGAACAATCTCAACATGGGTGATGAATACATGCTTGAAGAATATTCAAGTTGTGAAATTTGTTACAAGATGCATTGTAATGGATAATGTTTGTTTTCGGGCAATAGTTTGATTACGTCGAAGCTTATTGGGTTTAGACAATATTTGAAATGCCGAAAACAAGCAATTGATACATTGGATGAGAGTTACATGCTCTTGGGAGATTGTGTACCTGATGATTGGGATGAGGACATCACTCTTGTGGGAGATGGTCCTCCACTATTGAATGAGAAGGTACTTGCAAAGTATTACAATGAGCTTGCCAATTTGGATGAGGATGATATGCTAATGGGGGATGCCATGTATTGGGAAGGATTCCGAATGTGGGGGTATAACCCACTCTTGGGAATTAATAGGAAAAACTTGCCGTTGCCCATGGATTCAAATTTTGGATCGGTCATTCAATCCGAGGAGACGTCAACTAAAGAAGATGAGCTTGAAGATAATGACAATTTAATCACACAAGAATCACATGAGGAAGTGGTAATTAATGAGGAAGAGATTAAATCAAATTCTCTCAACTTCATTAATTGTCTAATAATTGATTTTGTGATTAAGCCATTTGAGGAGGAGCAAGTCTACATTGTTGAGTTTGAATTGGATAGAATAGGCAAGTCCCATGACATTGGAAGGGGCAAAGTGCAAGTATTTCGAATCAATGAAGAGTGGGGCAAAGCCAAAAGAAGCACAATGGGCAGGACATCAAAAGCTTCATTTAGAGTGCCATGAAGTGCTTATGCGGAGAGTCGAGCTAATGACTTTAAAATAAGCGCTTAATGGGAGGCAACCCATTCTCTATCCTTTACTTGCTTTATTTTTATTTTTTTGCATATTATTTACCTTCTTGCATTTTATTTACATTTTTGCAAATAAGTTAGTTAGGTCAAATCTCTATCTTCCATAATTATTTTCCTCAAGTTGGGTATTGTGAAATAGCTCTAATACATTCTCATTTAATTCTAGCATATACTCATATCAAACTTTCAAAGTCAAAATTTGCTTAAAACTCATTTTTAAATCACTTGGTTCATATTGTCTTTTATCTTCAAGTGTGATTTAATATTGATGTGGATGGGAAAATTACATTGGATTTATGAGTTAGAATTGAGATGATGAATGTAATTTAAATTTTTGGATCATCACCACTTATTATCTACTCTTTTCTTGTGTTTTCATAGGATGCTCACAAGGTATTCGGTGAAATGCCTCATTAGAGAAAATTGTGCTCAATCGATTGGAGGTTTCAACACAAGTTTGGGGGTGGATTGTTGGTGATTGCGATGAGAGTTTCACATGCCCAAGACTACTTATTAGTGCCCTACCACTTCTTGGGATGTCTAGTAACTTCTTTCCTCTTACTTTGATTTTATTTTACACATTGAGGACAATGTGCATTTCAAGTTTGGGGGTGATTTCCTATTGTGTATTGACATGTTAGATAGCCTTGTCGTGGCCAGGTTTACTTAGATGTTTAAAATTGTTATTGACTCATGATTTATGACCAATATGCTACTTGTGTCTACTTTTACAAAATGCTTATCCATGCAAGATCATATTTATCTTGAGCACAATAGTCATGATTGATTGTTGGTGAAGTTTAGGAATTGTTGAAGGGTGATGAGGTTAATGGAGTAGAAGAACTAGGTTGTGAGCTCGTATTGTTAATTTTTATCAACCTATCAAATGTTTCCCAAAACTCTAAATCTCTTGATCCTATTGTAAGACAAGTTTGGGGGTTGTCGACCCGGTGAAGGAGACGGTCTAGACGTGTGGTGATTCCATGCATGTTGGAAATAAATTTTGTGTGGAGTGTATTTCGCCAAGTATAAGCTAAGTAATGACCGTATGCTAAATTTCTAAGCCCATTTTAATTTTTGCATTGCATTGCCCTATCTCGAAGCCTTTTTGACTCGAGTAATTAAGTCCGTAGGAGTATCTTGAAACTTGGGAGTCACCGGCCGAAAGCTCGCTACATGGGTCAATTAGAAAGCTTAATGAGTAGGGTACTCACACACACACTTGAGAAAAAAAAAAAAAAGAAAAAAAAGAAAAAAAAAAAAAAGAAAAAAAAAAAAAAAAGCACATTATCATTGCATTCGCTTAATAAGTCTACCCCACTTCGTAGCATTTTTGACTCGAGTTAATAAGTCCGTAGGGGTATTTTGAAACCTGGTACCCTTTGATCTAAAAAATCGGGGAGTTGCCGACCTAAAGCTCGCTACATGGGTCAATTAGAAAGCTTAAGGGAGTGGGGAAGACACGAGTATTCATCATGCTAGTTGTTAGAAATCATGCATTTGTACTTGCATAAGGGCTTAGATGAATAGTGGGTTTGAATTGCTTAGTATAAACTTGAATGTCGAAGCACTCATTAGTGGAGAGTCACTGCATTTCTAGGTTGTCGAGATTGTCGGTAAAACACACCCAAACTAGAGTGAAAAAAAAGAAAATAGTGATTTGAGAGTAACCTCTAGAATTGCATCCCGGGAGAGGAAAGAAAAATATGTATTGGGGGTGAATGTAACGAGTGGGAAAGGAAAGAATTGACCACTAATGGTGGGTTAGTTTTGACTTGAAACCTCTTTACCCATCAATATTCTCGAAACTTAATTGACAATTGAAAGTGACTATGCGCACACACACCGATCGAACATCGGATAAGCTAAACTTCTTTTTTGTAGCATTATTTGGAATCATACTTTTGAATTGATTATACAATTTTGCACTCATGAGTAATTTGCAAGTCATCTAACATTGTTGATCTATTTTTCACGCTACTTGATTGTACTATTAGATAATTTTGCTCGAGACGAGCAAAAGCTCAAGTTTGGGGGTGTGATAAGTGTGTTTTTACACACTTATTTAGTTCATAAATTAGCACTTTAATTGACAAATTGAGCAAATATCTACTTATAAATTGTGTTTATCTTGTACAATTAGGTACAAACTCAATTGGAAAGCAAATAGACAAGATTGGAGAGAAATTGAGCTAAAAGATAAGCAAATTTGATGTCCAAGGACCTAATTGAAAGAAATCAAAAGTTTGGGGACTTAATTGCAACATCTCAAAAGTTGAAGGACCAAAAGTGCAATTTGGCAAGAATAAAACAAGAGAACGTGGCTGGGAATCACATGAGCTGGAAATGATGGGAGAGTGATGGAGAAAAGATGCTGAGAGACAAAGAAGCATGGGCAAGAAAAAGTGTCGTAAGCTGGAACTGGGGATTGTGCTGAAGATATACATATATATATACACAAACAGACAGAGAGAGGAGAGCCGGAGAGGACTGCAGTGTGGAACCAGGAGAGGAACACTTTCTCACTGCTGGTGACAGCAGCAGTGAGAACGGGGAGAAGAAGCAGGGTGACAGGCTGCTTAAGTTCTGGATCTGTTTTGCTGCTGAAGAGAGGAGCCAGACGGGGGAGTGCAGCAAGGTGACACTGCTGCTACTGCTGGGGGTTACTGCCGACTGAGGAAAGGAGATCCTGGTGCTACTGGTTACTGCTGCTGCCGTGAGAAAGAAAACTGGTTGCAGGCTGTTGCAACTGCAAGGAAGCCACTGCTGCTGATTGCTGGAAGCTGCTGGACGATTCAAAGGAAGTAGAGGCTGCTGGACTGATTGCTGCTACCAGCAGCTGAAGAACAAGAAGCAGTCTGCTAAATTGAGGAAGAAGCAGGCTGCTGAGGAAGGAACTGTATTGCTGCTGCTTAGGAGAACAACTGAGAGGCAAAAGGCAGGTGACAGCAGGAGGGAGCATATAGGAAAGGGAGGAGGAAAACCGGGGGTTGAATTGTGCATACCAGAGGAAGGAGCTGACTGGAAAAAACGCTTTGCTGCTGTCACTGAATTGATAGGCTGCTAAAGGCAGTATACTGCTGCTGCAGCTGCTGGTAGGAGGACAGGCGAGAGAGGAGACCAAGGGGATTGCTGCTACTGGGTGCAGACGGATGCTCAAGGGGAAGGACAAAAGGGGGGCTGGTGACAGCAGCTAATGGTTAAAAGAAGGAGAGCTTACGGCCTGAACTACTGCTGATCTGCTGGACTGCTGCTAAAACACTGAAGATGGAGCTGAGGTGCTAAAAGAATGTTGCTGCAGAAAGTAGAAGTAGCTGGTGCTGATTTTATGCTGGAAATTAGCTGCTGCCTGGTTGCTGGAAATCTGCTGGAAGTAGTGCTGACTGCTGGTGCTGCCTATGCTGTTGAAGACTGAATCTGGTTGCTGCTGAGCTGCTGCCTGGGGACGTGCAGCTGCTGGAACTGCTGCTGAGCTGAAAGCTGGATTGCTGGTTGCTGATGCTGAAGAGGTGCTGCTACTGCTGAGAAAGAAGAACTTAGTTGCTGTTGCTGGAGAGTAGTTGCTGGTGCTGAAATGAAGGCAGGCTGCTGGGAGCTATCTGTAACGCAACTGCTGTGTTGATTAGCTGGGATATACCGGGGGAAGCTGCTGCTGATTTATGCTGGTTCACCTGCTATAATTTACTGCCTGTGCTGGACTTCTAGTGCAGTGAGCTGAGGACGGCGTTGCAATAAGGGGTGGTTGCGGCTGGACGCAACACAAAGCAGTGACGCAATTTCAACAATATTCAAACTCCGGGTTTTAATTTACTGTTTTATGTTATTTTTAATTCTCAACTTCATGTTTAGCTAAATTTTGCACGTTGGGATGATTGATGGAATTTAACCTAGTTTGGATTAATTTTAATATTTGCTATTTGATTAAATGCTTATTTTATGTGTGTTTGTTATTGAGATTATTACATGTGTTTGCTTGATCACCAAATATGTGTTTTGTGAAGTGTATGATAATCGAGAGATATTATGCATTTTAGACCAAATAACAAATGCTCTAGGTTCTTGTTAAGGATAGAGATATACCTTAAACCCTAGATGATCCATTGAGCTATTTTCACAAAGAGTTAATGCAATTGATTGGGCCTTAATCGACATAGAGATATAGTAGGTTAGACCAATTGATTAGGGTTGATTTCACTCGAGAGAGGTAATTGGCTAAGCTTGGAAAATCGGGTCTAACATTGTAAATGAGTAATTTGTTAATTTGCATGTTGAGAAATTAATTAGGCGACGGTTAAATGAAATCATGAATCCCAACCACGTTTTATCTTTTATTTTCCTTATTTTAATTTAGTTTAACAATCTTTTTTTTAAATTAGAATTTACAAAAATCCAACTTTTAATTGTGTGTTTCTTTTATTGTTATAATTGAATTAATTAAAGTTTTATAATCTAAAGTAAACATTTCTCGTGGGATCGACAATCCGGACTCAAAAAGTCCACTTTATTACTTGTACGCGACCCGTGCGCTTGCGGTACACTATTTTGAGCGAACATCACCCTTCAACGAGAATCTGAATTCAAAACTCAGCAACAAACTCAAACCCAATTATCAGTGAATCCAAAATGGAAATTCAAACCTGATTTCGAAAAATCCAATTTCCCAAACTTTCGATCACAATACACAAAACCCAGATAATATCCATCGATGTCTAGCACCCCAAAATCGAAATCCAACAGAAAATTTTAGCCTGGATTTCGAAAGCTATATACACAGGAATTTCCATAAACATCTGTAAATCAAACCTTGTAAATACATACGTGTAGAAACATATGCACAGTCTAGGTTTTTGAAGCCAAAGTTTCGCATATACATACAGATTGTTCATAATGAATTTTAATCCAATTTCGAAATCAGAATTAAATATGCATATATGATATATAGTGAAAACGGATTTGCAGATTTTATCAATTTATTCGACTTAATCATACACAGAGAATCAGGTCTTACATATATGCGTTTCAAATTTATCTGATAATTCAACACGATGTTGTCTCTGATACCACTTGTTAGTTAATTTATTTCAGATAATAATTTATCTATGATCCAAAATAAATCATCATGCTGAATTATCAAGAATTAAATAACTGAAGCGGAAGCGTACCTTAATCAAACGTGATTCATGATAAACGATTCGGCGGTGTTTGGATCTTCTAAATCGATACGTAGTCCTTATTTTCTCTCTGATAATGGGATGTCAAAAAGAATGATCAGTACGTAGGATTCAGAGACCATAACCGACTTTATATACTGAATTGCCAATTAACCTAATCCGGCCCATCATGAATTAGGTAATGACCTGGTATCTACACATAAAAGCCCATACATTAATTAGATGCATTAAAGCCCAATTTACCAAATCCTTATTAGATCACTTTAAACGGGCTTAACCAAATTTGATAGCCTTTTATTCAATACACAATAATTCACATATAAGCCCACACGATTGATTAAAATCCTTACAGTATTAACACAAGCTAGTGAGTAAAAGCAAAGTATTCAAGTTATGCAAACATTCCAATTAGCTAGAAGTACTCAATATGAAAATATAGTAACAACACACTTTGCAACATACGAATAGTGGAAGATTTCAAAACCCAGTGACCAATTCCCAGGCACAATTCCTAATATCAACACATTAACTCATTTGTTTTTAGTCGGTTAACAATATGAAAAAACATCCCATTTCCAGGGATTTTATCGGTATTTATATACGAGTAAAAGATTTATGCAAAATTCATGACGACAACATCAAGTCTTCCTTCAATCCTTCAATTCAACAGGTTCAATCATTTCCCAAAAAATATATAGGTTAATTTGTGAAATGATTTTTTTTAAATGAACTAGAATGATAAAAGAGATATAGATTACAATTCTCGTACAAAACAGAGTACACAAATATGTCGACTTCTCGTGCCTTTTGTGGGTGGGTTTTTGTTGGATTGGAGAGAAAGATGGTGGTCTGAAACTAAAATCAATTTTTAGGACAGTTAAAAACAAGAGCCCAGTCAGAGAACCAACTTTTATTGCCGGAAAATCAATGGATTCAACCAATATTGTTATCAAAACATCTCAATCCATAAAATAGAGAAGAAAATGAAAAACTAGCAAGAAAAAAAAAAGAAAATACAAAAGAAATCGAAAGCCAAGAAAGGTGGACATACGTGGTTGGCGGTGGAATGGACGGCCGGATGTGTAAGCCGGAGCAAGGAAAATATGTGATTAAAAAGTGATTTAAAAATGTATAAGGCTAAAAACTGAGTTGTAAATTGTGAAAATTGTAGTTTGGTTTACAATTTACAATCACTAGTTCACTATAGTTGCTGAACGGAGGCAAATAACATTATTCTTACTGCATGTGACAAAACTTTTGTTTATCTTCTTATTATTTTAGAGGTGGGATCTCTATGATTTTTAGGTAAGAAGTAGTGGTTGCAATTGGAGAGAGAAAATATACATGGTTAAAAAATGTTTGAAAAAATTGTGCAATTTATAAACTGATTTATAAATCAATTTATTTTGTTTACCAAACACTTGTTGAAATTTGAAAGAATACTAAAAACTATTTGTCTTCTTATTTTTCAAACATTTTTTTATATTCATTTTTAACTAAACATTCACACAATAAAATATTCTCAATATAAAAAAAAAACCTTTTTCATATTTTTTAACTACTTTCCTCATAAAATCACTATTCAAACCTGTGTTTGCGTGATAACATTGTTAGAATCAACATTACAATTTCAAATATCATTTTTTAACCACACACATTTTTTGAAATCACTTTTTATTTTTAACAACATATTCTACCAAAAAAACACAAGTATAATAAAAAAATAACAGCAACTGATAACAAAAAATAAATTTCTCTTTATAATGTTCATTAGACGGGGCTAAATCTTGTCAATCCTTCTCTTTCTTAAAAATTCTTATAGACGAGGTAAGCTCTTCTTTCTTACATTTATGCATTCGTTGATTCATACATTTTTTAGATTTTGATTTAAGAAAGACTGTGTGATTTATAAACTAATTTATTTATAATTTTGGGATAAAAATACTAAAATAATGATTGAAAATTGGAGAGTATGATTATAAAGTGATTTGAGAAATTATATAATTTATAAATTAATTTATTTTGTTTACTAAATCATTTTTCTTGAACTCTAAATTTTGAAACGGCGTATATGTGTTTGATGTTATTTAAAAATAGTTTTGTGGTTTTGAATGGTGATTTTTAGGAGAATGTGTGGTTAAAAAGTAGGGAATATTTTTTTAGATTATTGCATAATATTATTATTTTATTGATAAATGTGTGGTTGAAAGAGAAGAGATAAAAAAATCACGATTTTGAAATAATTAAAAGCAATGTTTAGAAAATCGGATTAGAGTCATCAAACCTGTCAGTTAAACCAGGAAATCAAGAATTGATCGGAAAATCGGTCCTGTCCAGTAAAAAAAAATCAGTTTTTAAAACCCGACTAGAAAATCCTGTTTTCCATCAGTTCAACTTGGAATCGGTCAATCCGTCCAGTTTTAAACCTAATTTTTTGTTTTTTTTGTTTTTTTGGTATTTTTCTCTCTTGTTGTTTTAAGCTATTTTTTACATGATTTTATTTTCTAAATGAGTAAATACTGATTTATTTGTAAAATAACTGTTTTTTTAAGAAATTTTTGTTCTTTTTGGTTTAATTTTTAACTTTTTAATTGAATTGAATCGGTTCAACTCGGTTTGACCAATTGACCCCTAGAATCATTACCTTTTTCAAGTCCAACCGATTTCGATTTTCTGAATACTATTTGGAGTATCTCCAATAGACTCTTTATATTTAAAGAACATATTCTACATAATAGAGATCATCTTTAAATTTAAAGAGCAAAACTTTTTGAATGCTTCAACAAACTTTTTTTTTTTTTTTTTTTACTTTTTCAAAAAAAAAATTTATTGTCTTTCTTTATTTTTAATTTAAATTTATTTTTTTAAAAGTGAATGACCAATGATATCAAATATGTAATAAAGAAAATTATTGTAGGAAAATTAGAACTTTTTGAATGCATTTAAACCTACTCTCTAAATTAAAATGTTAAATTAGAGAGTCTACTAGAGTGAAATTTTAAGGATTAACTCTCCAATATAAAGAGCATCTCAAATTTAGAGTGCATATTCAAAATGCTCTTAAAAGTATTCTTGGGAGTTTGGGGTTCAAGTTATGGGTTTATTGATTTATTTATTTATTTTGAATTATCAGTTTTGAACATTTACGAGAGGTCTGATTTTAATTGATTTTTAGTAGTGATTTTTAACATAGTCCAAATGCAATGAGACAATATTGGGACTTGAGGAGAAAATGCAATGCTATTTAGCAAACAAATATTAACAAAAAATGGGCACGACCAAATTTTTTAATGTAACTAATTTTTGTTTCTTCGGAGTCTTCCCATCAATTTCACATAAATAACAGAAAGAAATGTTTTAGATTGCATCAAATTGAAATTACGCGACCTAATTACAATTATAGTGAAAGTTGAGTGTTCACCAATGTAAATATGTAATCAAACCTTTAAGGTTATGTTCGATAATATTGTAGCAATTATAAATTGATTTATTTATGATTTCAAGGTGAGATATGTTGTTAAAAAGTTGAGATATAAAATATGTGTGATTAAAAAGTGACTTGAGAAATTGATTTATAAATTACTAATGATTCCGTAAAAGAATAGAGACTTATTTGAAAATAAGTTCTTAACTACTATAGTTACAACAACGATGTCAATGTTTTTTCTTTAAAATGACAAATTATTAACTTTATCTATAGATATAATATTTAATCATTTTATTTCGTTGCTAAATTGTGGTGAAAATTTCCATTTTACCAAACAGCATATTGCCTACATTTTGCTTTTCCACATGGTAATAATGTTTCAACAAGATTACAATTTAATTGATATAAGCTGTAAAAATTTGAGAAGATTTAGTGTAACTTTTCCCAGAATTCAAGCAATGTAGGTAATATTACAAAAATGCTGGAAATCTCCAATTAAAGCACCCTTTTGAAAATTTTGCCTTTCAAACACACACACACACACACACACACACACACACACACACATATATATATATAACATTGTTCAATATTTTCATGTAAATTTAAAGTCATGGCCAGTCATTTCCCAAGTCTTCTCATTTTCCTTGCCCTCATTTTCTCAGTAGAAGGTTACTATTATTTATAGTTATTTCATGCGAGAAATTATCCATTTCCCGATCTTCGTGTAGGGTTCATGTTAGTTGATCTTCTCGGTAGCATCCAATATTCGGATGCCTCATAAACAAGAGTTAAATTGATCCTAAACCCTTCTGTAATTTTCGATGGAAAGAGACTTTTGTGAATTCTTCCCAAAACTCGAAGATTATTTCAAGATCTTCGAACATATCGAGCGATGGATGTTTGGGGTATAAAAATAAAAATAAAAATCTATTGGGCTGATACATATGAAAAAAATTCATTTTTACCATGAAAAATAAACGGGATAGTCTGCCAACCCCACCCCCTACCTATCTTTAGTGAGATGGATTGGATAATACAAGAATATGTTAAAAAAGAAAAATAAATCAAAATTATATTGATTATATATAGGGCTTAAATAATCTTCTCTAAGTTGTATGCCAAACATGGTCTTAGATTTTTCTGATAATATTTTGATTAATTACAGGTAGCAATTCCAATATGTCAAGAATGGTAAGAACAAAAGTTGGTCCGGCTAAGCCAAAGTCTCCGTGGAGGTGCTTAGCCATTATAGGCTTATGCAACGACCAGTTGAACGAGGCTCGTTGTAAAGTGTTGTGCATCGATTACTTTACAGATCTAAATGAGTTTGGATATTGTGAGCAGATGCCCAGTGATTCACATACCTTTTGCTATTGCGAATATAATTGTTTTAAGCATGCATAGAATTACAACGCTCAACTAGAAACTTGTTGACATGCGTTTTGAACCTTGTTTTATGCATCACAATTATCCCCCTCTTTATGAATAGAAGAATATATTCTGACTTTGACTTTTTATTTTTTTACTCAAGCTCACGTCTGTCTAAGGCGACACAATTAGAAATAAATTATGATATATGTACAACTTATTCTTACAATTTTTAACTTACAAACCTGGTTGATACAATCCTGTTAGTTCACAATCACATCATTTTCAAAATCAATACTACAATTTGCCACATCATGAATTGTAAGTAATGCTGTACAAAATGATTGTACATGTTTCATAATTCATTAGGAATTTAGAACTTGTTTGGTGTAAGGATTATAGGCTCAGAATCAAAATACAAAGTACAAGAACAAAAGTTAAACCACAAAGAATCAAACAAACTTTATTCAAAAATCGTAAAAATTATAGAAACAGAATTCAAACCCAAAAATCATACAAAACTTCCAAAAAACACTGAACTCGTACAAAGAACAATTGAGTTATAGAAAACTCTGCCAAACTCAAAGAAAAACGTATACTGATTATCACAAATTCAGTATCAACCACTACCACAAAGAAACTACAATCAATATCTAAGAATTTCTGGAAGAAGTATGAAGAAATATCAAAGATCGGATGAAAATCGCCTTCACAGAGAGAGAGTTTTAGGGTTTGGAAGCGAAAGGAAGCGTCTGTATCAGAATGAATGAAATCAGAACGTCTCCTTTCCTTTTCATTACAAATGGACGGCTCAGATCCATAACAGATCAATGGCTTAAAATAAGGCGATGGTGATTAAACAAGCTTTAACCTGATTGCGTGAATTTGGGTTCCAAAAGGCTGACTAAGTAATTGGGCTCAAATTCCGGTCCAATTCCTTTTGATCAGATCAATTGCCCAAACAATCTCCACCTCAATTGAGCTGGGTTCCAGTATCTGCAAAACATAGCAAACAAGTATCAAATTCAACCAAATTTAAAAAACTCAATGCATCTTTAAACTTATTAATAGGAATGATCTTAGTTCCTACATCTGTAGGATTAACCTGTGTTGGAATTTTAACAAGTTTCACAATACCTTTATCAATAATATCTCTAATGAAATGGAATTTAATATCAATGTGTTTAGATCTATTGTGAAAAACATGATTTTTACACAGATGTAAAGCACTTAAACTATCAGTACACACTTCAATTTCAGAATCAGTAATGCAACAAATTTCAGATAATAAACCTTTTAACCACAAGCATTCCTTAACAGCATCTGTAGCAGCTATATATTCTGCCTCAGTTGATGATAAAGCAACAAGTTTTTGAAGCTGAGATTTCCAGCTAATACAAGAAGAGTTTAAAGTAAAGAAATAAGAAGATGTTGATTTCCTGTTATCAATATTTCTAGCAAAGTCAGAATCAACAAAACCTTTGAGTTTAAAATCATTTTTGGTTTTAGAAAATACTAGACTAAGTCTAGCAGAACCTTTCAAATATTTCAGTAAACATTTCATAGCTTCCCAATGCAATTCATCAGGATTGCTCATAAACCTACTTAAAACACTTACTGCAAATGCTATATCATGTCTGGTACAGACCATAAAATACATGACAGATCCAACCGCATTAGAATATGGCACATTTTTCATTCTAAGCAATTCATTATCAGTCTTAGGACAATGCTCAACAGACAATTTGAAATGTGCAGGCAAAGGCAAAGATACAGCTTTGGATTCAGATAAACAAAATTTGTTTAAAACCTTTTCAATGTAATATTCCTAGTTTAAAAACAATTTCCCAAATTGTCTATTCCTAAAAATATCCATTCCAAGTATTCTTTTAGCATTTCCTATATCTTTCATCTCAAATTCAGAATGCAGTTTACCTTTAAGAACATTTATATCATGCATATTAGGCCCAGCAATAAGCATGTCATCCACATATAAAAATAAGTAAATGAAATCAGTTTTACCAAGTTTAAAATAAAAACAGGAATCATATTTACTTTTTTGAAAATTAAGGCTTTGGATATAAGAATTTAAATCTCTTATACCACTTCCTAGGGGCTTGTTTTAAGCCATACAAAGATTTTTTCAACAAACAAACTAAATCAGAATTTCTGTCTTTTTCAAAACCTTTAGGTTGATGCATATAAATTATTTCATCCAAAGAACCATAAAAGAAAGCAGTTTTCACATCCATTTACTCAAGTTCTAAATCAAACTGTGCAACCAAAGCAAACAGAATTCTGATAGAGGTATATTTAACTACAGGAGAAAATATTTCATTAAAATCAATTCCTTCTTTTTGAGAAAAACTCTTGGCTACAAGTCTAGCCTTATACCTAGGTTTCATGTCCTTAGATTCACTTTCTTTCATTTTAAAAATTCATTTACAGTCAATTATCCTTTTATTTACAGGTCTATTGACTAAAATCCAAGTACCATTTTTCAAAAGTGAGTCCATTTCATCTTGCATAGCTGCAAGCCAAAGTTTGGAATCTTTAGAAGAAACAACTTCTTCAAAAGATTGAGGTTCAAGCAAAATAGGATCAGAATATGTAAATGCAGACACAAAATCAGGATCCTCAAACCTAGGAGGAGTTCTGATTTCTCTTCTAGGTCCCTAGCTAATTGATAATTTTCTAAGTCAGTTTCAGTTTCAGGGATATCAACAGGTTGTGGTATAGTGTCTGCAGGTTCATGTTCAGGTTCAGGAATGACATTAGGAGACTATGGGGGTTGCTCCACCTGAAACTGAGTATTGGGCAGACCATTTTCATCACCTAAATGGTCTGCACTCAGTTCAGAAGTTATAAAATCTTTTTCCTTAACAGGATTAATCAATTTTTCATCTTTGCAGGGAAAAAGATTTTCATTAAAGATCACAGACCTACTCAAAATGACCTTGTAACCTCCATGTTCCTCGACCCATAACCTATAGCCCTTGACTCCTTCTCCATAACCAAGAAAGACACATTTTAAAGATCTGGAATCAAATTTATATTCAAAATTGTGTGAGTAGGCAGTACAACCAAAAACTTTTAATTTTGAAAAATCAAGAAGGTAATTATTCCAGATTTGATCCGAAATCTTAAAACCAATTGCACTACAGGGAGAAAGATTTATCAAATAAGAGGCAGTTTTGACTGCTTCACCCCAAATTTTTTTTGGCAAATTGGAATCAAGTAAGAGACACCTAGTTCTTTCAAGAAGTGTTCTATTCATCATTTCAGTAACCGCATTTTCCTGTGAACTATAGGCAACAGTCCTATGCGTAAGAATACCTAAGGTGCTACAAAAAGAATCAAACTCTTTGTTACAAAATTCTAAACCATTGTCAGTTCTAATAGTTTTGACTATTTTTCCTTTTAAATTTTGAACTAAAATGATCCAGTTTTTGAAAACAGACACAGTGGTATCCTTAGTTTTTAACAAATGCACCAAGGTTTTCCTAAAAAAGTCATCCACTATAAGAAGAAAATATCTGAAACCTGAAACTGAACCCACAGGAGCAGGACCCCACAAATCAGCATGCAAATACAGCACATCAGAAGATTTATGAATACCTTTACCAAATGAACTTTTCTTCTGTTTACCTAACACACATTTTTCACAGAAGTCAAGTTTATGCAACACATCATTACCAAATATACATTTGGTTTCAAGTAACTTAAGTCCCTTCTGTCCAATGTGTCCTAACCTTCTATGCCATAACTTAGTTTTATTCAAATCAGACACAGCATTAAAGGACTTAGCATAAACAGGCAAGGCATTCAACATATAGATCCCATTAATTTTGGGAGCACTCATAATCAAACATTTATTTTTAAAGATACTCAAATATCCATTTTACATTCTAATCTCAAAGGATTTAGAATATAAAACACCAAGAGATATCAGGTTCCTTTTCAAATCAGGAACATATCTGGTTTTATTTAAAGTAAGAGTCTTGTTATTATCAAGTTGTAACAAAATCTTTCCAATACCTTTCACATCACAAGAAATATTATTGTCAAGTTTCACAAAACCATAGCAATCATTACTGAAATTAACAAACATATCCTTTTCAAGACACATGTGAAAGGTGCAGCCAGAATCTAAAATCCATTCATTCTTATTATCTGACTCAGTAGTGACATAAACCACCCCATTATTATTATTATTATTATCTTGAACTGCAGCCTCAGTCTGATTACTGATTCCCTGTTCATTTTTCCTTTTGAAACAGCATTTAATATGATGTCCAGGTTGGCCACAATAAAAGCAAATTCTAGGTGGTTTATCTATATTTGTAGTACCAGCATTGTTTTCCTGAGTTCTAAAATTGTTCTGGTTTCTGAAGTTGTTATAATTTTTAGCATTATTATCTTGATTTCTGAAACCAAACTGACTTCTAAAGTTACTGTCTTTAGGTCTATTGAAGTTGCCCTTATTCTGAAAGTTTCCCTTTACAGACTTGTTATTCCAGTCCCTATTGTTGCTAGAAGTATTCCAATTTTTATTGAAATTGGTTCAAGTCTTATTCAGCCTAGGAGAGTTCTTCTTCCTAGAGGTACCCACCACATTATAGGCTTCCTTAGGATTATTTTTACACTCTAACTCTTTAGTTTTAAGGGAAGTATGGACAATTTCAGTGGTCAACTTTTGCCCCATACTCTAAAGCATTCCTCAAATCTTTAAACTTATCCCCCATAGCATTCAGTAAACAAACAACTTTTTGTTCATCAGTAAGTTTTTCATCACAGTTTAACAGACTTTGTGTGATCTTAGTATACCTACTCATGTTCTCTTCTACATCCTTAGATGGATCAAATTTGAAGGAGAAATATTGTTTCCACAGAAAACACTTATCAGGCAAGGACACGGTATCATATAGTTCTTCCAACCTATCCCACAATTCCATTGTAGTTTTAGTCTTGCCTACTTGTCTAATGACATTATCAGATAAGTGTAAAAATAAAGTGCTCCAAGCAGTTTCATCCATTTCAAGTTATTTGTCCTGAGGGGTATCAAGGGGTCAGGATTTATAAATAGCCTTAGCACATTTCATTTGAAGTAGTAAAGCTCGCATTTTTTGGCTCCAGAGGTTGAAATCCCCTTTGCCATTCCATATTTCAACATCTACCTTAACAGTAGCCATTGAAATAATGACCAAGATTTTGAAAATATTTCAAGTTATGGAGCTTTAGTAGTTCAAAGAACAAGTAAACAGGCAGAAAACAATAATGCAGGTTATAGTTACAAAGTAAGACAATGACACAGAGTCAAGAATTTATATTCAAGAAAGTTCACCAATGTTCAGAACACAGTAATCAGTAAACAAAGTAATCAAGGTGATCACAATTCAACAAATTAATTACTCAATCAAGAAATCACACAGAACAGTATACTGATAAAAGTTGTTCTTCCAGTATATCCTTCAACCTATACTGGATATTCCCACACTCCCTCAGATTCCCGGATTCTCAATGAAATCCTGGACAAAGGTAAGATAGGGGTCCTAGTTATAGGCTTCAACGGAGAGATTTGAGAGAGAACAGGAAATTTGAAAAATAAATTTACAGTATAAGATTGCAGTAATCGAATGATATCACCTGATTGTAGATTTTTATTAAGCTATAACAGCTTCCACAAATAATCAGAATCCCAGAAATTCAGGGCCACAAAGTACCAATATTAGTTATCCACCACGAAGGATCAACCACAAAGAAACAATGTAGGATCTTTATCAAGGAATCAGAATATTATAAAAAATAATATTCCGTATTTCAAGATCCAAAAAATATCGACTCAGAAGTAAAGATCCAGATACCAAAAAAATTAAGAAACCCTAATTTTTAAATTGGTTTCAATGAAGAGCAATATCCACAAGTTTGAAACATTTTATATAAGAATCTTTAAAAGAAAATTTTGAATCTGAAAAAATTTTAAACAAAATTTTCAGAAATCAAAAGCGATATACAGTTAGAGTTTGTAAAACAACTTAAGAAAGTAAAAAATTTCTTAAAAGTTTAAACAGTTCAAAAAACCCTAAAAATCATTTGAAGAAATAAGATCCGTTTCCAGAAAACCCTATATTCAAAAAAAAAAAAAAAAATCTGGATCCTCCAGATCTGAGTCAAACCCAACGGTTTTTCAAAGAACTCTAAGGCTCTGATACCATTGTAAGGATTATAGGCTCAGAATCAAACCAGAAAGTACAAGAACAAAAGTTAAACCACAAAGAATCAAACAAACTTTATTCAAAAACCGTAAAAATTATAGAAACATAATTCAAACCCAAAAATCATACAAAACTTCCAGAAAACACTGAACTCGTACAAAGAATCACAAAGAACAATTGAGTTACAGAAAACTCTGTCAAACTCAAAGAAAAACGTATACTGATTATCACAAATCAGTATCAACCACTACCACAAAGAAACTACAATCAATATCTAAGAATTTCTGTACGAAGTGTGAAGAAATATCAAAGATCGGATGAGGCGATGAAAAATCGCCTTCACAGAGAGAGAGTTTTAGGGTTTGGAAGTAAAAGGAAGCGTCTGGATCAGAATGAATGCAATCAGAACGTCTCCTTTCCTTTTCATTACAAATGGACGGCTCAGATCCATCAGAACAGATCAATGACTTAAAATAAGGCGGTGGTGATTAAACATGCTTTAACCCGGTTGCGTGAATTTGGGCTCCAAAAGGCTGACTAAGTAATTGGGCTCAAATTCCGATCCAATTCCTTTTGATTAGATCAATTGCCCAAACATTTGGTTTCACCTCAACTTTTTAAACTCAATCTCAACAATTTATTTTTAGTCAAATCCACAATTTTTGATCTTTCAAACATTTTTAAAGTACACATAATACATTTATCAAAAAACTAAAAAAAATCACAAAAAATTTGATTTTTCATATTACCAAACAGGCTCTTAATGTAACGAGGAATATCAATATCAGCAAAATGATCAAAATCAAAGATGATGAGCTCCATTTTACTACAAAAGGCTCTACCTTAGTATGTTTTTGTCTTCGACCCTAGCCAGGTTGGGATATAACCTGCAATTTACATCCTTCACTAATCTTCAGTATAGGGACGATGGGACGCCTAAAGTTGGCGTTCAACCCTTTTTAAAAGAATTGTGGAGTTGAACTTTGTACACGTAGATAGAAACTAATCGTTACATGCGCGCACTATCAAGTTTTTTATGTTAGTCCGAACTAGACAAATTAATATTAGGTTCTGGACAAAGTATTTATTTAATTCTTAAAAATTTCTTAAGTTACAAAATTACCACAATATGTTTTTCCTTGAATGGCAATTTTTTTGTGTGAGAATGAGAATAAAAAATGATGTTCTTTTCCTAAAAACAAACATCATATCAATAAAAAATAATTTAAGCAAGTAAAAATACAGAAAAATGTAGGAATTAATTCATTTGAATCTTTCAATGTTGTAGAAAATCAAATTATTATATATTTTTTTTTTGGTAACGCGGTTTGGTTTATGAAATGATTTATTTATGACTTTGAAATAAAAAGTAGTAGTTAAAAATTGGAAAGAGAAAATGCGTAGTTAAAAAGTGGTTTGAAAAATTGTGTAGCTCATTTATAAACTAATTTACAAACCATGGTTTACCAACGGATGCTAATTGCTATCTCGAATTAATCATTTTGTTCATTGAATAAAAATAAAGAACAACCAATCAATATATATAGCTTTCTTTCTTCATGTAATATTGTGGTAATTTTGTAACTTAAAGAAAAATGCATGTGTAATTTTATTAGTATCATTGTGGTTTGTTTATTTTCTAAGAAAAATGTTTCGTAGAAAAGAAGAATATAAACATATATATTGATAAAAATATATTTATTGCAAAAAATGTAATCTAAAAATTTGTGTAAATTATATAGTGAAAAAACTGCTGAATGTTAATTTATATTATGATAGATGAATGAAGACAAAAAAATGAATCTTTTAGACGAAAACAAAATAGTAATTGAAAATTTGAAGAATAAAAAACATTTAAGTTTTTTTTTTATGCTCATTTTAAAGAGAAAATTGATTTTTTGAATAATGATTTTTTGAAGAATGTATGATTGAAAAGTAAAAAAAAAATGATTGTTTATGTGTAAAAATATTTTATTGTGTAAATTAATGTGGTTGAAATTAATGAGTATGAGAAAAATAAAGTTCAAAAAAATGAGAATCAAACAAAGACGTAATGTGTTACATAATAATGTAATGTTTCTTTTACATTGTCATGGAATACATGGATAGAATTAACTACATTTTTTTTTTTTTTGAAGGAAAGATTAACATATATTAATCTGTCAAATGAAGAGTATCAAAATCAACCAATTTCATTTAAAAAAATAAAAAATAAAAAAATCAACCAATTCAACAATAGAAGGAGGAACTTCCTCAATACTAAAAAAATTACGCGGAGAAGAACTCGGACTAACCTTAAATCTCAAATACACATGCATATCATATAACTTCTTTGGTTTATATTAAATTTTTCTCTTTTTCTTATAGTACTCAATCTTAACCATCTGTCAAAAGTCAAGTCTACAATATTTAACTTTTCAACTAAATTTCAATCATCAATTCTCTTAAAAATTATTATTCATTTAAAAAAAAACTCATTTTAAACAATATTAAACACACAACTGTTTAAAGTTTTATTTATGATCATTATAATACGGTGAACACATAGATTTTTATTTAAGAGGCACAATCATTATATACATGTGGCCACGAAATGACTACGAACTTAAGTGTTGTGAGTTTCCTGGGCGACCCGATCGGGTCAATCTTGAAAACCATGGATATTATTGCGGTGCCAATTAATATATCACCTCTATGCGGAGGAATCAAACCGTATTAAGTCATTCTAGTTATTTTACAGTTGCACTGAAATTCTCAAACTCTCGATTAAAGAAAGAGAGTGAAGATTTTTGTAAATTGGAGATAATTGTTCTGAAATTTCAAAGTTTCAATTATGGAAAAAGGGTAGAGATTTGTGTAAATTGGAGAAATTTTGTATATTTTGAAGACAAACGGCTGGAAAGGAATGACGGAGGGGGCGATTCCAGAGTGAAGACGGATAACAAGATATACGGACATACATGGGGTCCTTTACCGTGTGTATCGGAGAAACTTCCTACGATTGTAATTAAGATACAAATGGAATTGAAAAAAATAAATGCTTATAATTTGCATAAGGTAATAATTTGTTAAATATACTACAATTTTAATTATAGTCAACGTCGTCAATTTTATTTTATTTTCTTCCCTATCTATAACTCAAATTATTGTCGTTAAACGTTTGGAAGAAAATCTTTATTAGAAACACAAGATATGTTATTTAACTGGAAGTAGGATAAGATCATCGTCGAAGAAATTCTCATTAGTTTCCACCAGGGACGCAGCCAAAAATTTAATTTTGCCAGAGCGAAAATACGGGGTGGAAGGGGGCTGGCCGCCCTCCTCCCCGGGGTTCGAGGGCGGAACCCCAGAATTTTTTTTTTTTTTTAACTAAGAGGATTTGAAACGACAATTTTGAGTACCAAAATAGACAAGTTAATTTTGTAATGATGTTGTTAAGTGATAGGATCTTTTCGCTTAAAAATCCTCCCTCGACCTGCTCTATATAAAAAAATCATATCAGGAATGTCTATGTGTCTTGAAGTACAAAATGACCTCATATTGTTCAATAATCCATCTCATCCATCTTCTCTATAGTTTTGAAGTTGAGTTTTCGTTGGCGAATTAACCGGACTCGCGGCGTTGGCAGTAGCGAAGCTGCGGAGAGGAGTCGATTTGAGGAAGAATGAGTCCAAAGGTTCTGGATTGTGAGGACTGATGTGTGTAGTCTGATTAGGCGTTACAAGATTAGGTGGACTGTGTATATTTTTGGGTAATTGATTTGGGTCATTTGCTTTTGTATTGAATTTGGACTATTTATTTATTTAAGTAACTATTGGATCTTTTTGTTTAGGTCTAAGAATTTTGTATGGTTAAATTTTAAAATGTAAGTTATTGTGTCAATATTTATTAATGGAAACAAAAATAAAAAATTTCAAAATTTTGCGGGGCAAGTCCAAATTTTTACGGGGACGAAACTGAAAAATATATTACAAATTAATTAGAAATAGTGGACCAGCGGATAATATTGGGGGGCGGTCGCCCCCGCCCCCCTCTATCTCCGTCCCTGGTTTCCACCACGTGTGTTCGTTTCAGTTCTCATGAAAATTGGCTCGAACCGCACCACGTAAAAGTCGAGACATTTTTTATATGTCAGTGCTCACGAATTATTAGGACATCTCTTTGGTTCAACAAAATTAGGGCTTCCATCCAATGCATGCCCTCAATATTAGGCAGAAGTTATCTGCTCCACTTGTTCTCGCGGTTCACTTTCTTCCTTTAACCTCTTCTTATGAAGAGAAGCTTAAGAACTCCATATGATTCATTGTTCATATGAAACTAATAATTCCATCTGTATCTCCAAATCAATTGAACAAAGAAAAAATGGCCTTCTATGGCACTGTACAAAAATGCAAGGCTTGTGATAAGACTGTTCATTTTGCTGAGACAATGTCCGCAGATGGTGTTCCTTATCACAAAGCATGCTTCAAATGCAGCCATTGCAACGGACGCCTCGCGGTACGTGGAGATCCATCTTTTTTTTTTTTTTTTTTTAAAAACTTTTGAGTTGGGTCGTTTACATATGAAATATGAAGTTTTTCCCATAAATTATAGACCAAGGGGTGCAAGATTTTTTTTCTAGTTGTAGCCGTTGTTTGGTGTTGATAAAAATCAAATTTTTAGTAAATTTTAATAAAAATTGATGAAATGTTATGAATTCCACAAAATGCTTAGACCTTGTCTGCCACGCTCAATGAAAAAAAAAAAATGATTTTTATGAGAAGACAATTGGGTCCCATTTCATTTGTGCATAATTTTACTCTCAATTTCCTTCTTTTCCAAAAACTTGTCATAAAAAATTTCACTAGCCACAATTGAATTACCCGAAATGTTAAAATGAATGAAATCAGTGAGTACACATTGGACATTTCACGTCTCTGGATATAGAACCTGTCGAGGCAATCATATATTGCTGCGGGATGTGACCATATATAGTAAGAGTTACACTGTAATAATGGTCAAAAAAAAAAAAAAAAAAAAAAGGAAGCTAAAAATTATCCAAATTAGTGCTTTCAAAGAGGAGCTTAGTTAAAATTGATTTTTACTTGACTTAAATTTAAATTTAGATTTGTAGATGTATCAAACAAGAGCATAAAATGAAAAGGGTAATCAAGAAAACAGGGTTTTCTAATGTTATCGAACTAAAAAATCAAATTTAAATTTAATACCATATTCTCCGCCTTCTTCTTATCCAACGATTTCATGTTGTATAAAATTTTCCTCCATCCGTTTATAAATAGTTGTTTATAAATAGCGACGTGACAATATTTTATTAGTTCATTTTTTAAAAAAAGTAAAAAATGTTAGATGAAATTGTTGACTTTTCAAAAAAAATATACAATGAGAATTTGCCACGTACGTAACCTTTATAAACAAATTTTGCCAAATCTTTATCCGTGTCTACTATTTTTATCTTTATTATATCAATAAAAATTACTAAATTTTACCATGAAATGAAACTATCTATAAGCCCTTCTTTGAGCCCCATTTTTTAATTATAATACATTCCCTCTAATTTTCGACCACATTCTTCAACAAAATAATATTATGCATAAATTTAAAAAAAAAAAAAAAAAAATCCTTATTTTTAATCGCATATTCTCCAAAATAAAATCACTATTCTAAAATACAATATTTTCTCCAAAATTTCATTATAATGATCATTATAAATTTAATCTTAAAGCTCCAGACAATCGACCCTGGAAAACAGGAATTGGACCGACCAAATAAGATTGGTGTTTGAATGTACATATTACTTTACATAAAATGTACCATTCATGAATTATTGTATTGTATATATATGTTGCAGATGAGCAACTACTCTTCCTTGAATGGAGTCCTTTTCTGCAAGCCTCATTTCGAACAGCTCTTCAAGGAAACTGGAAGCTTTAGTACTAAGAAGTATCAATCTGCAAGTGAGCATCTTTTTCATTTCTTTTTGTCTACTATATAAATTCATAATTGTTTTATAAGTTCTTACTTAATAATTTTTTAATTTTTTTTATTTCAATTTTTTGTATCAGCTGTGAAGCAACCAGAATTGGTACAGCCTCTCTTTCATCATTTTTTTTTTCAGATATTATATTTTTTGGTATATTTTATGCATGTACGTATCACTGTGATTACAGAACAGGACTCCCAGTAAAGTCTCTACCTTCTTCTCTGGCACTCAAGAGAAATGTGCAGTATGCCAAAAAACTGTATATCCACTGGAAAAGGTTATTATTATTATTATTATATTTGTTTTAAATGTGCGCAATGCGCATCTTTCATGCCTCGGTGCGCATCGCACATTTTCCTGCATTATCCATATGCATAGGCATGATGCGTCATCTAGCTAGTTGCCTCAACACGCATTATGCATTTTAGAACCTTGATTTTATTCCCCTTAAAAAAATCGACAAGTTGGCTAGAATTTCCCTACTGCCAATATAATATGAAAAAAAAGAGAGGCGATTCCGACACATTATTCAAAATAAAATATGAAGAAATATTTTTCTCATCTCTCACTAACAACTTAAACTTTTGGGTAACACATATAGGTGTGGAGTAAGTAATCTAATAATATAGAAGAAGAAGAATAAATTAATTGTGTGCAGTGCATGCAGGTGTCAGTGGAGGGTGAGTTTTATCACAAAACATGCTTCAGATGTGCTCATGGAGGGTGCAATTTGACAACCTCGAACTATGCTGCTTTGGATGGAATCCTTTACTGCAAACCCCACTTTGCACAATTGTTCAAGGAAAAGGGTAGCTACACTCATCTCACCAAGACTACTTCCATGAGAAAAAATGGCGGGGAAGGGGAATCACCAGCTTCTGAACTTATTATTGATCAGCCAGCTGAGGACCCCAAGCCGGCCGATGAACCGGACCAACCCCACTCTGAGGTTGCGCAGGACTCGTAGATTTTTAATTTCCTACATGCACTTGCTGCTACCTGCATTCATTTTTTCTTATCAAACCGAGCATCGTTTTTCAACAAAATTCAAGTTTTTGAGTTTTTTTGTGAATTGTTTCTATAACAATAATTGTCTTTTTAATTATTTTAAAATTTTTATAATTCATGAACTCATGGATCCATTGTTGAGTCTATATATGTTCAACATTTTATACTTCATTTCGTTGTTGGCCTTTTTTTTTTTTTGATCCCAAACTTCATTATTCAATATTGATTCAAATTTTGTTATGCCCTATTTGGTAGATATTAAATTCAAATTTTTAGTAAATTTTAATAAAAGCAGATGAAATGTGCTATTAAAATTATTAATTTGTTTTTGTCTTAAATTTTAATAAGATTTTATAGAGTTACCAAACAGGGACTAAATCTGTTATTCAATCATGATTTTTTAAACATGGTTATTGAATTAGGCAAAATATTGACGAAATTCTTGACAATTTAGAATTTTATTGTCCACATTAATGAGTATAAATAGGATGTCTAAATGGACTAGAAATGCATATTTTGTCGAGAATTCTTATAATTCAAAATTCATGCAAAAGAAAGAGAGATGTTTTGATAATAATTTGTAAAGAAAATAGAATTTCTTAAAGAATTGACAACAAATTTTTAAAATTAATCTTATCTGCATGTGTTTGGGAACTTTGTTTATAAACAAATTTATGAACATTAATATATTTTCTCAAATTTTAGATACTCATTTTTGAACCACTTTCAATTACATATTTTATTTCAAAAATAAAAAATAAAAATAAAAATTATTCGGAAGAAATTGAAAAGTAGTTAATTAACAATTACTCTTTTTAAAAGTGACGTCTCCGTGTAATTTTCTCATGAGACATTGTATTTACATAGAACACGCGATTACACATGACAATTCGGGATTCCATGATTTACCATGCTCTTCCGCCTTTTGTTTTTTGTTTTTTTTGTTTTTAATTTGGTTACTTGCACAATTACGTTGCCAATAAAGATGACAATTAGATGATGTAAAAGTGTTGAATTTATCGATTTAGAAGATTATGTGATGTGTGTAAAAATATGATTATATCACACAAGCGCTAATTATTAGCTTCATTGTCACACTCATTGTGTAGTTTTTATCAGATTCGTCATATATATTTGAGTGGATAATGTTAGCAATTAGTCTACTTTTGGATCTGTGTTTATTCTTAAGCTGACAAAATTCCAAAATTCCAATATAGTGCTTTCATGTCTTCCAATGGTTGGTTTTTTTTTTTTCCAAGGAATTATAGAGAAGTAGAGGGATAGGATTCCAACTCGAGACCAGATAGAGCAAGCACGGTACACCCCTGAATCCTTAAAGGTAGGGTTTCTCCAGTCACGGACTGTCGATTCTTATTTATAGGAGTGGGAAAAAAATTGGAATGAGAAAATTGAAATCGGTGGATTTTGAAAAAAATATCTTGAAACCAATTAAAAAAAATATATATTTCGAAACCGTTCGATTTTCAAATTGAACAAATTATCTTGAAGTCTTCCATCTTGTGTAGTCAAAATACTTTGTTCCAATATATTATCTCAACATAAATATTCTAATAGCTTATCGTTCATCAGTTTAGGAATTTAATGATAGTATTAAATGGTTAAAGGAAAATGCAAATATATATGTTTTGTATCTTAAACTTGTACATATTCAAATGTACATGGAACTTAAGGACTAATATTAACAATAATAGGAGATATAATCTTTTTATTTCTGGAAGTAAAATTGAAATGAAAAATGCCGACATCCCGTGTCTTGGTCTAGTGGTCATTCCTCTTTTAATAGTATACTAGTAGTTGCACGACCATTTGATTTTACGTTGATTGTGATATTGTCAAAGATAGATTTATTAGAATTACTATAATTTGTAGTAGTATAATTAAAATGATATGAATGTTAAAAGATGAGGATTTGAAGCTGTTTCTGTGAAGTGGACGAAGTGAAAGAGATCCAATTTACGGTTCCTTTGATTGCATGCATTACGATTACTCATATATATATTGGTTTTATTGAAAGTCCAATGGTGAAAATTTCTCTTATTAAGTTTGGATCCATTTTTTCTTAATATGATGGACTAATTAATGTTATTTGTAATTTTGTTTTATGTAAACAAATGCATCACAATCCATCAATAGGTTGCTAACAAGTGAAGGATAATGCAAAATTGGTACTACTCAGAAGGAAAATAAAGATTATAATGTAAATGAGCATATGACAAAGATGTCGTAACTCGATCAGTCTTGGAATGAGCAACGTCAGTTTGAACCGAGACACGCAGAATTGTACTTTTCTGGCTCTCATCTAGTGTATATTGCATGACCACATATATATCCAATTTGCCGCTGCTTTCTAACTAGCATCAAATAATATGACTCCAGTAATTCGATACAGCCTATAAACTACCACAAAAAAAAAAAAAAAAGAAGAAGAAGACAAGAAAAGAAAATACTTCAAAACAAAACATCCATTCTAATATAAAACATTTCAATAAATTTTAAAATCTATCTAAAAATAACACGCAAGTAGTTTCCCGCTCAAAATGACTTCCTAAAAATGGAAATTGTTGCCAAAAAAAAAAAAAAATTAATGAATTTGTTGCCAAAAAAAAAAAAAAAAAATTTAATAAGTGTTCATGCAATTATTATGGTACATGTGTCATTAATGACATAGAATCCATATTATGCTATTAATTAATTAATTAATGACATCAAGATTTTTTTTATTTAATGTATAAACTATTAATTTTTTTTTCTGTTTTTAATAGTTAATATTCTTTCAATAATTATTGTTTTATATTGAAGTTGAAAAATATTTAATATGAGTGTCAAATCGAAAATCTCAACAAGAAATTTAATAAAAGATAACAAGTGAGAGCAAATTGAAAATATATTATTTGTAAAATCTTCTCAAATGTTAAATGTAAAATTTTTACTTTATATGTTTTACATTTTCTCAATATTCCATTCATTTTAAATTATATCATTTAAGTTCTATAATACTATTTATTTATAAACTATTTTTTTGTAATAATTATTATTCTTTTGATAATTATTATATTGTTTTGAAGTCGAAAAATATGTAACATTGATGTCAAATCGAAGATCTCAACAAGAAGTTTAATATAAGCTAACAGTTAGAGCAAACTGTGAATACATTGTTCATAAAATCGTCTCAAAGATCAAATGTAAAAATCTTACTTATATATATATATATATATATATATATATATATATATATATATATATATATATATATATATATATATATATATTTTACTTATCCTCAATATCTCATTCATTTTAAATTACATCATTTAAGTTCTATAATCTATCTATAAATTATTTTTTGTAATAATAATAATAATAATAATAATAATAATAATAATTTAATACATGTTTTAGCAACTGTTATAAAATATGTGCTATTAATGACATTAGAATTTGTGATATACTATTAATGACATCAAGAATTTTTTTTTTTTAATGTATAAACTACTTTTTGTTTTGTAATAGTTATTATTCTATTAATAATTATTGTATTATATTTAAGTCGAAAGATATATAATATGAGTGTCAAATCGAATATATATCTCAACGAAAGTTTAATACAAGATAACAAATTAGAGCAAATTGAAAATATGTTGTCCGTAAAATCATCTCAATCTTCAAATGTAAAAGTTTTTACTTTTCCTTAATATCACATTCATTTTAAATCATATCATATAAGTTCTATAATACTATTTATAAACTATTTTTTGTAATAATTATTTTTTTATAATTACTGTATAATTTTGAAGTCGAAAAACTTATAATACAGGCATCAAATTAAAGATCTCAACGAGAAGTTTAATAAAAGATCTCAACGAGAAGTTTAATAAAAGATAACAAGTGAAAAAAAATTGTAAGCACATTGTCTGTAAAATAGTCCCAAATATCAAATGTAAAAGTCTTATTTTATATTTTTTACTTTTCTTTAATATCTCATCCATTTTATATTATATGATTTAAGTTATATAATACTCAGTGTTCAGAAAATCTGAAATCAGTTCAACCCGAAAAAAGGCAACAGATCAAGGGTTAGAAAATCGAACTAGGTTGAACCAAAGTCTAATCTTCTTTAATTAAAAATTTAATAGTTATTTTAAAGATCACAGAAATTTCTAATAAAAGTTATTTTACAAATAAAACAATATTTACTCATTTGGAGATAAAATTAAATACACAAAAATATAACAACAATATTCTTAATCAATTCAAAGCAAAAATGAATTTATGGTTGTTAATTTTATTTTATTTTATTATATTTTATGTTAAAATATTTTAACATATAAAAAAAATAAGTTAAAAATAACTTATTTAGAAGAAGAAAGTTTAACAAACAAACAAATAATAAATAAAAATATTTTTTTTAAAAGAACAAAACAATTTAAAAGAAAAAAAAAAATCCTATAAAGATTAGGATTTCCTAATTTTGAATAATTTTGTACATGTTGCATTTTCTATTTTGATTAGTTTTATCTTTTTAAAAATTTTGAATTCGATAATATTTTGAATTAAAATGTTATTTGATATGATTATATAATTAACATATTTTCATAAATCTTGATCTAAATCATTATCACAAATAGAAATTTCGTGCATCGTACGGATGAAAATACTAGTTACAATAATACGTACCGACAATGTCATATACTTTGGTCACAAAATTGAGTTCTCCAATAGCTTGACTGCCCTCAGAAATCCGTTTGATCAAGCTCTTGACTTTGCCGATGTTTAAATTTGAGGTTCGATTCTATCGATCTTCAAAATTCGAAAGAGCAAATAAAGGCCTCTATGACAAAATTTATTGAAAAGATAATTTCTATTAAAATCCAGTAAAGATATATCCATTTGGCTATTGAGAGAAATTGATATACTTGAAATTTTACGTACTTATAATCGGGGAAAGGAAACTCAAGGAGATGTTGACAAATGGTGGCTTGGAGAATGATTCGAGAACTTTGAAGATCGTCTGTGATTGCAATCAATTAATTAAAACAAGTGTACGAGCAATTCTATAAAATTCATGAGTTTAGGACGGTAAAATCGACAATGGAAAAGTTCGAGGACTAAATTGAATTTTTTAAAAACTTACAAAAGATCAAGACGCCGCTAATTTAGAAGGACAATGATCAAATTGTGCCTTGCAATAGTGGTAGAACAATAGATAATGAAATAAGAAATGTGAAAAAAAACTCAATTGATGTAAGTGATGCCTTATGAATATTATTTTCAACTGGGCATCTTTTAATATTTAGGAATCGAGTAAAAAAAATAAATAAATAATAATAATAACTGAAATCGTTCGTTTCTTAAGGTTGAATGGAACCTAATTGAAACTTTTAGTTCTTTCAATAACTAAATCGAACTGATAAATGTTCATGTCTGGTTTATAAGACTACTAGTGTTTCACACGTGCGATGCACGACATCATGTCGAAACAAATAATTGCAATTTAAATATTTTCTAATTTTTTTTAATTATATGCCAAACATGTGTATAATGAAATAGTTAGAAAAATAATAAAATAATATTGTAATTAATAGAGTTGCAATATTTTCACTATAAATTTTGAAATTCTTTTTATAATAAATATATTCGTAATTGAGTTTGTTCTATTTTCATCTTTGTAGAAAATGATCATCTTCAAACCACCACGATTCATTACTTTAGAGATTACAAAGTACAAATGTCCACAGATGAAAACTTACTTCTTTAAATAAAGTTCAACCTTGAAAAGTGATTTCCCTTACTCTTGTTGATATTCATAGCATACGAAGCTACCAACTGAAATTGTCGTCTCTTGATCTTGAAAAACAATCTTGCATGTGTTTGATTGAAAAGATGGAAAATTGATGGTAAGAAAATATTTTCTAGGAATTGATTTGTCTGAAAATTATTTTCCTGAAAAATATTAATTGGAAGAGCCGGGTGAAAAAGTAGGAAATTTTCCTAAATTTGTTGTTTGATTGATATTATTTTTCATTGCAAATAAAACATAGGTGAGAAAATATTTTCAAGGCAAATAAGTTAAGTGTGCTTTAATTGGTTGTACATTGAAAAATATTTTCCAAGATAAAATTTTCAGTCAAACGCCAAACAAATACAAAAGGGGGAAAACATTTTCCAAGCAAATGACAGTGAATCAAAGACATCCTAAGTTGTGTTAGTGCATTCTCGAAATAAAAAAATTGTGACTTGTAAGATTGCTATTGAGAAATTTTGCCTCAACAACTTGATTTCCAAGTTTTGTAACAATTAATATCGTATCATTATACATCCCTACAAAGTGATCAACATTCCGAAACAATATAAAGATATAATAGTTAACATAATAAATTTGAAAATATTTTTTGTTTGTATTAAAAAAAAAAGGAGAAAATTTTTGCAACAAAAATTACAGGAACTATTTAATTTAAAAAATTAATAAACATAAAGAATTCAATAATAAGTCCCTCTTTGGCATTCATTAAAAAGGAAAAAAAAATATTTTTAATATAGTATTCAATTTTAATCACACGTTTCAATATTAAAGTATTCTACACATAAATCCAATTTTTTTTTCTTTTTCAACCATACAAAATCACATCAATCACTATTCAATTCAAAACATTTTTAAATGATGTACATCAAGTTTGGAAATAATTTTAATTTTTACTTAACAAAAATAAAAAGGGATAATAATTTTAAAAATATACATCTAGAAAAGTGTTGCTACAAAAAATACTTTAACTATTTAATTTAAAATTTTAATAAAATTAAGTAAATATAATAATGGTTTTAAAATAATCCAAATGCAAACTTAAATAGTCAAGCATTCATTAACCAAATAATTATTTATCAAATATTTAATCATATTGTTGTCAAACATTAATTAATGATCAAATAGTTAACCAAAATTGTGTTCACATTGAACAATAAAATATTAGGCAAATAGTTAAATTACATTGTGCTTAGAAAATGTGTTCACATCAAACCACTTCATTACTTTTACACACACACACACACTAGTATTTCACTCGTGCGATGAAAGAGAGTTATTATCAACAATATCGATTTCAATAAGTATTCGTAAAATTTTAGTGCTTATACATAATCAACACATATGTAAATACATAAAAAGGAATTCTCTATTACAATAATTATTAGAATTTAAAAAATAATATAAGTAATTCAAATTATTAAAAAATCTTTGAATAGTAAAAGTCAATTTATATATTTAAATAATAAATTATTAATGGTTTCAATAATTTTTATGAATTATTAATAACTTCATTGAAAATATAAATTTAGTAGTTTTTTTAATGTTATATCATATTTGATATAATATTATGTACGAGAATATTGATGTATGTGAAAGGTATTAGCATATTTCTCATAACTTGTACATTTTCTTCTTGTATTTAACGTATTTTTTAATTTTCATTCAAAAACATCAATTACAATAATTAAAAAAAAATAGTCAAAATATTTGAATTTAACCAATAAAGATTTATTTACAAAAATAAGTAGTCAAAATAATAATTTTGAAAATCTAGTGATTATCATGATACGACATCCGAGTAAAATTGGAGATTACGAAATTATATTGAAAATTATATCATATAATCTTTAAAAAATTTATTAAAATTAAGAATGATTAAAAAATATTAATCATTCTATTAATAATATTAACAAAACAAAAATCAAAACATTAACTCTTCAATATTAATATTCGTTTAGTAACTTTCTCAATAAATAATTTATAGGCGGCATATTTTCAACCCACTTTTTAACCACATATTTTTTCAAAACTATTTTTCAACCACTCATTTTACCTCGAAACAAAAATATAGTTTCTGAACAGAGGCTTAATTTATTAAAATATTTAATAATAATATATATAATATATATTTTAGAAAATATGATTTGTAATATTAAATGTAACAAATGATTTGACCATTAATAATTAAAATACAATTTAATTATTGATAGCTACACATAGAATTTATAATATTAAGAACAATAAATAAATAAAAAATCAATAATTAAATAATAATTTTAATACTGATAACTAAAAATATTAATTGAACTCATTCAATATTAAATTAATAATAAAAATAATAATAATTATAACCAAAATATACAAATAACAATAACATCATATTAATTATTTACTATAATACTAAAAAAAACATAAAGAATTTATAAGAATTAAATTCTACCAAACTATCCTACTTTTATATATAGTATGGATATGGATTTTCACCAGTACGATGAACTGAAATTGCTATCTGTAATATAGATAATCATTCATAAAGTTTAATGATTATACATAATCAACACAAATACAACAGATACAAAAATAATTTTTTATTACAACAATTATTAAAATTTAAAAACAACATAAATAATCCAAATTATCGAAAACTTTATTAAATAATAAATGCAAATTTTGTAGTTTTTTAATTGTATATCATGTTAAGATGTAATATTATGAGTACAAATATTAATGTTTGTTCAAGATATAATATATTTATTATAATTTCTGCATTTACCTCACATATTTAATTTTTTCTCATTTTTCGTTCAAAAATAATTATGCCCTTGTTTGGTTTTCATTTATTTTTTCTCATTTTTCTACATTACTCAATCTCAACCATCCATTAAAAGTCAAGCTCACAATATCTGACTTTTCAACCATCTATTCTTCTAAAAATCATTATTCATTTCAAAAAAAATTATTTTAACTAAAATCAAACACACTCTATAAATATGTGTTTAATCTTAACTCATCAAATATGAGAAAATTGAACAACATTGAAGATCAAGAAATTATTATATCACATAATCTTTGCACAATTATTAAAATTAAAAATTATTAAAAAAATGCATTCACACTAATCCACTATTCTTCCTTTATATATATAGATATATAGATGTTCGATCGCCCAATTTTATTTATAAACAAAGAATATGTATTGTTTTCAATTAAAATGTGTGCTTGTAATGTGATTTCGAAAAAATGTATGTGATTAAAAAATAGTTTGATAAAATGTGAAGAAGAAAAAAGACTTATTTATAAACAAGTTTATCAAACAATTGTTTCATGGTCGAAATCATTACGAGCATATTTAATATTTTCAAGTTTATCAAACAATTGTTTCATGGTCGAAATCATTAGGAGCATATTTAATCTTTTCGACAAAACGTTCATAAACATCCATGTGTCAAAAATACAAACTAGCGAGAGAGCCAGAAGAAAAGGTGAAAACCAAGTGCTCCTTGGTATCTGCATGTCAACCGAAAAAAGAGTGCTGGCTTCGCTTGTTTAAAACAAAACATGGTCCTTAACGCCCACAGACCACCCCATGTTACTCTCCATCATCCCTATATATTGCACTCACATCTGTGCAATTTTAATATATATATGTGGGTACTGAGCTACGTACACATGGATGTGTATATTTCTGAAGAGTACATTATGCAGAGAAGAATCGAGAAAAAGAAAGCTGCAAGTGTTACTCGAAACTCAGAGGGGGCAAGACGGCTCGAGAGGGACAATCACAAAGTGGAACCGCCAAAGACTCGTGCATACGTGATCAGCCCTCCAGCCTCAGTTTCCGGGGAAAATAATGATGTAGTTTTTAGTTGTTTTTCTGCTTGATTGTAGTTCTGTGTATAGATTTCTTCGGGGGCTTATATTGCAAGAGGCAACAACTATGTTGCCGTGGACAGTTGCCTACGTTTTAATGTGTGCGAATATGCTGAGTGAAATATACAAATATAGCATTGAGATGAATTTAATTTAGACTTGTAAAAACTTTTGTTATTTCCCTTGTTTTATAAGGTAGAGATTAAAATCAGGTTTTTAGTAGATTTTTGAAAAATCAATTTTGTTGGTAAAAATTAATTATTGACTTTTGATTTAAATTAAAATCTTATTTTTAATTTCTCCTGACCAAGGCTTAATAACTTTCTCCACATCTGGACATCTGGACATGTTGAATAGTGATCAACAGATGTTTTTAACCCCCTTCGTCAAAGAGTAATGCAATATATATATATTATTTACTTTTATTATTCGTATTTTTTATTGGATGACTTAAATTTTAAAATATATATACAAAGAGTAATGCAATATATATATACAAAGAGTAATGCAATGTTATAATATATATATATATATATATATATATATATATATATATATATATATTTTATTTACTTTTATTATTCTTTTTTTATTGGATGACTTAAATTTTAAAATATATATACACACTCGTCATTAATATGTTTGCCTACGGCAATTGTGAATTCTCGGGAGAATCGATGACTGCATCAAAAATGCAGAGGAATGGCAATGAGACGGAGAATCCATGAACCCAATGGGGACCCATCCAGAACGGGCCAAGGAATTCCCGACAATGACGGGAATGGGGATTAATGCTATCAAATCCTCATTCCCGCCCGTAAACCATCCTCAATTAATTAGTTCAATTAAAAAAAATTCAAACAAATTAAAGTGTCATAAACCATCCGACGTCCAAATATATAATTTCAAAAAGCAAGCCATACATTTCAACTCTATACGACTCTTCATCTCTCACTCTAAAGTCTCATCTCATTCTCTTTAAACATACTTATTAACATAATTAAACTTGTACTGTTCTATAAAAACTATTATGAGTTTTTTATTTATTAATGTTAATAATTTTTTAGAGCTATTAAATGAGAATTTTGTAAAATAATCATATTAAGAAAATAATTTGTATAACTAAAACATTAGATAACCATTATAAAAACATTAATGGACAAATATATATATATATATAAAATAAACGAGGATGTAAATGGAGATTATAGACATCCCCGCCCTCCCCGTGTCCCCCGTTTGGACGGGGATGGAGAGGGAATGATGATGGTAAATTTTCAACGGGGTGGGACGAGGATGGGGATTGACATCCCCGCCACGAACCCACCCCATTGACATTCCTAGCTATTGCAATGCAGTGGTAGTACAACTAAGAATTCTTAATTAGCTACGATCAACCAACATTTATGTATGTGTGTTAATATATAGAATAATTTATATGAAATCCATGCCGACAAATGAATTTCAGTAAAAGCCTAAGAGTTAGCTGAGCTGAGTGCTTGAAAAATTTGTAGTGATCAGTGATTGAGCTCAAAACAAACTTCTCCTATCTCGGGTAAACAAAGGCTGGGATTAATACATTTGCAGTTTAGTATCTGAAATTTAACCACGTAACGCTATCCTGTTGTGTTAACAATATAAATGAGAAAAAAACTTATATTAATGCATTAGAATGATGATTTTGTAGTAATACTAATGTGTTCTTTTGTGATTGTTGTTTTGGTTGATTTAGTGAAGGAAGGATTTAGATTTTAAATATAAAGAGAACAGTATGCAGTTCGATTGCAGCCTAACGACTAGATAAATGTCAGAAGGTAACATTGTTTGGTTTATAAACTGGTTTATTTAAAATTTTAATATAAAAAGTAGTGGTTGAAAATTGGAGAGAGAAAAGTGTGTGGTATAAAAGTGGTTTGAGAAATTATGTGATTTATAAACAAAAAAAATGATATTTATCAAACCGCGACGTACTTACAAAATACAAATTAGGGATTCTTTCTCTCTCTCTCTCTCTCTCTCTCTCTCTCTCTCTCGATCGTAGGTAGTAGGGATTATTTTTTGATTGGCTAGAGCACGATTATGCTTTTTCTCTCTTCCTTGTGTTGCACTTAATTTATATATATTATTAAAATAAAATTGTGTCCTCTTTTCATTATATATGTTGTATATGTTAGTATAAGAAATATAAAGGGAATTCACAATCAAAAAATGAGTGCCTATACAACTTATAAAAAAAAGTTTTCATCTGTCTATTGGTTATTTGGAAACAAATGTATACTTCTTTTCGGTTCTAAGAGATTTATTTGAACTTTTTCTAAATCGCAGATAACTTTTCATTGGTTGTTTCATATAAAAAGTTGCTAAAGTGATCTACTTCTACTAGCTGTTGTGATTTTTTCTATGTAAAATCTGATCTTTGTTATTTCTCTTCTAGATTAGAGTTGAAGAATTAGGGTTGAATCTTCTGGTGGTTGATTTGTTTTCAATGGCGAGTTTTCTTTTTCTTAAAAAAAAAATAAAAAAATTAGGTGGTTCTTGTTTGATTTTTGTGCCGCGAATGGGTTTCTCGATTTGGTGTCTACCTTTATTCATTAAGTAGAATATACTAATTGTTTCTTCTCTCTAAATGTATTGTTCATTTTTTTTTACCGACATTCTTTCATTTTATACATAGTCACCATATCAATCAATCAATATCGCACCATGATGCCCGGGTCGTGCATTGCACAATGCCCAACTAGTAATAATGAAAAAATATGAAAAGATTTTCACATAAAATACTTATTTTAAAAATAATTCTATGATTTTTATTTATTTTTAGTTGGGAGAGGTTTCACCACACGAAATTCTCTAAACACCCACTCCTGACTATGAAATTAATAGCAATTTCAAATTTTCAATAGTACTACATTGTACCATGTAAATAAATATTTCATTGAAAATAACGACGTTGCAAGTATCATTATATACATGATTTAGTTAAAATTGAGATTTTAATTAAAGCAAAAGTCAACAATTAATTTCATCATATATTTTATAGGATTCATAACTTTTCAATAATATATTTCACCAATTTTTATCAAAATCTACTAAAAATATGATTTTGATATCCACAAAAAAGAAACGTTTCTCTAAAATGCAAACTATTTAAAAGCCAAATGAGTCCGTTTCTCTAAAATGCGAACTGCTTAAAAGCCAAATGAGTTCAACAAAAGACTCTTCAAAGTAAGAAAGAGTTTCAACTCCATTAAATATGTACAAATATATAGACACGCCAAGTTCATCAATTCTACAAAAAGTCCAACACTTAAAAAATCTATAAAGATTTTTAAAAAAGTCTATCCTAAATAAGTCGAGAAAGAATTTTCCGTATTGTTAAACTTATTTTATTAGGAAAAATTGACTTCTCAATAATTTGATTTGAGAAGTCTGAAATTGATAAGTGGTCATCATTAATTGTCTCTGTAATGACCCCGAAAAATTATGACGTCCTTATTTACTCATTATTACGTAATAAATATAGTTTAGGATTTTTATTTAAATTTATAGGAAATTAGGAAAGAAAATAAAACCTATGTTAGAAATAAAAATGGTGATTTAACATCTATCTTTAGGAAGTTTGTTTGACCTCTTCCGACCTCGGATAAATGCATATCTTATATGTACAGATAAGTCCTCGAAGTGAACTTCGAGAATCTGAAAGTTTCGACAACTGTACAATTCTCAGCAAATTTTCAAAGTTGCAAATTTTCGAAGTTGGCTGCTCAATCGCACGACTCGAAAAAACAGTTTCGAGGGGTCATCTTTGGAACGCTATAACTTCTTCTCCCGTCATCCAAATTCTGCGAGGAAAATTTTTATATGAAAGTACTATATGAGTACTTTGAAATGACACCAAAAACTCTTAATTTGGATGTCGTTTGCTACTTCAAACCAGATTCGAATTCAACTACTCAAAAATGGGAAAAGCCAAAATAGCAGCTATAAGTTGGACTCCTAGACTGCCAGAGCTGCTTGTATAACTTTTATTACTCAGCTTATACCTTCTCTCCACCTCATGCTTGCATGGCCGTGCTCCAGCTCCAGTTCCATGATAGACACCTCATGTTTGGTAATTAGTAAGCTTAATCGTGAAGGAAGGTCCCAATCCCATAAAACCATGATCCCTTACGTCCCTACACCTTTTCTTCCTTATAAATACTTCAGTTCTTGAAATTATAAAACATAACTCCAGGTAATCAGCATAAAAAATTCTATCTTTTTTTGTACATCAATTCTTGAATTCTTGCCAAAATTATGTTTAAATCCATTTTAAATCATTCTTTTGATCCCCAAACTTGATTCTCAAAAATGATTATCAAAATATATTAATTAGGGATCAATAGAATCAAAGAAATTAAAATTCAGTTTTTGAAACTACGCTTGGTGTCGACACCTGGCGATTTGGTGTCGACGCCAAACGAAGAACGATGAACATGGTGTCCACACCTATGTAGACACCCATGTAGACACCTCCTCTATTTTAGTTCTGTTCATGATATGAAGTTATTTTATGAATTTCGGATTGATAGATATTACATAATCATCAAAACAGTGAGTATTCGATACACCCTTTACATGTTTCATTTTGTGCAAGTCTAATATGTGATAAAATACTTTTGATGCATATTAATGATGATATTGAATGTGATATGATTCACAAAAGGAGCATTTTCAATTAATGATTATAGATTTGAACTCTAACCTCCTTAGTAATCAAATGTTTATTGTTTGGATATCGATGTGTGTCGTGAGGGCCTTGTGACTCCAAGGCTTCGATGAACGACATGGAGATCCAGTAACCCTATTGGAGTCAAATAGGGGAAAGATGACAGGGATGTAGAAGCCCTAAAGAATATGGAATCCTGAGTAACATGTTTATGATTATGGTCATTTATCGATATCCGGTTTGTGTATATATTAAGTGTTTTTTGGTAGAGGAGATAATCTATAATCGGGCCCTGAAATCATAAATCTTTGAAAATACTTGCATGTGTATTGAATTACCCATTGAATTATCAATTCATGTTTTTCATGTTTTCAAATTTGTAGATGCTGCACTTTGATCACCTGGAAGTCATCTCTCGGGAGGTAATTTTGTCGATCGATGAACAGTGTTATATGTATCTGACGAAGACCTATACGTAACAGACGTATTGCGACTTCCCTTCTCTCTCTCAATTTCTGTATTCGCACATCTATGTGAACTTCTAGGGAATAGTCCGATGATTTCCCGGGCAAAGTTTGAAGTCAATAGTTTTTGTTTTAAAATAGGGAAGAAGAAGTTTGGGGTAATTTTGTAACATCTTCCTAAAACTCGATTGTAAGAGATTTTTAAGAATCTATACACATGCGTCGGCTTATATTTTTGTCAAGTATACGTTTAAAGCATTATTTCAAGGAAAGAGGTTGGTTGGATCATTACATGTCGACACTGAAGCCCTAGATTTCAACACCAAACTATTTTATCTCAGAGATAGTGTTGGTGTCGACACCTACTCGGCAGTGCAGCCTCAGTCAATTTTGTGTTGACACCAGTGTTGACACCTGAAGCTTCCGTGCGCGAAGATTTTTAAATTTTACCCAGTTATTCGATTAAATGATAGGGAAATAACTATAAATAGATCCAATAACTATAATATTTTGTAAAATAGACTTTGAAACCATAATATTTTGAAAATAGACTTTGACTCTTCAAACTTACTAAAATACCCTCATACATATGATTTACAATAAAAGCCATTAAAGTATAGAAAAACTCCATTTAAGTCCTTAGATAATTTTGGTTTAATTAATTTTTGTCTATCTGATTTTTGTTCGCTCATAGTAACACCCCTAAATTGGTATTAGAGCCATATGACAGATCTAAAAGATAAATATTATATGACAAAAAATAAAAATAAAAATATAATATATACATCAAGATTTATAATTATGCATACATTAGTACTACTCAATAATTATAAAATAGAAATCTTGAGAACTCTAAAAGATTTAGACAAAGAGATAAGAAGAGATATTTATGATCTAATAAATTTCGATATAATAAAGGAAGATTTTATCATAAACGAAATATTAGATTTAATCCACAAAGATATACTAGAAGAATTATATAAAGATTATAGAAATGGATTATCATAGAATAGATCCTCAATTAGTTAGATATCTAGACATAGAAACAAATGAAAAATTATATTTAATAATAGAACAAAGAATAAATTTAATGGATCAAATAAGAGAAGAAATAAATATAAAATGACAAGAAAAATTAGGATTAAAATTATTAGAGAAAAAGAAAGAATATTTTAATAGAATTTTGAAGCAATTACCGAAAATACAAATAATTATAGAAGATAAAGAAAAAACTAGAAAAGAAAAATATAATGAAACAAAAACATTGGAAGACTAACTAAAATATTATTGAAAATATCATAGAAAATTAATGCTTGGATCAATAGAAGAATATTGTGAATATCAAATAATGAATTATAAAGAAGTAAAATATGAAACAGAACTTATTCTAGAAATCGAACATATCAAATGAAGAAATTAATGACAGAATTTTCAGAAATAAAATTTGAAAAACAAATAATAGAAAATATAAGACTTCCAGTTGGATCTTATCAAATAAAATGAGCTAATACAACTATGTTTCAACCATTAAGTTCATGGGGAGAATCCGATGAATTTCTCAATATGCAATTAAATTGGATAAGTGCCTTTTTATGGCAAACATATAAAAATATAAATTTACAAGATAAATTAGCTATTGAAGAATTACAACTGTTAAATATACAATATATGAATATCAAAAAAAAAAAATTATAGAATATTCAAAATAAACTAACATTACAATTTAAAGAATTAAAAGATATGATAGGAGAAATTAAAAATATAGATGAAGAAATTTTAAAAGAATTCCAAAGAAAACCAGGAGAATTAATTAATCAAGATAAAATTGAAATAATTATAGAAAAAATAGATAAATTAAATGAGAAAAGAAGGAAGAATGAAAATGAAATAATTATATTAATAGAAGAAAGAATAAAAAAATTAGAAATAAAAATATATGATATGTATGACAGACTATTTAAGGTACAAAAAACTCAAACTATTAAACCAAGAGTATAAAATGTCAATAAGTGAATATATTGAAGATATAAAATATTAATAAAATCATTAATAAGTTATGTTCAAGAAGTAAAAAATTAATTAAAAGATGTAAGAAATGACATAAATATAATAAAACTAGAGATTAGAGAATTCAAAGATAATAATAAAAGCAAAGATAAAAAAATAGATAAAAAACTCATAGAAAAAGAAATACTTCGAATAGGAAAGAAACACTTTGAACAAGAAAAAATTGTAATAGAAGCAGAAAGTATGAATGATGAATTTAGAAAAAATATATTACCAAAAACACTAGAAGAAGAGTTAGAATTACAAAAATCCATAAAAAAAGGGAAAACTTGTAGCGACCAAGAATTTTTACGCAATTAATAATTATTTTAATAGAAAATCGTGTCGCTACTATTTCACCCATTTTTATTAAGTTAACGCCACGACGTATTCGTATAGCCAAGTCAAGAAATAATCGAGATCGTTCGATTTTAAATTAAATTCCGAATTTCTAAAAATATCTCCATTCTCTTGATTTAAAGTATATTAAGTCCAAGTACTTAATTCAATGTTATCCCAATATTTATTTATACAAAAATTATTTTTATTATTGAAATTAAGAAAATATATGCAAGCATGAGAGGTTCCATTATATATAATAATTATGAGAATCTTAATTTAATAAATATGGAAAAGTATATGAATGAATTATATACTCCATTATATGTAATCATGAAGAGCATAATATTTGTATAAATATGGAAAAGTATATGAATGAATTATATACTCCATTATATGTAATCATGAAGAGCATAATATTTGTATAAATATGGAAAAGTATATGAATGAATTATAGACTCCATTATATGTAATCATGAAGAGCATAATATTTGTATAAATATGGAAAAGTATATGAATGGTTGATAAGATTCCATTATATGTAATCATGAAGAGCATAATATTTGTATAAATATGGAAAAGTATATGAATGGTTGATAAGACTCCATTATATGTAATCATGAAGAGCATAATATTTGTATAAATATGGAAAAGTATATGAATGGTTGATAAGACTCCATTATATGTAATCATGAAGAGCATAATATTTGTATAAATATGGAAAAGTATATGAATGGTGCTTTACTTTAAGAAAAGGATGTGTTAAAATTAATAGAATTGAATGATTATGTTTACAATATGCCAACTTTATACATCTATTTAAACCCATCTCTTTTACACACAACTCTACACATATACACTTATTTCCAATCTCTTGACAAAATCCACAAGTAAGAGAAATTCAAGGTGGTCAAGAAAGTTTTGGTCCATTTACTACTACACTTCATTTTAATCTTTTAAAAGGTAAGTATATCTTATGTTTTTATGAAAAGTAAGTATGTTTTTATGAAAGGTAAATACACCTTATGTTTTTATGAAAAGTAAGTATGTTTTTATGACAAGTAAGTATATCTTATGTTTTTATGAAAAGTAAGTATGTTTTTATGAAAGGTAAATACACCTTATGTTTTTATGAAAAGTAAGTATGTTTTTATGAAAAGTAAGTATATCTTATGTTTTTATGAAAAGTAAGTATGTTTTTATGAAAGGTAAATACACCTTATGTTTTTATGAAAAGTAAGTATGTTTTTATGACAAGTAAGTATATCTTATGTTTTTATGAAAAGTAAGTATGTTTTTATGAAAGGTAAATACACCTTATGTTTTTATGAAAAGTAAGTATGTTTTTATGACAAGTAAGTATATCTTATGTTTTTATGAAAAGTAAGTATGTTTTTATGAAAGGTAAATACACCTTATGTTTTTATGAAAAGTAAGTATGTTTTTATGACAAGTAAGTATATCTTATGTTTTTATGAAAAGTAAGTATGTTTTTATGAAAGGTAAATACACCTTATGTTTTTATGAAAAGTAAGTATATCTTATGTTTTTATGAAAATGTTTGGATCATTGCTATGAAATCAATCTCACAAGATTGTTATGGGTTCCATATGATATGTTTATGATTATGCTAAGGGGACCGGAGTTTAGTAGCGCTACACATAAGAATTCTTGCCATTTAAGTTCGGTAAAATTCTTGTGTCTCCCTATGTTTATGAGTATTTCGATCCTATCCTATGTTATGATGAAAATGATCCATATGCTTTCAAAAGAAAATTTATGCTTGGTATACTTACTGGGATTTTATAAATCTCACTCCACGATATTTACCATTTTCAGATAATTGAAGGTTCGAGGCGGTCAACATGGAAGTGGCAAAAGTGGTTAAGATTGATGAGATAATTATGTTGAACTTTATGTAAGAAAATTATGTTCTATTTTTATTCACAAATAAAATTATGGGATTCTAATTATTTTTTTGAATAATTTTACATTTCTATTTAAGTCTCGATAATATGATATGAGTCACTTTTAGTGGCACTCGAATGGTCGAGAATTCGGGTCGTCACAGTTGGTATCAGAGCAAAGAGTTTTAAAAACGATTCTGTAGATTTTTGAAATTTTATTTCTTTAAAAAAAAAAAAAAAAAAAAATCACTATTCACGTGAACAGTAAAACGACGTGCTATTCATGATGAACAGTGAACGAAATCACTATTCATTATAAAAAAAAAAAGTTGAATTTTCACATGTCAAGTATGGCTATGATTTTGAAAAGCATGATGAAATTTGATGTGCGAATTTCAAGGACAAAATTCATTTTAAGCAAGGGAGTTTGTAATGTCCTGAAAATTTTATGGAATATAATTAGTTAGTGATATGATGTTTATATTGATGTCTTTGATAAATTTCTAGAAGTTCGGGGACTAAAGGAAAAATAAGATTTGACGATAAATTTTATTTGGGTTAAGTTATTAATTATTGATGGGGAGATAATTACTATATCGATATTGGATTTGTTTTGAAGACTGTGATTAATTAGGAATTATGATTCAAGAAAATGTTGATTTGGATACAACCACATTAAATTATTGTTGATTAAAGGAAAATAAGATTATATGAAATATTTTAACTCATCACTCTACTATGTCACTCTCCACGTATTGACTCCTCGAACCAGGTATGTTATATGCTTTGCAAGTCATTTACGATTTTATTAAGACATGTTAAGTATGAAATCTTCATATGTTATGAATCTTTAAGTGAAATATACATGTTGAGTATGATATGAATTGATAGAAGCCTGAATTTTAATTTATTCCTTTTTATGTAGAATCATGAGACATAGAGGATATTGATATGAATTTTGGTTCATATTAAGCTTAGTAAGACTGACTAAATTAGAAAAATAAGTTGGTTCGTAACTTTTGCCAAAAAAATATATGGAATAATATATTAAACAAACAAAATTAATAATGAATTCGTACAATAATTTATCCCTTTATCACTACCTTTGTGTAAAAACAAGGGAAAAACTGTGGATGGTTATTAGTACTTCCTCTTCAAGTTTCAATTTTCGGTTCAATAATTTATCCCTTTATCACTACCTTTGCTTAAAAGTAAGGAAAAACTGTGGATGATTATTGGTACCACTCTTCAAGTTTCAATTCTAAAAAAAAAAAAAAAAAAAAAAAAAAAAAAAAAAAAAAAAATTCAGAAAGAAAAGAAAGAAAGAGAACGGGTGTTGAGCATAATGGGAATAATATGACTTAAGAATGATTTTCAAAATAATTGTTGTCCTCGAGTTTAGAAATGATAAACCTTAAATGGACTTTGCATAATTGATTTTAGACATGGCACTAAGTATGAGAAGTCAACAGAAATGATTAGAAATATGTTCAGATTATCTATCATTTAGATTTAATGAGAAATAGCGAGCCAATTTTATGAAGTTTTATGAGATGTTAAGATTATAAGTGATGTGGTTTTAATGAGACTTTTATGAGAAGCATTATGAAGTTAGAGATTTAAAGATTTGGTTATTGGGAATTAAGTAATGGATATTATGTTGAGTAAGTGAATTATGCCTCTATATTGAAGAGAAATTTATTATGAACTTTGGCCTTGTGATTAAATTTTGGGAATATGATTTATGACTTATAAATATAAGTATGAGTAATCTTTTGAGCCAATTAAGGTATGGAAGGAAGTGATATTGTGATATTGAAAAATATGATTTGAAATTGTTATGTTGAGGAATTATGAATTGAATTATGGGATATTTTTTGATGATATTGAAGTGTTGGAATCGTTTTCAATATTTTTAGATTGTTGTGATCAAATGTGGAGTTATTTATTATTGTGAGTTATGAAGTATGCTTATGGTTTGGGATAAGTCCAAATTACAAGGGAGACTCTGTCCAGAATTTTATCATTTGGAATTAAGAGCATGATATGATAATCATCCACTAAAGGAATTAAGGTTAGACATGCAAGTTCATTTACATCACAAACGAGATTTAGTAGATGATAGCAGAGATTTTATTATTTTCTCATAAGGAGAACATACAAAGAGTCACACTGGAAAAGAAATACATGAAACACGCAAAATCAAAAGAAAGCAACATGGGAAATTCCTCAAATTGAGAGATGTGTTTCCGGAGTAGCCGTATCCTACCACCTCTGACCTTTTGAGGAAATAAAGAAACCTTCAAAGAGGTGTGTTTCGAGAGTAAGAATACTCCGTAATCTACCACCTGGAACCTTTGAGGTACACACAAGATTTAAACATTAAGGAAATCCTAGGAAATTAGAGGGGTGTCTCGAGAATAAGAATACTCCGTACTCTACCCCCACCTATTCTAAGATTCATAAAGTTAAGTTTACATTAACCGGACTCCATTTTCGCTTGATTCCCCTTCCTTGCGACCAATCTATCTTAACCCCTGTTGGATCTTGTATTGAGATATATGACTGCAGCTTATCCAGTAGTTCATCAATAGTAGGAGCAGAAATAAGGAGCCTTCTGGAAAATGGAGAGATGAATCCCTGTTCCACAGCATAATCAAGAAAGGTTAACAAACCATCAAAGAAATTGTTAACATTCAGAAGCCCAATAGGCTTAGTATGGAGATCTAGTTGAGCCCACGAGGTAATGTTAAAGATTTCTTCTAAGGTACCAAAACCTCCGGGCAGGGCTATAAAGGCATCAGAACCATATAGCATACAAGTTATGCGTTCATGGATGGATAATGTTTGAACTTCATGCCCTCGTGTTTTGCCTGCAACATCTACCAAAGGGACAGGTATGACACCGATTACTTTTGATTTCTCTGCAAGAGCAGATTGGGAAACACAACCCATTAGACCACTGCTACCACCCCCATACACAAGAGTGATACCTTTTTCCCCCAGTTTCTTTCCAAGATCTACGGCCGCTTCTAGATAACTGAAGCCTTTCCCCACTTTTGATCCACAAAATACACAAATAGTTTTGATCTGTCGAAGTTTTGGTGCTTCCATCTTTGATAGTAAAGAAGAGAAAACTTACGAAGAAGATGTGATTTTGGGATGCCTGAACTATGAAATATGTTTGGCTATTTAAAGCCGGAAAAATTTACTGTTTTTGATTGATTCTGAAAAAGTAAAGATTTACTTTTGAAAAAATCGGCCAACTTTTGACTGTTTTACCAAAGATATCACATTTCGGTGATTTATTTCCAGCTTTATCAAACCTCGAGAAAGGAAAATATATTTATTTTCAGCTTTATCAAAACTCGAGAAAGGAAAATATATTTTATTTCCAAAACGCGTGAAAGAAAACAGCAAAATATTTTAAATGTGTATCAAGAGATTTACCTTATATCATTGCTGAACTGCCAGAAGCCTCATTTTGTAAAACAGACTGGCAAACAGGATCTTTTGCTATTATATTTTGGAGACTATAACGATTTTTGTCCTCGTTAAACTGAGCGTATAAGGAGAGAAGTTCACGTTGCACATAACCACTTGGGTGCGTCTCAAGAGTCAGTCGAATATCATCCAAAGACTCCTTACTCAGTCCACCCTTTATGAATTTGATTTTATCATCCCGATTAGTAGAAGAATATCCTACTGTTTTGCAACGAGTATCACAGTTCCAACGAGCACATTTGTAGCAACCATTCAGCCTTTTTGCTCTTCGTTTCTTTGCGAAGGTGCTTTTGCCTAAACCAGGCATGTGCTTTGGAAATGTCATAGGTAATTCACCAGATAGTCGAACCTTTGCTTCGATCAACCAGCGAACATCTTCTGAAACACCATGAGCCATCAGCAACCTCAATCTTTCGAGTCTTATTCGATAAATTTTCCTCAGATCATTCATTGGAAGACTGGAATAATACTTGCGAATGTTTGTAAGAATGATATCCATGTTTTTGATAGATCTAACCTCTTCCCAGCATGAACTATTTAAAAGCATTAAGGATCGGAGGGAATCCGCGTGATATTGATTCCAGCAAGAAAGCGCGGAATAGAATAATGGAAAAGAGGGAACAAGAGTTTATGCGCCGTTTACTTTCTTGATAAAAGGAAGATTTGATGATGACGGGATTTGAGATATGGAATATTTTCTTGGATTTTGGGTACTGATATTTTGATATAATAATCAAGGTATAGAAATAATACGGGGATACGTGAAAGTGAAATAAGGACTGTATTGAATCAGGATTAATAAGTTTGTGCAAGTGAAAGGAATACCTTACGGGAAATGTTATGATATTTGAGTTAAGAATTTTAATTATTTGGGAGATATTTGTTTATTGAATTTTGCAGAAATTTTGGTTTACAAATATTGGAAAGATAAACTGATGATTATGTTGATATGTGAATAACATGTTTGGGTATATTACATAGAAAATATTCAGGTAATCGTTTTAATTATTTTGGGATATTTGGTGATAAGAAGAAATGACAAATTATTATGGTATGATATGTTAGTAAAGATTTATTGAAATTTTAGAGATATTAATACGAATATTTGAGGTTACATGATACGATGATAAGTGACAGGTTACATGAGTACTACAAGATATGATGAAATATCACATACGATTGGGAATTTTTATTTTGATTCAGAAGAATTTATGAGTGGACATATGTCTATTATTGATAGAAAAGTTCATGTCTTAAGAAAACAAATTGATGCATTTAGTCAAAGTCCAGTGGGTTAAATATGGTTGGGTTAAATATGGTAGCGATGATGCTACATAAGAAGAAGAGATTCTGATTAAGTGTTCAGAAATCATAAGATCAAGTAAGTTTAATTTCGAGGACGAAATTATTTTAAGGGGGTAAGTTTGTAGCGACCAAGAATTTTTACGCAATTAATAATTATTTTAATAGAAAATCGTGTCGCTACTATTTCACCCATTTTTATTAAGTTAACGCCACGACGTATTCGTATAGCCAAGTCAAGAAATAATCGAGATCGTTCGATTTTAAATTAAATTCCGAATTTCTAAAAATATCTCCATTCTCTTGATTTAAAGTATATTAAGTCCAAGTACTTAATTCAATGTTATCCCAATATTTATTTATACAAAAATTATTTTTATTATTGAAATTAAGAAAATATATGCAAGCATGAGAGGTTCCATTATATATAATAATTATGAGAATCTTAATTTAATAAATATGGAAAAGTATATGAATGAATTATATACTCCATTATATGTAATCATGAAGAGCATAATATTTGTATAAATATGGAAAAGTATATGAATGAATTATATACTCCATTATATGTAATCATGAAGAGCATAATATTTGTATAAATATGGAAAAGTATATGAATGAATTATAGACTCCATTATATGTAATCATGAAGAGCATAATATTTGTATAAATATGGAAAAGTATATGAATGGTTGATAAGATTCCATTATATGTAATCATGAAGAGCATAATATTTGTATAAATATGGAAAAGTATATGAATGGTTGATAAGACTCCATTATATGTAATCATGAAGAGCATAATATTTGTATAAATATGGAAAAGTATATGAATGGTTGATAAGACTCCATTATATGTAATCATGAAGAGCATAATATTTGTATAAATATGGAAAAGTATATGAATGGTGCTTTACTTTAAGAAAAGGATGTGTTAAAATTAATAGAATTGAATGATTATGTTTACAATATGCCAACTTTATACATCTATTTAAACCCATCTCTTTTACACACAACTCTACACATATACACTTATTTCCAATCTCTTGACAAAATCCACAAGTAAGAGAAATTCAAGGTGGTCAAGAAAGTTTTGGTCCATTTACTACTACACTTCATTTTAATCTTTTAAAAGGTAAGTATATCTTATGTTTTTATGAAAAGTAAGTATGTTTTTATGAAAGGTAAATACACCTTATGTTTTTATGAAAAGTAAGTATGTTTTTATGACAAGTAAGTATATCTTATGTTTTTTATGAAAAGTAAGTATGTTTTTATGAAAGGTAAATACACCTTATGTTTTTATGAAAAGTAAGTATGTTTTTATGACAAGTAAGTATATCTTATGTTTTTATGAAAAGTAAGTATGTTTTTATGAAAGGTAAATACACCTTATGTTTTTATGAAAAGTAAGTATGTTTTTATGACAAGTAAGTATATCTTATGTTTTTATGAAAAGTAAGTATGTTTTTATGAAAGGTAAATACACCTTATGTTTTTATGAAAAGTAAGTATGTTTTTATGACAAGTAAGTATATCTTATGTTTTTATGAAAAGTAAGTATGTTTTTATGAAAGGTAAATACACCTTATGTTTTTATGAAAAGTAAGTATATCTTATGTTTTTATGAAAATGTTTGGATCATTGCTATGAAATCAATCTCACAAGATTGTTATGGGTTCCATATGATATGTTTATGATTATGCTAAGGGGACCGGAGTTTAGTAGCGCTACACATAAGAATTCTTGCCATTTAAGTTCGGTAAAATTCTTGTGTCTCCCTATGTTTATGAGTATTTCGATCCTATCCTATGTTATGATGAAAATGATCCATATGCTTTCAAAAGAAAATTTATGCTTGGTATACTTACTGGGATTTTATAAATCTCACTCCACGATATTTACCATTTTCAGATAATTGAAGGTTCGAGGCGGTCAACATGGAAGTGGCAAAAGTGGTTAAGATTGATGAGATAATTATGTTGAACTTTATGTAAGAAAATTATGTTCTATTTTTATTCACAAATAAAATTATGGGATTCTAATTATTTTTTTGAATAATTTTACATTTCTATTTAAGTCTCGATAATATGATATGAGTCACTTTTAGTGGCACTCGAATGGTCGAGAATTCGGGTCGTCACAAAACTAAAAGCTGAAGAAGAACAAGATAAAAATGAATGAAGAATTAAATTTGCTTATAGAAAATTTTGATCAGTTAAGCCTGGAAAATTTTCATGAGTACCAAGTTTTAATGAATACTGGAGGAGCACCTAACCCAGCTCCAATAGGAACTTCCAAACAAGAATTACCAGATCCGGATGAAAGTTATGCACCCTTATATAGTAAACTACACCGACAATATTATGATAGAATCAGAAACAGACAACCACCTAAAGAGAATAAATACAAAGATAGATTTGAACCAAATAATAATTACGATAAACCTATTAATCATGGAGGAACAAAACTAGATTTGGATTGTACTAAAAAAACTTATTAACTTTGGCAGATTCAATGATACTATTCTTTTTATACAATAAAGATGACACATGGAAAAATACTGAAAGAATGATAGACTTTTTAACATCATCTTTTGAATGACATGTTAGGAATTGGTAGGAAGGAATTAGTAGTGATACGAAAGTATTAATAAGAAGAAATGTACAAACAAAACTAATAAAATCAGATAGAAAAGGTATAGAAAAGTTAGTAGATTATATTGCGGATGGATTTTTAGGAGAAAATTGGATAAGCAATGCTGAAACAAAATCAATTAGAGAAAAAGATAATGCAAGAGTGAAATTAATAAATTTAACAATATGTGATATGTGTAAAATCAAATAATACACTTGTGAATTCAAAGAATACTATTATTTCCAATTCTATAGTAATGAAAATCAAGAAGTATACATAGATATGTATTACAATAAATTACCAGGTTCATAGGGAATATACTTTAAAATAGAATTTGAAAAATTTATCAGAAACAACCTTGGAATACCTAGAACATTAGGATCAAGGATAAAATTCCTATTTGAAAGATTAGCATATATATGTCAGCAAAGACAATTATTAAAGAAATCATGAAAATTAACTAGAATATGTTGTGAAGATATGGAAAAACATACCCAATGAGGATGTAACCCTGAAAGAAGAAAAAATAATAAAAGGAAATAGAAAAATAGAAAATTTAAAAAATTTAGAAACTTTAGGAAAAGATATATAAAACCTAAGAGAAGATATAACTCAAATAAAAAACAGAAAAATAAAAACTTATAAAAAAGACAGAAGCCAACGCAAATGTTGGAATTGTGGAGAAATTGGACATATAAGCCCTGATTGTAACAAAAAGAATGTTAAATTATTACAAAAAGAATATCTAGAAATAGAAAGTGAACTAAGTGAAATATCTGACATTGAAGAATATTATGATCAAGAAGTCTATATAAGTGAAACAGATTCAGAAAGCAATGAATCAGAATCAGAATAGAGAAATAGAAAATAATAAGAACATAGATAAACAAGAATATGAAGGAATAGAAGGTTATGGATTAAAAGTAACTTTTAACAATAACAAGTTCAGAAAAATACAGAAGTTATCTTTAGATTTGAAAATAGGAAAATGAGAAATATTAGACAGATCTAATATGTTTATTTAGCAGGTATCCAATTAATGTTTAAATCCTTGTTTAGATAAGGATTAGATTCACCTTTGACTATAAGTTTACATGATGGAAAAATTATAAATTTAAAAGACAGTCTTTTAGGAACAGTAGAAGGAAATCTAGCATATAAGAAACTAATATTTACATGTTACCCGAAATATTGTATATCATTAAAAGACAGAAATTTTAATGAAATCTTAGGACTACATTTCAAATTACATAAAGAAGATATAATGGAACCAAGAGATAAAATTATGACTATAGAATATAGGGCATTATACACATTTACTAATTCTAATTATAGAAACATTTATTCTAAAAAATCATATATTGAAATTCATAAAGAAAATTAAGACTTTGGTAAAGCTGTGGGACCAGATAAACAAATAAGTTTAGTCCCAAGAAACTATGAACTTACTATAACAAAAAATAAACCAGAAATTATAGAATTAAGAGAAGAAGAATACCCTAATAATAACATAACATTTGAAGATGACAGATTAAAACAAGTTTACCCAATAGAAAACAATTAGTAGAAATTAGTAATACAAAAGAAATAAAATTTCATATAAATGCTGGAAATATGAAAATAGAAGGTAAATATTTCAATGAAAAAGAACATATAAAATGATCAAATATATTAATTGATACATGAGCTAGTGAATGTCATATAGCTTCAAATAGGAACAAAGGACTAATATCTCATAAAACTGATCCGTATATATATAAATTTTGATGGACAAATACATATGACTGAATTTGAAGTTAAAGTACCAATAAAAATAGGTGGAATAAATCTCTTAATACCATGTCATGTATATAACAGTATGGTAAATCCTTATGTGTTATTAGGAATGAGCTTCCTAGATGGACTAGAAGATTATAGTATAAAATGTGAAGGATTATATATAACCCATAATGGTCAAACAATACTATGTAGAAAAACTGAATAAATGAATAACCAAATAAGTTTTCCATTAGTTGTTTATATACAAGTTACTATTGTTGAAACAAATATAACAACATGTGCATTAATCGACACAGGAAGTGATATAACAATATTTAAAAATTTCTTAATAAAATCATGGAATACTAATGGGAGAATAAAAATAACATGAGTTACGTGAGAAAGTACTCAAATAATTAAGAGTGCTGATAAAATCGATATAATACTAGGAAGTAAAAAAATGGTTATAAACAAAATATATAGTTATAATAAATTAGAATGTGATATATTACTAGGAAATGACTTTATACAACAATTTCAGTATTACAAACAAAATAATTACATGATAATGTTACAAACACCTTGCGGACATTTACTAAAAATATCAAGAGAATTTAGACATTGCAGAGTTCAACCAACACACGTGGTGATAAATGGGAGAAAAAAACCAATTACACAAAATGAAATAAAAAATAAAAGAATAATGTATTAAAAAAGTCTTGAAAACAAATATACAAATAAATATGAAAAAAATCATTGATCAATTAGAAAAAATTTGTTGAGAAAATTATTTTGGAAACCACATCATCCAAAAGTTAAAATAGAATTAACAGAAAATGTTATTATAAGAGTTAGACCAATGATGTATATTATACAAGATACACAAGAATTTAAAAATCAAATAAAAGAATTACTTAATCAAAAATTAATCAGACCAAGTAATGGACCCCATAGTAGTCCAGCTTTCATGGTAATGAAACATTCTGAACAAAAAAGAGGAAAAGCTAGAATGGTGATAAATTATAAAGAATTAAACAAATATACTAAATTTGATAGATATTTTTTACCAAATAAAGAGGTACTAATAAATCTTGCAAAATGAAAACAATATTATTCTAAATTTGATTGTAAATCAGGATTTTGGCAAGTAAAAATGGAAGAAAATAGTATTCAATATACAACATTTAGTACACCCCAAGGAAAGTATGAATGGATGGTAATGTCATTTGGTTTAAAAATGCACCACAAATATATCAAAGGAAAATTGATAACATATTTAGAAAATTCAATGAATTCTTAATTGTATATGTTGATGATATATTAATATGTTCTAATAATAGAGAATAACATAGAAATCATTTGATAAAATTTATAAATGAATGGAAAAAAAAAAAAGAATTGTTCTTTCAAAAACCAAAGCTATAATAGAAAAACAAGAAATTGATTTTCTTGGATTATCAATAGATAAAAGAGGAATAAAATTACAAACCCATATGTCTAAAAAGATAGAGAGTTTTCCAGAAAAATTAGAATCAAAGGAATAAATACAAAAAAATTTAGGATGTTTAAATTATGCAGAAGGATTTATAGAAAATCTCTCAAAAAAGAGACATAACATTCAGATTTTACTTAGGAAAACAAATACCAAAGGATGGAGTGATGAATATACAGAATTTCTCAAATCACTAAAAGAAGAATGTAAAAATTTACCAAAATTAAGATTGCCAGATGAGAAAGATAATCTAATAGTTAATACTGATGCCTCGGATAAATATTGGACAGCAATATTAAAAACAGATTTTAATGAAATTTGTAGATACTCCAGTGGAACATTTAACCAAACAGAAATAAATTATACTACTCATGAGAAAGAATTATTAGCAATCATTAGGAATAAGAAATTTTCATTGTTATTATTATCCAAAAAATTCATTGTTGAAACTGATAATTCTCAAGTTGCAGACTTAGTAAAAAATAAGTTACTACCAGAACCTCAATATAGAAGGCTCCATAGATGGCAAGCCTATTTGGCATTCTATAATTTTGATATAGTTCATATTAAAGGTGTCAATAATTATTTTGCAGATTTTTTAAGCAGGAATTTTGAATTTGCAAATGGATAATATCAAAAAATCCTTGATAGACGTCAAACAGTGAATGAACTTATAGCGACCCAGAATTTTTACGCAATTTTATAATTATTTTTAATATTTAGAAAATTGTGTCGCTACTATTTCACTCATTGTTTTGAAATTAACGCCGCGACGGATTCGTCTAGCCAAGTCAAGAAATATCGAATTTGTTCGATTTTAAATTAAAAATCCGAATTTCTAAAATTATGTTATTTTAATTATTTATTCAAAGTATTATTTCAAAATCATTTTAAATTCCAAATTATTAAAGATATCTAATTAATTATCTTAAATTAAACATTAGCCTAATTATGCTAGTATCCTATTAATTATTTTTATTCTTTCTTTTTCTTTTTAAATTATTTTCCTTTTCCATTCATCATCACTACCATCTCGGTTGAACACCACCACAATTCTCTCTTTATACCATTAGAATCTTCATCATTCATCACACACATGACAACCCACATTTTATTCCACCTTTACATCTAATATTCTCCAACATCATCATTTTCATCACCTTAATAGCCGAAAGCATACATCTTCATCACCATTCAGAAATCAAATTCAACCCACTATATCACCAACAGACTGCCAAACTAAATGTCTCTGCACATCACCCCTGAATCAGCCAATTCAACAGTATGATTTCCAACTGCAACACCATAGCCAATCACCAATGATCCCCACTGTACCAACCAGCATCATCATCATCCAACCCAACCACAGCCCTCCTCCATTCACGATCGGCCAAACCACCAAATAATTCAATCAACACAAATTCAACCACAACCTCCACAGTCGACCAAGTTCGAGAAGAATAACCAACACTACTATCATTATATCACCAGCACATACAGCCACCAGTACATCAACAAACCTCTCACGCACCACAGCCATCACCTCCAGCAACTTCAAGACCAATCACAGCAGCAGCCACCCCTATCGCCAACCAAACCAATAACAACTGAACCTCAATACTCAACCATTTCCAAACCGGCCACTGTTATCATCATCAATGCAGTCACCACTGTCAACCAACAATCCTCAATCGCCGCTCCCTTCGCCGGAATTTCAGACCCAAATCGCAAATCAGAACAATTTCTAAAACAACCCAAAACTCAGGAATAGATGAAGCCCAGAAACTAACCTTCATCCTTGACCCATTTCGACCAGAGTTCCATCGGAAAAACTCGCAGCTGAAAACCGGTTTCTTCGCACCCAATCCTCTCATAAACCTTAACCACTTCTTTGCCGCCGATCACCGCTACCTGTCGGCGACGTTGCGCCGGTGAACTACCGGCGACAGACTCCTTTTCTCTCACGATTTCGCACGCCATCTCTCTATCTCTCGTTTTGCTCTCCCTCTGTCTCTTCTCTCGATCTGAAATGAAGAGAGAGAGATAAAATATTTTATTATTTTGATTTTCAGAAATTACAGCTTGGTCCCTGAAGTTTTAAAAGGTTTTCAAAATCAGTCCCTGACATTTTAAAAGGTTTTATTTCAGTCCTTTCAGCTTTTAAACTTATCAATTTCAGCCCTTAAGTTTTAAATGAGTTTTAATCAGCCCTTTCATTTTCAAAATCTATTATTTCAGTCCCTGCTGATTTACTTTATTTGATTTTAAGCTCAAGTTTCAAAAGTATTCATTTTAATCCCTCAACTTTCAAAATATCTATTTTAGTCCCTGAACTTTCAAAAGTATTCATTTTAGTCCCTCAACTTTCAAAACATCAATTTCAGTCCTCAAATTATAATTTATCATTTTGAACTATATATTCGATAGACTAAAGTGACTTATTGGCTAAGACGAAGCGTACGGAGAATTTAAAGAAATTGAAGTCATTCCCGCTCAACTTTGCACTCGTCGGATTTGAGGTAGACTCGCACTTATTAATTGATTTAAATTATGATTTCATATGAATGTCATGTGACTTGTGAAAGTCAATTTTTAAGAAAAACAAGTATGTTTTTATGAAAGGTAAATATACCTTATGTTTTTATGAAAAGTAAGTATACCCTATGTTTTTACGATAATGTTTTATATGTTTTGGATCATTGCTATGCACATAAGAATTCTTGCCACGAAGTTCGGTAAAATTCTTGTGTCTCCATAAGTTTATGAGGATTTGCCACGAAGTTCGGTAAAATTCCTATGTTTCCATATGTTTATGAGGATTTACCACCTAAGTTCGGTAAAATTCCTGTCTCATATGTTTATAAGGATTTCGATCCTATCTTATGTTATGATGGAAATGGTCCCTATGAATTTCAAGAATTATGTTTTGGTATACTTACTGTTATTATGATTTTACTGTTACTGTGATTTTACTGTTATTATGATTTTACTGCATAAGAATTCTTGCCACCTAAGTTCGGTAAAGTTCTTGTGTCTCCCTATGTTTATGAGGATTTCAATCCTATCTTATGTTATGCTTTCAAAAGAAATTATGCTTGGCATAATTAAAATGTTTTTATAAGTATATGGTTTTCAAAGAGCTGTTTTCAAAGAGCTATTTTCAAAGAGCCTATGATTTGCAAAATATGTCCCGTACTGTAATGCACAATATGAGTTTTATCAAGAGCAGTTTTATAAAGAAGCTCTATCAATGCCCGTTTTATAAAGAGCCGGGATTTATGTGTTTAATCATCTTATAAATTAAATTAATTTGCGATGAGTCTACTGAGTATTTCCCCCATGAAATACTCACCCTACTTTTTAACAGTTTTGCAGATTTTGGAGACGGTGGCGAGCGATGAATGATGGTGGCAATAATCGTTGAACGGTTGAAAGTTTGACGTTAATGATTTCCGTATTTTCCAAACAATCGAATAATTTAGAGAAGTTCATTTATTTGAGAAATTATGATATTGGCAATTTCTTTACAATATTAATGGTTCGATTTACTATTTCAAATGGTTTCATAAATGTTTTCAATTTTAGCGGCCATTACAGTTTATTTAATGTTGCCAAAAATGAATTTCAATTATTTCTTCCGCAAAAATATTATTCGAAAAAAATTAGACAGAAAATGACGTAGTGAATCGGGTATACGGAACTCGGGGCACTACAGAACTTCCTCACAGAGGAATCTGAAGATATAAAACTCGGAATTGAGCAACTTGCAGAGACTCTCCAAGGAAATTTCAAGCAATTGATGAAAATCTCAAAATTTCATTACAATTATACTAAAGAATTGAGCGATAACATAATTGAGATTGAATCTTAGTTTGAATCGTTAATTACGAAACAGGCTGATACCAAACATGTTATATCAAAAATACAAATATGTACATCTTTTGGAAGCAGTGGTGGACCAATGATTAAAAGAGATAAACCAAGTCCCAAGAAAGTAGTCATAAATGAAGCTAGTTCTCGAAAAATAACAATCAATGCCAAAGATAAACATACAAGGGTAGTCAGAATTCGTGCTGAGGAGGAATTCTCCCTTTTAACCAAAAGAAGACGAATATAAAACTACTGTCAAAGTTATATATGAATTCCAAGAATGTGACTGTTATTACATTTCATCTGGAGATCATGTATACCCATGATTGATCGTTACTCAGGGAGGAGATCCCGTCATGACAAAAATGGCAGCTAATATGGATTTTTGGATCTTATCTATCCAGGAAAAGATCTGAAAGAATTTGAAAATTTTGATGATTTACTAAAAGGAGAAATTTCAAAGTTTTCCCAAAGAAAACCCATATATTTAAAATTTTATTCAATCAGTCCTGAAATTGATGGAAGGATTTATTATCCTGCTGAGCATATTATCACGATTGAGTATGTTGCTCGAAATTTCCAAATTGAAGTTGGAAAAAATACCAAACCAGTACCAAATTAAAGGAATTATTAGGAATATAAATTACAAAATCAATCATTTACTTTTGGCTTGATAGTGATAATACTGAAATAAATAATGAATTATATTTAGGATATGTGTTTATTAGTGATAATGATTATAATCCTATAATAGATTATGACAGTGATGGAAAAGATGAATATTTCTTTACCTGTTTTTAAAAATCTTAATATCATGAATGAAAGCAATTATATCATGAAAAAATCCAGAACTAAGAAAGGTCCATATAAATTTAAAAAGAATATCAAAAGTAAAAAAGGTATTGAATATGAGAATGAAATTGATAAAATAGGATACCAAGAGCAACTCTACGCATCACAAGAGATATTAAAAAGTTTTAAAGAAAATTTGATAAAAAACTTTGCTAGAGGTACTATAAGATCTATAATGATACAAGATATTCAATATATAATTGATAAATTAGAAAAGAGAAAGAAAAACATTTCAAAATATAATATACCATTTGAACCAAACATAGATATTATGGCTGACATAGATATTATCAATTCTCAAACACTGATAGAATTTGAAAAGTTACTTAAAACTTTATGACTACTTTATACTTCTATGTTTTTATAATGCCTGAATACACTATTGAAGGATTAGGCAATTTGTTAGAAAGAATAATTGAAAATAGATAACATTATATCTCAATTAATAGACATGGATGAATCATCTGAACAATATTAAATACTTTCAGAAAACCATGATCAATACATTATAGATTATTCTGATATATTACAGCTTAAAATAGATTTAGAAAATAAAATTATAACAAATACAGCCCAAACCTAATGCCGGATATACAATTGAAGGACTAGATAACCTTTTAGAAAATTTGAAAGATAAAATGGAAGATATTAAACATCAAATGGAAAATGAAAACATATCTCCTGAAGAATATAATAAACTTTTAGAAAAATACGAACAATATATTGCAGATTAATGTATTTTACTAGGTCAAAGAATGGACTTATATCAAAAAAAATTGTATAATAATCAACCTGATAATTAATGGATACTTCAGAAGCATCAACTTCTAATAACTGTGATCATAAGCTATATTTAGAAAACGAAAAAATTTCATTTTTATCATCTATTATCAAAAAATCTAAAAATATACATTCTGTTGGACAATCTAAACTAAAAGAGATATACAAAGATACTGACTATTCTATCCTAAATTAAATAGAATTTAATTTTGTTGAAACAACAAACAATATAAATACAGTTTATAAAATTATAGAAGAATACGAAGATATAGAAGAAGTTTCAGAATGAATAACGTTAGGATATATGACTAAAAAATAGATAGATAAATCAAAGTTCATTCTTAAGCTCAAACTCCATTTTTTGTATAAAATTCTTTTCCTAATCCACAAAGTTATTTTCTCACACGAAGTTGATAAAGAAATTGACACATGTTTGTATCATTTTTTAACATCAACAGTTCTGCGCTAGAAGTAGGGCCTTTTCCTAAAACGAGTTTCTCCATTACCCAGCAAAACAATACGTATCCAAAACCCCTCAAAATTCATCAACCAAATACATTTTTCATTCCTAAAATATTAGTGAAGATTATCTAAAAATGAGTCGAAGAGGACATTTTAGCAATGCAATGACATGAAGTCTTGACGTTGAAATTCCTCCAAATTTTAGGAGGAACCATGGTAAACCTTTACAGGGCAGTGGATCCATGCATGGGTTTGTTTATGGATAAATTAGGCCACCTAAATGATACTATATCTCATCTAAAGCGTAATCAAAATGTTGCAGAACTTGCCTCTACAGAAGTGGAGGTTGAATCTCTAGTTCGGCAGCACAGAATTGTCAATCATGTGAGAAGAAATCTTAGTTTTAATGAAAGATCGTCCTAAGAAACCAGGGAGGAAGGAAGTACTCTTCCTAGCAGGCGCCAGCCAAAAAGGAGAGGGGGCAACATTTTCAGCCGTCCAGGAAAGCCTAGTAACTGTCCTCCTAAATCGGCCACCACCAAAACAAAACCGCTTAACCTTGAAGATAGAATACTCCCACAACATAGAAATGTGGAAATAGTCGAACTAGAAGTTCTAAAATGAAAAGTTGTGGAACTAGAATCAAAGAAAAAGAGCTCTACACAGGAGTTCAACCAAAGTGCATGATCACCGTTCTCTGAAAACATTCTCACGTCTGAGATTATCAGACAAGAAGCAAATACCGATCCCAAGAGACACATTTACAAGTACACATCTTGGATGGAGCTCCAAAGGTGCTATTAATGCAACCCTATGTAAAGCCTATCCACTAACTTTTGGAGATCAAGTACAAATGTGGTTTAGACAGCTTCCTCATGTATCAATAAAATGCTGGAATGACCTTGCTACAACATTCTTGGGTCAGTTCATGGGTGTTAGGATAAGGATTGCCCCGAAGGAACGCCTTGTATTAATCAAGCAAGGTCCAACTGAATCTTTAAGGAGTTATCTTGATTGGTTCAACAAGTAAAAAGTTGAAATGGAAAAAGTATTTGACAATTCCACTCTCATGATTGCAATTCCCGGACTCCTCCCCCGGACCAGATTATGATGGTTTGTACACGTGGACAACCCAACCTCATACCATGATTTCTTGAGCATGGCTAAAAATACATCAGCGCTGAATGACGCCACTAATGAGTCGTATGGGTCGAGTTCGGGAAACTCATACCCTACACGCTGGAGATTTATAATATTCATACCCTACCCATATACTCATTTAAGAGAGGTGGGTCGAGGGTGGGTTGGGCGCTTGCTTTTATGACCATTACGTATTTTAGTTGTAATTTTTTTTTGCTTGCATTAGTGGGTCTGCCTAAAAAATGGACAAACTAATTTCATTTAAAAATTAATTGCGGGCACGTGCACAATTATATTACAAAGCACATTTATCCAAGTTTCTTAGTACCTAGAAATCAATTTTCCAGAAAAGTATGAAGTGGATATTATTTCTGTACTGATTTATCCCTTTCGTTTTCATGTGTAACAGAGTTGCTCCTAAATTACTTGTCATGTAACTTTGTAATACTTGTTGACATTATAGTGTATGTTACATCATAAATGCTGGTTAAATTACAGAGCTTGTAATATTAGATCAAGTGAAATTAAACTCATTGAAAGGTTACATTCATGTAATTTTGCCTCATGAATCCTTAGAGTATTATGTAGTATCAATGGATGTAATACATAGTGCAAGTGTTAGTGCTCTTCGAAATATTACATTTTGTGCAATTATTTAATATTTGTAAAACATTACATTGAATGTAATTTAGAAGTTGACATATGATTTTGTTGATTAAATTATATGTAAAACCAGTTCGAGTATTGTTAGAATGAATGGGGTTTTAATGAGATTACAGACCTTGTATTATCAAATCAATTTACATTAAATTCGTTGAAAGGTTATTGTTCATGTAATTTTCGCTCATGAATCCTTACGTGGTTTTTTTTTTTTTAAAATGGAATACGTGGTTATTTAGTTTCACGGGTTGTAATATTATAATGGATGTAATATACAGTGCAAGTACTAGTGCTCTTCATAATAAAGAGATAAAGAGCATTACGGTATTATAAAAAGCTAGTGGAAACTATTTTAATAATCTTTAAAACTTGCCATTAAAATCTAATCAAGAAATGTATAGCTTGATCTCACTAGGCAATTGGTACCCAAACTCCCAGATTTCCAATTGCCTTCCTCGTACAAAATCACATTAATTGTTGACACAACATGATGAATATGTATACTCACAACTATGTGACAAAATGAGGATGATACTTCACAATGGGAAATTCTGAGCACGACCTATTACAGGTGTATAATGTTCAAAAAGCATACATTACATACATATTACTCACGATGTAATGGTCTGCAATGTTAAAAAAGTTCATATTACACCTATTGTAATAATATGTAATGTCAACGTTGGTTCTCTATTTGAATCGACTCTTTTCAAATATCGAATCATGCTCACCCTTAGTTTTGATATTTTAGATATAAAGTGAATTGGCCTTTTTATTTTTCAATTTTATTCTCTTTCTAGCCAAAAAAAATTTTATTCATCACCTTATGGGGGTCACTTTGGAGCTTCCAAAACCGCCTCAAAAGTTCTTCAATCGGGATTCTATTGGCCAACTTTGTTCAAGGATGCTTATACCTTAGTATCCAAATGTGATAGATGCCAAAGGAGTGGGAATATCTCTCGGCGTAATGAAATGTCATTGACTTCAATTTTGGAAGTGGAAATCTTTGATGTTTGGGGAATTGATTTCATGGGGCCATTTCCATCCTCGTTCTTGAATCAATATATTTTGGTGGCGGTGGATTATGTTTCTAAATGGGTAGAGGCGGTGGCATTGCCTACTAATGATGCTCGGGTGGTGGTCAATTTTCTCAAGAAGAACATTTTTAAACGATTTGGAACCCCCCGACTCATCATTAGTGATAGAGGCAAACATTTTTGCAATCGCCTCCTTGACTCACTCTTGTCAAAATATGGAGTGAAGCACTGAGTTGCCACACCTTACCATCCCCAAACAAGTGGCCAAGTGGAGATCTCAAATCGAGAGTTGAAAAGAATTCTTGAGATGACGGTGAATACATCAAGGAAAGATTGGTCGAAGAAGCTAGATGATGCATTATGGGCTTACCGCACTACATTCAAGACTCCTATTGGTATGTCTCCATTTTGTCTTGTTTTTGGAAAATCATGTCATCTCCCCGTTGAACTTGAGCATCGAGCATTTTGGGCTACACGGGCATTAAACTTTGATGCAAAATTAATTGGTGAGAAGAGGTTGCTTCAACTTAATGAACTTGACGAATTTCGCCTCAACTCATATGAAAATGCTCGCATCTATAAGGAGAGGACCAAGAAATGGCATGATAACAACATTATGAAGAGAGACTTCAAAGTTGGGCAACAAGTTCTTCTATTCAACTCCCGACTTCGACTATTCCCCGGAAAGCTTCGATCCCGTTGGTGGGGGCCGTTCACAATTTCTCAAATCTTTCCCCATGGAGCTATTGAGCTTTATCATCCCGACAAGGGACATTTCAAGGTCAACGGACAAAGGTTGAAACCATTCTTTGAAGGGGAACCCCCGGAGGAAAAATCATTATTTCTCTTCAATGCTCCCGAATAAAAATCCAAAAGTCGAGCTTATGACTTTAACCAAGCGCTTTTTGGGAGGCAACCCAAATTTCTTCTCTTTTGAGTTACTTGTATTTATTTACTATACTTCTTTACTTCCTTTTTAATTAATTGTCAAACTTTTGTAGGTAACAATTTTTTGAAAATCCTAAGTGACATGGTCCTCAACAAGTTTGGGGGTGAACTACATTAGACGAAAGCTTAGGTCAATTTCAACGTCACAACCAAGCATTGAATCAGGGAAGTTTCACTACCTCTTATCTCCTTTACATATTGTTTCTATTTTCACATTGAGGACAACGTGTAATTCAAGTTTGGGGGTGTTGACTTCATTTTGCATTTTATCATGTTAGATAGCCTTGCTGGCTTAAGATTTTGTGACGTTTGATTTTGTTCATTTTGTTGTGGATATTGACATGCTAGATAGCCTTGTCGGCTCAAATGATTTGATGTTTGAAATTGTTGATTAATTCATGAATCATGATCGAATATGCTACTTGTGCCTATTTTTATAAATTGCTTATCTATGAGTGATCCTGAGTTCTCTTGAGCACAATAGTCATAACTAATTGTTGTTGAGATTTGGAATCCATTGAAGGTCGGAAAAATTTGTGAAGTAGAAAAATTAGATTGTGAGCTTGTATTTTCAATTTTTATCAACCTATCAAATTCCCTCTCCATGTTATTAATCTCTTAATCCTTTGTGAGACAAGTTTGGGGGTGGTCGAGCTGGTAAAGGAGACGGTCTAGATGTGTAGTGATTCCATGCATGCTTGATCTAAATTTGTGTGGAGTGTTGTTGATGTTAGTATAAGCTAAGTGATGACCAAATGCTAGAAATCTAAGCCCATTTTAATTATTGCATTGCCCTATCTCGTAGCCTTTTTGACTCGAGTAATTAAGCCCGTAGGAGTATTTTGAAACTTGGTGCCTTAAGTTTGAAACTTGGGAGTCATCGGCCTAAAGCTCGCTACATGGGTCAATTAGAAAGCTTAATGAGTAGGGTACACACACACACTTGGAAAAAAAAAAGCACATCATCATCATTGCATTTGCTTAATAAGTCTACCTCACTTCGTAGCCTTTTTGACTCGAGTTAGTAAGTCCGTAGGGGTATTTTGAAACCTGGTACCCTTTGATCTTAAAACAATCGGGGAGTTTCCGACCTAAAGCTCGCTACATGGGTCAATTAGAAAGCTTAAGGGAGTGAGGAAGTCACGAGCAATCATCACATTAGTTTGTAGAAATCATGCATTTGTATTTGCATAAGGGCTTAGATTAATAGTGGGTTTGAATTGCTTGGTATAAACTTTAATGTTGAAACACTCATCTAGTGGAGAGTCACTGCATATCTAGATTGTTGAGATTGCTGGTAAGTCGTAACCAAGCTTTAGTGGAAAAAGAAATGTGTGAATTGAGAGCCACCCCTAGGATGCATTTTGGGAGAGAAAAGAAATAATATGGGGGGATGAATGTCATGAGAGGGTAAGGAATGAAATTGACCACTAAGGGTGGATAGTATTATTTTGAAATTTATCCCTCCTACAATGTTTCTTTGAACCTTAGTGATAATTGGAAGTGACTATGCACACACACACCGATCAAACATGAGATAAGCTCAACCTCGTTTTGTAGTATTATTTTGAAAACACAATTGTGAATTAATCATGCAATTTTACGCTCACGAAAGAATTTACAAGTTATCTAGCATTGTTGATCATTCATTTATTTACTTTTTGTGTTAGTAGATATTCTTGCTCGAGACGAGCAAGAGTTTAAGTTTGAGGGTATTTGTTAAGTGCATTTTTATACACTTTTTATACCTTTAAATTAGCATATTTTGGAACATCTTGAGCAAATATCTACTAATTTATGCATATTTTGTATTTAAATAGGTTAATAACCAAGTTTGAGGCCAAAAACCACAAAAGGAGTGAAGATTCTGCTGAAAATCCAAGTTTGGGGACCATTTTGTCACCTTCGGTAAGTTTTGGACAAGCTGAGCAATTAATCGAGGGACCAAATTGCAAGATTTCAAAAGTTGAAGGACCAAAAGTGCAATTCTAGAAGGACTTATTTGAAAGAAATCTGAAAAGTTGGGGTCTAAATTGCTCAAGATTAAAAGATGGAGGACTTAATGGCAATTTCGGAAGGGACTTAGCTGCAAAAACACCCTCCAGCTGAGCCACGCGATCGCGTGGCTCGAACCAGGTCGCGAACGCGACTTGAACCACAAAACGGACCCGAGACTCGAAGCTGCCAGAAAAAAAGCACCGCGCGATCGCGCGGTTGAAAAACAAAAAAAAATAAAAAGATTTTCCGGGCCGGACCGGGTCAACCCGGCCGACCCGGTTCGACCCATATGCATAATTTCGCGGATCTAACAAGATTTTAGGGTTTTTTTGGGTGATTCTTGGGTGTATAAATAGATAAAATCCTCATTTTTCTAGGGGTATGTAAGTTTCTTGCCTCTTTTTCTATTTTCTCTTGTATTTTTCTTAACATTTACCTTATTTAATGCAATGTTTAATTAATGTTTTAATGTTCTTGCGTTCTTCTTCTACATTTCATCCTCTTGTTGTAGTTTAAGTTTTTATATTTGGTATTTTCTCAAATTTCTACCATAGATGTTATATATTTTAAGTGCATTTAATGTTTTATGATTGAGTTGTTGAAGATATTAATGGTTGATGAAGAAATTTGGTTCAAAGTGAAGGATTCTTGAGTTTTCACTTCAAGAACTTTACAAAAAGGGGAGTTTTCTTTATTATCTTGTTTTTAATCTTTATTTTAAGTATTATTCTCATATTTATGTTATTTGTTAAATGGTGTTGTTAGTTTATTATTAGGGGTTAATATTATTGTGTTGGGATTTTAATTAGTTTAAGGTTATTTAAGTATTTTAGGTTGTTTTTGGATTGTAGGTATTTATGTTTATGTATTTGTGATTGTGAATGTTGTTTATGTTTTTCATAATTTTAAAAATGTTTGTCACTATGTTAGGTTCTTATTGGAATTTACTACACATGTTAGGTTAAATTTAAATTTTCCCATGTAATTTGGTTAATTAATTGACTACCACTATTTGATTTGTGAAAGAAGAAATTAGTGTAGTTATAAAAACTAAATTCAACTTGTTTCATGTTTTCTAGTTAGTATTATTAGTTTATTTTGGATAATTAGTTTTAATCCTAGCTTTTACATATTGTTGTCTATTTGCTTTAATTAACTAGTTTTTCATGTTGCCATGTTTTAATTTTATGATAGTTAGTGTTTACCATCAAACCAACTTTTTATGTTACTTGACTTTTCTTTTAAAATGAAATCAATAACTTTAGTTACACTTCAATCATTCCTCGTGGGTACGATAACCCGAACTTCTCTAGTCCACTTTACTATTTGAACGCGAACCGTGCACTTGCGGTATACGATTTTAGCGACCAGTTGTAATATTATAATGGATGTAATATACAGTGCAAGTACTCGTGCTCTTCATAATAAAGAGATAAAGAGCATTACGGTATTATGAAAAGCTAGTGGAAACTATTTTAATAATCTTTAAAACTTGCCATTAAAATCTAATCAAGAAATGTATAGCTTGATCTCACTAGGCAATTGCTACCCAAACTCCCAGATTTCCAATTGCCTTCCTCGTACAAAATCACATTAATTGTTGACACAACATGATGAATATGTATACTCACAACTATGTGACAAAATGAGGATGATACTTCACAATGGAAAATTCTGAGCACGACCTATTACAGGTGTATAAAGTTCAAAAAGCATACATTACATACATGTTACTCACGATGTAATGGTCTGCAATGTTAAAAAAGTCCATATTACACCTATTGTAATAATATGTAATGTCAACGTTGATTTTCTATTTGAATCGACTCTTTTCAAATATCGAATCAAGCTCACCCTTAGTTTTGATATTTTAGATATAAAGTGAATTGGCCTTTTTATTTTTCAATTTTATTCTCTTTCTAGCCAAAAAAAAAAAAAAAAGATTCCATTGATTTAGACTATATATGGTTCAATAAGTGATCAATGGTGTATATTTTACTGAAATCTAAAAACAGGGAAGATTATTGATGTATTTGAAACATGAAGAAGTGTCTTTGATATTATTCAAAAGGTGAGGGATTGTCTTTTATAAAAGATTCATAAGATAAATTCAATGATTCATATCGTGCAGTTCCAAAACTTCTCTTTTTTGTTATGTTCTCTCCACAAAATGATAGCAGACAAATTGAAATGTTCATATGCTTCTGGCAAAGCTCAATAGTCCTCTGTCATTTCTATTTTGACCTAAAAACACAGGACTCTACTCACGTGCCAGCTTCAGATTTTGTGCTGTCCAGCACGTGATTTATTTTCTTTTTCTTTTACGCAGATTTCTTTAAGTTGCAGTGTTTCTTTGCATCTATTCTTCCCTTTTCTATTTTTTTAACAACGAAAGAATAAAGCTACTCTCACCTCTTCTCCCACGTTAAAAGAGATAAAGATGAATATGGAAATAAAGAAAGAAAATAAGAAAAGTACCATTCTATTTTCATAAATATAATTCCCTTCAAAAATAATTTAAAGTGTTGTACTTCATTGTTTTCACTTTTCACGAATAAACATGAAAAATCAAGAACATTTCTTCTTCCTTAAGAAAAATAAAGGTATTAGCAGGCAATCCACCTATTGGTGTGCTGCTGCCCTCAACTGACCTGATCATTTCAATCCGGTTGCCCATCTCTGCGCCAGACAATTCGTGAGTTCGGCTCGATTCGACTCGTTAAAAGTTTGGCTTGACTTGTGAAAAAAGGACTTGAACTTGGATCGAACAGAAAATTTGATTGCTGAACAGTTCAAGTTTAACAAGTGAAGTTTGTGGACTGGCTCAACAAATCGTGCTGGGATGGGAGCTGACCCATCCCAGCTCGTGGTAACGGGCTAGTTGACAATATGACCGTTGTCAACGTCTCAAACGGTCATTTTATTTTTATCATTATTTTACTCTATAAATATCACATTTTTACACAAATTTTTACAAAATTACTTACTCTCTCAATTTTATCATTCTATTTACAAAAAAATTACACTACTCTCTTGACTCTCAAGTCTCAATTGCAATCTTCAACTTCAAGTGCTATAATATTCATATAATATTCAATATTGTCTCAAATTTCATATTTCATTTTCACATCTCTAAATTTTCAATTCTATTATTTCTAATAGTACACTCACAATCTCAAGGGGAGATGGTAGTGTTTCACGAATAACTTGTGGCCGGGCTTAGGTTCACTCTCCACCATTTTTTTATAGACTTCTTGTTAACCGCGAGCATTCTTCCGGGACAACTCCCACGCTTCTAGCCAATTTGTTGATAAATTTATTGGTCTTTATGATATTCCAATTCTAGAAAATTTCGTGGATTTGGAAAATGAGGTAAAAAATACTAATACTCCTATTAATTTGGATGACGTTGAAGAAGATGTTGTTGCTGCATATGGATCCGGCTCTGCAAGCACAACAGCAGGCTTGAACAGAATTTCGAAAAGGAAGCTAAAAGCGGACTGCTTGAATTATTTTGATTTGATCGAAACATTGGCTAAAGAGGTTGATGGAAAAAGGTCAAAAAAAAAAAAAAAAAAAAACACAACGTAAAACTTGTGGCGGACTTTTCTCTTAGAAGACGGGTGGTAGAACAACACAACTCAATAGACACTACAAACAATGTCGAAAACTTGACTCGGTTGAAGCAAACCAATCACAACTACAGTTTCGTTAATCAAGTCTAACTAACTGGGTCTTCTCGCAAGATTTAGCGAGTTGAGAAGGGATGATCATATTTGTATTGATTGTTGAGTTTTCGCTCTCAATTATAGAAAGTCTACATTTCACGACTTTTATTCAGAAGTATCTCCAATCAAGGTACAAACCCGTTTCTAGAAATACTTTACGAGTTGGTTGCATTGCTAAATATTTTTAGAGAAAACAAAATTTTATAGATGCTTTAAATAAATAAAATGGTAACTTATCATTTACTTCGGACTTATGGACTGACAATAATCATAGGGTTTATGTACTTGTTACTTGTCATTACATAGATGATATATACTTTGATAATGGACAAAAAAAATTATAACATTTAAAGTTATTGATTACCCACATAATGCAAAAAATATTTCAATGTACTACTTACAATTCTTAGAGAATTTAATGATATAGTAAAATTCGTAGTTTTACACTAACACTAGATAATGCTACTGTTAATAAAGCAGTTATAGATAAATTAGTTAACCAAATAAATTCTGAATTTGGTGGAGTCTTGTTTCATGTTCTTTGTGTGTGTCACATTTATATTTGATAGTTCAAGATGGCCGTAAGCTTATAGAAGATGAATTGAAAATAAAATAAAATAAAATTAGGTATACTTGAAATTTCATTATGATAGCACCTTGTAGAAAACAAGCTTTTGATGCATATTGTGCAGAACATGGTAAGCATGCACGATCATTTGTTACAGATATAGGACATAGATGAACTCAACTTATTTAATGATTGAATATTGTCAAAGTTATGTGGGTTTAATATGTGAATATAAAAACGGTCGGTACTCACACGGCCCAAATTTTGATTTGCTGCCTACTAACTTGGAACCTGTATTTCATGTTAAAACGTTTTTGAAACCCTTTTATGATGCTACAAATGAATTATCTCATTAGTCCTATAGTGTTGAAGCATTTTTATTGCATTGTTAATAATTTTAACAAGTATAAATCATTTCTTATTTTTTCTCAAATCATTGTAGCAATTGAGACTAAGTTTAGAAAATATTGGGAATATTTACCCACTTTATTTCCATTAGCAACGGTAATGGACCTAGAATAATTTAGAGGGAACTAAACATACCATAAAGACAATATCAAATAAATTAACTTTTGGGACCCCGATAACATGCTTAGATTTAAAAAAATGTTTAAATCAAATGTACGAGATCAATGCCAAAAAGTCAGGTAAAAATACTAGAAGAACCGCTACTATCCCTAATGTGATACAAAATAAAGACAATGATTTACTTTCCTACCTTATGATTATTAAGGGAACTTCTAATACTTTTCCTAGTGTTTCTAGTTCTTCAAGTGCATATAATAGTTCAGATAAAATTTCGAGCGAGTTAACTAAGTATTTCTCATACAACCTTTTTAACTTGTTAGGCGATATGAAGAGAGAAATAATTTTGACACTAGTCGTGGAGACTAAACGAGCATCAATACCTATTATTTCTATGATAACACGAGATCTACTAGCACCTTCGGTATCAACTGTAGCACCGGAGGCTGCTTGCCTACTTTTAGTGCAAGTGGTAGAGTAATATCTGAATATAAGTCAAGACTTAAAGAAGACACACTAGAGAGCTTAATGTGTTTAAATGATTGGTAGTTTGCGGAGAAACGATTACGAAATAAAATAAGTGACATTATGGTCTAGAAGAAATTAAATGTAGTTGGTCTCAAGCCCGGATTAAAGGAGGAGGGTTTAAGTTTTAAAATAGTAAATTATTTAAGTATTAAAAAGTTAAAAAAAAAAAAAAAAAACGAGCTGACAAGTCGGGCCAGCCCGTTTCGCTTGTGAGCTCATGAGCATAACACGAGCCTATTGTGTGGGAAACCAATTGACCCGGCTCGGCTCATTTCCCACACGAGCGCTTGTTGGTCCAGTTTGTGAGTCGAACCAATCACCCACCAAATGGGCCGAGCCGGCCCAGCCCATTTGACATCTCTAGGTATTAGGAAAATAATTTTGAATCTCCGAACTCACTAAAAAATATAGAAAATAGAGTAATTGTCCATGAGGTTGATCCAAAGATGGTAAAAAACCCTGACCCATCTAGTTGAATTGTCATCCCTATCCAATCCCATTTGGTTAGAATGTTGCCCAGCAGCAAGACATTTTAGCTCATGGTGAAGTTAATTTTTTGAGAAATGATTTTTTTCTTTTTGAAGAGAACGCGTAACTAAAAATGAGTATTCAAGAGAAAATGATGCTGAAAAATCAATTTCAAGCAAGGACTTTATTTTGTCAGAAATCTGATGCTTCTTCTCCTCTAAATCCCTCTCTATCAAGATTAACGACTCTCTCCATTTATCTCAACATAATTACATGCTTAATATGACATTTTTCCATGTTCTAACATCATTAATTAGATTGTCGAACTTTATTTCTTTTCCCTCCAATACACCATTCGTGTACATGTTGAACACGTACAAAATTTTCATGAAATACTTATGTCGAGACTTGTTATAATTTTTATATCTATTTTGATATATCATATCATATCAAATTAAACCACGTTTGTGGGTGTGGGTGCAACTTGCAAGAGGCGGATCATTTCCACGCGAGCACTCTATGTTGTCTGCCCCGTGAGGCCATTGGGTCATGATTGCAACTTCAATACTGTTTTCCACTTTGATTTTCACAAGGCAGCCTTTGTAAAATTTTATCCCTTTCCTTCCCTTCATATTCTCTTTCTTTTTTCTTTAATTTCGCCCCTTGTGCAAGTTAATGGCTCGTTACCATGGATTTATGCATGCAATGTTATCATGTGAACCGGAAGATAAAGTGGCCATGTATAGTAATCATGCCCTCGTGACCAAAAGTAATCAAGGGATCTTTGCTAATGCTAGCTACTTACTAGGTATTTTTTCCATTTGTTTTGGAACAAAAATAATGTGTAAAATATAAAGTCTTTCGTAGACTCCGATTCAATATGATATTTGAGCTTTGAAAAGTTCAAATTTGATTGATTTTAATGTTTGATTCAACATGAAAAAGACTGTACGAAATACAAAATGTGGAAGTAAAATTTTATTATTCAAAGTGTTTGGTAAAAAGATTACAATGCTTAAGACTATTTATAGAAAAATTAATAAACTAAATTTAAAAACTAATTCTAGATTAATCTAGAATATTCTAACTCTAACAAATATCTCAACATCCCCCATCCTTCAAGTTGGAAGTTATATGAAATATAACTCTAACTAGAAGGTATTATAAATGTAAAAAATACAATGTAAAATTCTCATAAAACCCCCCTTTAATACTAAGACAGGATCATCGATCTTCAAATCTTTAAACCAACTACAATCAGCCGATCAATTTTCTTTCAATTGTAGATTTCCTGCATCAACTCCAATTTTGGAGCAAATTTTTAAATTCCAATTCAGAGCAAATTCTTCAAATTCTAGATTAATGGAACAATCAATTTCTTTAGATGAATTCATTCATCTGTTTTCAATCTTGAATCAAACTCACTTCTCTTGTGAGTAATTTCAAACACCCAATATAGGCCAATTCAAAAAACAAAAAAAAAAAATCCCAAAATTCAATTTTTTGAAATTTGGGGGTTAATTTTAATGTCCCAAAAAAACACTTTGGGACCAATCTCCAATTTCCCAATTTTGGGACTGCTCTGCACCAAATCAAAATATTCAGAGATCAACTTCAGCAAATTTGTTGACAGGGTCCATTTTTCATAAAATCAAAAATCAGGGACCAATTAAAATAGATCCAAAACCTTCAGGGACCTATTCTTCAATTTTCAAAACTTTGTTAATGAAAATATCAATATAAAATGTGGAAGTAAAATTTTTATTATTCAAAGTGCTTGGTAAAAAGATTACAATGCTTAAGACTATTTATAGAAAAATTAACAAGTTAAATCTAACAACTAATTCTAGATGAATTTAGAATATTCCAACTCTAACAAATATCTCAACAAAGACAAATGAAAATATTTATCTTTTCCATGCAATTTTTCTCACCAAAATGGTGAGAAAATGTTTTCTAAAAAAATGACTTAATTTGTGTATGAGATGATTGTACTAAGAAAATATTTTTCAAGCAAATTTTTCAATCAAATACAAAAAGATGAAAAATATTTTTTTGATGTGACATTTTCCTAGAAAATATTTCCAATCAAATATAGCTTAGAGTAATCGAACTAATGTTCTCAATCGAGCCGCCCATAACTTTTATATATCAAAATAATATAAAACATTTATGAGTTGAAACAATCATAACGCTCAATTTGTACTTATTTTCATTTCAAGAAAAAATACAATCAAGTTAACCTTAGCAATATCATGGTACTCGTGGAATCTATTAAGCAATGAAGTTATCTCGCTTGATTTTTATATTTTATTTTTTTATTTAGTTAAAATAGTGATTTAAAGAAGTTGATAATACTTTATGTTTCTTGAAAATATTTTCTAGTCATTAACTCTTTTTTATCAACTAATTGTGATGGTTAGTCATTAACATCAAAATTAACTATCTTAATTTACAATCTTAGAAAGACTTCAAGGACATAATCACATACCTCACCTTTGAAGTTCAGTCCTTAAGCAATCTAATGAGGAGTCAAATGGATTAATCTTATCAAAAATATCTATTGACCATGTCCCTTATAATTGAAAACAACAAAAACTATAGACGAGTAATTTCATTTCAGTAAATAATTTAGAGTCACATATTTAAACTTCTACGAGAAAATTTGATACAAATAAATTCTTCTTGTATTATACCACTTCACCTTTTTATAACTTACTCCACGAAGAAGAGCTACGAGCAACTTTCCTCGGTCACTAACACATATCCTTGCATTTATTCACCACATCCTCGGTTTGATTATAAGATTAATGATTCTTTCATGGGTGGGCTAGTTGTCATGACGATACATTTCTTAGTAGAAGATCAAAAAAGACATCTCTATTTCACGAGGTTAATCGGATCTGTTGTTGTATCGCGTAATTTTAGCAACATGGTCATCAAATTATTCATTAATTTACTAAGCAAAGTAACTATTGTCCTCTTTTTAATTTCCTTGATGTATTACATGATGATGACTTAATTATTAGCCTCAAAAGGCTTATTTTTGCAAAATTAGAATGATGAAATGCTTTTGCTTACAATGAGAAATAAGATCGCAAATTGCTATCTTATCTAATATCTTGAAGATTACAAGTGAGAGTCATTATAAAATTGGATTAAGAGTCTCCTTCAGAACCCTAATTAAGGATTTAAGATGTTGACAAACCTGCTAATTATCTTAATTGATAACGCTATTTTGATAATTTTCTGGTATGAAAACTACATTCATTTTGAAATACAAGACTTTATTATAGTTATTTTAATTAAGACCAATCAAAAGTTCATTTTTTTTTTTTTTTAATTGTCGATGATTGATGAACAACACTATCAATATATTTTACTTTATGTGTGATTGTCAAAAGCGTACATTTTTGGACAAGATAATTTAATACACTAAAATATGGAAGTTAAATCTCAGTCCATGTGTCAAATTATTGATGGAAAACAAATTTAGCAGGAAGCAATGAAGCGTACGTTGAAGACGAAATTACTAAACAAAAGGAATTTCATTTTTTTTTAGCAGTTTATGTTTTTGTATTCGAACATTTTGAAATATCGCAACTGAAATTTAATAGTACGTTCGGTACTCAATATAATATATAACAACTCTACTCTATTACCTGTCATGGGTACAGAGATTGAATCCGTGTATTACAAGAAATCACATGTGGGTTCTCAAGGAAACAGTTACTTGGGGGTACAATCTTATGTACCTGTGACAAGTAACTGAGCAATTTCATTATATATAAATGGACAACGAGAGTAGATAGATTTCAACTTTTTTTATACAATGTGATGTCTAGGGATGATAATAAAACTCAGAGACCCGATATTCGTTGGAGATCTGACATAAATGGGGGAATTACCCGACTAAATAAGTTTGTGGGTCGGGTATGGAGGTAAATGTTAAAACCGGCCATGGGTATGGATTAGGGATGTCAACAAGTCGAGCCGAGCCGGCTCGCGAGCAAAAGATCAAGGCTCGAGTCAAGCTTGAGCTTTTAGGAGTCGAGCTTTTTTTGGCCCGAGCCGAGCCGAGCTAAAGCTCGTCCCAAAAAATAAGGCTCGACTCGAGCTTTTTTCGAGCCGAGCCGAGCCAAGTCCCGAGCTTTTAATTTTTTAAAATTTTTATAGCAAAAATTCATAAAATTTGTTTGAAAATGTGTATATATAGCAAGTTGGACAGAGCTCGTGGTCGAAATTCATTGTTCAAGCTCCCATCGAGCTTTTTTAGCAAGCTTTTTTTTTTTCTCGAGTCGAGCCAAAGCCCGTCTCTCAAAAAAAAGCTCGGCTCAAACTTTGGCACGAAATCTCGAGCCGCGAGCCGAGCTTAGCCCGAGCTTAGCCCGAGCTTTTTTCGAGCCGAACCCGAGCGGCTCGAGCCGACGAGCCGTTTTGTAATCCTTAATATGGATAGGGTGTGGGTTTGAACACAAAACTCATACCCAACCCGCATACTCATTAATTTTCTTAAAGAATTATAGAAAAAAAAAAAAAAAGTGATTGTGTGAAAAAAAAAAATTGTTAAAAAAAAATAAGGAAAAAATATAATCATATATATATTGTCATTGGGAAGTAATGTTTTGAAATAGTAAAATCATTAAAAAAAGTGAAAGTGTGTTATAGGTAATATCAATTTCTCTAATCTTCAATATGTCGTCTGGTAGCGAGTTTTTGGCTAATTTCTATCATATTTTGATAGTTTTTATAATAAAATATTATATATATTTTTATCAACGGTAATTGCTACGTGTGGAAAATAGTCAAAAAACCATTTTTTAATCTCTATATCAACCTGAATAATTGAAGTATATATATAGTTTTAGAGTTTGTCACACCAAACACGTGTATTAAAAAAAATAATAATAAATAAATAATAGGTAATGAATTTCAAATGGGTATAAAAGCGTATCCGCCCCCTTCCCTCCTTCGACCCATTCCCGACCCGTCATTTTTAAATGTGTAATGGGTAGGATATAGATGTTGTAAATATCTAGTAGGTAGGGTACGGATTTAGTAAACCCGACTGATATCCAACTCATTATCATCTCTAGTGAAGTCCAATGCTATCAAATTCACTCTACCAAACATCTCATAAGTTTTCAAATAGATAAGCATTATTTGTTTATGTAACAATATGTGTGACGACCCGAATTCTCGACCATTCGAGTGCCACTAAAAGTGACTCATATCATATTATCGAGACTTAAATAGTAATGTAAAATTATTCAAAAGAATAATTAGAATCCCATAATTTTATCTGTGAATAAAAATAGAACATAATTTTCTTACATAAAGTTCAACATAATTATCTCATCAATCTTAACCACTTTTGCCACTTCCATGTTGACCGCCTCGAACCTTCAATTATCTGAAAATGGTAAATATCGTGGAGTGAGATTTATAAAATCCCAGTAAGTATACCAAGCATAAATTTTCTTTTGAAAGCATATGGATCATTTTCATCATAACATAGGATAGGATCGAAATACTCATAAACATATGGAGACACAAGAATTTTACCGAACTTAAATGGCAAGAATTCTTATGTGTAGCGCTACTAAACTCCGGTCCCCTTAGCATAATCATAAACATATCATATGGAACCCATAACAATCTTGTGAGATTGATTTCATAGCAATGATCCAAACATTTTCATAAAAACATAAGATATACTTACTTGTCATAAAAACATACTTACTTTTCATAAAAACATAAGGTGTATTTACCTTTCATAAAAACATACTTACTTTTCATAAAAACATAAGATATACTTACTTGTCATAAAAACATACTTACTTTTCATAAAAACATAAGGTGTATTTACCTTTCATAAAAACATACTTACTTTTCATAAAAACATAAGATATACTTACTTGTCATAAAAACATACTTACTTTTCATAAAAACATAAGGTAATACCTTTCATAAAAACATACTTACTTTTCATAAAAACATAAGGTATATTTACCTTTCATAAAAACATACTTACTTTTCATAAAAACATAAGATATACTTACATTTCATAACAACATACTTAATTTTCATAAAAACATAAGATATACTTACATTTCATAACAACATACTTAATTTTCATAAAAACATAAGATATACTTACATTTCATAACAACATACTTAATTTTCATAAAAACATAAGATATACTTACATTTCATAACAACATACTTAATTTTCATAAAAACATAAGATATACTTACATTTCATAACAACATACTTAATTTTCATAAAAACATAAGATATACTTACATTTCATAACAACATACTTAATTTTCATAAAAACATAAGATATACTTACATTTCATAACAACATACTTAATTTTCATAAAAACATAAGATATACTTACATTTCATAACAACATACTTAATTTTCATAAAAACATAAGATATACTTACATTTCATAACAACATACTTAATTTTCATAAAAACATAAGATATACTTACATTTCATAACAACATACTTAATTTTCATAAAAACATAAGATATACTTACATTTCATAACAACATACTTAATTTTCATAAAAACATAAGATATACTTACATTTCATAACAACATACTTAATTTTCATAAAAACATAAGATATACTTACATTTCATAACAATGTGTAGTAATATGAAGAAACATCGTCTACGACCTTGTGTGTGTATAATTCAGTAGTCTAATTTGAAACGATTTTATTTATATAATAATAATAATAATAATAATAATAATAATAATCATAATAATCATAATTTTATTATTATTATTATTATTATTATTATTATTATTATTATTATTATTATTATTAATATTATTATTATTAATAAATGGAGTAGTAATAATAATAATTAAAAAAATATATTATTATTATTATTATTAAATGGAGTAGTAATACTAATATCACAAACAAAAGAACATGAATGCTGCAAAAAATGAATTAGAATTTATTCATTAACCCCACTCCCCCCCCCCCCCCCTTTCCAAGGGACGAATTCAGGAATGTAATTCAGCACGAGCGAATTTCATCCAATACGAGCGTCCACTACATTAAGGAGGAAAAAAATTGACGTCAAAATTATAAGGTAAAATTTTTTTTTTGCCAAATCCAGCACGAGTGATTGGCCGAGCTCGCCGAAGGCTATATTCGTCCCCCCCCCCCAAAAAAAATAGAAAAAAAAAATTCGAACTAAACTAAATTAAATTCTGTGTGCCCTTGTGCATAGCCAGTGCGGATTGAGTTAATGCATGAGTCCCAAAAACAAATGCCACTCACTATTTCACCATTTGAGGGCCTTCACACACGTGAATTGTTTGTGCATATATATACTAAAGCCAAATGACGGTCCGACCATGTGTGTGAAGATGACCTCCTAGGAAATTACTTTTGGTCCCCAAACCACCCAATTTGTGTTGTAAGCTTTGTCCCCATTACAGCATTATTACTTATAAAGTTAGATTGGCAGTTGGGTCTGTTACATTTATATTCATTAATAATGTCTATATCTAGTCGTTTGCATTTGACATCTATATATATGATATGATATGCAACATCAAATTAAATTAATAGCCAGTGTATACATATATTAATATACTTACTCTATACGTTAATTAATTTCTATAAATTACGAGTCTTCATAATGTTTTATATTTGCCAATGGCTCGACAGCATACGTACCAAGAAAATCACATTTAAATATCCATATGAAATACAAAATTTTTTCGTGTTAGCATTTCTACAGAATTTTTGAATCTAAATGAAATTGTAGACGACATCTATCTTTTTTTTTTCGTTTTGTCACGTCACTTTGATAGTCTCCATGTGTGGCAGCTCGTTGGAGACTATTTACGTGGAGCACTGCGAATGATCCTCTTTGCCGAATGTGAAAAATCTGGGGGGGAACATGGGGCTTAGTTTAGGTTTATAGGAAATGAAATTAATTTATTAATAGATTAAAAAAAAAAAAGTTTGAATTACAACCAGATTTTTTAATGAATTTGGGTAAATTTAATTTTTGAAATTGTAAGTTAAAAAATTGCCTGTTTGTAATTTCCACATTTATAAAATGTGACAAATCTGTCTTAACAATTTATGGTTGTATTGACAATATTAAATAAAAAAATTATTTATTTATTAAAATATTGTTTTTAAATAATCAAGTGGTACCTGATTCCAACTCCATTGGGGGTTGGGATGACGGCAAACCCACGCCTGAATTCACGTGATGAAAACTATAGTTAAGACCACTTCACGATCAACCCATGACCCTCTTCAAAGCCAAGAAATGCTACAAATTATAAATCTAACACGTATCACTCTTAACTAATTCCATCTCTGTCCATTTAGCTACACTATTGCTAATTTAGAATACTAAACGTGTTTACTTCTTTATACCGAGCATGTCTTGGACAACGTATAAGCATTAGGCACATCTTCTTTTATTACACACAACTTCTCTCATTACAAATAATTTAAAACAATAAACTTGTTGGTGTTAAATGTCAAACACGTCTTGAAAAACGTACAAGTATTACATGCTCTTCTTTCATTACGTTCAATTTAGAATACTACACGTATCAGTGTTTAATTCATCACATTAAAGATGTTCTGAATAACGTACAAGTATAACATGCATATTTTTCTTACGTTCAATTTAGAATATTAAACATGTCATTGTTCAATTCAGTGTATCGTACGTGTTAGTTATAATGATTTTTTTATGCCATTTAGTATTATAAATACCCGACTTCTTTAATTTTGTTTATCCGTATCTAATCGAGTTACTAAATGTACCACCAGATGTTTAACGAGGTTAAAAAAAAAATTTAAAATCTTATCCAATGTAAAACATATTCAATACATCACCTTAATACAAATGAAAGATAAATAGATTGATTTTAATAGCTAAAAATTGATTAGGGTTTCCCTACTATATATAAATATCACATCCAACCCTCCCTATTTGTATCAATTCATTAGTTTTGAGATGGATATACAACACCATGCCCACCAACTAACAATACCAAACGTTAGGTGTTTTCTTTACTTTTAATTTGTATTCAAATTTTGTTGTGCTTCCATTTTTTTTTTTAAATATAAAAATAATTCTTTCTTCATTTTATTCTTATATATATATATATACACTTAATTGAAATATTCTGATACGCATTAATTACTGGTGAGTGGGTTAATATTGTATGCGTAAATTGGTCATTCTTTTTTGACAAATGAAGACAGGGTCCTTGTTTTTTATGTAATCATTAATTACTTTTTTCAGAAATGATGATTAATGGGCACTCTTATAAAATGAGTTGCGTGTTTGACACTTAAAAAGATTGAAGTGACACAATTGTAGAGTTCAATATGAAAACTCTAAAATGTGTAATTGAAATATTGTATATACATTGCTCGATAGATACTAATTGTTGATATATTATTTGTTCAATAAATTATCGTAAAGAACTTATTTAGAAGTCAAAATGGAGAATGCATTATTAAAGCAATGTTACAAATTAACTTTTTGACTTATTACTCGATGATATGGACTTTAGTATTTATTTTCTATATAGAAGAGATTCTCCCTAGATATTTGCTTCTTTTGAATTACATATTATTTATTGGTATGTCCTAATCATTTTCTACTAGAGTTTTTGTATCACGAATGTTCGTGTGTTACATAAGATGCACTGACAATAATCTATTTTAAGCATTAGTTCTTCTATTAACGTCGAATTTATCATTAATTGATTTCATATTTAGATGCCAAAATTTGGTAAATAAATGTAAAAGTTCATGTCGTGATTATACATACATAGTGAGTGAGATAAGATCCACTTTTTCTTTATTTAAGTTATGAGCTTGTTAAGGTCTTAAATGAAGATGCATAAGTTTATGAGGACCCAGAAATAATTGGTGAAGGATGTACTTTTCATAGTTAAAAGGTCATTTTCGGAACATAAATTAATCACCGATTAATTAATAATTATAATACGATGGAGCATCGTGTCTGCTTTTGGGCGATTTAGTCAAGCTGACCGTTGCTAAAGGGCCATCATCATTCGTCATCGTAAGAAAGCTAATTTCTGTAAATGACCATTTAGCCCTTCATCAAAGTGACTAATAAACTTTCACATTTTTAATCAAGAAATATTTAAAAATATTTGCAACTTTCATGGTTAAAAAGCTCACAAATCCATTCTCAAAAACAATAATGCTACACTTACAATCAAATCCTACTAACAGCCTTACACACAGATGATATCTCGTGAGAAATTGACACAACAAAAGAGCAACTCATCTCAGTGAAATTAAACCACAGCTTACATATCTGACTCTAACTCCCATTTTATTTCCCTTTCACCTAGCCGACTCCCTCCCTTCACTGAACAAATTTCAGATTTCTTCCATAATCATACTCCAACAAAAGGTCTACTGATGCGAACCCCTTCAATATATTGACCGAAAATTCTCACAATAGTTTTAATACCAACTCAAGAAAGCTAAAGTGGTAAATAAAGCGATAAACACCTTAACCCAAGTTTAAATCTAACCCAAAATTCAAGGATTAACTAACCCTAGTCCAATGGGTATCAACTAAACAAATTTCAAGGTGGCGAAAATTAACAATAAACACAAGAATAATAATACCTTAGATTTAGTTGAAGAAATTCCAAGGTTAATATAATAATAAAGGAGGTTTAACCTTACCTTAAAAGGAGTCTCTCTAGACTAAGCTCTCAAGAGTATGACAATGAACAACCAAATTCTTTACAAATGAAAAGAAAAGAGTATATAATGTACAAAATTGGGCTAAAATGTGCAAATTTTAGAAATTGCAACAAAACCCCGTTTTTGTGGAAATTGCAACAAAAATCCCGTTTTTGTGAAACGGAGTGTTTCGGTCGACCGACACGGTCGACCGAACCATTTTCGGTCGATCACATCCCATCTCAGTCGACCAACCCTCAGCCGAACGCGAGTGAGGCTGCCTTCAAAAATCCTCTGCAGAGTTTCGGACAACCGGTATGATTTTCGGTCGACCGAAATTGGCTGAGTCCAATTTCTTCTTCTTTTTGGCTCCAACTTGATTCTCGGCTTGTTTTCTTGACTTTATTCACATTATTTAGCCTCGAATCTTGAACCTCTTCGATATCGGATCTCGTCATGGGTCCCAGGGCACGCGCATCGAGGTCTGACTTTCTCGGTTCTCATCATCCCCTCCCTCTTGAAAAGGATTTGACCTCGAATCTTGCTTGAATGCACTGTCGTGAAAGTCCTTGAACTTTGATCTTGCAACATTGTGGATCACAGGTTCGTGCAATGAAGTTGGACCTCCGTGATTCTCATCATCTCCTCCATCTCGAAAGAGATTCGACCACGAATCGACACCTACAATAAAAATAGAAAATTCAAACACAATAAATGTAACTGAAATTTCATACTCATCGTGCAAAAATCAATTTGTAGGCGTTGCCAAAAGTTCGAGATGTGCCAACACCGCAGAGTAGCAATTTGGATTTTATTTGATCGGGAGGTCGCTCCTTCCACGAATGGGAACATATTCGGCCGCCCGGATCAAATGGAATATGCTTCCTACCATGGTTGGCATTGGAAATACATTGTATACCAATTTCTTCAAATGGAAGCCCGGACCTCCTGCAAATGGACTTAACCAAAAGTGCATTCTCGTGCCCACCCAAACAAACTCTTTCTCCAATAAACATATGCATAAAGTTCAACAGAGTTAATAGGTTAAAGTCACAAGCAATTTTAAGTGGAGGAAACTTGCTACTATGATGAGCAATTAAAGTACAAGCAAATTTAACAACCATAAAATTAGCACCAACTTCGTGCAAATGCACGACCTCCCGAAAGAAATGATTAGCTAGGTTGATGACCTTGTTTGTTTCATGACATGCAATCAAACGTGACATTTTAATACTCCTACCAACAATCACAAAAATAGCATCATTTTCTTTCTTTGTTCCAGGTAAACCCACTTTAAAATTCATAGAAGTGTAGTCCAAGGTTTACTCATGATGGGCAAATATGCATGGAATCCTTAGGGGGAAAACTTTAGTTTAACCATTTTACAAGTTCGGCATTTACTACAAGTACAAACATGTTCAACACCAATCTTCAAATTAGGCCAATAAAATTGATCACATAATACCCCTAAAACCCCATTGATTTTAAATCGCCCCATCAAACAATCATCATGTGCTCCTCCCACTAGTAATTCACGCATGACACCTTTACAAGGAAACAATCCAACTTTCCAAAACAAATAATAATCATGCCCATTGAATCCATCAAAATATTGCTCACAACATGATTCATGAATGTTTAACAAATTCGGATATTTAACATGCATGCTCTTACTATGTTCAACACGGAATGAGGGAGTATCTAGAAATGTTAGAAGCGAAGTCCTTTTATCATCAAGACATCCCAATAAATCTTTCACATGGACTCCCCTAACTAGCAATTCCTTTAGAGAGCCAATATGCAAGTCAAGCATATTTTCACAAAATAAGGATTCAACATGCCCATGAAATGTACTATATGCAACATTTTCACAAAAGGATTTGGTACTTATGTAATTGGGCACACGTAAAAAGTTGCATTTACAAATTAAGCGCTTATCGTGACAAGGATCCTTACCACATGTTTCATTTTCACAAGTCAACAACACACTTGTCAAATCTACATTAAGATCATACAACCCTCTAATATATTCAAGACACAATAACCTTGCATTCAAGAAAATGTTAGGAGCATACCTCCTAGATGTTGCATCGGTTATGTCATTTTCTTTACCTCGGTTGTACTCGTTATTGTAGGAAAATGTTTTCATGAATTTCTTCCATAAGGTATACTTTTGGAGTTCTTTGTTGCCTTGATAAGTTGTTCTCACAATTTCCCGCAACAAAGAAATAACTAAACTAGGGAGGGCATTGTTAGAAAATTTAAGAGTAAAGAACATTTTTGTGTGATCTCTTCTCTCAAATTTATTTGTAGCACTCATCACTCCCTCACCTTTTTCTGAGGTAAGAATCTCAACTCTCGGTTCTTCTCTCGCCTCTTTTTTTTCTGGAGTCGTGACTCCAACTCTCAACTTCTCACATTTTTCTAGGGTCGTGGCCCCAACTTTCATACTCTCATTTTTGCTTTCTTCAATTTTTCTCAATTGAATTTTCATTTTCATTTTCTTTCTCCTTTTTCTTTTCTTCTTCATTTTCACTTTCTTTTTCTCCTTTTCTTCCTCCAACTCCTTCTTGAGTTTCATTTGATCTTTATGAACTTCCTCCAAATTCAAAGATAGGATCACAACCTTTTTTCCATCAATTTGGAAGCTACATCGGTTCCTTCTCCTATCAAGACTCACATTTCGCTCACATTGCCAAGGTTTTCCCAAAATTATGTGAGTATTATGTATTGGAACTACATCACATATCACTTGATCACTATAGGTTCCAATATTGAAAGTAAGAAGAACTTGTTCACTCACTCTCACCTCCCTATAGTCACCCAACCATTGCAATACATAAGGATTAGGATGGTTCATAACCGATAACCCCAATTTCTCCACCCTACTAGCACTCACCAAATTAGTGTCAGTCTCCCCATCTATCATGAGACTATATGGTTTATCACTCACTAGGCACCTAGTGTAGAAATTATCCTCCTCATGTTCCTCCATCTCATTAGTATGGGCCAAAGATTGTGGTGGCCTAGCATTCATCTCCTTCACTACTCTTCTACTTCTACTACCGTTCCTCCTATGGAATGATGAAGTCTTCATTTGCTCAATATTAACCTTCTTATCCATCTCATCTCCACTCCTATCTACCCACTATCTTCTTCTTCTATCCCTTCCCCAATCTTCTTCAACTTCTCCTTTATTATCATCCCTCCTATGGAATGATTGACTCTTTATTTTTGTTCTATCAATATTATCATCAATTCCATCTCCATTCATATCTACCCATTCTCCTCTTTTCCTATACATGCTCCCATTTTGTTCACCATCCCAAACCTTCATTCTAATTTTCCTATTCAACTTCCCATTTGGTTTTCTACTTCCATCCATATACACAATGTTCACAAATTTATCCCTCAACCTTCTCCTACCATCCCTATTTTCTTCACTCGTACTAGTTGATATACTCTCCCCTCTCATTCCTAAATTTTCCAACTGACCCCCAATCTTCTCCATTTGTCTAGCCATGGTGGTTGAAAGATTTTGTAACAAGTACTTCAAATCTTGAGTTTGAGCATTGGAATTTGACATGGTGTACAAGTGTGAAAGTGTGAAAGTGTTCTCACAAGAACAATTTTCACTCGTGTTTCACTCAATTTAGGCTTTTACCCTCTAATGAGCTCACCACTCTTGTCTTTTTTCACTCAAAATCTCCTTTCTCAAGTTCTCCAAGGAATGTAATCAACTAAACCACAATGTATAATTCTTGTGAAGTCAAGGAAATCACAAATAAAGGAAGAAGGAATTTATAACGAGTAGATACAAATAGCAAGTAGAATTTATGTGCTTGCTAAACTCAAAAGGAACAATATTTATGTAGGATGGGATGTTAGGAACACAATTTAGCAATGGGATTGACAAACCACAAATAATAGATAAGGCATAGATGTAGAACAATAAGCACAAAGAGTGTAAATTTTGAACGAGGCAATTTGTCAAACACCTTGTACTCAATCTTTGAATGACCTTGAATGGATAAAATGTGGATATATGATAAATCCCCAACAACCCAAATGTGACAAGAAATGAATGATCAACAGTTACCCAATGTATGAAGCAAGTAATATATGGAATACAATGTTGATAACACAATCTCAATGATGGGAATTAGATAGCTCCAAGTAATTAACAAGTTATGGGCATTGAATAATAAGGCATGAATGGAGTATTTTTCTTTGGGACAATTTATCAAACACTTTGGATAATATAGGAAAGTAAATGTTTGGCTAATAGAAACCCCCAAAAAAATTCAACAATCAATATACCCAATAGGTAATGATCAATAAATACTCATGGGCATACAAATTTTCTCCAATTTTTTTCCAATTTTCAGATTTTTTTTTTTTTTTTTTTTTTTTTTTTTTACAATGACAAGAACAATAACAAGAAAGTAAAGATAGGTTTATCAAATTAGAGCCAAGCTCAGATACCAAATGATGCGAACCCCTTCGGTATATTGACAGAAAATTTCCATAACAATTTTAATACCAACCCAAGAAAGCTAAAGTGGTAAATAAAGCGATAACTACATTAACTCAAGTTTAAATCTAACCCAAAATTCAAGGATTAACTAATCCTAGCCCAATGGGTATCAACTAAACAAATTTCAAGGTGGCGAAAATCAACAACAAATACAAGAATAATAACACCCTAGATTTAGTTGAAAAAATAAAAATACTAAAGTATTCGCCAAATATAAGTGAGATATATTGAGGATGCTATGTTTGTCGGATACTTTAGTATTTTACTTAATACATTAGTAAATAATACTAAAGTATTCGCCAAATATAAATATATTGTGGAAGGTATCAATTATTTCTCATGATTTATGCCTCTCCTATTTAAGTTTTTCCTCACGTATTTAACATTTTATCTAAATTTCTTTCAGAAACATCAATCACAATAATTATAAGCTTTTGTTTAATCTTAAGAGCAAATATTTGTATTTAACCAATAGAAATGATTGTTAATTTCAATAATTTTTATGAGTTATGGTCAACTTCAAAGAAAATCCAAATTTAGTAGTTTACTTAATGGTGTATCATGTTTTTTATTTAATATTATGGATACAATATTGATTATGTGGAATGTATCAATATATTTCTAATGATTTATGCATTCTCCTCTCGTATTTAAGCTTTAAATTTTTCATTCAAAAATAAAAATCATAATAATTATAAAAGCGTGCTGAATCTTAACCCACAAATATTTGCATTTGACCAATAAAATTATATTTTCACCTATAAAATCAAGTGGTCAAAATAACAATTTCATAAATCTAGCAATTATCATAATATAACAATCGACAATGTTGGAGTAAAAAAATTATAGTAAAAATTGTACCATATAACCTTTACACAACTATTAAAATTAAGAATTATTAAAAAAATATTATTCATTCTTAACCAATAACATTATACTTTTACATATAATATCAAGTAGTTAAAATAATACTTACGCAAATCTTGCAATTATCATGACATGGCAACTGGATAACATTGAAGGTCAAAAAATTATACCGAGAATTTTAGATCATATAATTTTTAGACAATTATTAAAATTAATCTTATATTTGTTTTATTCAAAAAAATGTATTAATGCTAATTAATACTTAAGCCAGCAAAAAATTGCATCGAGCATTCAATATGAAATAGAAAAATGAAAAGTCATTTCCCATCCACACCTCATTAATCAATTCAACATCAACAAATGAAAGGTCACTGGCATGACACGTCTTCCACCTATTCCAATACATATTCAAGTTGCTAATTAATGTTAAACAATTGTATCGAAAATTAGGAAAAAAAAACACAAAAAAACATAAGGTTTCCAAAAAAATAAGTGACAGTGGGCGGGAAATTTTTTTTACGGCTGTTGTGGTTTAATATATACTATAGATAATTTAATAATAATAATAATATATTATGATTAAGATAAGATTTCTCCCGTACACAAAATGCATAAAAAATAATATATTAAAATAATTAATAAAATTTTACAAACAATAAAACTACTTCAAATTATAATAGCTTCTTTGAGTAATAAAAATCAATTTATATATTTAAGTAGTAAATGATTATTAAGTTTTCCACATTTTTTCACAAAAAAAAAATGAAGTTGTTGTTCGATAAAAAATTGATATTACTTTTTATCGAAAATAACAGATATTTGCACATTATTTGGAGTTGCATTTTTAAGTATTAAAATGAACATCCTTAATAATCTCAATTTCATTTCCCATTGCACTAAACGCATCATCAAGCCCCTGTTTGGTACCTATTATTTTTAAATCTCATTTTTTAAAAACTCATTTTCAACCACACATTATACCAATAAAATAATCTACACATAAGTCCAAAAATATTCTTCAATTTTTAACTACACATTCTCCAAAAAAATTTACTATTCAAAATCACATTATTCCAAATAATGGGTCTCAAACAAGGACCAAATGCAGTCAAGACGTCATCCATAACATAGTAATTAATTTCACTATGTAAAATGATTTCCATAATACAAATGTATATCAATGTGATGACATAATAATTAGTTTTAGTTTCAAAATATTATTAATTATCATGAGTACCTCTTACGTTGATGCATAATTTCCACATCTTGTCTTTTGAGACGATTTTTGTTCAATATATTTGTTTTGTTGGCGAAAAACACTTATTTATCTCTCATATTTTTAAATAATCAAAATAAATAATTAATACAAAAGTTAAAAAAAATATTTGCACATCCTTTCAATGCAAATTAGCAGAATATTTGAATAGAAATTGCGATTAGAAATAAAATTTATTAATTAATTGAATGTTATAAATAACAATGCGATTAAAAAAAGTTAAGAATATAAAAGCAAAAATAAACAAACACCGAAGATCTATCTTGCAATTAAACTATGATGTAAATTTTAAAAAATGTGTTGTATGAATATAGTTCCCTAAAATAATATATATATATATATATATATATATATATATATATATATATATATATATAGACAAACTATTAGCATTCAATACATGTAGTCAAGTGCCTATTTATAATGCATTACACACTTTCCCACATTAAATGTCTCATTAATTGTCAACAACTCATTTCCCAATTCTGGAAATTCAATTGAAAAAAAAAAAAAAATTCCAAAAATAGAAAGTGCAAATGGGCGGGAAAATTTTTTGACGGAACTTCTGTTTTTATATTGGTAAGTACTCAGCGCAGCTGTGTGCTTGGTTCGATTCCCTGCAAGGTGGAATTGGCCTTGTGGCAAGCGAGAGTTATTGAGCGTTTCTCATGCTTACCATAAGCCCTTCCACCCTGGTTCCTTGGAGGCATAACCTGGATTTACCTTCCCGAATCAATGGCCTTGGGCGTGGTCGGTTCGGGCCTTCAGGGTGTGGGCTACACCTTTTTTCCGATAAAAAAAAAAAAAAAAAAAAAAGGAAAACTTTAGATCTCTCCCTAAGTACAAAGCATATCCGCCGGTGTTTTCGATTTGACAAATTGATTGGACTGTATTTATTTAGTAAAGGAATGGATGAGGGGCTATTGGTGCGCATTAGGAGGGCCCATAACCACATCATCAATTTCTTTGGATCCTTTAACTTTATGTGTAGAAAATTATTCATTCACAATTTTGACACGTATCGTACGTATATGCGTTTGTGTATTAAAAAAATAATAACAAAAAAATAGACATAAATTTTTACATTCCCTCGTGAGCATCGCTTGCCGCCCCCCTTTCCTTCGAGAATCCTCGAGCGACCTATCCAGGATGAATGTTCTATTGGAAGACATCCTCATTGAATTTTCATCAATTTTACAACATCTTTCATGAAATGATAGATTGAATATAATGAAAAATATCATAAAAAATTGATAGTATTAAGGTTTGATACTAAAATTACACTCTCAGTATCATAAAAATTTGAAAAGTATCAAGTTGTGACACCAAAAAATTGAGAAGTGCTGTAAGTATCATACTATGATATTTGTTTTAAGAACATAACATAAAAAAAAAAAAATAAAGTATTAATAAATGATACTTTTAAATGACATAAGTTTCAATTATGATATAAAAAATTGAACATTTGTATAAATGCCCCCAAAAATAAAACGACGACTAGCATTTGGAAGGCAATAGAGAGAGTACAAGGAATGATGAATCATAATGTTCGATTGGTAATAAATCCATCTTTATGTCCTTCTAGAGTTTAACTCAATTCAACAATATTGTTTGATTTTAAAGAAGTCGATACCTAACTAATATAAATAGAAGATATCAAAAATTATTGTGCCATTAATATAAGAATATCGAAACTGAATCGACCAAGTCAAAACGAGGGGTTAAACTTGTAAATATACCTTTTGTACAAACAAACTTAAAATAGGACCTATTTAATTTACATTTAAATTATCAAGGATGAAAGCGTCAATTTATTTTATCTTTTGACTCAAAACATTACAAATTATCCAGAGGGTATTGTGGGATTTCACGCCGTTTCCTTTCATTCTTTGACCTTACAACATACAACATAATTACTTTAGACAAAGTTTCAACTACTATATGAAAGGGATCTTAATTTAATTTAACGTAGGAGAGGAAACGTTGGAGACTTGAACCGGACTTTCGTCTGATAAGGGGCATCCCTAATCGTTGTGATACCCTTGGAGCTTGTTTAGTATAGAAGTTTTTGAATCAATTTTAAATTTTTTAGAGAATGTGTGTGTGAAAAGTGATTAGTCCGATAGAAATGTATAATTAAAAAAATTTTGAGAATTTTTTTTGAAGATTTTACCTTTACCTATGAAGCTCTTGGTCTACTACTCTATTTAATTTAATTTATTTATTTTAATTTTTACATCTTTATGAAATAAAATATTTAAACAGTTAGCAATAAATAAATATTTGTATAATGTCAGACCCCCTCATGCTCCTCTCGATATACAGTACACAAGATATAGAGAGAGAGAGACAGAGCATATACATACATACATACAGCCTACAGCATACATTTAGTCTTAGAGAGAGAAACAGAACAAATCTCTTCTTCAGATCTGCCTTGTTATAATTCACTTGCGGAGTTTTCAATATCGAGAAGATTGAACTATATTACTATATATTTTGCCGGAGTTTCACTCTGCATTGATAATTAGCTGAATCGACTCGGTGCCCAGTTAAATTTTCATCACTATTTGACATTTCTCTCTGTTAGCATTTTTAGCTTGAAATTCGCGGTGGACTTTTTTGATTTTGTTGTTTTAGTGGGTCTTGAGTGTAATGTTGGTTTTCCGGGGATGTTCGCCGGAGCTCCTGTGAGTTCAGAAGTGAGCTCCGGCGGTTTCAGTTTAGATTGAGGAAAAAAATAATGTGTGATTGAGGTAAAATAGTGAAAAATGTTCAATCCGGCGCGATGGAGAAGCGAGAGGAACAAGGTCAGAGTTGTATTCAGATTGCAGTTTCATGCAACTCAGGTACCGTCATCTCTTCCACGGGCATAAAATCATGAATTTGACGTATTTACATGGAAGAAAATTAATTTAATTATTGAAATTATGTCTTGATTTCACAATTAGGCTTCTTGATCAAGATTATCATGTTTTAAATTTTAACAATCTTAATAATGTAGTTATTTTTTGAACCCAAAAGAAAATGATTTATTAGAATGGTTGGTTTTTATTTATTTAACAGCATTTAAGACATTGAATTTTTCCAATTTTGCTGACAAGAGTGAACTAAATAACGATTTATTTGTGAATCAGCTGTCACAGGTAGGAGGGGATGCATTGATGATATCTGTGGTTCCTGCTGATGTTGGAAAGCCGAGTGTAAAATCGGAGAAGGCAGTAGTTCGAGATGGTGTTTGTTTATGGGAGAATCCAGTATACGAAACCGTGAAGCTCAATCGAGAGCCAAAATCAGGGAAGATTCATGAGAAAATATACTATTTCGTTGTGGGGACGGTATAAACTGATCTAAGCCTATGAGATTTTGGTCTTTGCTTTGCTTTGCTGCCAAGTGACCATTTTCCATTGATTCATTTGTACTGAACTTGTAGGGAACCTCTAAATCTGGGGTTGTTGGAGAAGCTTCGGTTGATTTTTCAATTTATGCTGAGGCAACTAAGGTCAATGTGTCTCTGCCCCTCAAGAATTCAAAATCAGAGGCTATATTACATGTAAATCTTTCTCTCTTTCTTGCCTTTGAACATGTATGTTATGATAGGGTAAATAATTGATGGATTCCTTGTTCGGATTATGTATTTCAACAGATTTCGATTCAAAGGGTACAAGACTCTGTTGATCAAAGGTTCTGATGAATGCCTTACCATTATCTTGTGCCTCCCACCCCGGGTTTCCTTTTTTCCTATCATCTTGTGTTGTTAAATTGAGATTGATAAAAAAAATTGTTGGCATCCATGCAGAGAGGTTGAAGAAAGTGAGGATACAAAATTGAATTCACAAGATAAGAGCTTGAGGGCACAGTTAAGCAATGGCGACATAGAGGAGACTGTTGGACACAATTCTATTGAAGTAATTTTTCATTTCTTCAAGCCATTTTCTTCTCTTTCATGCACATTTGTTAAATAAATCGTGGATTATATTATATGGACATAAAACATCTGATCTTCTTGTATGCGTCTGGAACATTTCTCCCTCTTGTACGGGAAATGAAAAACTTGTGATCCTTTTGATGCCATTTTACTAGAAAATTGCTCAGTCTATGTGGTCTTGTGGTTTTGACAGGATATACCTTTGAATAAGACCGTTCCCCACATGAATGGAAACCGCAGAGCATCTAGTGGATCTGATATTACCATGTCGAGTTCTGAGAGCAGCTCGGGACTAGAGACGCCATGGGAACCCCTGATGAAGAACTCCCATAACGAGCCTAGCGGATACCCAACGTCTCTGAATCATTACTCGGGGCCTCGGCAGCCAAAACCTGATGCTTCGACAGCAATGTATGAAGAGCACCAAACGACTCAGTGGGAGTGTCTCGGGAGCTCTGCTTTTGAACCAAGTACTGATGGTGCTTCAAGCACTCCGAGAGAAACCGTTCTTCGGCAACAATCCCAAGAGGCTTCAGATATTGTGATTGAGAACCTCAAATCTGAGCTTGCTGCTTTATCCAGGCAGGTAGAGATATCAGAATTAGAACTGCAGACTCTTCGGAAGCAGATTGTGAAAGAGAACAGAAGGGGGCAGGATCTCTTGAGAGAAATTGCTTCCTTGAAAGAGGAGAGAGATGTTCTCAAGGGAGAATGTGAAAAACTTAAAGCCTTCCCAAGACGTTTAGATGAAGCAAAAAATAAAACCAATTTTCCCTTTGAGGGAGTGGATCCTCTGGCACTTGCTGAAGAACTCAGACAAGAACTAAGTTATGCAAAAGACCTTAATGCCAATCTTCAGATTCAACTTCAGAAGACACAGGAATCGAACACGGAACTAATTCTTGCTGTGCGAGACCTAGATGAGATGTTGGAACAGAAAAATCAGGAAATATTATCACTTTCCAGTGTATCAGGGGCAATTGACACTGATGAAAAGTTACAGAAAGTTAATTACAACTGTCAAACAGATGACGATGATGAACAGAAAGCATTGGAGGAGCTCGTGAGGGAGCATAATGATGCCAAAGAAGCATACATTCTCGAACAACAGATAATTGACCTCCATAGTGAAATTGAGATATATAAGAGAGACAAGGATGAACTTGAGATGCAAATGGAGCAGCTTGTCCTCGATTACGAGATCATGAAGCAGGAAAATCACGATATGTCATACAAACTGGAGCAAAGCCAGCTACAGGAACAACTTAAGTTCCAGTATGAATGCTCGTCCACATATGCCTCTGCACGTGAACTTGAAGCCCACATTGAAAACCTGGAGAGTGAACTGAAGAAGAAATCAGAGGAATTATCAGATTCACTGGTCACAATAAGTGAACTTGAAGCCCATATTGAAAGCCTGGAGAATGAACTGACGAAGCAATCAAAACAATTCTCAGATTCATTGGTCACAATAAGTGAACTAGAGGCCCATACTGGAAACCTGGAGAATGAATTGAAGAAGCAATCAAAAGAATTCTCGGATTCATTGGAAACCATAAGTGAACTTGAAGCTCATGTCAAGAGTTTAGAGGAGGAACTTGAAAAGCAGACGACAGCATTCGAAGCTGATCTGGAAGCCCTTTCACTTTCCAAAATTGAGCAGGAGCAGAGAGCAATACGAGCAGAAGAAACATTGAGAAAGACGCGGTGGCAAAATGCTAATACAGCAGAGCGGCTTCAGGAGGAATTCAGAAGGCTTTCTGTTCAGATGGCTTCTACTTTTGAATCAAATGAGAAATTAGCCAATAAGGCACTGATTGAAGCAAATGAGCTCCGTATACAGAAAAGCTGCCTGGAAGAAATGCTCCAAGATGCTTCTGAGAAACACGAGTCTGTTAAGGAACAGTATGAAGCTAGACTGCAACAACTTTCCAGCCAAGTGATATCAGTGATAGATCAAATGCAACAGATGGAGTTAGAAATTGAAGACAAGACAATGCAGCTTGAACATCAGAAAAAGCATGCTGAAGATACACAAAGGCTACTCTCAAAGGAAATTCTAATGCTTAAAATGGAGGTTGAAACATATGTTAAAGAACGTAAAATCCTCTCAGAGGAGGCAGGATGTAAGGAAATTTTGACAAGGGAGCTGGAACAAATGAGAAAATCAGTGAAGGATTTGGAATTAGGTTTAGAGGATGGGAACAATGAAAGAATTGAACTGGAGAAAACGTTTGCTTTTGTAAAGAAGGAAGCTGAGGAATTGCAGAAGGAATTAAATGAAATGAGATGTCAAGCCAATGAAAAGGAAACTGTGGTTGGAAATCTGCAGTTGGAGATCGATACCCTTAAATCTGAGTGCAAAAAGTTGAAGCGTTGTCAATTGGAGGATGAGTTGGAGAAAGAGAAATTAAGGAAGCAAATGCTTCAATTAAAAAGCGATCTTAAGAAGAAGGAAGATGCATTAAGTAGTATGGAGAAAAAGATAAAGGATAGCAACGGAAGAGCAACAACTTTGGATGGGACTAAAGTAACTTCTAAAGCTAATAAATCTACGTCTCCTCTTCGTGGCTCCAAAGAGGTCACCAATCTGAAGGAGAAAATAAAGTTGCTTGAGGTAAATCTGCACCTTGATTTTACTATGAATGCCAAAATGAAAGAAATTTTCTTCCTAGCATTATCATATACAGAGAAAATCCCTCTCTGATGGTCATTTCCTATTTCTGACATTTTCAACATGGCATCATTTCAAATTTTTTTTTGGGAAAGAATTTTCATCCTTTTACATTCTAGATAAGTGTTATACTTGAATATTTCACCAGTACCACAAGTGAGTTTGAACAATGCCTTGAAATTTGCCTAAGCTGATGCCTTTTTTCCATATTCAACAGGGTCAGATCAGGTTAAAAGAGAATGCTCTTGAGAGGTCGACTAATTCATTTTTAGAGAAGGAGAAGGATCTTCAAAACAAAATTGAAGAATTAGAAGGAAGATTGGAAGTTCTAAATCAGAGTAGTATCAGTTTTTGTGAAAACGAAAACCAAAAGGTTAGTATTGTTGCCAGTCACAATGTGCATTGAGATTTACAGTTTTACCAATAGGTTTCCTAGTACTAGTTATGCATTGGGAGTAGCAGTATTTCTTGTGGATATTTAGTGGATTCTTTGTGTACTTGTTTGAAGTTTAAACATTTATCATTGTCTACTCATTTTGTCTGTCAAGTCTCGGTCTCAAAACTATCCTACTCGTGTTTTGCATTTGCTTTAGACGTGTTGCAATAATTGTTTAACAAAATTTGGAAATAATTCATTATGTGATGCAGGTAGCTGAGAAAGTGATTAAGGCGGATGGTGGTTCCAGCACGGTCAATTTATCCAGTACAAACAGTTCTTTGACAGTATCTGAAAAGAGGTATAACTTAAAGCCCATTTGGCAGGGCTATTGAAAACCCAGAAGCTGATTTTAAGAATATGAAACAATTTCTGGACGTGTTTGGATAAATTTTTCAAAAATCTTTTGTCTGTTTAGAAGAGCTTATACAGGAAGCTCTTCTAAACAAAGCATAAGACATGCCATGGGTCCTTTGTGCTAAATAAGTTCGATGCCTTGGAGATGTGCCACAATAAATCATATTTCCCCATCTAACCTTCAACGTGTTTGCCTTTGCAGCAATGACCATACTATCTCAGACGAACTGAAAGCCTCTTTGAGCAATAGTCAACACCTTGAGGAATCGAGTTTAATTTATGTACTGAAGGAGAAGAACAAATCAATGCAAGGTGAACTGAAGGAAATGCAGGAGAGATATTCAGAAATAAGTCTAAAATTTGCAGAGGTTGAGGGCGAACGACAACAACTTGTAATGACATTACGCAATCTTAAGAATGCAAGGAAGAGCTCATAGACACTTCAGTATATAGGTAAATTAACCTGGGACTTGTGCAATTTTAAATCTACATTTGACAGTTTCTTCAAAGTGTTCCAAAAAGAAAAATAAAATTGTAAATTCGTGAAATACGATTCCTCTTCTTAGCATATATTATTTGATTTCTTCATTGAATGTAATCCAAAATTAAAAGAGGTAGTTTCATCGTGCGCATTGGTATTGATTCATTTTCCTGAAAAATAGTACTTGTAATGTTGTGATGAAAATGAGTGATGAAGTTTTGATTATAGAAATACATAATGCATTCAGCATTTTTCGAATCAAATCAATTCATTCAGAAACAAATGTGAAATTAAGGACAAGACTCCTTCTCTCTGTTGATGCTGCAGATCACATTTTGTTGAACAATGAACAACTTTTTTTTTTTTTTTTTTTTCCAAAATCAGATATTTCTTTCATGATTCTGTTGAAGATTTGTAACAGTTTTGATTTTCATTTTTCGATTTTATGAGATCCCATTTTTATAGTTGTGTGATAATGGCGATTGGTGGAGATCCGATTTTGAGATTTTTGATGGTGGAGGTCGGTGTTGGTAGGAAGGAAGATGTTGGCACGATGTTAGTGTAGATCTATTGGCAGTGGCAGTAATTAATTTCTGATTTTAGAGGTGGTGGTGGTAATGTAGAGGCTCTATTCCAACCGTGGTGATTGTGGGTTGTTTGAACTTTGTTACTTGAAGAAGGAGGCGAAAGCTGAAGCGGTAGTGCTCTCAGTTACATATTTGAGTGGTTGTGTTTAGGGGCAGATCTAGGAATTGTGGTCAGCATGGACGGCTGTAGACCATCAATCATCAACGGCTACAATAATGAGATTGTTTACTAATATATTTATTTAGAAACAAAACATATTACCATCACAAATTCTATTCAATACACCACATTATATTATCACCATTAATAAAATATCATTTTTATAAATTCACCACAACACATACAAATATACCATTTATCTAATTATATACCCAAAAAAAAATAATTATAAACCCCAAATTACATATGGTGCGGCGGCTCAATCTTGTAGAGGTGGTGGTGGAGTGGAAGCGGATCTTGATTTGATTGAGGACGGAGGAAGAAAAGTTGTGTTTGATCCGACCGCACTTAACTGCTTTGGTACAAACGTTGCAGCCCATTTTCGTTTTCCAACATCTCCATTGCCCTTTTACTAGAAGAAACTGCAGTATTAAGGTCCACCACACGGGTTTGTTCTTCCTCAAAAATAGCTTTTTCTGTTGAAAAATCGTAGTGTTGTTTTTTGCAAAATCTGAAACTGGTGCCATTAAACTTTCGGAATCTCCTCAGAAAATAAAAAGTTCTCGAAATTAAGACCAAGAAATCAACATTGCTTTGGGAATTGTGGCTGTGCGTGCGTTCATATATGTATATATTGATGGCTTTTGCATTTTAAAGTTAAAAAATAATTATGTTTTTTTTTCTTATAACCAGATTATTGAGTGGTTTTGAGATGTGGGCTTTCGAATGTAGTTTTGAGAAGAAAATATATATTGGATTCCCATATATGAGATAAAAGCAAGTGAAAAATGATAGGAAATTGAACACAATTTAGCTGCAAATATCATTGAATCATCGAGTTTCAAGTGTATGTTTGAGTGTTCCTTTTCCACGGATGAAAAAAAAAAAAGATAGGAACCGGAGTTGTAAAGAGAGAAGGGGTGAAGAAGTTGAGAGATTGTGATCTCTGGGAAAATTAAAAGGTTATTTATTTAATTTTATTTATATCTATTTTTTTTAAATAAATAAATATTTACAATTGTGGTGTAGAAAATAAATTTTGTGGTGGTAAATATAGTCATTCTTAATTAAATAAAATTAAAAATTCTTAAGTCAATAGTGCACTAAGAGCATCTCCAATGCACTCCGTGAATTGTGGATGACGTGACAACAAAATAAATGGGTTTCTAAAGAGCGTGGCTAAATAGACGGAGAAGTAAAAAATTTACTCTTTAATGGTTCCTTCTATATTTAAATAATATTGATTATGTGATATTTTTTATTTAAATCTAAAATTAATTACTATGCATAAATTGAGCCTTATCTGCAGGATTTCTCACAGAATAAAGTAATTAAAAAATGAAAGTTAATGTCGAGTCAGCATGTCTCACAAAGCGTCTAGATGTAGACACTCCACCTCCACAATGTCTATTTTTTTAGCGTCACGTCAGCCTAATTTCAAAATGGATTACAATCTCGCATTGGAAAATGAAGAGAAAGTAAAAGAAAATAAAGCCTATAAATAATGAGTCATCACACATTGAAAAATAAATAAAATGTGACAATGTGGGGGAAACTTAAATAGCTATTCCACATAGAAAGAAGTAGTTGTGGACTAACTTAAATATGATTACAATTTGTATTTGTTAAATAGAGACTCTTCCGTGCCCGCAAGGGGTGTAAATCTTGGATCGACTTGGCCTTCGACACAACAATCAAAACATGAAAAATCTCTCTTTCCCCTCTACAATTCTATGAAAATCATGTCTTGTTTTAGTCGCTTAGAGATCTAGTTCATCATAGTTTCAGTTCAACTGCGAAGTTGCAGTTCATGTTACTCTATTCTGAAAAGCAAGCACTCGAGTAATCGAGTTACTTCGGTGAAAGGACAAATATTATTTTAAGGACAATGTATTGAGCACGGGCCATGACTCCAAGCGTTAACTTGTTTTCTATTCACTCTGCCCAACAACTGTATACCATTTTAAAAATTTAACTAATTAGAGCAGAAAAAACTATTTATTCATACTCAGGTGTGTTTGATTAGATTTTTAAGAATAAATTTTGTGAAAAATGATATTTTAAGAGAAATGTGTGATTTAAGTAGGATAAAGTTATGAATTCACTTGTAACATTATTTTACTAGGAGAAAGTTTGCTTGAAATAAGCTTGAAGAGAAAATGAGTATAAATCTCAAATGGCAAAGGAAACAAAAATTACTATCCTACAACAATCCCAAAATTGTAGTGTGTGCATGTCCATCATATTAAAGACTGATATTGACAATTAATGTCAACACATCATCTCCCAAAGGTACTCCAGGACCCCTGCTAAGTCTGCTACGGATATAACTTTTGCTTCACCAATGAACCATAAGACTTTCAGCGTTGCTACATTAATAAAGCCCTCGACAAAAGCTTTCACACAGGGGTAAGGCCGGTAATCATTGTTCTTGACTTTACACACTATATGTAAGAGTTTTTGTTAAGTTCTTTGTCAAAAGTTTTGTTAAAATAGAATAATTCTAAGCCCTATTTGATGTAGAGTTTTTGTGATTTTTTAAGAATGTGTGGTTTAAAATTCTTTGAAAAGTAAAACATTGTAGACTTGATTAAGATGGATAATTGAGCTTGGGTGTTTGTAATAGTTGTTTTTCAAATAATGAGGCTCAAACAGGGGTTAAGATTTTTAGTAAAAGTTTTTTTTTATGTAATTGAAAAGTTATTTGAGGAAATGTGTTATTTATAAATTTAATTTACCAAACAGAGGCTAATTATATTATAAGTTATATGCGCAAATAAATGTCATGCGCATAGCATTGTTAAAAAAAGTTGAATGTCAACCTTAGGCACCTCTACCGCCCCATGTCGTGAGGGTTGATGGAGGATATACATCTCAAATTATACCAAAAGTTGGCCAGAGTTTGGGTATCAATCACTGGACTGACAAAAATGTCTAACAAATTTGAACATGTGATAATTCGAAACCAACATACATTATTAAACACAAGTGACCTTGACAGTCGAAAATCTTGGAAATCCCATTATCCTATTGCTGCTTGTGTAGTTTGATCATTCTACAATGTCACATAACAACTCATTTCTCTACTGAAAATTTTGTTACTTCTTCTCACTTGAAACCATTGTTCTTTCTCGCTTACCTCAGAATCAATCCACAACATATCACAATTCGTATTTTAATTCTTCCACAAAAGAAGCAAATCTCAGCCACCATATTGAGCTAGTAGTGAGTTATAGACATAGTTTAGTTGCCTTTTAAAAAAAGGTTGCACGTCAACTTGCTCTAACGATTGGTGAATGATGTAAATCGTAGGTTATATCCCAAGTTCAATTACCTTTTTATTTACAGAGAAGAGAACACGGCCATGTGAATCCATTATTTATGGATATAAATTGCTTATTGATGTTTGATGATCATAGGCGGCCCTGAGGCCGTGCGGGAGGTGCGTTGAACAGGGCACCAAAATTTTGGGGGCACCAAAATGAAAAATATTTTAATAAATATTATTTTTTTTTAAAAAAAAATTGATTTTTTCTTTTTTCTCCTACCGTTCTTCCATTCCAAGTTCAATTCAAACTTCCAACAATCTAATAAATAAACCCTAGAGCATTCTATACGCCATGTGGATGTCATAGTCTTAATTTAACACTTTGTGATATGGCAAACTCTTGTGTTAAAGTAAAAGATTTTTTTGAAGTTATACAAGGTATTTATACTTTGTTTTCTAATTCTACGAAGAGATGGAAAATTTTGAAAGACAATGTTAAAACTAATGTGAAGCCATTGTCGGCAACACGTTGGGAAAGTCATGTAGAAGCCGTTTAAGCAATCAGATTTCAAGCTCCCCAGTTGAGAGAAGCTTTGCTTGAAGTAGCTGAAAATGAAAATGACAATTGTGTGAGATGTCAGGCTAATGCATCAGTAACCCTTTATGTTGGAAATTTTGAGTTTTTAGTAGCTATAATTATATGGTATGAACTATTGTATGATGTTAAATTGATTAGTAAACACTTACAATCTAATGACATGCTTATTGATATTGCTATTGATGAAGTGAAAGGGTTGATTGCTTTCTTTAAAAAAAATAGGGAAACTGGATTCAACGATGCTATAAATATGGCTAATGAAATGAAAGTTAATAATGTATTTCAAGTAAAGCGTATAATTCGTAGGAAGAGACATTTTTATGAAAATGCCACTATAGAGGACACTCAATCACCTGAAGATTCTTTTAGAACAAATTATATCCTCTATATAGTAGACCAAGCAATTGGATCACTAGAGAGAAGATTTGATCAATTCACTACATATGAGAAAAAATTTGGATTTCTATTTTCTTTTGAGAAGTTGAATTCATTGGATGATGCAAATTTGAAAGCAGGTTGTGATAATCTTGATATTGTTTTAAGGTATGAAATGTTTTGTAATGTTGATGGTCAAGAATTGTTTCAAGAGCTAAAAGTTTTGCGAAATCTTTTACCCAAAGAAAAAAATACAGTTCTTGACATACTGACTTATTTGAAAATGTTGGACTGTTTTCCAAATACATTTATTGCTTATAGAATTTTATTGACAATACCTGTTACGGTTGCATCTGCTGAAAAAAGTTTTTCAAAATTGAAGTTATTGAAATGTTATTTGCAATCAACAATGTCACAAGAAAGATTGAATGGACTTGCTTTGATATCTATTGAATATGATTTGCTAAAAAGTATTGATTACAAAAAAATCATTAGTGGTTTTGCTTCAAAAAATGTAAGAAGAACTAACTTTAAATGATTTGTTGCATTTCAAGGCTTACATATAATATTATTTGAGTTGTTTTCTTTCCTTTTCATGTCAACTCATATTGGCTGTTAAAGATATTAGTGATTTTGATGATGCTTTCTGAAGAAAATACGAGCTTTTGGATGTTTTGAAGGTTCTACAATACATAAATTTAGTTTTTTTAGTTGTACATTTTCTTTATGACGTGAAAACGATATGAGAAAAATATTGAAAATGATATTTTTGTTATTTGACAGTTTTATATACAATAAATTAATATAAATAATTTATTTTTTCTATACGCATACTTTATAATTAAAGAACGAGTGCGCTTTTTTGATATTCGCACAGGGCACTAAAAAACACAGGGTCGGCACTGTTGACGATGAACCTTAATTAGCCTGTGCTATTTTTAGATAATTTTATTTTATGTTTAACATCCTGCATTATTTAGAAAGTAGCATTTATGAGTTTTTTCAATATTCAACCTCATCCCCTTTTGTTTATTTATTCCAAGAAAAATAAATTTGGAAACCATGCACGTTTACAATGAGAATGATGAGTGTTGTCCTTTAATTTATTTTTCTAGCTTCAAAAAGATTCTCTTAATTTCATGCAGGTCATCAATATTATATACAAAATTACAAAAAAGTATAAGTTTTACTTTGAGTTGATTTCATGAAAATCTTCAGATGTTCCTTTGAGTAGCTTCGACGTTATCTAAGATGTTAAAATCATGAATTCAAAACATGTTTATAGAGGTCATAATTTTGCACATCTTTATGAATTTCAAACCTTTTATACCGTGCCATGAACAACAGTAGTTGTAATATATTGCAACGCACAATTGTAGTTATAATCGAAAAACTTGTGGAGAAAATTGTAAGTGCACGTAATCATTTTTTTTTCTAGAAGTCAAAATGGGAAATACAATTTTTGCACGTGTTTTTTTAGGGAAAGTAATATGATGAAGATACAAAAATCAATTATCATTTAGTAAACACCAACTTATGTCATATAAAAGAACTCGACTTATGACCTTATATTATGAAAAGTTTTTCAAGCTATAATATTTTTGAAAATGTAATATTAGATATTGTAGTTTGTAGTAAATAAATTACTATTTGGAATGACTATTAAACTCCTATGACTTTATTGTAATTCATTCATAAATATGATCAATTGGTTGTTAAAAAAAAATACGCGCATGCAAATTTATTAACTTCTTTATTTTTTTATCTTATCTTATCTTTTTATATTGTTTATAATGCGTAAAATTCTAACCAATTATTCTTTTTTCCACCCACGATTCTATAACTAGATTTAAGTAGATATATAAAGCACGTTCCTTAACTTTTATTGAGATTTGAAAATAATATATAACAAATATATGAAATTTTACTCTGATAAATATTGTTCTCTCTATACGGTTATCTTCAAATTAGAATTCGATTATCCTCAAATGATCATCCAACACATTTTTATAATGAGTGAGAGCTTTTGTCAAGCTTTTTGTAAAATTTTTTGTTAATATAGCAAGATTGAACTTTTAAATAAATAGAATTTATCCAATGAATGATATTTAAATCAAAATTTTGCTCCAATTGATTTATGCAAATTATAAAGTATTTAAATATTTTTTTTTTTGCATAATTCTTTTAGCTCGTAAATTTTTATGTTAATCTATTTTTTTATTTATGTATATATATAAATATTACGAATAAATTGATCTAAAAAATTCGAAATGTGATAAAGAAAACAAAGATATTAATATTAAATGCATGTGCAAATTAATATAAAAAAAACTCAAATTATAATGTAAATTAATATAACAAACAAAAATTATATTTCTCACATCACAATTTTACAGATTGATAGCTATTTTTTGGTGTAATTAATTTCACATGAAGGTGTAAATTTACAATTTTTATCGAAAATTTAATTCACATCTCCCCATTAATGCAGATGATTCCTAACAAAATAACTCTACAGTACACCACCATTAAAAACACACAACTTTATTTAGCATGCTTGACGATGAGCCACTTGCAATGTCCAAGTACACCCCAAGACCGATTAGAGTTGGCCATAGCCTCTGTGTATGTGAAGGTGACACCGATCTAAATTTTCCTCCGGCTCATTTATAAACAAATTTTAATTATAAATAAGTCATATTATTTTTTAGGTGAAATTTGTGGTTGAAAAATGATTTGAAAAAAATGTGCGTGCTTAAAAATGGTTTGGTGAAAAAAAAATATTGTGTATATACAAATTTACCAAACAAATGCTTTATTTATCAAGTTGACAGAAATCAGGCATATCCTTAATCTTAAAAATTCACCGTAGAATTGCCATTATACTAAGCTTATGTTTGATATCCATTATTTTAAAACTTATTTTAATCCACACATTTTACTTATAAATAATTTACATATAAACCAAAAAATGTCCCTACTTTCAACAACATATTCTTCAAAATTTACTATTAATCACATTATTATTCTAGATAATAATGGGTCTCAAAGGGGCTAAAAGATACAGAAATTGCTCTTTTTCAAAATTATTTTAGCAAGAATTGGACACGAGATGTGTTGTTTATAAACTTTTCAAATTTGTTGTTTACTTTATATATGGTTAAAAAGTAATTTTGAGAAACAGTTTAAATGAATTTATACTTTCTCTCAAAACCTATAAAATCATAGGTTGTGTTATTCTATATCATATCTAAGGTTCTCTCTCTCGAGTGTTGAATCTTAGATATCAAATCAATTAATTAATGGTCAGTTAATTGAAAGCATTAAAATGATCAATAACAAAAACAAGCTTGGAATAAAATCTCAAGGAAATTAATGAAAATTAAAATACAATATTAACGTAAGATTACATCACTCCCCTAGATAATTAACTTAGTTCACGATGAAAAAATAAATAAGCAATGAGTTCATAATCATAAGCATAAAGGAGAAGATGAAAAACTTTTTTGGAATTGATTTTGTAACGCCCCGAATTCCGAGGAGCCCGGGACGCCACTTCGTCCTTTAAAATTGAATATTTTATTGCGGGAAATAAATTTAATTCAAAGCATCACATTCATCATTTGAAAACTTCAGCGGAAATTTGATTAATTTAAATATAAAACAATTCATAAAACTTGTGTCTCAATTATTTAAATGAAATTAACGATAAATAATTTAACGAGTAACATTCGTAAAATTGTCTAATAACATCATCATTTATTTAATTTGCCACCGCTCCCATTTCATTCGCCCCCTTCTCCGAGATCTGCAAAAACTGTTAAAATAATGGAATGAGTATTTCGAAAAATACTCAGTAAACTCATCGCCAATAATTAATTTACAGAATAATTGAACACGTAATTATGCAATCATATAGTGACATCATCATCATATTCTTAGGCTATTTTATTTTCAAAATCAAGGCTCGTAAAATCATAGGGTGTGGGTAGTCTCGTCTCGTGCACTTAAGGCACATAAGTTATGCATAACATCATCATTTCTCATTTATCTCATAAGAGATATTCTTTTCTCGTCTCATGCATCAAAGCATGTAAATCACGTAATTTCACATAAGACATGCAATTATAATTTAAACTAATTAATGGGGGCGAGTCTACCTCAGTCTGAAAGTTGAGCAAGAAAATTCACGTTGTTCTTCTAAATGTCCAAGCGCCTCGTCCAGCATAACTTAAAATAATAAGTCCAATTTAATACTTTAAAATTGATTTAAATGACTTTGAACTTTAGGGACTGAAATGATTATTTTAAAACTTGGAGGACTAAAATGAATACTTTGAAAGTTGAGGGACTAAAATGAATATTTTAAAACTTGGGGCTTAAAATCAAATGAATTAAATCGGCAGTGATTGAATTAAACGGTTCATAAATCTTGGGACTAAAATAACTTTTGAAACTTAAATTAAGATTTTAAAATATTTAAAACTATAGGGACTGACTTTTAAAACATAATAAGACTAGGGACTGAAATGATCATTAATTAAACGTTGGGGCTAAACATTAAATTTCCAAAATATCTAAATATATAATATATATGTATAACCATATTCTCTCTCTCGTTTCTGTTAACAGAGAAAAGAGACGAGAGGGAGACGTGACGGAGGTGAGCGATCGGACCATTGCCGGTTCGATTTACCGGCGTTCTTGTACCGGCGCACCGGTGGTGATAGCGCCGCCATCATTTAGCGACGGAGGAGGTGGGTGCGGTTTGGGTGCGAAAACAGGGCCAAATCGCGGTTGGAAGGTTGCGATTTGGGGGCTCCGCCGACGAAAATCCGTGTGATGATTGAGGTACGTGTATAGGTTATGTTTATTCTTGAATTTTGGGTTTGATTTGGGGAGGAAATGGCTTGGATTGAAGGCGCGCAGTAGGTGGGTTTTGATGATGTCGAGTGGGGGTTGTGGTTCCGGTGGTGGTGACTGGTTGCGGGTGGTGTGGTGGCGACTGTGGTGGTTCGATATACGAATTTGGGTTGAGCAGTGGACTAAAAATGGAGGTTCGATGGTGGAGATGGAGGTGACGAGTGCGGGCGTGTCTCTGCGGATTCATGGCAGTGACTTTGGTGGATTGGAGTTTGGTTCAGATGATTGAAATGGGCAGTGGTTCGGTTGTGGCGTTGTGGGCTGATTTTGAACTTGGTCGTCTGCTTGGCAGTTTGGTGCGTCGAGGGAAAAGAGGTGAGGCATCTATTTAATAGTTGATTTAGGTGTTAAACATGGTAGTTTAGGTTAAATCTTGATTCAGGGAAAATTGTGAGAATTTTTGGAAAGTGAATATTGATTGTGTAAGGAATGACTTGGGGAAGAAGAAGCTATTGAATTGATTGGGCCAAGAAAAGACTTATTGAGTTTTAAATGGGCTTGAATGATTGGTAAAAATATTTGGGCTCGATAAATTTGATTGGATTAAAACAGTTGGAATTTGGACTTAATATAATTAATACTTGGATTTTGAAAATGAACTGTGATATTGAAATATATTTGATAAGAATTAAAATTTGACTAAGTATTTGAATAGATTAAATCTTCCACTTAACTAGCTAGACGAACACGCGTTTAAAAATAAATGAATGAATAAGCAAAGTCGAAGCGACACGTTTTTAAAATAAAAATATTCATTTGAATAAAATCACGAAAATTCTCGGTCGCTACAGATTTGATCTTCCTTTTCGTTGTATTTCTCCTCAATTCTTCGTTCCCTTGATTAACCATCTCGAAAAGTTCATTCTTAGATCTTTTCTAACCCTTTTTATATATCTATTGGTTGTTCGAGTTCAAGATCAATTGGGCTTTGAAAATATAACATTCAGACCTAAAAATAGGCGTTGCGTAAGTGCTACCTAGTGTGGGAAAGCAAGATGGTTCATAGGCGCCACATCTTTGAATTGTTTGTGGACCTATGGTTCTCTTTCTACTATATGGGCTCTTTCTTGGGGCTCCTTGGCTCTACCTCGATTGCCTTTTTCATCATTTTTTCTACACCTTAGCCTCCTCGTCTTTTCGATTTATTCCACTACAAGAAACTGACGCAACAGCGACGACAGAAAATGTCGTCGCTAATACCCATCCTACTGAGATGACAATTTTGTCATCACAAATACGCCAACTATTAGCGACAACTTTATGAGTCGTCGCTAATATTAGAGACAATTGCGACGACAAAAAATGTCGTCGCAATATGTTGGGTATTGGCGACGGCTCATCCGTCGTCCCAACATAATTAGCGACGACATTTTTTAGTCGTCTCTAATATATAGTATTAGCGTTAGTCGTCGCTAAGTTTCTAAATCTTTTTTTTAGCGACGACGAATTTTTTTTTTTTTTTTTATGTAATATTATATTTAGTTTTGTTCAATTTTTTTTTTTTTAATTCCCTTAATATATATTTATACAATTTTCTAACTAATATATATTCGTTAAAACAAATACAAGAATTCAATTGTCTTAATGGTTTAGATAACGTCACATAACCCTTTGGTCAAGGGTTCGAATCTTATAATACACATATATATCATAGGAATTAAAGAAAATGTTCGGGTTGGCGGGTCGGGTCGAAATTTGGATCGGATCGAAATTGGGCCGTGGAGCAAGTCACCAAAAAAAATTTAATAAAATATTTTAATTATTAGAGACGATAAAGTCGTCGCTAAAAGTCGTTGCAATAGACTCTAAAGTAATAGAGACGACTGTGTCGTCGTTATTGAGAATCAGCCACGGACCTAAAGTGACGATTATTAGGGGCGACTTTTGGCCTTTCAGTGACAACAAACATCGTCGCTATTAAGTGATTTTCTTGTAGCCCCAAAGCTATTTGTTACATTAAATGCTATATTTTACCCATATTTTCTCAACTTTAATTAATCTATAACACAACATGAACACACATCAATACATTAAAAAATTCAACTAAAATATCTGATTTGCATGATATTAAAACATTCTAATAATAATTTTATCAATCGTAATTGTTTTATAGGACATATTTTGTACGTTAAATTAGAACACATTAAAAAACCTTCATAAATACATTAATCATGGAAATGGAATAGACAAATTCAAAGGGGCCACAAGGAAGAAAAAGCCAAAATAAAAATAAAAATAAAGTGCAGAAGGAAGACAAAAAGGTCTCATTCCAACATACCAATTTTTATAGCTTTTCAAAAGCTATTACTAAACCCATCAATAAAGACTAATTCTAAAATTCGATAAATATATTACACGCTCGAGTAGCATTTCAATTTTATTACAAATATCATGTATCGAAAAGAAATAGTAACACCGTGTAGTCGAGTGATGAATGGTTCAATTTAACTTAATGCCGAGTTTCAATTGTTGAATCATCAACATAAAATTTAAATAACGAACGAAAAATACCTGTGAACTTTCCCACTTTTAAAAAACATGGAGTGTTTATATGATGATCTTGTTTGGAAGCACTATCATGAGGACCCTTCATGCTTAAACGATCTTATTAGGATTTGGTTGTTAAAAAAAAAAAAAAAAAAAAAAAAAGTGGCCATTAAAGTATATATGTGAAAATAAATTAATATTAAAGATTACAATATTGACATTGTATTTGGAAATTTCAAATCATTAACAAACTCTATTGACTTTTTACTCCTTCGTTAGGTCCATTATGGAACATCTACTCATCGACTACTGTTAAATATCTAATATTTATTTAAAATTTAAATAGAAAAGCGATTCAATTTTCTATTTTCCTCAAAACTTGGTTGGAAGCGGGGTTAGATTTGTTCCAAGTTGAGGACTCGCCCATTATTTAATACAACTATTGAGCTGTAATTAATGCTTTCCAAACCCAAAAGCAAAACTGTGACAAATAAAAGAATCCAATCAAGTGTGATTAATTAATATAATTATAACATAGTGTGTTGTTTAACAGCTGTTTGAGCTTTAAAGACTGGAACTTTCGTTTTCAATAATTTCCAATTTTACTCCATAATCATTATATAGAGTGAATAATAATAGATCGTGATGATAAGTGGACCCTAAAAAGAAGAATCGAGGAGATTTACATTCAAAAAGACTATTGAAATATTCAATGACGGAGAAATTGTAAATGGATATGTGAGTCAAGTGTCAAAAAATTAACGAAGAACTTGATGCGAAAATAGAGAATTCGTAGTGAAAATAAGGTGTAATCGTTTCATTGCTTTAAGAACTATAATTAAGATTAGTCTTTTAACATATTCATTGCATTGCTTTAAGTTTTAGATACCTCTTAGTTAATTACATTTTTACCACGAAATTGTAATTTTGCCAAAAGCTCGTGATACGGAGGAGCAAAATTCTTCGAAGAGAACTCAAAATACGGAGGTAAAAATGGAAATAATAATATCAAGAATTGCTTGCGCATAATGAGCAACAAAAGAACCCAAAATTCTATCAGCTCGAAAATGAGCATCTAATCTATTTGTCGACCCAAAGGAATGAATTCATAGCCTTTACCTTATTTCAAGAAGGAGAAAGACTTATTATAAATGGCAAACTTAGGTTAAGAGCTATAGCAATAGTTTATAGTGTGTTTGGTATCAATATTGTAACCAACAACCATTTCTTGAAATTTGGATGAAAAATGTTTTAATTTTTCATGGAAAACATCCAAATCAAGTATACTCTTAGATTGTTGCACTTCATCACGCACCCAAATTTGAGCGTCGTCAAGGATCACTCAACGCAGGGTCACTCAACGCACTTTATAATGCTTATTTATTTTAATTGTTCAACTTCACCTTCCAAATCAAAATTATTAAAAAATTTGTATACGATTATATTACTAAGAAAAGTTACAATAAATTACTCTTTTCATATTCTTATGTTGTGTAGTTCAATATATTATTTATTCCCAATCATCTAACGTTATCATGATCATGAGTGATCTTAATATATATATTTGACCTTTTGGACAATAATGACAAAACAATGTATCGTGCCAACGAGTTTAAAATTTTTCACCCATGCACGATTTTATAAATTGTAATAATATTTTTGTTATTCTTTTCTATTATCAAATTTCTATTTCCTTTTATATAACCGTGCTTTCATAATCTCATTAAATTTATTTTCTAGATCGCTACTATTTTAAAGTTGAATGACAAATGAAAAGTGTTCCGAAGTTCAATGAGTAGCTCGTGCCCATATTTAAAATTGGGTGTGTTAAATTCAATGTCCTAGAATTGAGAGCACGCAAATGATTTTTTCACCACAATTTTTAAAACTCACAAAAAAATAAAAAATAAAAATAATATTACTAAAACTTCTAAAAATTAAATTACTATATATATTGAGTGATATATATAAAGCATTTCGAAGTTCAGTGAATAAAACAGGACAAAATTTGATAAGTATTGAAACAATTAACTCATTGAAAATTGACAATAGTGATATAATTGCAATTCAAAACTTCTCTCGATTGTGAATGTTCAATTTTGATAACAATAATAGTAATGCTATTGTTTCTCCGCTTGTACAAGTAACAAAGAAAAATGCTATTTTACCATCCGAAATTTTACCCCCTCATATGAAATGTGTGGATTGTTCTCATAATGAGTGATCTCACCCCTGTAAGGGGATGATACTCATTGTGACACCGAATGTAATAAAGTAGTATCATTAAGTAATAAATATAGTAATGACTCCATCTACGAAGGCCAAATGGGTGCGTGAATGCACCGTCCTATTAACCTAGGGTTCACACACAATTTGTTCCACGTAGTCATTAAGACCACAAAGAGAAAATAAAACTGAACATATCATATCACGAAATAAAGGATTTTATCTTCTCACCACATATAAAGCTGTTAATTACGCAACTAAACCCACTTAACAAAAACAAATATATAATATGAGATTGTTTGATTTTAGTTAAAATGAGTTTTTTTGAAATGAATAATAATTTTTAAGGGAATTGATAGTTGAAATTTGATTGAAAAGTCAAATATTATGGACTTGACTTTTAATAAATTGTTGAGATTGAATAATGTAAAAAAATGAGGAAATTTTAATGTAATTAATCAAGGGTTATATAATAATATGATAATAAAAAAAAAACCGTCTTTTTTCTTTCCTTTTCATTTACTCTTCCGCATACAAACAAAAGCATTCCGCCCTCTCTCTAAACATCTCTTCGCTTGAATTTCAGAATTTTTTTCCTTTTACTTACACTGCTAGCTTTCTCTGTTTCTGACACCAAACCTCTCTTTGAGTCCAAGTTTATCCCATTTTTGGGCTTCTTTTGAACTTCACTCTTTGATGTTCCAGTGAATTTGCATTTCATGGACTGTTGGTCTGTTATTATTTTTTGATTCATAGATTTACCCTTGAGCTTCCCTTTCTTGAGTTTTCTTAATTTTTCCTTTTCAATATCAAGAATCTTCTTTTTTTTTTTTTTTTTTTTTTCTTTTAAATTCTTTGATGATAAAGAGTTAAAATACCCACATTGTACTATTTCTTTAACTATTTGGAATTGTTTCGCATTTACTATTGTGGGTCTTTTTTAGTTTCTTGATAATTTCTATTTGATGGATTTTTTAAGTTCATGAAAGTGTAGCTTTGCGTGTATGAAGAGTCGAAGAAAAATGGGAGTTTTTGCTTCATTTCAAGATCTTTTGCTCTGTTTACAACTCTTTCTTGCAGTCAGTGATGCATTTCCAGTAAATGAAGGTAAGGTTTATTCAGTTTTATTTATTTTTTCACAGATCTCAATTCTTGATTCAGTAACTTCTCATTAATTTGTGAATATTTTCCACTTTTTACATCAATTTGGGTTGTTCTTTGACTTAATTCTGGAAAAATAGTATACAGCTCCCGTTTGGTTTTCATTAAATTTTTCTCATTTTTCTACGGTATTCAATCTCAACCATCCATCACCAAACACACTCATAATAATTGTTGATAAATATAATAGTTATGTGTAGCATAAAGTAATTGTGGATTTACAGTTTAATTCATTTTCTGACTGAGCAATTTGTGGGTTTTGTTTAGTTGTGGCTTTAACGTCCTTCAAGAGGGCTATAATTGAGGACCCATTACTGGTTTTGTCAAATTGGAACCCTCTGGATTCAGATCCTTGTGACTGGACTGGCATTTCTTGTTCTATGGCTAGAGATTATGTCATAAAGCTGTAAGATTTTCTGTCTTCCTAAATGCATTCGAAAAGTTACACTTGTGTGTATGCATTTATTGAATTGCCACATTCTTGATTACAATTTGGAAGTGATAAGAGTATGCTTAGTGCCAAACTTGAATTCTCATTCATGATGCTGCTCTATGTTGCAGTAACATATCGGGAGCATCTTTAAGGGGTTTCATTGCACCAGAATTGTATCTACTATCAACTTTGCAAGAATTGTAAGTTTTTTATTTTATTTTATTTTATAATGCAATGTTGATTGATTTAGACTTACTCCTGCTGTTGATTGACAGAATTTTGCGTGGGAATTTGCTAATTGGTACAATACCTAAGGAAATTGGCATGTTTAAAAACCTCAAGGTCTTGGATTTGTCTTCAAACCAGCTTACAGGAGCAATTCCTCCCCAGATTGGAAATTTAACCGTTGTTATGAAATTGTCAGTGGTGCATGAATGTTAGATTTTTAAATTCTAAGTAGACTTTTCCTTTTCATTTCTAGCTTTTTCTCATTTTTGTGGCTTCTGTTCTTTTGTAGAAACCTTCAATCCAACGGGTTGACTGGAAAGTTGCCTTCTGAGCTTGGAAAATTGAAATACCTTGAAGAACTTCGACTTGATAGGAATAAGCTTCTGGGAACCATCCCTGCTAGCAATGGCTCTGCATTTCCATCCAACACTCGTGGATCGTAAGAAGATACATTCATTGTGATTGTTTTTATTTATATGGAAACTCAAACATTTTTCAAGAGTGGTCATATGGTGCAGTATAGTGTACACTATATGATAAACAATGGTCCATCTATTGCTGATTTTTTTTTAGAGACTGATGCAGATGTAGTCTAGACATATCTGTATTTCTGTTGCAGAATGTTTAAACCTAACATTTGAGTGATTTTACACGTGAACGAGTTTCTTTCTTTACATTGAGTGTATGTGAACTTGTATCATGGTATAAATCCTATATGATTGCTGAAGTTCATTCAATATTAAACTTCCAGCGAAAGCTTTCATTTCAATCTCAAGAACGCATTTCATATATCTTTTTTTTTTTTTCATACGATTCTATTAGGTATGCTTCAAGTGACCTCCCTACGGGTTTCTGTCTGTCATCCCAATTAAAAGCTGCTGATTTCTCATATAACTTTTTTGTTGGAAGCATTCCTGAGTGCTTGGGGTTTCTTCCTAGGTATTTTATGTCTTTGATTTCCTTTCTTTTCTTTTCTTTTTGCCTTAACCTTTTCCTTTGTGGATTTTAATGTTTACTTGCTGTATAGAACAAGCTTTCAAGGAAATTGCCTCCAGGATAAAGATATCAAGCAGCGTTCTACAGCACAATGTGGTATGTGACAAACAAACAGTAAGACTTTCGAATGAGCCCTCTTTCCCCATGGGGAGAAAATCACAAATAATATTATACATTTTCATCAATTGCGAAGAACAATGACTATAGAATGACCAATTCTACAAGTATCAGCTTGCGTTTCTGTGAAGTGGCTATCTTGTGTTTTTGTTAGATTTGATTGTCATTGACTTAATCAAATAAATCCTATGAAACATTAATTACAAAGACATTGGGAGTAATTATAAATCAATATTTTCATGTGGCTAATGACAATTTTTTTTTTTTTTAAATTGTAGGTGGTGCTCCACCCGCAAAAAATCACCCTTTAGTTAACACCAAGCACCGGCCTGTAGAAGACAGATCCAAACGTCAAGTTAGTTCGTCGAAGCCTGCATGGCTTTTGGCTCTTGAAATATTGACAGGGGTTATGGTGGGTTCTCTCTTCGTGATTGCTATGCTCACTGCAGTACAAAAGTGCAAGAACGAATCTTCTATCATTATCCCTTGGAAGAAATCTGCAAGCGAGAGGGACTACACGACGATTTGCATAGGTTTGTCTCGACCACCTGAAATGCTAGTCTTGGAACATTTATATCGATTCACACATGAAGTTTCTATGCTCTATTGTGCTTAAATTGAGTGAAATCCATAAGCAGATTCTGAAGTACTGAAGGATGTCGTGAGATACAGCAGACGAGAACTTGAGGTAGCCTGCGAAGATTTCAGTAACATCATTGGATCCTCTCCAGATAGCCTGGTATACAAAGGCACAATGAAAGGTGGGCCTGAAATTGCTGTTATATCCCTTTGCATCAAAGAAGAGCACTGGACAGGCTACCTCGAGCTTTACTTTCAGAAAGAGGTATCTCAACCCACTTCATTGAATAGTTGGTTACTGATTCTTGTGTATCTTATGGAATGTGTGATTAAGTAATAGATGTTATTGCATGATTCAGGTGGCAGATTTGGCAAGACTGAATCATGAAAACACAGGAAAATTGTTAGGGTATTGCTCAGAAAGCAGTCCGTTTACAAGGATGCTAGTGTTCGAATATGCATCAAATGGAACACTTTATGAGCATCTTCACTGTAAGAATTTATTTTCCTTAGTTCTTCTCCCTTTTTTGTTTGTTTAAGAAATTTGTGATATAAGCTTCCATGAGCTGAAAACTGAAGCCCTCTGATTGATTATAGATGGAGATGGATGTCAATTATCTTGGACACGGCGTATGAAAATTATTTTAGGCATTGCAAAGGGACTGAAGTACCTGCACGCGGAACTTGATCCACCATTTACAATATCTGAATTGAATTCTAGTGCTGTATATCTTACTGATGATTTTTCTCCCAAGGTGAGGCCTGATCACTTGTCAATATATCTATTTCTGTTATTTCCAAAACCGTAAAGCTAAGTTCTATTCTACTGCTGTATATCTAGCTTTTATGATGTGATATATTTTATGTAATTTATGCATGTATGTATGATTATCTATCCTAAGGGTTTTTTTTTTTTTTTTAATGTTTGCGTAGTAATACTGTACCTCCATCAAATGTGGATTTGTATTACGTTATTCCTAACTTCTCCTGCAGCTGGTTGACTTTGAGAGCTGGAAGACTATTCTGTCACGATCGGAAAAGAGCTCAGGTGCCATCAGCAGTGAAGGTGCTGTTTGTGTTCTTCCAGATTCTTTGGAAGGGCGTCATCTTAATATCCATGGAAATATCTATGCATTCGGTGTGCTTTTGCTGGAAATAATCAGCGGGAGACCTCCATACTGCAAAGATAAAATGTGCTTAGTGGATTGGGTATTAATTAATCATTGCTTTCTTTTTCATGATTTTCTGACTGGACTCTCTTACCTCTTGATCCATTTTCTTGGAAAGTTGCCAGAATATTTGTGGCTAAGCTTAAGAGGAAAAGTTGAACTTACCTTTTCTAATGGTAAGCCTCTACTCATTTGCTGCAGGCTAAAGAGTTTCTGGAAATACCCGATATCATGTCATACGTGGTGGATCCTGAGTTGAAACATTTCAGATACGAGGACCTGAAGGTGATATGCGAAGTGGTAAATCTATGTACCCATCCGGAGTTGAGCACCAGGACCTCCATTCGGGACTTGTGCTCCATGTTGGAAAGTGGTATCGACACATCTATACCTGCCGATCTAACTGCATCTGCTTCTCTGGCATGGGCAGAGCTTGCACTTTCTTCATAACAGACTTGGAGCTAACACCTGCAAATCAGAAATATACAGTAGCAATATCATTTTTTTTCGTTTATACCTTTTTTTGGGTTTTCCCTCCTTTCTGATCTTCCCTAGTGTCCAGTGAAATGTTTGCTTGTAAATCTCGTATGGTGTATGAAATGTCGGGTTTCTGCTAGTAAACCTCAGTACTCGGGGTATATTTTTCAGAAAAGTGAATGAAGGCCTTGTTCATGGCTGTTATCATATATACATCCTGTTGATATTTCTATTTTATTTTCGGTTTCTGCTGTAGTAGTACCTTAATTTTGACTTGTTAGAAAGACTGTACAATTAGATCAGTGAACAAGATTTTAAATTTTCTTTTCCTTTCCTATTATAGAGCCAAAAGTTTAGCACCTGTGAACTGGAGATGCCCTCAAGATGGCAAGAATTTACTATCCTCAGTAGTGTGTTTACAGGTCAATATCTTACACGAAGCATGAACTGCAAATTTAGCTCTCGTTTAATTCTCTTTAAATTTTTCTCTTTTCTTTTTCTACAGTAATTAATCTTAACCATCCATTAATAGTCAAGCTTACAATATTAAACTTTTCAACCAAATTTCAACAATCTATTCTCAAAAAACTTTTTTTAAACAATATCAAACACACTATTAGTTTCTTTTTTGCTGCATACTACATAAAACTGTCATACTTACACAAGAAAACTGAAGCACAGGAATTGCAATTAAATTGAACTGACTTTTTAGCTTACAACTTGCAGCAAATATGAGAGCTGAGTTTAATGAAACCAATTGTATGTTTGACCATTTAAAAAAAAAAAAAAAATTGTATGTTTGAAAATGCAAAAATGATAGTCATTTATTCAAGGTATCCCAGAGCACTCCTAAATCAACATTGCCTCCTGAAATTATAATGCCAACATTGTTGCAATCCTTCCGAGCAGGATTGTTCTTGAAACCGTCGGATAAAACAGCTGCCAGTCCTATGGCCCCACTCGGCTCGACTGCAACCTTCAAAATTTCGTAACAGAGTCTCATTGCGTCTATTATCTCTTTATCCGAGACGAGTATGATATCATCAACCAAATCTCGAACAACAGGCCTGCTTGAAGATAAGGTATAAAGTTGTGAAAGAAGGTAGTACACCAGCAGAGATCTAAATGATTGAAGACCATAAACAAACAAGACTTTATCCAGACAAACTAAAACACTGAGTACATGTTAGTTACCAGTATTAGACGGTATTGGAAAATACATTTGACAAGATTTTAGTTTCTTTTTTCTTCAATATTGTTCAATACTATCTAATCCACCTTATCATATATCAGAAAACGGGCTAACCTCATCAAATAAACTTGAAAAAAAAATAAAACGAAGAAAAATTTATGTGCTTCTTGAAGCCATGTTATTGACATTACCATGTGAGGCTTCCAAGAGATGCTCGAAGTTCATCAGATATGGTTTTGGTCTTGGGTAATGTTACAATACGATCAGAGAGGATATAACCGTTACAATACTAGGCTATGGTTTTGGTCTTGGAATACACAAGACTTTCAACAGAACCAGCATAAGTGATTTTTTTGCATTTCCTGTTTATCTTTTTTTGTGGAGGGTGAATCTTCTTAAAAAAGAATTAAATGTCGTGCTAAAGATATACAGACTGATTTAGAAGCTGACATATTTGATGTATCTCAGGCAGAATGCATATAAGTTGATAACAAACAATAAGGAACCAGAAAAGAAAGAGGGTTCAAAAAGAGAAGAAGAATTGGAGGTACCAAATTGACTCATGATGCGTATGAGTTAATAACAAATAATTAGGAATCAGAAGAGAAAAGGGGATTCAAGAAGAGAAGAAGAATTGAGGACAAAATCTGGTTGTGAATTACAATGAATAAGTCCCTCTAAGTTTATTCAATGTAGATTTTGAAAGACATTTAATGACTTTTTTTAATGGATTTCATTGGATTTTATTAACTTGAATGGATTCGTATAGACTTTTAAAGATTTTTGTAGATTTTTATTTAAAGGACTTTTACAGACTTCCAAAAACTTATGTAGACTTTTATTTAAAAGACTCTCAAAAACTTTTACAAACTTTTGTTTTTTAAATTGAAAATTTTGAATATTAATAGATTATTTTTCCTATGACGTGAATGTTAGTAATTTTTAATAATAATCATATGCCAAGTGAATCAAAAAACGCAGTTTGAGAGATAAATAGTTTTAATATATAGACACATTTGTTATAAAAATGAGAGAAAAATAAAACCACGTTTGATATCGACATAAAAATTATACTACGTTCATAAATTTTTTTAATATTGTTAATATACAATTTTTTTATAGATTTCGACTGACTTTTAATTAATATTTTTGAATATACAAATCTTTCTGGAGAAAACTCTAGAATTACTTTGCTTAATTATTATTTGTTTTGATACAATTTAATTATTATTTTTCTATAAGATCTTATAAAATTTTAATTGGATCTATTTTCATAGAAAAATTGAAGAAAATGATAAAAAAGAAGAGAGCCAAAATATAAAGAAAAAATATTAAAAAGAAAGAAAATTAACAAGTTGAAGGGAATAAAAACACTGATTTATTCGTAGGTTTAAGGTTTCTAAAAATAACATGAAAGAAGGAAGAAAAATATAGAAGAAACAAAATTATAATCTAAAAGATTTTTTTTTTTTTTTTTTTTAAAGTCTTTCAAAATCTTGGAGATAAATTAAAGACAAATAAAAGGATTTTGTGGTTGTATTTTCTGTTTAAAAGTTAGTACTTAGAGGATTTCGTAAGAATCTTTAAAAGTCATTGACATTTTAAATAACACATGACTTTTAAAGACTTTTAAAAGTTTTTATTTAATACACCATGATTTTTATAGACTTTTAGAAAGTTCATTAAAATCTACATTAAATACCAGATTTTTAAGGAGTCTCTGAAATCTAAATTGAATACACCCAGACTTTTCAAATCCTTTAAAATCTTTAAAAGTCTTTCCAAATCAATGGAATATAAACATCTAATTAAATTATAATTCTATCAAAATATCAAAACTAGTATTATCTAATCTAATTGGAATAAAACTCTTTATAAAATCTTATCAATTTCTATATTTATCCTTATATTGATCTCCTCACATCAGTACCCCTTTCGAGATAAAAACAAGAAGCCAAAATTTCTCTCTTCCTATTTCTATTCCTAGAATTTCCTTGTTGAAGAAAAGTAATTCAATTCAAATTCTGCTTGCAACAACCTTTTTGACTTTCTAATTTCTGCAATATTTGAGCTTACCTCATTTAATAAACTAATATATATATATATATATATATATATATATATATATATATATATTAAAATAAAATAAAATAACAAGACACTAAAAATTATGATACTTCTTTGAAGACATGCTATTGACATTACCATGTGAGGCTTCCAAGAAACGCTCGAAGGCCATCAGCTATGGTCTTGGTCTCGGATAATGTTACAATACGATCAGCTGCTTTGGATTGAGCAGCATCATCTGCTCCCTTCGGTTCGGCAGCCAATATCCGAATTGCAGGGTTAATAGATTTGGCAGCTAATGCCACCCCTGATATTAAACCACCTCCTACATTTTTAAGACAGAAAGATAAACCTGTGGATCAAGAAGAATGTACTTAACAAATTAACTCTTGAAAGTGTTAACATACCACTAATTGGAACAATTATAGTGTCGATTTGAGGGGCCTGCTCCAGAAGCTCCAGAGATATGGTGCCCTGTCCACTAAAAGTAGAGGTTGTACCATGAAAATATTCTTTCTTTCATAATGTTAATGAATCCCATCTCGCATTGTCACTAATTCAAGCAAAGTACCAAGTAAATGAGATCATAGTACCAACTAATCGACATTAACTCTTCGTCCCAAGAAGATAGACTCGTTTCTATTTCACACAAATTATAAAAATATAATTAATTTATGTTGGAACTATAAATTTACTTACATTTACATAATATATCCCTACGTTGAATAATGAGTAGTTTATATTTGTTGATAACAATGCACATTAATTTGGGGCATATTAGAAAATTAAGATATTAATATACTTTCAACAAGGAAAATAGCCTATAATTTGAGACAAACAAAAAAAGAAAATGAACTTATTTTTGTGGGACGGAAGGAGTACTGCGTTAATCTAGGAAATGGAATGGCGTAGTTTTGAAAAAACAAGAAATTCATCTATGCTATCCACATTCCAAATTATAGAAATCGCAACAGAGAACTCTATGCTCAGTCTAAGTTAGGTACCTTATGATGTGCCCATCATTGAATGGGTGAATAAGAACAGCTCCAGTGTCTTGCAAAACCTTTGCAGCCATTTCCTCCCTAGACTGCAGAGTAACCTCACTCCAGAAAATTTGGCCACCGTAACGTATGACATTCTCAACTTTACATTTTGGAGCATTTTTTGGGACGACTACATATGCAGGAATTCCCCTTAGTTTTGCAGCCAAAGAAAGTGCAGCAGCATGATTACCGCTGTTTTTTCAGGGTAGGATCAGAAATATTTTGACTGATAAATTGAGGAAATTAAGATACTGAAAAAATAAGCTTGGAGTGAAGTGAACCTGCTATGTGTTACAACACCTTTAGTTGCCTGATCATGGGCAAGTGAAAATACAGCATTGCAGGCCCCTCTGAATTTAAAAGCTCCACTGGTGTTATAAGAAAAGAGGAAACTCTTAAACTACGCGCAGGAATCCTCTTAATACAAGGACAAGGTTAACTAGCATGAATGAATGAAAATTTAGACTTATTTTACTTCCACACATCATTAGTAGGCATCTCACCCTTTTTGGAAACATTCACATTTAAAGTGTAACTTTCTTCCAGATGTACAATTTAGAGTTTCCGAGGACAAGACTGGAGTTCTGTGTACAAGTGAGCTAATGCGATCTTGTGCTTCTCTTATCGAGGATATATCGGCAGCATACTTTTTACTAGATACTTGATCATTTGCTTCCATTTGCACTGCCCAAGAGAGAAGTTCAATCAATGAGGAGGCGAATTAAATCCATGTTGGTGTCCAACCCTAGTGGACAATAATAAGCTAATGGTACAAATGGAGTCCTGCAAGGACCATCTCGGAGCAAAAGAGCCAAATCCCGTGGGCCTTGGTTGACAGTTGTACTGTTAGAAAAACGAGTGACAATATAAATGTGGAGACACAAAACTTGGAAACATATGAGGAATGAACAAAATGCATTTCCTCATATAGCAAATGGACTTACAGCTTGAGTTAAGATAAACATTATATACATTGCCTTATACCCAGTCATAAATTACATGTCAACAGTAAGTAATTGAAAGGGCAGTAATTAAAGTCCAATATAGGCTGATCAGAAAGACTTCAGAGTCAAATGTTGGTTATGATTTGACCAACTTAAACAGAACTGAGCAGAGCACTGGTATAACTTCCATTAAGGTAGTCGGCTCAGCTCCTACTTAATCTAAATATGCAATCTCACCCTATTGATGACAAAGAACTCATCAGTACTGCTAGCCTAGGTATATATAATGCAGGCTACAGATATTTAGCCTTGTTTGACAACCAATAAAATGAGTTTTTGAATGGTGATTTTTTTGAGAATGTGTGTTTAAAAAGTACGAAAAAGTTTTGAGTTTACGTACATGTTATTTTATTGTGAAAATGAGATTGAGGAAGAAATAGTTTTATTTTAATGGTAGTCAAATAGAGGCTTAATCCAATGTATGAGATCCTTTTGATGCATAGTCAGTAATAGGACAATAATCCATCCTACTGTCATGTTAGCCGCACATCTACGTCAAAGGAGCAGAGACGACTGCCACTGCAAGCTATTCAAGCTGACACCTACTACTGAATGGTATCACAAACATCTGCTATCTCTATTCGCCCGCTCTCCTTTCTTTTGATATCTTCATTTTTGTCCCCCTCCTTTTGTTTGCTTTTCTATAGTTTTCAACCTCGTTATTCCCTATCCAATTTTAAAAATTCAATTACTCGGTCTGGAGATATCAAAAGAACCTAAAACCTATCCTATGGGAGCTATCTTAGTTTTTTTAAATAAATATATCCCTTTGTGTCTAAACACATCCAGAACCAGCAGGTACTTCAATTGGTCCTTTCTCTCCTCTTCACCAGTGAGTCGTGGGTTTCCTCTTTTTCTAGGTAGGTACTCTTGGATTCAGAGTTTGTTCCAATGGCTCCCATATGACAGATCCTGATCGTCTTCCTCCCAGTTTTGTTTCCGGCCGAGGGAAGGAATATATTACCAACCAGGACCGTTCCCAGGTACACAAAAAACTGATACTAGGTTAAAACTCTGTCAATTTAATTCTGTACAAATCTAATATCTGACTTCGACATCAGATTTTCGTGGGCGATCCACCCCCTATTTTAGAAGGACTAGCAGTGGCCACACATGTGTCCGTTTGTAATGTTAATGGAAAATTCCAAACCAATTCCTATTGGATATTCTTAACAAAGTACTTTCATCAAACTAACAATTTTGTTTGAGATAAGTGTTTAGCTAAAGGAGAGATTAATTTCTCCACCCATTGACACTGTATACAAGACCCGTGACAGTGTCAACCACCGTTAAACTGGCTGCAGCTTCTACCTAAGAAATTCACTTGCAAAATGAAGGCAAAGCAATGTTAATCACCAAAATTACAGGAATTTAAATCAATGAAAAAAAAATGAACATAACTTTACTCACTTTTCTTGAAATATAAATCCAATAAACACCTAATCAAAATTCATCTACACTAAGTAAAGCATCATCATTCAAAAAAGGCAAGTGAAGTTGACGGGGAAAATTATGAAATTCAAGAGAAATTTGATTAAAAATCTCGAAGTACCACCGTAATTGAACATTTCAAAACTGTAAATTTAGCAACTTAACACATTTAGATTTCGTACTGTATGTATTGAATTAAAAGACGGATTTTCTATAAAAACTTGAAAGAAATTAAAAGGAGTTAACTTACAGTACACAGAGCTCTAAGATATAAAAACACTCCAAGGTTAAATAACTGTAAGTCCCAGTTTTTTCTGTTCTCTCACTCTACCCATTTTTGAGTTAACATTCGAGAATTGACTATAGAGTAGAGAGTAAATACAAGATGCCAATTTTTGGAATTTCTTTCTTGAAATATGAAAACTTGATCCGATCATTTTTATTTTTGAAAACGTTTTGTATTTTTTGTTTTTATTTTTATTTTTAAATTGGTTGAAAATGTTTTTGTTTTGTCATTTTTGAAAACTATTTTTGAAAATGAAAAGTTGAAAAATACGTTTTTTTTGAAATTTTACAGAATACTACTTATTTAAACTCAAATTTCCTTTCACAATATACTGAAAACATGGTTACATGCAATACACTAATGTGAGCATTAAGAGTCTATATTAACACAGCTTGGTCAGGTTCGGGATTTGAGAAAGCTCTAATTCTATTAAAATTCAGAAAATGCAAGTTCTTTCAAACCCACAAGAGTCCATTTATCAAGACATTTTTTGAAATATAACAACAAGAATTCTCACTTATTTTTTATTTTTTGTAATGTTGATATTGAATTCAATAAAACTTTATTTAAACTTAGTTCCAAGTTAGGATAATTTAAAAAAAAAAAAAATTATTTAGGTTTAGTTCCAAGCTAGAATAATTCAAAAAAAAATAATAAATAAATTAAAATAAATAAATTAAAAATTTATATTAAGCTTAGTTCCAAGTTAGGATAATAAAAAAAAAAAAAAAAAAATCTCAAAACGTGTTTTCCGAGTTTTGGACATTTTTTGTCGAAATACACAAAACGTTTTTTTTTTTTTTTTTTCAAAATGCGTTTTCGAAAATAGGAAAGAGAACGCGTTTTTAGCATTTTCAAAAATAAAAATAGAAAAAGACCTCAAAATAGCAAAGAGAACATGACCAAGTTTTGATAATATAAATACTAGTTATAAATAGTTAAGTGAAAATATTTTGATGGTCCATTTTTTAAAAAGACATAAATGATTTACGAGAATTATTGATTAGTTAAAATTGTTAACTTCTCAAAAAAAAATTGTTCAACGAATATTGGCATCGTTTATAAACAAATTTTACCAAATAAAGGCTAGGGCAGTGTTCGGCGGCCCAAATAGAATTATAATGTTTATTATTTGTATTTTTTAAGTAAAATATATTGTTAAAATTTGAAGATAGAAAATATGTATGGTTAAAAATTAGTTCAAGAAATTGTGCTCATTATAAATTGAATTATAATGGACAATGATGGCCCAGCCGAACACAGCCTAAAAAAGTCAACTATTGTACTTTCTACTTAGCCCTTGTTTGGGTCCTATTATTTCAAAATAATAGAGTTTGTAATAGTAATTTGTGGAGAATATGTGGTTAAAAAATAGATAATCTTTTTGAGTTTATGTGTATATTATTTTATTAGTAAAATATGTGACTGAAAAAAGTTTTGAAAAATATGAAATTTGAAATAATGGGTACCAAACATGATTTTAATGCCATCATGACCATCTAATCTATATATTATCTAAACCAACTGAAAATCTGACCAATTAATTTTGACCAGAATTTCAACAGTGAGTCTAAATTTATATTTTATTTTTATTTTTTTTGGGACAGTTGTCATAATCTTTTGGTATTGAATTTTTAAATTAGTTGTAGTTAATTTATGTGATTTTCTTTTTATAACTGTACACCATTTCCTCCTGATAAGTGTTTTATTAGCACTTATTCAGTTCACTATTGTTTTATGTTTTTATTGGTTTGATCCTATTTAAGTATCGTTTAACGCATTTTTATATTTTATGTTGTGTAGGATCACAAAGAAGGAGAAAAGAGGGAAAATGGACCAAAAAGTAATTAAAAATGAAGTTCGGGGACCAGGAAGGCAATTTACTTACGATCGTATCATTCTTACTTACGGCCGTAAGTCATTACATGGCGCAAGACGTGAAATTCTACAGAAGCCCAGCTACGGCCGTAACATTCATTGATCACGGCCATAACTTTAAAATGTTAAAATTTTCAGAAAACGAGTTACGACCGTAACTCTAGTATCCACGACCGTAACCTCTCCGCGGAAAGTTTCCTTGTTGGGCGTTGGCTTCAGTATCTATCTATGGCATATATTCTTGGGATTCTTTGGGTACGATTTTGGAACCTATAAAAGGAGAAACTCACCACATAACAAGGGTTGGAAAATTATCATAGTAATCGCTATTCTTGGAGCTTAGAAGAGAGAGCAAATTGAATACGAAGGTGAACAAGATGCATAAATTCTGGGTTATCTTCATGTCCATGCTTGGCTAAGCTTCTCCACCTAGTTCAAACGGGGACTTTGTCTTTCATATTACTTGTTTATCACTTTTCCAAACTAGTAATGTAGTTCTAATTTCTTTACTTTGATTATTAAATTTTTTATTAGCTTTTAATTCAATCAATGCAATCATTTATTTGATTAATGCCTTATCTTATAATTTTTTGTATTGAGATTTGCTATTTTGAATGATTAGATCTGTAATTATCTTTTTGTTCAAATCCTAGTAGGAAGTAGGAATTTGATATTTCCATAGAAAAAACCCAACTTAGATTAATCATCACGAATTTGTGTGATTGATAATCTAATTTGCCCTAATTCTCCTCGAACTTATATAGTTGTTGTCTTAAATCTAAAGAGCTTGTTTTAGGTTATTCAATAGCTAAATTTTAGTTAGAGAGTTTATTCTAATTAAATACAATAAAGGGATAATAGGAATAGTTAGAGCATATTAGCTATTTACAGGTGATAAATCAAAGGAGAAATTGACTCGCGTTACTTGGAAAGTGATAACATTGTGATAGAATACAATCGAACCTTGGAACTAGAATCCATTAATATTTGATCTTTATTCCAACCATTTTACTTACTTATTTTATTGTTCAAGTCATTTACAATTTTCAAACTCAAAAACCCCCATTGGTTTTAATTGACACGACACTATTTTTAGTTCACTGTTCCTCGTGTGATCGATCCTTACTCTTACTACTACATTATTAATTAATATATGACGAGTAAGTAATCATTTACTATTTTTGTGCATTGCGACACGCATCACCTCCCACTGATTATCCCACATCCTATCTCTTACATTCCTCTCCCTCTATCTTCTTTTTACATCTACATCTATATCTCAAATTTGATTTATACAAAATCCCTACCCACAACCATACTAGATTGCAAGAACAAAAGTTGGGTGGTGTTCATAACGAATAGGTTTATCGCGATCTGGATTCTTTTGCTTGGTGCCGATATTTTGCAATTCTCTTGGGTCTACATACTGGGTCTTCATCCCTCTATCTTGACCCAGCTTCATTTCAAGATTTCATAACTTTGTAGGTGACTAATCTAGTGGGTTGTAGCGGTATTACTGTTCAAGTGATTTTTACTTTTTCAGGTTTTGTAATTTTTTAGTTGTCTTCAATTTAGACTGCTTGTATTTCACTGCAAACAGCCTCTTTTCATTGGTTTGAAGTTCGATTGGGCAGCTTCAAGCTCACTTCATTTCTATGTAGGACATGGTACTATTCACTTAAACTGCTTCAATTTCGGTTGGATGGTCTGGAGCTTTACATATTAGTTTTTAGATTATTCTGCTTTAGGTATTATCTATTTACAGTTGAATTTACGTCATTTTCTTTTTAACTGTCCACCATTCAATGGTTATCCACATCATATCTCCTACATCCCTCTCCCCCTATCTTCTTCTACATCTATATCTCGATTTTGATTTATACAAAATCTCTCCCAACAACCATACTAGACTGCAAGAAGAACTAAAGTTGGTTGGCTATTTATAACGAATAGGTTTATCGCGATCTAGATACTTCTGCTTGGTGTTGATATTCTGCAACTCTCTTGGGTCTACATACTAGGTCTTCATCCCTTTATCTTGACCCAACTTCATTTTTTGGTTTTTGTAATTTTTTAGTGGTCTTCAATTTTGGCTGCTTGTATTTCACTGCAAACAGCCTCCGTTCACTGGTTAGAAGTTCGATTAGGCAGCTTCAAGCTTACTTCATTTCTAGGTGGGACCTGGAACTGTTCACTCGAGTCACTTCAACTTTGGTTGGATGGTCTGGAGCTTTATAGGTTAGTTCTGAGCTTATTCTGCTTTGGGCATTATCTGTTTGCATTGACACTTGGTTTTGGGTTCGATTGTGGCTGAGTTTGTATTGTTGGTAATTCGGTGATTAGGGTATGATTGCTAGATGGTTTGTTTTGTGTTGTTGGAGCTTGGTGATTGATGGGTTCTTATTTTTCATTTTTCTTGTTGAGTTTCCTCTATACCCTGCACCATGGGTAAGAAAAAGGAAGGAACAACTCTTTCAGTCCTCTTTATTTGGACAAAAAGGATGATGGTCCGGATTATGGAGAAAGAAACAGGTTCTTCACAAACTAACCCAACCTCTAAAGTATGTTGCGATGATTTTGTGTTTTCATTTGCATAAAGTCTATGGCTATGTGAATCTCTTGTCAACTGATATACTGTTTGAAGGTTCCATCTCTATTTTGCCATGTTTTAGGATAAATACAACAGCTATATGTTCATTCAAACAATGTTGTCACAAACATGTTCTATCGATATCATTTCATATGCATTTCTTCGTGAATGTGAGATGATGAAACTAGGAAGTGTGTAGGGCATCAGTGGAATGATGCTGAAAATAGGACATAACCATTGATTAAAAAATCTGCACGAACAATAAACAAACTAATATTACAACAAACTTTCAAGCAAACCCGTTCTTTTGGGACTACTAATTTCTTCTTCTAACCGTCTAACGGACATTAATAACCCAGAGGTTATTCTTTGGATCTAAGGCACATGGGTAGGTTAAATGTAGGACTGTAAAAAATAAAACTCCCAATGTTCACCTTATAAGCTATCGACGAAGATTTCCTTCTAATAAATCATTTGTTTCTTCCATCAACTTTCAAATTTTCACTGTACTTTCCCAAAGTACTGTAAAACCCCCCTTATGGATTCTACTTTGAAGTTAATGATCCTTCACCTATTGTTCAAGTAATCATTCAAAATGTGTGTTTATAAACGAAATAGTATTGTCTAACTGAGGATGAAAATATAATTATTTGAATTAAAAATAGGAAAAAATTATTAAGCGCACAAACGTATTTTTGAATTGTTCAATGAAATTATAACAGGAAATAAAATTTGATGGGACAATATTTTAAAAGTAAACACAAAACTTTGAAATGATAGGTGATTCAGAGTAAGATTTAGCAAATAAATAAATAAATAAATGTAGGTCCTAAATAGGCAGCGACCAAAAACGATAGGTCATTATTTGACTATTTAATCAAAACAATAAGTCCTTAATCAAATGATAGGTCCTTAATAGGTTATTTGACTATTTATTTGAAAAAAAAGTTAACGGCGGTGGATGGAGGTCCTTATCGGGCAAAGAAAGATGATTCGGGATCTAATCTTGCGAAAAAAAATGATATGTCCGTAATAGACAGCGACCTAAAACGATATGTCCTAATTTGACTATTTACTCTAATATGAATTCTCCCCATTAATTGATTATCAAGAATGCTTTATTTTCATTATTGTGAATTGATTGTGCATGCATCTTTTCCAGACATTTAATTTCGTTAGGTACTGGACATTCTTTTTCGTTGTTGTTTAGTAAACCTAAAGTATGATCTTATGTCGAGAGTTACAAATTGTGTCATTTTAAGATATTGATATGCAACGACGATGAGAACCAAAAAAATGCGACGACTGATGTTGTACGTGAGGAGATTTTCGAAAATTTGTAATACTTTTGAAAACAAAATTATTATTAAAATTTAAATTGACATTTGTTGTTGTTACTTTTTATTGATTTTTCTCAGTGTTTCGTATCAATACATTATACTTTGTCAATAAAATATGTCCGTGCATCTCATTGGGTGTTAAACTAGTTTCATAAAATGTTTCAATCAGACCACTCAATTAATTAATTAAATTATAACGTAAAAAATATTTAAATATATATCCTAATTGAATCATAACAAAACAAGTAATAATAAACACATAAACACATGATTTCTTTGTTTATATGAGAAATATTGATCTCTTCAGCTAATACATTAGATGTTCACTTTTGCCACTACTAGAATTGAATTTATTTTCGCACTTGAGATCACAACATTTGCCATCACACTCTTTGGTACATGCTCCCAAGCTGGTGACACATTTTTGTGCCACCTTTGGCGTCAAATTGCCACCCTATTTGGCCGCCGTCATCGGTGGTGCCACCTCTATTGCTTACTGTATTATATATACATTTATAATGTCATGTTAAGTTCAGCATATCAAACCCATAATATAAGTATAGAAGAAAGAACTCTTAACTCCATGTAAAAATGAGGACAAATAGATGCAAATGGTTGGAGTTAGAGGTGTCATTTTTGTTAACACATAAAAATACTCAACTTGAAGGCTTGGCACAAAAGCCCATGACATGATGGCCCATTAGGGATGAAATGGGTGTGTAAAGGTCACCAGGGCGATTGGGCAATTATCAGAATGCTTAGGCGATAGGGCGATTGGACGATCAAGTCGGATAAAGATATAAGAATGGTTCTTAAAACTCATTTCACACTTCAGTTAGTCATTATGGGTAGTCGGTGAAGATCATGGAAGTCACTTAGTGTAAAGAAGTGGGTAACAATTACACAAAGAAATAGGAGATGGTTATGCAACATGATAGACGACGATTATGACATACAAGTTACAAGTTGAGGCGACAAATCAAATATTCAAATAATGGAAGACAATTATTAGTAGTTTATTTTCAATTTGTATATACAGTACAAATTTAGATGTTTAGAGCCCGATGAATCAACTCTCAAAAGAGAACTATGAAATTTACTTTCATTTTAAATTCCTTGTCGACTTTCGTTTACTTTGTGTGCTTGCGCCTCTTGGAGGCGTTTCACTTTCGTTGTAATCTTCGCAAATAAAAACTCCTCGTTGAAACTTTGTCTTGAAAGGTTGTTATTCCTAACACATTGTCTGAATCTTCTTTTAATTGTTAACGACCTCCCGCACGAAACAATTTCTACTTAAGAGTAAAATCTTATTCTTTCTTGAGACTGAAGAATTTGTTTTACAACCCCACCATATACAGTGGAATTAATAGCTAATTTATGGCACTATTAAAATGACTTGACACAACGTGAAGAGCGTGAGAAATTTATTGAAATTTATTCATATTAAATTTCAATTGTCAAAGTTATTAGAGTATGAATAACAGAATTCAATAAATGAACTTTCAATTCGATATGATTGCAATCCATACAAAATTATTATAATTTAAAACCCCACGAATCGAAGCGGGGAAATTTCACGTTTTAGAACTCATAAAAACTTTCAATAACAATTATGTTGGCAGGTGCAAAGTCTTGGTAGTCTAGGAATAAACTGACAAAATCCCCCCGCATTATCATATGGAAATGCTTCTCTGCACTTTTGGTCACAACAAAAGTCGTCACAATCTTTGGTACATACTCCGAAACCCGTCAAACATTTTTTTCCCCCATTTAGAATTGGATTCGAAGGTCGTCTGCCACCATCTTCGGCCACCACCATTGGGAGAGCCGCCCAGTCACTCACTGCATTACATATAAAACGACATTTTATAAGATGTTTAAACATTCATTATTGTGACCATTCATGACCAATTTAGCCTCTGTTTGACAAACTTATTTAAAAACATATTTTTTTCACCATAGTTTTTCAAACGATTTTTTAACAACGCATATTTTCTCTCTCTACTTTTCAATCGCATATTTTACCTCAAAAATATAAAAAAAAAAATTATTTTTAAACACAAAAATTTTAACAACCAGAGGCTTAGTGAACCAAATTGCATAATGAGTGAACGAGTAATAGAAGAAAGAACTCTTGCTTGATGCCAAAACGAGGAGAAAGAGAATGCAAAGGGTTGGGTTGAGAGTAGCCATATCTCCTTGTGAGTATGTATAGACGAGCAACAAAATTCAGTATATATAAGCCAATCAAGTGGAATAAAAACTAACAGAATATCCACAAAATTTAATTGATTTCGTGAATTTTAATAAATTTCCACAAAATTCGTAAGAATCTCACCAAAAACTGTGAAATGAAATCTCAGAAGTAGGGGTGGACAAAAAAATCGGAACCGAGTAAACCGAAACGAAACCGAACCGAAAAAATCGAAATATTTCGGTTCCTGAAAAAAAAATTCAAAACCGAAACCGATCGGTTCTTAAAATCAAAACCGAAAACCGAAATCAAAACCGATAAAAATATTTTTTTTGAATTTTTCATTGAATTATACAACAAAATATATTTATGTTCACGCTTTAATGTGTAGACAATGGGTCAGAGGAGTATAAATTACTCACAATTTTTCCCTTTGAGAAATGTTGTTTAGATTGATAGTATTTTAATTAAAAATTCATTACTCACAATATTATCCAAGTAGAACCACACTTTAATGTATAGACACTTAGACAGTGTATGAAATGTTGTCTGTTTGATTAATTATTATTATGAAATTTAATAATTTACTTTTAAGTTATTTCATACACTATTATAGTATTATTATTTTGTGGAATTTACTTTTAATGAGATTCAAATATTCTTACTTCCTCGACCTGATATCCTTTTCAAATAAGAATGGTTTTAAAGTAAAAAAGGATTTTAACTATCAAGATTCTGATATTCACATTCGTGGTAATACATGAATTTGGACTTTAATTTTAATTGAAAAGTTTATTTGGTTGTATTTACCTTTAATTTTTGCAAACAATTAGATTTTTTTTTTTTTGGCATCAAATTTAATTTTTTTTAGTTGGAACCGAACAAAAACCGAATCGAAACCGAAACCGTTCGGTTCTTGTCTTTGAAAGAACCGAACCGAAATAGAATCGAAAGTTTCGGTTCGGTTTCGGTTCCTTTAATAACCGAACCAAACCGGTAAACGCCCAGCCCTACTCAGAAGAATTTGTTATTTCTATTTTTAAGTTTGAAATCCATCTAAATAAATCCCTTAAAACTCCTATATTAATGACATTTTTATAAATCCACGAGTTATTTAGGATGCTTAAATTTTAAAAGATTTCACTAAAATCTAGTTGGAAATATGAGACCTAAATTTAGAAGAATTTTCAAATCCATTAAAAACTCTATCAAGAACACTTACATAATTGTTTCTTAATAATCTTCTTAAGATATTTCGGATGTTGCCGAATGAGATTTCAGCCAAGATTTAGGATACAGATAAAAATTAGCAAAATATCAAGAATTCAAGATATGAACTAATGCTAACATGAGGAAATAGAAAATATAATTAGCACTATATCAGGAAGATTACAAGATATGAAATAATGTTAACCTAAGGAAATAAAAAATGTAAAGAAGATTACAAATATACATATATAATACTAATAATATGAGGAGAGAGAAAATTACAAAAGATGCAAAATTGGATCCGCGTCAAGCAAAAAGTATCTTGCATTGGCCAATTTTGTGTTCATTTTGGCTCCTGACCGATAAAGATAAATAGGCGATGTACCATTCTTGCCAAGGTTGTCTGGATCGTATTTCTGGATCGAATCAATGCAGGAGTTTGCTGATCTTATTGGATCGGATCAAGGAGCGTAAAATTCTATAAAATAACGATTTAGAAATATCTTTAATATATAAATATTTAAAAATGTAAAATAAATGTTCTAACAATAATTTAACGACTATAAATCAACAATTAACTTAAAAACAATAAAAATTAAATTCAAAGTTTCGTCTTCTTAATAAACAATTAAAAAAAAAAAAAAAGGATTTTCTATGAAAATAATAATTCAAACAAGATTCCAATTAATAAATATAGATTTTAAAATCTGATCCGAATCACTAAAGCAAATGTATTCATTATTGATAATAAAGATGCCCTCCATTAAAATTATGATTGTCCACTCCAAACTCATTAAGTAATTCTAGTAATAGCACCCGTGCGATGCACGGAATAAATAATATTTATTAAATAAGTTGTAAAAATACAATGCCTGATAAAAATAATACAATAAAAAATAATAATAATATCTTGTATCCACAAATTGTGATAATTTGTAATTTCATTTCTCCCTATAAGATTTCTCACTTTAATGCATAAATTGTATATTCAATATACAATCAAAAAAGAAAAAAAAAAAAGAAAAAAAGAAAAAAAAAGTTATGAATTGCATTTTTTTAACAATTAATTGTTCATTCTCTAGTTTTCTTAATTTATTTATTCATATAGAATTGATTATTCAAAAAAAAAAAAAAAAATTATGTTCATTCACAACTACATATTATTTAAAACTAATTTTTCACAATTGCACATACTACTTTTTAACCACACATTCTAAAAAAAGAAAATCAATTTTCAACCACTCAATTGATTGATTTGACAATTATTTTATTTTTTATACTACCTTCTTTCATTTTCAATCATGCATTTAAAACTATTTTTATAGTATATATCAAACTTACTCATATTCAATGGTTTCAAATACAACGTGACATTTTATTTTTCACCAAGTATTAAAAATGGTCATGTTACACACACACACACACACCTATTTTTTGAACATGTTAAATAACTGTATTGACCATATTTTATTTTTAAATAGAATAAGTTTGATAAAACCTTATATTTTTATTTTCTGTAGAATTCAATGAATTAATTGTTAAAGTCTGTAGTATATATTTTACAAATTGATGTTATTTTAAATTTATAAAAATTAAAAAAATAGATAAATGAACATAATGAGTAAATTTATAAAATTATCAAAGAGTTTATCGAAACCTAAAGTTGTAAAAATTAAAATGATTCAGTTGAATTTACTTAGAAAGATCGGATATCTATTATTTCTTTTCATTTGATAAGAAAAATATTAGAAATTAATCATTTATGTCAAATTGAAGTTATGTAAGAAATGATAGATATCATTTTATGACTTAAATGCGATAAATTAAAAAGAATGGATATTGAAAAAAGTAAAAAAATATAAGTAAAACTTTTACCTTTATTATTTGAGACAATTTTATGAATGATATATTTAGAGTTTGCTTTCATTTGTTAGCTTTTATTGAATTTCTCGTTAAGATTTTGAATTTGACACCTATATTGCATATTTTTTTACTTCAAAATATTACAATAATTATCAAAATAATAAAAATAATATACAATTTGACCTTTTTATAGATTTTTTATTTTTTACAAATCAATAAGTTATTTATTACATGTCACCTATAATTAATTTTGCATTAATTGAAGTTTCCTAATTCAATTATTAAAATAATTAATAAAACTACAAAGTTTCCTAAAATAGCAGGTAAAAATGGCGGGAAATTATGTGCGGATTTATGTGACGGCTATGTTGTTATTATATATATATATATATATATATATATATATATATATATATATATTAAGATTAAGATTTGATAGGACAAAAGATTTGGAATTAATCATTTATGTCAACTTGAAGTTAGGTAAGAAATGATAGATATCATTTTATAACTTAAATGAGATAAATTAAAAAGATTGTATATTGGAAAAAGTAAAAAAGTATAAGTAAAACTTTTACCTTTATTATTTGAGACAATTTTATGAATGATATATTTAGAGTTTGCTTTCATTTTTTAGCTTATATTGAACTTCTCGTTAAGATCTTGAATTTGACACCTACATTGCATATTTTTTTTTTACTTCAAAATATTACAATAATTATCAAAAGAATAAAAATAATATACAATTTGACATTTTTATAGATTTTTTATTTTTTACAAATCAATAAGTTATTTATTACATGTAACATATAATTAATTTTGCATTAATTGAAGTTTCCTAATTCAATTATTAAAATAATTAATAAAACTACAAAGTTTCCTAAAATAGCAAGTAAAAATGACGGGAAACTATGTGCGGATTTATGTGACGGCTATGTTGTTATTATATATATATATATATATATATATATATATATATATATATATATATATATATATATATATATATATATTAAGATTAAGATTTGATAAGAAAAAAAGATTTGAAATTAATCATTTATGTCAAATTGAAGTTATGTAAGAAATGATAGATATCATTTTATGATTTAAATGAGATAAATTAAAAAGATTGGATATTGGAAAAAGTAAAAAAATATAAGTAAAACTTTTACCTTTATTATTTGAGACAATTTTATGAATGATATATTTAGAGTTTGCTTTCATTTGTTAGCTTGTATTGAACTTCTCGTTAAGATCTTGAATTTGACACTTATATTGCATATTTTTTTATTTCAAAATATTACAATAATTATCAAAAGAATAAAAATAATATACAATTTGACTTTTTTATAGATTTTTTATTTTTTACAAATCAATAAGTTATTTATTACATGTAACCTATAATTAATTGAAGTTCCCTAATTCAATTATTAAAATAATTAATAAAACTACAAAGTTTCCTAAAATAGAAGGTAAAAAAATGGCTGGAAACTATGTGCGGATTTATGTGACGGCTATGTTGTTATTATATATAACTAGTGCATCACCCGTGCGATGCACGGATATTGTATCGTACAAAATATATTGTAAAATTAGTGAATAATTTTGGTATATTGAAAAGAGTAATCCTACAGGTACAGGCCCTGTACGAATGCAATTTTCCAATTGAAAATACAAATTTGATTTGTAATAAAATATGTCAACACTTTTCTTTTAAGTTTAGTATAAGCATTATAAATTCAATACTACACCATTTTAATCCATAAATAAAAATAAGTGAGATATTGAGGATGCTATGTTTGTCGGATACTTTAGTATTTTACTTAATACATTGGTAAATAATACTAAAGTATTCGCCAAATATAAATATATTGTGGAATGTATCAATTATTTCTCATGATTTATGCCTCTCGTATTTATGTTTTTCCAATTTTGATTCAAAAATATAAATCACAATAATTATAAATGTGTGCTTAATCTTAAACCCACAAATATTTGTATTTAACCAATAAAAATATATTTTTAATTATAAAATCAAGTAGTCAAAATAATAATTACATAAATTTAGCAATTATCATGATATGACAAAATGCTACGTTGGTGACAAAAAAATTATAACGAAAATGGTATACCATATAATCTTCAAACAACTATTAAAATTAAGAATGATTAAAAGAATATTATTCGCTTTTAACCACAATTTTTGCAATTTCCTCACGTATTTAACATTTTATCTAAATTTCTTTCAGAAACATCAATCACAGTAATTATAAGCTTTTGTTTAATCTTAAGAGCAAATATTTGTATTTGACCAATAAAAATGATTGTTAATTTCAATAATTTTTATGAGTAATTGTCAACTTCAAAGAAAATCCAAATTTAGTAGTTTATTTAATGGTGTATCATGTTTTTTATTTAATATTATGGATACAATATTGATTGTGTGGAATGTATTAATATATTTCTAATGGTTTATGCATTCTCCTCTCGTATTTTTTTTACGGCTGTTGTGGTTTAATATATAATAATAATAATAATAATAATAATAATAATAATAATAATAATAATAATAATAATAATAATAATATATTAAGATTTCTCCCGTACACAAAATGCATAAAAAATAATATATTAAAATAATTAATAAAATTTTACAAACAATAAAACTACTTCAAATTATAATAGCTTCTTTGAGTAATAAAAATCAATTTATATATTTAAGTAGTAAATGGTTATTAAGTTTTCCACATTTTTTCACAAAAAAAAAAAAATGAAGTTGTTGTTCGATAAAAAATTGATATTATTTTTTATCGAAAATAACAGATATTTGCACATTGTTTGGAGTTGCGTTTTTAAGTATTAAAATGAACATCCTTAATAATTTCAATTTCATTTCCCATTGCACTAAACGCATTATCAAGCCCCTGTTTGGTACCTATTATTTTTAAATCTCATTTTTTAAAAACTCATTTTCAACCATACATTATACCAATAAAATAATCTACACATAAATCCAAAAATATTCTCCAATTTTTAACTACACATTCTCTAAAAAAATTACTATTCCAAATCACATTATTCCAAATAATGGGTCTCAAACTGGGACCAAATGCAGTCAACGCGTTATCCATAACATAGTAATTAATTTCACTATGTAAAATGATTTCCATAATACCATTCAAATGTATATCAATGTGATGACATAATATTTAGTTTTACTTTCAATAAATTATTAATTATCATCAGTACCTCTTACGTTGATGCAAGCAAGTTTAATTCAAATAATTAAAAAAATGAATAGTCACCGTTTTCTAAAAAAAAATTACTGCTTTCTAGAAAAAAAATCTATTAAGAAGTGTAAACAAACTTATTTGTCACTAATATTTTTAACTAAACAAAAAAGAACAAATATTAAAGTTTAATAAAATATTAATCTAATTAATGCACAAATAATGTAAGAAAAAGTAAAGCTATTTTTGTTTTTCAAAGTTAATGTGTAGTTTTCCAAATGTATTAATTTCTTTATAAAATTTATTTTTTATAAAGAAATTAATGATGAATATTAATGCATTTCAATTTTTGGAAAGTATTTTAGACTGGAAAACAAAAATGATGTACGGAAGTTGCAATTTAACAATATGAATTTTGATAAGTGCTTGTTAATTTTTAATACTTATACATAATTTATCCAGTATACAAAATGCATAAAAAATAATATTATATTAAAATAATTATTAAAATTTTACAAACAATAAAACTACTTCAAATTATAATAGTTATATTAAAAATTTTTATAATTTTTTTATCATCAACTCTTTATTAATTTCTACATCTTGTCTTTTGAGACGATTTTTGTTCAATATATTTGTTTTGTTGGCGAAAAACACTTATTTATTTCTCATATTTTTAAATAATCAAAATAAATAATTAATACAAAAGTTAAAAAAAATATTTGCACATCCTTTCAATGCAAATTAGCAGAATATTTGAATAGAAATTGCGATTAGAAATAAAATTTATTAATTAATTGAATGTTATAAATAACAATGCGATTAAAAAAAGTTAAGGATATAAAAGCAAAACTAAACAAATACCGAAGATCTATCTTGCAATTAAACTATGGTGTAAATTTTAAAAAATGTGTTGTATGAATATAGTTCCCTAAAATAATATGTTATATTATATATATATATATATATATATATATATATATATATATATATATATATATATATAGACAACCTATTAGCATTCAATACATGTAATCAAGTGCCTATTTACAATGCATTACACACTTTCCCACATTAAATGTCTCATTAATTGTCAACAACTCATTTCCCAATTCCGGAAATTCAATTGAAAAAAAAAACACTTATTTATCTCTCATATTTTTAAATAATCAAAATAAATAATTAATACAAAAGTTAAAAAAATATTTGCACATCCTTTCAATGCAAATTAGCAGAATATTTGAATAGAAATTGCGATTAGAAATAAAATTTATTAATTAATTGAATGTTATAAATAACAATGCGATTAAAAAAAGTTAAGGATATAAAAGCAAAACTAAACAAATATCGAAGATCTATCTCGCAATTAAACTATGGTGTAAATTTTAAAAAATGTGTTGTATGAATATAGTTCCCTAAAGTAATATATATATACAAACTATTAGCATTCAATACATGTAGTCAAGTGCCTATTTACAATGCATTATACACTTTCCCATATTAAATGTCTCATTAATTGTCAACAACTCATTTTCTAATTCCGGAAATTCAATTGAAAAAAAAAAAAAAAAAATCCAAAAATAGAAACTGAAAATGGGCGGGAAAAATTTTGACGGCTGTTCTGCTTTAATATATAATATAGATATAGACTAGTATTAGCACACGTGCGTTGCACGGAAAAAAATTATAATTATTAATTAATGAATAATTAACTAAATATATTCAATAATTAATGAAAATGTGAGAAATATATAACGAAAACAATTAAATTCATATTTTATGGGAAAGAATATGAAGAAACATAAAAGTTTCAATAGCAAAATTCAATGTAAATTACAAAACACTTCTTTAAAATTTAGGATCCTTAAAATTTAGGATATTAAAACTTTTCAATTTAATTGTGCAGAACATCAATCAATACATGAAAAAGAATTGCACGTGAATTAAATTTATTTATTGAAAATAACAATGTTTTTTTATTTCTTGCGTTAATGTTGTTCAACGTTACAAATAATATTTTTGTATATATTTTTAGTAATGTCAAAATATAATAATGATAAAAAAATAAAAATAAATAAAATTTCTATTTCTCAAACGAAAATGGTTTTTTTTTTTTTTTTTGCCATTATTGAATGTTACATAATTTGTCCTTGAAATTCATATTAAAATGATCCAACTAATGAATCAATGCATTATAGAATTGATTAAACAAAGTTAGATAAAAAAAAAGATTAAACAATTTGTCAGTACCAATGCACTGATCCTCATGTAGTGGGGAATGAGTGGCAATTCAATGGTGTTGTTGATACTTAATGATCATAAGTCAGACAAATAACTGTCACAATTTGACCGTAAGGAAGACAAAAAAAAAAAAAATGGAGAGCAGTTTAGGCGGGAAAACATGAGCCAACTATCATGTTATAATAATAATAATAATAATAAGATAAGATTTCCCCCGTACACAAAATGCATAAAAAATAATATATTAAAATAATTAATAAAATTTTACAAACAATAAAACTACTTCAAATTATAATAGCTTCTTTGAGTAATAAAAATTAATTTATATATTTAAGTAGTAAATGATTATTAAGTTTTCCACATTTTTTCACAAAAAATAAAAATAAAAAATGAAGTTGTTGTTCGAGAAAAAATTGATATTATTTTTTGTCGAAAATAACAGATATTTGCACATTGTTTGGAGTTGCGTTTTTAAGTATTAAAATGAACATCCTTAATAATTTCAATTTAATTTCCCATTGCACTAAACCATCATCAAGCCCCTATGTGGTACCTATTATTTTTAAATCTCATTTTTTAAAAACTCATTTTCAACCACACATTATACCAATAAAATAATCTACACATAAGTTCAAAAATATTCTCCAATTTTTAACTACACATTCTCCAAAAAATTTACTATTCCAAACCACGTTATTCCAAATAATGGGTCTCAAACAGGGACAAAATGCAGTCAACACGTCATCCATAACATAGTAATTAATTTCACTATGTAAAATGATTTCCATAATACCATTCAAATGTATATCAATGTGATGACATAATAATTAGTTTTAGTTTCAATAAATTATTAATTATCATCAGTACCTCTTACGTTGATGCAAGCAAGTTTAATTCAAATAATTAAAAAAAATGAATAGTTATCGTTTTCTAAAAAAAAATTACTTAAAATCTATTAAGAAGTGTAAACAAACTTATTTGTCACTAATATTTTTAACTAAACAAAAAAGAACAAATATTAAAGTTTAATAAAATATTAATCTAATTAATGCACAAATAATGCACGAAAAAGTAAAACTATTTTTGTTTTTCAAAGTTAATGTATAGTTTTCCAAATGTATTAATTTCTTTATAAAATTTATTTTTTATAAAGCAATTAATGATGAATATTAATGCATTCCAATTTTTGGAAAGTATTTTATAGTGGAAAACAAAAATGATGTACGGAAGTTGCAATTTAATAATATGAATTTTGATAAGTGCTTATTAATTTTTAATGCTTATACATAATTTCTCCCGTATACAAAATGCATAAAAATTTATATTATATTAAAATAATTATTAAAATTTTACAAACAATAAAACTACTTCAAATTATAATAGTTATATTAAAAAATTTTATAATTTTTTTATCATCAACTCTTTATTAATTTCCACATCTTGCCTTTTGAGACGATTCTCGTTCAATATATTTGTTTTGTTGGTAAAAAATACTTATTTATCTCTCATATTTTTAAATAATCAAAATAAATAATTAATACAAAAGTAAAAAAAAATATTTGCACATCCTTTCAATGCAAATTAGCAGAATATTTGAATAGAAATTGCGATTAGAAATAAAATTTATTAATTAATTGAATGTTATAAATAACAATGCGATTAAAAAAAGTTAAGGATATAAAAACAAAACAAAACAAACATTAAAGATCTATCTTACAATTAAACTATGGTGTACATTTTTAAAAAATGTGTTGTATGAATATAGTTCCCTAAATATAATTAGCTTGATTTTCAAAATATGAAAAACACGTACAATGGAATGACTCACTGGTGTTAAAACAATTACAAATTTGGATGGATTAATGAGTGAAATGGATGAATTGGGATATAAAAAAATGTTATGGCAACAATTATTTCTTGTAGGATCCATAAAAATTGCAGGTAAAAAAAAATATATATATATATATATATATATATATATATATATATATATATATATATATATATATATATATATATATATATTAGTATTCAATACATGTGGCTAAGTGCCTATTTACAATGCATTACACACTTTCCCACATTAAATGTCTCATTAATTGTCAACAACTCATTTCCCAATTCCGGAAATTCAATTGAAAAAAAAAAAAAAAAAATTTCAAAAATAGAAACTGTAAATGGGCGGAAAAAATTTTTGACGGCTGTTCTGCTTTAATATATAATATAGATTAAGATTATTACTTCCTTCGATACCCTCTATGAATAAATTATCATCTGCAAGAATTCTCAAATTTCTTTCTTTCTACAAAATTTTAAACAACGTCATCATCACGTGTTCCACCGTAGATAAAGTTACTAAAATGTTTTATTTTATTTAGGAAATTTTGCCTTGGTTTGTCATTTTTTTTTTTTTAAAGTTTGCTTTGGACTTATAGAAAAATAGAACTTAGTCCATTTTTTTTTGATAAGTGTATTTTATACACTTATTTATATCCTAAAAGTAGGATTTTATATGTTTGTTTTAAAATATTTGCTATTTATTTTGTGTTATTTGTTTACATTTCAAAAATAATCACAAAGTCGAGAAAACAAAGGAATTGAAGCTAAAATTGAGCAATTGGATGTAAAAAGGGTCAAAGTGAGCAAATCAAGAATTGATGCAGTCAATCAAATAGCTAATTTGAAGAAAAAATCGAAATTGGAAGAAATCAGAAGTTCATGGGCTAAATTGCAACAATCAGAAGTTGGAGGACTTGTTGTGCAATTAAAAGACAGGGACCAACTTGTAAAATTTAAAAGTCAGAAATTGCCTTAAACCGTAATACCGTGCAGTCGCACGGTCAAAAAAATCAGCGACTGAAATTTACCTGCAGAGTCATACGATCGCGCATTTTTGAACCGTGCGGCCGCACGGTAGTCCCGACTGGGACGCAGCTGGGCTTTTTGCGCGGAATTCCGCAGTTTTCTCCTCAATTAACCTAATTCTCGGGAAAATCTATAAATACCAGACCTAAGGCTCGAGATTGGGGGTTCCCAACTTGCTAAATTCATGCCAAAACGCTGTCGAAGTGCCGAGGGATCCAAACCACGCCAAGATCAAGATTGAAGATATAATTACAAGGAGATGAATTGGGTTACATCTTTTCATAACTCTTGTTATTTATTTTCTATTATGTTTCTAGGCTAGGTTAATTGTGTTGAAATTGTGATGAAGTTTTGATTTCTTGACGCCATATTTTAATCTATTATTTAATTTATGCAATTCATGATTTTGAGCAATTGAATTATGCTTTTTCTATCATGCAATTACTTGATCACTAGTTGTATGATTTTAGGTTGTGATTTCTTAAGTTCGAAAGATTAGGTTTTCATTAGATTTGTTTCGATTGCCACAAAGTCCGATAGGGGATAGAAATATACCCCTATGCTTTGTGTTATCTACTATAATATTCATAGTTCTTTTAATGCTTTTTTACACATTCGTATTCAACATAGAAATATAGTTGGGTCGTGTGTAGGAATAGACGTTATTGCTTGTCCGAAAGGAAGTTTTAACAACATTAGGAATATGGATTTTCAAAACCCGTGAATTGTATTTAAATAATTGGTTAAGATATGGATGATAGAGTCAAAATGGATTCATAATTCTAACGCATTTATTTTCATTCGTTTAAAATCAAATTTGTCAATTTTTTAGTTTAATCTTTATTTTAGTTTTCAAAATCAAAATTCTCAAATCAAAACAAATCTCTAGTTCCGGTTAAGGTAGTAATCTAAAATACAATTTAACACAATCTCTGTGAGATCGATACTTGGACTCACGTCCACTTTATTACTTGCGCGACCCGTGCACTTGCGGAGCGTTATCATTTTTTTTAAAAAAACAATTGGGTTCACGCAAAAATACTCGGATCATATATGATCGAGATCATGTACCATACGGGTTTAATTACTCGAGTAAAAAATGCTTCGAGATAAGGCAATGCAATACAAAAATTAAAATGGACTTAGAACTCTACCATACGGTCATTACTTAGCTTATAATAGGCGCTCTACACAAGAATTTATTTAACATGCATGAAATCACCACACGTCTAGACCCTCCTTCACCGGGTCGACTATCCCAAACTTGTCTTACATTAGGATGAAGAGATTTAGAGTTTTAGGAAATATTGGATAGGTTAATAAAAATTAAAATACAAGCTCACAACCTAGTTCTTCTACTCCATTAACCTCTTCACCCTTCAACAATTCTCAAACTTCACCAACAATCAATCAAAACTATTGTGTTCAAGATAAATATGATCTTGCATGGATAAGCATTTTATAAAAATAGACACAAGTAGCATATTGGTCATAAATCATGAATCAATAACAATTTTAAACATTTAAGTAATCATGGCCGGCAAGGCTATCTAACATGTCAATATACAATAAGAAATCACCCTCAAACTTGAAATGCGCATTGTCTTCAATGTGTAAAATAAAATCAAAGTAGGAGGAAAGAATTTACAAGACTTCCCAAGAAGTGGTAGGGCACTTATAAGTAGTCTTTGGTAAGTGGAAATCTCATTGCAACTGTAGAGGTCTCAATATGGGTGGTCCGGGTCGGGTCGGCCTGGTAACGGCCCGCTTGAAAAAAGCCCTCTCGCTGCGGGTTAGAGCCGGTTCCCGATCAGCCCACAAATTTTGAACTACAACCTAGGCCCGCCAACTAGCCCATGCGGGTCGCGGTTCGTTTTGATTTGACCCGTATGAATAAAAACATAGACTTTTCATATTTATAGAAATTTTTTTGTCAAGTTTCTAAATACAAAATGATAAATTCATATTTATACCATAAAATATTTACATAGAATTTAAAGTTATATTTTATGTTATATGAATTACTTCTAAATTTTTAAATTTAAATAAAATATAAACAATTAACAATTAAATGTTAAATGTATTTCTAATTAATATTATCAAAGAACATTACGTTTTTTAGCTATTGGGGAGAAAAAAATAAGATTTTACTTAAAAATTTGTATTAAAGTTTGTAGAAGAAGAGATATTTTCAATATTACCATATTTAATGAAAACAGTTTTTTTTTTTTTTTTCGGGTTAGCTGGTTAACCGCGGCCTGGGAAACCCGCGGTTCACAACTTCTTGACCCGTGAACCGCCCGCATGGGTCACGGGTCGACCCGTCTGTCTTGACACCTCTAATTGCAAGCACTAGCAATTCACCCCCAAACTTATGTTGAAGCCTCCAATCGATTTAACACAAATTTCTCCAATGAGGCATTTCATCGAACACCTTGTGAACATCCTATGAAAATACAAGAAAAGAGTAGATATTAAGTGGTGAATGACCCAAAAAGTAAAATTACATTCAACATCTCAATTCTAACTCATAAGTCCAATACAATTTGCCCGTCTACATCAATATTAAATCACACTTGAAGATAAAAGACAATATAAACCAAGTGATTTAAAAAATGAGTTTTAAGCAAATTTTGACTTTGAAAATTTGATATGAGTATATGCTAGAATTAAATGAGAATGCACTGGAACTATTTCACACTACCCAACTTAAGGAAAATAAATGTGGAAGATAGAGATCTGGACCTAACCAACTTATTTGTAAGAAAGTAAATCAAATGCAAAAATAAAGTAAGTAAAGAATAGAGAATGTGTTGCCTCCCATTAAGCGCTTATTTTAAAATCATTAGCTCGACTCTCTGCATAAGCATTTCATGGCACTCTAAACATATCTTTTGATGCCTTACTCATTTTGCTTATTTTGACTTTGCTCCACTCTTCATTGATTCGAAATACTTGCACTTTGCCCCATCCAATGTCATGGGACTTGCCTATTCTATCAAATTCAAACTCAACAATGTAGACTTGCTCCTCCTCAAATAGCTTAATCACAAATTCTATTATTGGATAATCAATGAAGTTGAGAGAATTTGATTTGATCTCTTCCTCATTAATTGCCACTTCTCCATGTGATTCTTTGAGATTAATTTGTCATTCTCTTCAAGCTCATCTCCATTAGTTGATGTCTCATCGGATTGAATGACCAATCCAAAATTTGAATCCATGGGCAGTGACAAATTTTTCCTATTAATTCCCAAAATTGGATTATATCCCTACATTTGAAATCCTTCTCAATACATGGCATCCCCCATAAGCATATCATCTTCATCCAATTTGGAAAGTTTATTGTAATACTTTGCAAGTACCTTCTCATTCAATAGTGGAGGACCATCTCCTACAAGAGTGATGTCTTCATCCCAATCATCCGGTACACAATCTTTCAAGAGCATGTAACTTACATCCAATGTGTCACTTTCTTGTTTTCGACATTCAAATATTGTCTAGACTTAATAAGCTTTGACATAATCAAACTATTACCCGAAAACAAATATTGTCCATTACAATGCATCTTGAAACAAATTTCACAACTTGAATATTCTTCAAGCATGTATTTATCACTAATGTTGAGATTGTTCATTGCAATTGCTTTCCTATTTTGCCAATGTTAAACTCAAATATGCATAGAAAGAAAACCAAACACAAGAAAGAATAGAATAGTAATGGTTAACCAAAGGTAACAAAATAAAACATAAAAGAAAAATAATTAAAAATTGTTAAAACTAAAATTAACTAAAATAATAACCAAAGTAAAAATGTAGCGACAGGGATTTTTCATTTCTTTTTTTAAATAAAATATATTTTTTAGAACTTTAAATGTGCGTCGCTACGACTTTTTCCCATTTAATTTAAAAGAGTATTCGTCTAGCCAAATTATCAATGAAATTAAATTAATTTTTATCGTAATTAAATTTCTGAACTTTATTTAAAATATATTCCAATGTCATCATTTTAAAATCCTAATTCAAATTTTAATGATTTTAAATCCAAGATTTCAAGCTCCAGCCCTACATGGAACAATTATGAATTTCCAATTTTTTTCCAGCCTCTCAAGAAATGATTCTGCTTTCCCCAAAAATCCTACCAAAACACACGTAATTCCATTTTTCACACTCCCTAATCCTCTCCCTCTTTTCCCTAATAACAATGGCTAATATACTGCAACATCCTGCAATTCATCCTCAATCAAGAGATTTCTCTTGCAGCTGTCCAATTCTGCAGCCATCTGATTTAACTTTCCTGCAATCCATCCTCAATCAGCAGATTCCCTCAACCTACCAAATTTAGCAAAACCAACAGTGACATATACTCAAATCCTCCCCCCAGACGAACTCACCAAGCCAGACAATCCTTTCCGGTAATTTTCTATTGCATTGCTTCAATACCACCATCACGACCACCACCAACCTCTTCCACCTTCATCGACAGCTGAACCAACAAACACCACCACTATTATCATCACTGCCAAACCAACCCAATCGAACCACCATTCACCATCACACAACCCGAACCCACTGCCTGACCCGAAATCCACCACCCGCACACTGCCTCTCGCATTACCGATCAAAAGCCACCAACCGAACCAAAATTTTCACAACCACCACACCGCCGCCTATCACCCACGGCCACCCACCAGCCAACACCTACTGCCCAATCGACCATGAACCAAACCGACCTCCAACCACGCCACTGAACGACCACCACAGTCGCTATCACACCACCCGCAACCACCACTCGACATCATCAACCTACTGCGTGCCTTTGATCCAAACCATTTTCTCCAAAATCAAACCCAAAACCAAGTTAAAAGCAATACCCATAACGTACCTCAACCCTCACCGGAGTTTCTTTTCCGGAAAGCCATGAACTTGAGCTCCTAGCCTCGGTTCGACCTTGCTTTTCACCCTCAATTTCCACCCCTAAAACTTCACAGACCCGTATACCGGAGCCACCACGCTAGGTGGCGCTAATGCCGGCCACCAAGCGCCGGCGGCGTGAAACGGAGAGGTGGCGGAGCCCTCTTCCCCGTCGCACCCTCGCGACTCTCTACTCTGCGCTCTCTCTCTCTCTCTCTCTCAATTTCCGATTTTGAGAGAGAGAGAAATGAGGGATGATTTTTATTAAAATTAAGTTTTCAAAATTTCCCTTTCAGCCCCAAACTTTGATATATATCCGTTTCAGCCCCTTCTTTTAAAATAATTTTCAATTTAGTTACAAATGTTTTTATAATTAACAAATCACCCTTTTTTTTGTAAAATAATATTTCAATCCCAAAATTCTTATAATTCAGTTTTCTCAAAATTTCTATCTAGTTCTCAAACTTTATTTTGTCACGTTTAAATTTATAAAATACTAATTTAATTAATTTACTTTTTGGCTAGACGAAGCAGTTGGTGATTTGAGAAGCTGACGTACTATTCCCGCTCCGATTTTTGAAAACTCGTAAAGTTTGAGGTAGACTCGCCCCCACTAATTGATTTATATTATAATTGCATGTGATTATGTGGATTTGTGTGATTGTTATATGCTTAATTGCATGAGAAAAGAAAAGAATATCTCGTATGAGATAAATTTGAAAATTTATGTTATGCACGTCATAACTTATCTGCTAGCATGAGACAAGAAAAGAATATGTTCATTTGCACTCATTTATTGTTGCTTATGAATAAGAAAAGAATATCACTACATTATTTGCATAATTACTTGTCCAATTATCTTGTAGATTAATTATTGGAGTTGAGTCTACTGAGTATTTCATTTTGAAATGCTCACCCCGTTGTTTTAACAATTTTTGCAGATTTCGGTGACGATGGCGAGTGATGGGCAATGACGACAAATATAAATTTGAAATTATTTTTGAAAGTTGTGAATTTAGAAAGAATCATTTCATTTTATCAAAAATTCTCAGTTTTATTAAGTTTGTACGAATTATTTTATTTAATCTGAACTATCGCTAAACTTTTATTCATTAAATGTGATATTTAATATTTAGTCAATTTCCGCAATAAAGTTTATTAAAAAATTTAGAAAAATAACATTCCCGCGTTTCTCGGAACTCGGGGCGTTACAAAAAAATTCCCCGACAACTGCGCCAAAAACTTGTTCGCTCAAAATAGTGTGTATCGCAAGTGCAAGGGTCGCGTACAAGTAATAAAGTGAATTTTTTGAGTTCGGATTGTCGATCTGACGAGAAATGTTTACTTTAAATTATACAACTTTAATTAATTTAATTCTAACAATAAAAAAAAACACACAATTAAAAGATGGATTTTTGACAATTCCCTTTGTTCGGAAAGAAATTTTTTGCTATTGGGCACAAAAGCCAATGACGTCCCATCTGCTTCTACACATATTTCTGCACGCAAATGCAGTAAATTCCCAAGTCAAGCTCAAGAAATCTGACTTGCAATTCATAATTTTTTGACATCTGTTTTTTTATATTATTTAAAGCACTTGGGCCCTGCAAATTTCATGAATTTGCACCCCTCCATCAAATTGCATCAGGTTCCGATATTTGTGCAAGGATTATAAACCAAACTTTTTTTTTTATCCGAACACTAGCTAAATTAATGAAACTAATTTTAAACCAAATTAAAATAAGGAAAATGAAAGATAAAATAGTTGGGATTCATGATTTCACTAAACTCTTGCTTAAGTAATTTCTCAACACATGCAAATTAATAAATTACTCATTTATAATGTTAGACTCGATTTTTCAAGTTTAGCTAATTACCTCTCTCGATTGAAATTAACCTTAATCAATTTGTTTAACATACTATATCTCTATGTTGATTAAAACACAATCAATTGCATTAACTCTTTGTGAAAATAGCTCAATGGATCATCTAGGGTTTAAGGTATTTCTCTATCCTTAACAAGAACCTAGAGCATTTTTTATTTGGTCTAAAATGCACAATATCTCTCGATTATCATACACTTCACAAAACATATATTTGGTGATCAATCAAACACATGGAATAATCTCAATAACAAACACAAATGATATAAGCTCAAAATTAATAAACAAATATTAAAATTACTTAAACTAAGTTAAGCTACATAAATCATCCCAACATAAAACAACTAACCCATTGTATAAATATTGCACAAAAGTTGAGGTTTAGAAAAATACATCAGAAAATATAGAAATCAAAGATTAAAAATACAAGATAATGAAATAAATCACTTCCCTTAATTTTTGTCCCAAAATTCCTTCAACAATGCTTTGAATCTTCACCTCACTTTTTGCTTCATAACTTCAATGGAGACTAGCAACATGGAAACAAAACTAAACTACAAACAAAATTATAAAATAAAGCAAAAATAAAGAAAAGAAAAGAAAAGAAAGAAGAAGAAGAAGAAAAGGGAGAAGATGCTAGGGTTTTGAAGTGAAAAATTGTGTTTTTAAGTGTTAAGAAGTAGGAGTATAAATACTCCCAAAAATCTGACCTAAAAAGTCTCAAAAATGCGTCCAAAATTGAGCCAACCACGCCTTTAGGTAAAAATAATAATCAGAAATAAAAAAGGGTTTGGATCAAAATTGGCCCACGCGATCGCGTGGAATACATATTAAAAATCTGTTGACTATCAATGGGCGCTCGAAGCGTCCATTGACTAAAAGGCATGGGCATGGGCTTACGCCAATGCCATATATATATAATATAATATAATAATTTTTTTTTGTCTGTTTCTTCTTTTTTTTTTTTGCTTTTTCTTTTAAGCAATTTGTAAGTCAAGTCCTTTGTCTTCTGGGCTTCTTCAATTTATTCCTCAAATTTTGACTTTTATTACAAATATACCCCGAAATATTTACATCTCTAGCCCTCCAACTTTCTGAGATGTTGCAATTGAGTCCCAAAACTTTTGATTTCTTTCAATTAGGTTCTTAGACATCAAATTTGTACTTCTTTTAGGTCAATTGCTCTTCGATCTCGTCCATTTTCTTTTCAATTGAGTTTGTACCTAATTGTACAAGATAAACACAATATATAAGTAGATATTTGCTCAATTTATCAATTAAAATGCTAATTATGAACTAAATAAGTATGTAAAGCTAGGGATGTCAACGAGCCGAGTCGAGCCGGCTCGTGAGTCAAAAATTAAGGCTCGAGCTTTTTTTGGCCTTAGCCGAGCCAATACTCGTCCCCAAAAATAAGGGTCGGCTCGAGCTTTTTCGAGCCAAGTCAAGCCAAGTCCCTAGCTTTTAATTTTTTTTTATTTTTATAACAAAAATTCATAATTTTTTTATTGAAAATATATATATACAATAAGTTAAGTCGAGCTCATTGTCGAATTTCACGGCTCAAGCTCCCATTGAATTTTTTTGGCGGGCTTTTTTTTTACTCGAACCGAGCCAAAGGCTGCCTCTCAAAAAAAAAAAAAAAAAAAACTTGGCTCGAGCTTTGGCTCAAAATCTCGAGCCGTGAGCCGAGCTAAGCCAGAGCTTTTTCCGAGTCAAGCTCAAGTGGCTCGAGCCGACGAGCCGTTTTGTTATCCCTATGTAAAGCACACTTATCAACGTCAATCCTACCAAAAAACAATTATGTACACAATCTGAATCGATTTTTCTTAAAGGATCGTACAATCCTACAATTCAAATCACATCCTAACAACCATGATCCTTTCTGCTACATACGTTTTGGGACTAAGCGAGAGGGGAGTTGTTGTCGATATTGGAAGTGTCCTTGTTCTGATGATCGAATCAACCTCTGCCACAAGAAATATATACTTTGGTTATATTTTGCCTCTTCAACAAGTTCAGTAATGAGCATAAAGACCTTATTGCTCAGATGGAGAGATATAATTAGTGCTAACCCGAGGAAATATAAAATGTAATTAGCACAATTTCAAGAAGCTACAAGCTATGAACTAATGCTATCCTAAGGAAATAAAATAAAATTAGCGCAATCTCAAGAAGATCACTAGATATGTAAAATAATATGTGGACAGTGGAAATAGAAAATGTAATTAGCACAATCTCAAGAACATCACAAGATATGTACTAATGCTAATATGAAGAAATAGAAAATGCAACTAGCACAATCTCAAGAACAACAAAAGATAAAGACTAATGCTGATTTGAGGAGATAAGAAATGTAATTATCAAAATCTCAAGAAGATCTAATCCGCCATTGTTGTGGTATTAATCTAGACAATATGATCTGAGATAAATCATATTGATAATATCCTCTTAACCAGTTTTTCATCAATCCATTTAAGAACTCGAAAGTCTGTTATACCTTAATTTGGAATGAACTATTCATTGTGTCTCAAAAGAATCCTTTATTTCAGGCTTAAGAAAAAAGGGATTTCTATATTGAAAGGATTTTTTGATTGAAAAAAGCAATACTGATTAGTTCTGTCTCAATTTGTATTTCCTAATATCATTAGGAAAACACAATTTGGAGATTCAAATCCTAGAATCTTTCATGAATTCAAAGTAAGTAGTCAATAGTTAATGGTTTAAATTTGTCCTAAATTTTGGTGGAAAATCCACATTTAATTTCTCAATAGAAAAATGAGATACTTTTTTAGCATTTTGGATTTTTTAATCATTTATAGCTCCCACATAAATAAGGAGTTGCACAGCAACTACAAAATACGAGTTCGATAGAATTAAAAGATATGCACAAATGCTAATCTAAAGAGAGAGAAAATGTAATTACAAGATATGCACAAATTCTAATATAAATACGAGTTCTACTTATAAATTGTGTTTATCTTGTACAATTAGGTACGACCTCAATTGGAAAGGCAAATAAGCTAAATTGAAGAGAATTGAGTTAAAAGAACGCTAATTTTCAAGTCTGGGGACCAAATCGAAAGAACTCAGAGTTTGAAGACTTAGTTGTAACATCTCAGAAAGATGGACGACCTTAATGTCCAAGTTTGATGCCAAAAATCACAAAAGGAGTGAAGATTTTGCTGAAATTCCAAGTTTGGGGACCATTTTGTCACTTCTGGGAAGTTCTGGACGAGCTGTGCAATTAGTCGAGGGACCAAATTGCAAGGACCAAAACTGAAATTTTAGAAAGACCTATTTGAAAGAAATTGCAAAATTTGGGGACTTAATTGATTATCATTGAAAGATGAAGGACCTCATGGCAATAATAAAAGGACTTGGCTGCAAAGACCATGACTCAGCTGAACCACGCGAACGCGTGGTCTGATTCGAGACCCTGCGGGCGAACCATGGCCTGAAACGGACCCAGGACCAAAGTTGGTCCCGGAAAACGCACCGCGCGATCGCTCGGTTAATTAAAAAAAATATTTCTGGGCCGGTCCGACCCGATCCGGCCCACATCGCTGTTCTACACGGATCTTCACGAATTTTAGGATTTTTGAGTCAATTTTGAGGTCATTTAAATAGAAAACAATCCTCATTTTGGCTCATCATGTAAGTTCTTGTCCCTTTTGAATTTCTTTTGTATTTTCCCTCTTAATTTTCATACTTTGAATGCAATGTTAAGTTAATGTTTTTATGTTTTAGTAAAGTTATTCTACATTCAAGTTTCTTATTATTGTTGAGCTTTTGATTATTGTTATTTTCTCACATTTCCATCAAGAATGTCATTTACTTTTTTTGCAATTAATGTTTTATGCTTGAGTTGTTGAAGACATTAATGGTTGATGGAGGAATTTGGTTCAAAGTAAAGAAATCTTGGGTTTTCACTTCAAGAACTCTACAAAAAGGGGGAGTTTTCTTTATTCTTTTGTCTTTAATCTTTATATTGAGTATTATTCATATGTTCATGTTATTTGTTAAATATTGTTGTTAGTTTATTATGGGTTAATGTTATTGTGTTTGAATTTTTAATTAGTTTAAGGTTATTTAAGCATTCTAGGTTGTTTTTGGATTGTGAGTATTTATGTTTATGTATTTATGATTATGAATGTTGTTTTATGTTTTTGTAACTTTTAAATGTTAGTTATTATGTTAGGTTATTATTGGAATTTACTATACATGTTAGGTTAAATTTAAAATTTTCATGTAATTTGGTTAATTGATTAACTACCACTAATTGATTTTTGAAAGAAGAAATTATTTTAGTTATGAAAACTAAATTTACCTTGTCTTATGTTTGCTAGATTATTTTAATCACCAAGTTATTGTAGTCACTAGTTTACTTTTGATAATTAGTTTTAATTATAGTTTTTATATGTTGTTGTCCATTTGCTTTAGTTAACTAATTTTCATATCGTAATGTTTTAATTTATGTTATTTTGCATTAACCATCAAACCAAAATTTTATGCTACTTGACTTTTTTTTTTAAAAATGAAATCAATAATTTTAGTTAAAAATCAATCAATTATCATGGGTACGATAACCCGAACTTTTCGAGTCAACTTTACTATTTGAACGCGAACCGTGCGCTTGCGGTATACGATTTTAGCGAATAAGTTTTTGGTTCCATTGCTGATGATTGATTCTATTTGTACTAAATGCATTGATTTTTGTTAATTGAATTGTCTTCTCATTCTCATCTCTTTTTTCTTTTTATTTTTATTTTCTAGGTACCCTTGCCTTGTTTATGCAACAACGTCCGACTTGGGACATTCTTCCATTTGATCCCGAACCCGAATGAACTTTTAGGAGGATGATTAGGGAAAGAAGAGAACAAGTTGAACAACAAAGAATACAAGGTAATATGGGGGACAACAACCAAGGTGGTGCAAATCCCATTATTGATAAGGATGATAGACCAATGGGGAAATTCATGATCCCTCTCATGACTCAAAATCGAGAAAGCGTCACATATCCCCCATTTGTACGTCCAGACTTTCATCTAAAGCCGGATGTGATAAATCTCTTCAAGGGGCATCTACAATTCTGTGGAATGACCGAGGAGAATTCATTTACTCACATCTCGCTATTTTTTGAGATGTGTAGTAGTTTTGATTATCCGGGTATTAGCAAGGAGGCTATCAACATGCGGTTATTTCCACATACCCTTAGAGATGTAGCTCGTGAATGGTTAGATGCCAACCCCGTTGGAAATATCACAACATGGAATGATCTTGCTCAAAAGTTCACTACAAAATACTTTCCTCCGTCAAAAGTGGCTAAATTGAAGAATGATATCTCCACATTTCGACAACTTGACACCGAATGTTTCTATGAGGCATGGGAAAGATTCAAGGAGATATTGAGGAAATGTCCAAATCATGGGTTCACCAAGCAAATGCAAGTTCAATATTTCTATCTTAGGATGAATACATCCAGTCGAATGACGGTTGATTTGGGCTCCAATGGAGCTATCACTACAAAATCACCTAATGAGGCAATTGAGCTCTTTGAGAGGATGGCTAGTCACAATTCTACTTAGCTAACCGACCGCATTGTACCAAAGAAAGCCGCTGGAATTCATGAAGTTGATGCATATGTGGCTTTGTCGGCAAATATGGACCTTTTATTCAAGAAGTATGATGATTTGTCTTCTCAACATAGGTAAAAGCAATCTACCCTCCTATGTCTATTTGTGATGTATGTGGAGCAACACACAAGGTTGAGGAATGTCCCATGCTTAAAATGACTTTTACTTCAAATGAGCAAGTGAATTATGCTCAAAATTTCAACCGACCATAAGGCAATCCTTACTCCAACACATACAATCCAGGTTGGAGAAATCATCCGAATTTTTCGTAATCCAACAATCAAAATCAAGTAAAGTATCCTGATTTTGTTTAACCTCCACCACCCCAAGAGAAGAAGCCTTCTATTGAGGAGATACCCATGCAATATATGAACAAGACCAATACTATTCTACAAAATCAAGCTGCTTCTATCAAAAATATTGAGACTCAAGTTGCGTAATTGGAAAAAATGATGACGGAGAGACAACAAGGAGCCTTGCCAAGTAATACAGAGATTAATCCAAGGGAAAATGTGCAAGCCATCACTATAAGAAGTGGAATTCAATTACCGGAAATCAGGTAAAGCAACATGTGGCACAACCCGAGGTGAAGGAAAAAGGTAATGAACATGTTGAGGAGGCGAATGAAAATGATGTAACATTGAAGGGAAGTGGGGAGACTTCAACAAAGGTGCATATTCCGGTGAAAGCTTATGTGCCCCCCATTCTTTTTCCTCAAAGACTCCAAAAGCACAAGGTGGATGCACAATTTGGTAAATTTCTTGAAGTCTTCAAGAAACTTCACATCAACATACCATTTGCTGATGCATTAGCACAAATGCCTAGCTATGCAAAGTTCATGAAAGATATTCTTTCAAACAAGAGGAGGCTAGAAAATCATGAAACTGTGATGCTCACGGAAGGATGTAGTGTCATACTACAAAATAAATTGCCTCCAAAAATCAAAGATCCAGGGAGTTTTACTATTCCTTGTGCTATTGGTGATTTAAATTTTGGAAAAGCATTATGTGATCTTGGTACTAGTATTAATTTGATGCCTTTGTCTATTTTCAGGAGATTGGGCATGGGAGAGGTGAAGCTAACCACAGTTTCACTGTAATTTTCCGATCGCTCTGTTAAGCACCAGTGTGATATTGTTGAGGATGTGCTAATCAAGGTGGACAAATTCATCTTCCCCGCCGATTTTATTATTCTTGATATGGAGGAAGACCTTGATATCCCAATCATCTTTGGAAGACCTTTCCTAGCAACCGGTCCGACTTTAATAGATGTGCAAGGAGGCAAATTGATATTGAGGGTTCAAGATGAGCAAATCACATTCGACATCATGAAATCCATTAAGTATCCCGTCAAGGTCAATTTATGCTCCCGAGTAGACATCATTGATCAAGAAGTGGCTACATCATTCATCGAAGGATCCCCTTGAGACTTGCATTGCTCATTCTATAATCACTAACGGAGAGGATGATTTAGACATTGGAAGGATGTCACAACACTTTGAGGCTTCCAAATTTTATCCCTTCAAGAAGAGGCCATATTTTGAAGAATTGGGAGAGAGATCTTCTCCTTCACTACCATCCATTCAACAAGCCCCAACTGTTGAACTCAAACCTCTTCCATCACATTTGAGGTATGCATACTTGGGTGATTCTTCTACCCTTCCGGTTATTATCTCTAATTTGTTGAATGAAGTGGAGGAAGAAAAACTACTTAAGGTGTTAAAAATGCATAAAATGGCTATTGGGTGGACTATGGCGTATATCAAGGGTATTAGCCCTACTATATGCATGCATAAAATCCTTATGGAGGATGACATTAAACCAACGGTGGAGCATCAATGCCGTCTAAATCCAAACATGAAAGAAGTGGTAAAAGTCGAGGTATTGAAATGGTTGGATGGGGGAATTATCTACCCAATCTTGGATAGTACATGGGTGAATCCCGTCCAATGTGTTCCATAGAAAGGAGGTGTCACGGTGGTTGAAAATGAGAACAATGAGTTTATTCCTACAAGGCCTGTGACCGGATGAAAAGTGTGCATTGACTACCGGAAGTTGAACAATGCCACTAGTAAAGATCACTTCCCTCTCCCCTTTATTGACCAAATGTTTGAGAGGTTGGCGGGGCACTCCCACTATTATTTCTTGGATGGATACTCGGGCTACAATCAAATCTTGATAGCCCCCAAAGATCAAGAGAAGACCACCTTCACATGTCCATATGGGACTTTTACTTATAGGAGGATGTCGTTTGACCTTTGCAATGCACCGACTACTTTTCAATGTTGTATGATGGCTATATTCTCCGACATGGTGAAAAAATTCATAGAGGTATTCATGGATGATTTTTAAATTTTTGGTTCTTCTTTCAATGAATGCTTGGATAATCTTGATTTAGTGTTGAAAAGATGTGAAGAAACCAATCTAGTGCTTAATTGGGAGAAATGTCATTTTATGGTGAGAGAGGGCATTGTACTTGACCACCGGATTTCACAAGGGGGGATTGAGGTTGACAAAACCAAAATCCAAGTTATTGAGAAATTGCCTCCTCCTACTTCGGTGAAAGGCATAAGGAGCTTCTTGGGGCATGCGTGTACCGACCCGAGTCCCACTTAACGGGCTGTCCCGTTCGTTAGATGACGGCGTACTGTCCCCACCGTACCAACACGAGTCTTTTCAGCATGCTTTGTCCTCACTCGCACGCTCCCCGAGAAAACTTCCCAGGAGGTCACCCATCCCAGAATTTCTCCAAGCCAAGCACGCTTAACTGTAGAGTTTCTAACGATGGACTTCCGGAAAAGAAGGTGCACCTTGTTGGTATGAGTAGTACATATCAATTCTCTTAAACTTTCTTAGTTGGGGTATTACAATCACCCCTGTTAGGCTCGCGATGTCCTCGTCGCGCTTAACCCATCTGAGGATCTATTGCCAGGCGTTGGGATTCTAGAGGTGGCTCCCGCCATATGGCGTAGCACTTAGTTCCCGATTTCCTGCTAGCGATCGTCTCTGATACCATTTGTAACGACCAGGGTCCCACTTAACGGGCTGTCCCGGTCGTTAGATGACGGCGTACTGTCCCCACCGTACCAACACGAGTCTTTTCAGCATGCTTTGTCCTCACTCGCACGCTCTCCGAGAAAACTTCCCAGGAGGTCACCCATCCCAGAATTTCTCCAAGCCAAGCACGCTTAACTGTGGAGTTTCTAACGATGGACTTTCGGAAAAGAAGGTGCACCTTATTGGTATGAGTAGTACCTATCAATTCTCTTAAGCTTTCTTAGTTGGGGTATTACAATGATGGTTTCTATAAGAGATTCATTAAAGATTTCTCCAAAATCACCAAGCCTCTTTGTTCTTTACTTGATAAGAACAAAACTTTCCATTTCTCTCAAGAGTGTCTATTGGCCTTCAACACTCTTAAGGAGAGGCTTATCACGACTCCTATTATTGTAGTCCCGGATTGGAGTTACCATTTGAGCTTATGTGCGATGCTAGTGATTATGCCGTGGGAGCGGTTTTAGGGCAAAGGAGAGGTAAAGTGTTGCATGTGATCTATTATGAAAACCGAACATTGAGTGATGCTCAATTGAACTATGCCACAACCGAAAAAGAGATGCTTGTCGTGGTCTTTGCCTTTGACAATTTTTGAACTTATCTCATCGGCTCAAAGGTAATTGTCTATACTGATCACTCCGCTCTAAAATACTTGCTTGCTAAGAAGGATGCGAAGCCAAGATTGATTAGATGGGTCCTTCTCTTGCAAGAATTTGATTTGAAGATTCGTGATAAAAAGGGAGCGGATAATCTTGTAACCGATCATCTATCTAGGCTTGATCAACCTGAAGAAGTGGGAGTAGAGGAAATAAATGAAGTTTTTTTCGAATGAACAACTTTTGCATGCCAAACATCTTCTCCAAGTTTTCGAAGCACCATGGTATGGGGACTTCGTGAATTCCTTGTAAGTGGTATTCTTCCCCATGATTTCTCTTATCAACAAAAGAAGAAATTCTTTGTCGATGTGAAACATTATTTTTGGGATGAGTCATATTTATTCAAGAGGGGGTCGGACCAAATCATTAGAAGATGTATTCCTGGAGAAGAAATGGAAGCAATTCTTGATAGGTGTCATTCATCACCTTATGAGGGTCATTTTGGAGCTTCCAAAACCGCCTCAAAAGTTCTTCAATCGGGGTTCTATTGGCCAACCTTGTTCAAGGACGCTTATACTTTAGTGTCCAAATGTGATAAATGCCAAAGGAGTGAGAATATCTCTCGGCATAATAAAATGCCATTGACTTCAATTTTGGAAGTAGAGATTTTTTATGTTTGAGGAATTGATTTCATGGGGCCATGTCCATCCTCGTTCTCAAATCAATATATTTTGGTGGCAGTGGACTATGTTTCTAAATGGGTAGAGGCGGTTGCATTGCCTACTAATGATGCTCGGGTGGTTGTCATTTTATCAAGAAGAACATTTTTACACACTTTGGAACCCCGCAACTCATCATTAGTGATGGAGGCAAACACTTTTGCAATCGCCTCCTTGACTCACTTTTGTCAAAGTATGGGGTGAAGTGTCGAGTAGCCACACCTTACCATCCCCAAACAAGTGGTCAAGTGGAGATCTCAAATCGAGAGTTGAAAAGAATTCTTGAGATGACGGTGAATACATCAAGGAATGATTGGTCTAAAAAGCTAGATGATGCATTATGAGCTTACCGCACCGCCTTCAAGACTCCCATTGGTATGTCTCCATTTTGTCTTGTTTTTGGAAAATCATGTCATCTCCCCGTTGAACTTGAGCATAGAGCATTTTGGGCTACACGGGCATTGAACCTTGATGCAAAATTAATTGGTGAGAAGAGGTTGATCAACTCAATGAACTTGATGAATTTCGCCTCAACTCATATGAAAATGCTCGTATCTATAAGGAGAGGACCAAGAAATGGCATGATAACCATATTGTGAAGAGAGATTTCAAAGTTGGGCAACAAGTTCTTCTATTCAACTCCTGACTTCGGTTATTCCCCGGAAAGCTTCGATCCCGTTGGTGGGGACCATTCACAATTTCTAAAAAAAAATTCCATGGAGTTATTAAGCTATATCATCTCGACAAGGGACATTTCGAAGTCAACGGTCAAATGTTGAAACCATTCTTGGAAGGGGAACCCCCGGAGGAAAAGTCATCATTTCTCCTCAATGCTCCCGAATGAAAATCAAAAAGTCGAGCTTATGACTTTAACCAAGCGCTTTTTGGGGGGCAACCCAAGTTTTTTCTCTTTTGATTTACTTGTAATTATTTACTTCCTTTTTAATTAATTGTAAACTTTTTTAGGTATCAAATTTTTTTTGAAAATCCCAAGTGACATTGTCCTCAACAAGTTTGGGGGTGAACTACATTAGACGAAAGCTTAGGTCAATTTCAAACATCACAAACAAGCATCAAATCATGGAAGTTTTACTAACTCTTTTCTTCTTTACATGTTGTTTCTAGTTTCACATTGAGGACAATGTGTAATTCAAGTTTTGGGGTGTTGACTTCATTGTACACTTTATCATGTTAGATAGCATTGCCGGCTTAAGATGTTGTGATGTTTGATTTTGTTCATGTTGTTTTGGTTATTGACATGCTAGACATCCTTGTCGGCTCAAAATGATTTGATGTTTGAAATTGCTGATTAATTCACGAATTATGATCGAATATGTTACTTGTGCCTATTTTTATAAATTGCTTATCTATGAGTGAGCCTGAGTTCTCTTGAGCACAATAGTCATAACTAATTGTTGTTGATATTTGGAATCTATTGAAGGTTGGAGAAATTCGTGAAGTATGAAAATTAGGTTGTGAGCTTGTATTTTCAATTTTTATCAACCTATCAAATTTCTTGTCAATGCCATTAATCTCTTGATCCTTTGTGAGGCAAGTTTGGGGGTGGTCGAGCCAGTAAAGGAGACGGTCTAGATGTGTAGTGATTCCATGCATGCTTGATATAAATTTGTGTGGAGTGTTGTTGACGTTAGTATAATCTAAGTGATGACCAAATCCTAGAGATCTAAGTCCATTTTAATTATTGCATTGCCCTATCTCGTAGCCTTTTGACTCAAGTAATTAAACACGTAGGAGTATCTTGAAACTTGGTGCCTTAAGTTTAAAACTTGGGAGTCACCGGCCTAAAACTCGCTACATGGGTCAATTAGAAAGCTTAATGAGTAGGGTACACACATACTTTGAAAAAATAAAAAAGAAAAAAAGAGCACATCATCATCATTGCATTTGCTTAATAAGTCTACCTCAATTCGTAGCCCTTTTGACTCAAGTTAGTAAGTCCGTAGGGGTATTTTGAAACCTGATACCCTTTGATCTTAAAACAATCGGGGAGTTTCCGACCTAAAGCTCGCTACATGGGTCAATTAGAAAGCTTAAGGGAGTGGGGAAGTCACGAGCAATCATCACATTAGTTTGTAGAAATCATGCATTTGTATTTGCATAAGGGCTTAGATTAATAGTGGGTTTGAATTACTTGGTATAAACTTTAATGTTGAAGCACTCATCTATTGGAGATTCATTGCATATCTAGATTATTGAGATTACCGATAAGTCATAACCAAACTTTAGTGGAAAAAGAAATGTGTGAATTGAGAGTTACCCCTAGGAATGCATTTCTGGAGAAAAAAGAAATAATATGGGGGGATGAATGTCACGAGAGGGTAAGGAATGAAATTGACCACTAAGGGTGGATAGTATTGTTTTGAAATTTATCCTTCTTACAATATTTCTTTGAACCTTAGTAATAATTGGAAGTGACTATGCACACACATACCGATCAAACATGAGATAAGCTCAACTTCTTTTTGTAGTATTATTTTGAAAACATAATTGTGAATTAATCACGCAATTTTACACTCAAGTAAGAATTTACAAGTTATCCAGCATTGTTGATCCTTCATTTACTTACTTTTTGTGTTAGTAGATATTCTTGCTCGGGACGAGCAAGAGTTTAAGTTTGGGGGTATTTGTTAAGTTCATTTTTATACACTTTTTATACCTTTAAACTAGCATATTTTGGAATATCTTGAGTAAATATCTACTAATTTATGCATATTTTGTATTTAAATAGGTTAATGTCCAAGTTTGATGCAAAAATCACAAAACGAGTGAAGATTTTGCTGAAATTCCAAGTTTGGGGACCATTTTGTCACTTCCGGGAAGTTTTGGACGAGCTGTGCAATTAGCCGATGGACCAAATTACAAGATTCAAAAATTTGAAGGACCAAAAGTTAAATTTTAGAAGGACCTAGTTGAAAGAAATTGCAAAATTTGGGGACTTAATTGATCATCGTTGAAAGATGAAGGACCTCATGGAAATTATAAAAGGACTTGGCTGCAAAGACCATTACTCAGCTGAACCACGCGAACGCATGGTCTAATTCGAGCCCCGCGCTCGAACCATGCCTTGAAACTGGCCCGGGACCAGAGTTGGTCCCGGAAAACGCACCGCGCGATCTCTCGGTTAATTAAAAAAAAAAATTATGGGCCGGTCTGACCACATTTGGCCCACATCGCTGTTCTACATGGATCTTCACTAATTTTAGGGTTTTTGAGTCAATTTTGAGGTCATTTAAATATAAATCAATCCTCATTTTGGCTCATCATGTAAGTTCTTGCCCCTTTTGAATTTCTTTTTTATTTTTCCTCTTAATTTTCATACTTTGAATGCAATGTTAAGTTATTGTTTTTATATTTTAGTAAAGTTATTCCCATTCAAGTTTCTTATTATTGTTGAGCTTTTGATTATTGTTATTTTCTCACATTTTCATCAAGAATGTCATTTACTTTTTGTGCAATTAATGTTTTATGCTTGAGTTGTTGAAGACATTAATGGTTGATGGAGGAACTTGGTTCAAAGTGAAGAAATCTTGGATTTTCACTTCAAGAACTCTACAAAAAGGGAGAGTTTTCTTTATTTTCTTGTCTTTAATCTTTATGTTGAGTATTATTCATATGTTTATGTTATTTGTCAAATGTTGTTGTTAGTTTATTATGGGTTAATGTTATTGTGTTTGAATTTTTAATTAGTTTAATGTTATTTAAGCATTCTAGATTGTTTTTGGATTGTGGGTATTTATGTTTATATATTTATGATTATGAATGTTGTTTTATGTTTTTGTAACTTTTAAATGTTAGTTATTATATTAGGTTATTATTGGAATTTACTATACATGTTAGGTTAAATTTAAAAATTTTCATGTAATTTGGTTAATTGATTAACTATCACTAATTGATTTTTGAAAGAAGAAATTAGTGTAGTTATGAAAACTAAATTTACCTTGTCTTATGTTTTCTAACTTATTTTAATCACCAAGTTATTGTAATCACTAGTTTACTTTTGATAATCAGTTTTAATTCTAGTTTTTATATGTTGTTGTCCATTTGCTTTAGTTAACTAATTTTCATATCGTCATGTTTTAATTTATGTTATTTAGCATTAACCATCAAACCAAACTTTTATACTACTTGACTTTCTTTTAAAACGAAATCAATAATTTTAGTTACAAATCAATCAATTCTCGTTGGTACAATAACCCGGACTTTTCGAGTTCACTTTACTACTTGAACGCAAATCATGCACTTGCGGTATACGATTTTAACGAACAGTTGACAACGTTTAGAAAAAAGTGAGGCTAGTGAGAATATTAGGGAAAGTGGGATTTGGACATTCGAGTTTTAAAGGGAAAATTATGCTATAAAAAATAAAAAGTAAAACAATTATTGAAAATTCGAAAAAGTGAAGTGTAATTTTTTAGTTAAAAGAAAATGTGATAAAAAGTGTCATTATATCACTTTTTTCACTAAAAAGTGTCAAAATGTCACTTTTATTTAAAATAAAAAGTGATAAAGAGTGACCAAAAAAAGTAGCATGGCATTATGTCACTTCTTTAAAATATATATATTTTTTGGTAAACATGAAAAAAGTGACTAAAAAGTCACACGGACACCTTTTTTTTTTTTTTTTTTTTTTTTTTGGGATGTAAATTTATTCAGCATCAGTAGAATTATACAACAAAGTAGCCTTAAGAAACGGAAGAACCTCATTTCAAGTCAAAGAGTTTACATATCGACGAGGTAGTCAAAGATGATTGCTGAAAAAATTGAAAAAAGTTGCATTCAAGTGGTAAAAAGTGAGAAAAGTCACTATTTTTTTTACTAAAAAGTGAAAAATTGAAAAAGTTACATTCAAGTAGTAAAAGGTGACAAAACGTCACTATTTTTTTTAGCTAAAAAGTGACACCGTGGCACTTTTTTGAACCATGTCACTTTTTAATTAAAAGAGAATGCGAGATAAAAGAAAAAGTTATAAGAATTGACATTTTGTCATTTTTTAAAAAAAGTGGCATTGTATGATGTATCTGTTAGTATTTTGTTGAATTGTGTAATTTGTTAGTCAAAGATGAATATTGCAAAAACTGATAAAGTGACATTCAAGTTAAAAAAAAAGTGACAAAGATTCACTTTTTGGTTAAAAGAAAAAATATAAAAAAGTGACATTATGTTTGTGTATGAAGAATGGAGAATGTATAATGTGTCAACTAGATTTGTGGACTTGTACAATTTGTTAATTGTTCACTAATATCTCGGGATGCAAGATATCCCCGCAAGTGCACGGGTCGTGAGAAGTAATAAAGTGGACCTAGGAGTCCGGATTATCGTCCCACGAGGACTGCTATTAATTACCGAAATATTTTAGTTCTACATCTTATTTGAACGAACAAAATAATTTGAGGTTTTAAACTAAAACTAAAGAATTAAACTGAAGAATTAAATTGCGAAATTTGTTTTGTTTTTAAAAAAGATTGTAAAATAGTTGGGATTCACGATTTCACCTAACCAATTAAATTAACTCCAATTCCATGTTTTACTTCTTAATTATGTACTCGGTCGAATTCACTAATTTATATTTAAATTCCACTCTCGAGTTTAAATCAATTCTACCTACATAAGTCAACCATGTATCCCTACAGCGGGTCTGAATATTCCTTATCTAGATGCAATAAATACAAGAATTCACACACGACCGCAATAATAACAAGAGTATATCTCTATCTCTCATTCAATTATCGGATTTATTACCACGTTCTAAATTATTAACTCACCTCTCGGATTATGGAAATAATTCAATATATCATGAACTGGTGATCAAGCAATTCAAGCATTAAGAACAATAATAAATCAATACATGCAACGAATTACTAAAACAACGGAATTTGGAATTAAAATAATATGATTAGGCTACATCGTTCATCCCAACATGGCAATTAGTTACACATCATAAATAAAGAACAAAAACAATAGAAATAAACGTTCATTGAAGAATAATATAAAGAATGGAAATCTTGCACCAAGTTTTGATTCTTCGATTATCTTCAATTCACGCCCCTTTGCGCTGCTTGATTCCCCAAGAATTGATGTTGATTTCTCTGTTGTGGCTCGTTCTATGGAGAGGCAAAGGTCTCATTTTCGTGCCTCTTATGTTGTATATATATCTTTTGGAGAAAACCTAGGTCAAAACAAGAGAAATCTGTTGAAAATCGCGAGAAAAAGCCCACAGACGGCCCAGCCGGAAAGCCACGCGATCGCGCGGACGACCCACAAACTCTCGGGCTGTAATTTAACACCTTCTCGCAATCGTGTGGTCTGCAACCAGCGATCGCGACTTCGCTCTTTTCGCGACTGAACAAGTTAGTCCCCGTTCTTTAATTGCAGTCGTAGTCCTCCACTTTCAATTGTTGCGATTTAGTCCCCAAACTTTATCTTCTTCTTGATTTGCCCATTTAAGCTCTTAATTCCTTCAATTAGGTCCTCCAACCTCTGATTTAGTCACTTTGGCACCAAACATGTTTCCCGGTTGTTGTCACAAACTCCTCACTTGTCCAATTTAGCTCCAATTAACATCCAATCGTGTCATTTTTCCGTTAACTGCTTCATTCTTCTTCAATTGGGACATTTTCTGAAAAGTAAACAAATAAACATAAATTAAATAGCAAATATTCCCAAACGATAATAATTAACCCTAATTAAGACATACAAATAAGTATATAAAATACACTTATCAAATACCCCCAAACTAGAATTATTGTTCGTCCTCGAACAATGCAAACTAAACTAAAAAAATCAAAGAATTAAGAGAACAAATATTTTTGTTGTGTCAACATGTTTACCATATGCCTCTACAGTCCAAACCAATTTAAGCTTCAGCAAGCGTCATGAACAACAATGCAAAATATTTTCTAGTTATATCCTGCCAGAGTTTCAAGTGTGTGTGTGAATAGCCAATGTCAAAGGCATACTTATGCAAAAGATATACTCAATACTGTGTGGCCCATTATGCATAATCCAGCCCGAATCTCATGTGGTCAATCTATGATTTCTAATGAGATTCCTTTCAGCGCTGAGATTCCTTTCAGCGCAAAAGATATACTCAATACTGTGTGGCCCATTATGCATGATTTTCTAGTTTTATTTCTTTTGCATTAGGCTTGTTTAGCTTGGCTTTTTTGGGTCTTTTTGGCTCCGAAAATTTGGGTATTTAAACACCCACTTCTCCATTTCACAAAGACAACTAGCGTTATCTTTTATTTTATGCCTCTTTTCATTTTCTTTGTAATTTTTCTCTAAAATTCTCTTCTTAACGTATTTTAATGTTTAATGTTCTTGAGTTTTTACTAAGTTTTCTTCCTTTTGAGCTTATTGTAGTTGTTTAAAGTTCTTATTGTTGTTTTTCCCAACTTTTCACCTAAAATCTCATAATATTTATAGCATATATTATGTTGAGTTGTTGAAGACGTTGAATGAGGAAGAAGAAAGTTAACCCAAGGTGAAGAAATATGGGTGCATCCAACTCAAAAATCAACTTGGAAGGAAGTTTTCTTTATTATCTTGTTCTTAATCTTTTGTATTTAACTCTTTATTGGAATAGTTTTATTAAATATTAAGTATTTTTGTTATTTTATCATTATGGGTTAAATAGTATTTTGTTGGGATGATTGATGTAACTTGACTTCACTTAGTTATTATAAGTTTGTTTATTTATTTTGAGTTATTTATTAGTGTATTTGAATTTATAAGTATTGCCTTGTATTTGTTTATGTTAAGTAGTTAATTTTATTTATAAAATGCATTTTAATTAGGTGATAGTTAAGTAAAATCATGAATCTCAACTTCTTTAATCTTCTATTTTCCGTATTGTTGTTAGAATTTAAAGTTAGCTTGTTTAAATTTTGCATTCACCAAAATTTAAAAATTTATTGTGTGACTTTGTTGTTAAAATTAAACTAACTAGTGTGTATAACTTAAATATACCTTCCTAGTGGGATCGACAACTCGAACTCAAAAAGTCCACTTATTACTTGTACGCGACCCGTGCGCTTACGGTACACAATTTTATCAAACAATTTTTTTGCGCCGTTGCTGGGGAGTGTTTTTACTTTGATTACCACTTTAGTTAATTTTAGTTTTAACAATTTTATTTTATGTTTTATTTTGTTACTTTTGGTTAACCACCACAATTCTAATCTTTCTCATATTTGGTTTTCTTTTTATGTATACATGATTCTAACATTGGCAAATTATAAAATGTTTTTGTAATGGACAATCTCAACATGGGTAATGAAGACACGCTTGAAGAATATTCAAGTTGTGCAATTTTTTACAAGATGTATGGTAATGGACAATGTTTGTATTCGAGCAATAGTTTTTTTATATCAAACCTTATCGTATTTACACAATACTTGAAATGTCGAAAACAAGCCATTAACATATCTGATGCTAGTTACATGTTCTTGAGAGATTGTGTACCTGAAGAATGGGATGGAGATATTACTCTTATGGGAGATGGTCCTCCATTTTTTAATGAAAAGGTACTTGCAAAATATTACAATGAGCTTGCCAAGTGGATGAAAATGATATGCGTATGGGAGATGCCATATTTTGGGAAGGATTTCAAAGGTGGAGGTATAATCCACTCTTGGAGTTAATAGGAAAAACTAATGTTTAGAAATTCGAATCGGACCGGTCGATTCGATCGGGAAAATCGAAAATCGGCCGAAAAATCGATCCGGTCCCCTTCAAAACAGGTAGGAAAAAAAATCGATCGGTTCAACCGGGAACCAGTCGATTTTTAAAACCCAATTTTCATGTTTTTTTCTCTAGTCGTTTTAAGCCACTTTTTTGTATAATTTTATTTTCTAAATGAATAAATATTAGTTTATTTGTAAAATAACTTATTTTTTAGAAATTTTTGTGATTTTTGAAATAATTTTTTATGTTTTAATTAAAATCGGTTTGACTCCGATTTGACCCGGTCGGACTTTTTGACCATTTACCCGTTGACTTTTTCAGTTCGAACATGTTTTCGATTTTAAACACTGGAAAGAACTTGCCATTACCAAATTTTGGATCAGTCATTCAATCCGATGAAATATCAAGACGAGCTTGAAGAGAATGATAAGTTAATCACAAAAAGAATCACATGGAGAAGTGAAAATTAATGAGGAAGAGATTTAAATCAAATTCTCTTAATTTCATTGATTGTCTAACAATAGAATTTATGATTAAGCCACTTGAGGGGGAGCAGGTCTATTTGGTTGAGTTGAAATTGGATAGAATAGGCAAGTCCCATGAAATTGGAAGGGGCAAAGTGCAAGTTTGGAGAATCATTGAAGAGTGGAACAAAGTCAAAAGAAGATATGGGCAAAGCATCAAAAGCTTCTTTTAAAGTGCCATAAAGTGCCTATGTGGAGAGTCAAGCTAATGACTTTAAATAAGCGCTTAATGTGAGGCAACTTAATCTCTATCCATTTACTTGCTTTATTTTTATATTTTTATTCTATTTATTTTCTTGCAAATAAGTTGATTAGGTCAAATCTTCACCTTCCACATTTATTTTGCCTAAGTTGGGTAATGTGAAATAGATCATGTATATTCTCATTTCATTCTAACATACAAAACTTTCAAAGTAAAAAATTTGCTTAACTCTCATTTTTTAGATCATATGATGCATATTGTATTTTATCTTTGATTGTGATTTAATGTTGAGGGGGATGGGCAAATTAAATTGGATTTATGAGTGGAATGAATGTGTTGAATGTGATGTAAATTTTTGGGTCATTCACCATTTAATACCTACTATTTTTTTGTGTTTTCATAGGATGCTCACAAGGTGTTCGATGAAATGCTTTATTGGAGAAATTTGTTTTCAATCGAGTGGACGCTTCAATACAAGTTTGGGGGTGGATTATTGGTGCTTGCTTTGAGATTTTCACATGCCCAAGACTACTTATGAGTGCCCCCACCCCTTCTTGGAATATCTAGTAACTTTTTTCCTCTTACTTTGTTTTTATTTTACATACTGAGGACAATATGCATTTCAAGTTTGGGGTGATTTCTTATTGCGTATTGACTTGTTAGATAGTCTTGCCTGCCAGGATTACTTAATGTGTAAAATTGTTATTAATTCATGATTTATGACCAATATGCTACTTGTGTCTATTTTTACAAATTGCTTATCCATGTAAGATCCTATTTCTATTAAGCACAATAGTCATGATTGATTGTTGGTGAAGTTTGGGAATTGTTGAAGGGTAGAGAGATTTATGAAGTAGAATAACTAGGTTGTGAGCTTGTATTTTAATTTTTATCAACCTATCCAATTTTTTCTAATGCTCTAAATCTCTTAATCCTATTGTGAAATAAGTTTGGGGTGGTCGACCCGGTAAAGGAGATAATCTAGACGTGTGTTGATTCCATGCATATTAAAAATAAAATATTTTGTGTAGAGTGTCTTTTGCCAACTATAAACTAGGTAATGACCATATTCTAGATATCTAAGCCCATTTTAATTCTTGCATTGCCTTATCTCAAAGCCTTTTTAACTCGAGCGATTAAGCTCGTAGGAGTATCTCAAAACTTGGTACCTTAAGTTTTAAACTTGGTAGTCATCGGCCTAAAGTTCGTTGCATAGGTCAATTAGAAAGCTTAATGAGTAGGGTACAAAAAAAAAAAAAAAAAATCAATCAATCAATGCATTTTCTTAATAAGTCCATCTTACTTCGTAACTTTTTTTACTCGAGTTATTAAGTCCATTGGGGTATTTCAAAACATGGTACCCTATGATCTTAAAACAATCAGAGAGTTACCGACCCAAAGTTCGCTACATAGGTCAATTAGAAAGTTTAAGGGAGTGAGGAAGTCATGAACAATCATCACATTAGTATATAGAAATCATACATTTGTACTTGTACAGGGGCTTAGATTAATAGTGGGTTTAGATTGCTTAATATAAGCTTGATTTTCGAAGCACTCATTTAGTGGAGAATCATTGCATATCTAGATTGTTGAGATTATCGGTAAAACCTTACCAAACTAGAGTGGAAAAAGAAACGAGTGATTAGAGAATACCATCTAGAATTGCATCTCGAAAAAGAAAAGAAATATTTATTGGGGGATGAATGTCACGTGGGAAAGGAAAGAAATTACCACTAATGGTGGGTTGGTACCGAATTGAAATTGTTCATCTCTTCAATGTTTTTAAACCTAATTGATGATTGTAAGTGGCTATGTGCGCGCGAGCACACACACACCGATCGAACATCGAATAAGCTAAACTTCTTTTTGGTAGCATTATTTGAAAGCACATTTTTGCATTGTTTACACAATTTTGCACTCATGAGTAATTTGCGAGTTACCTAACATTGTTGATCTATATTCCATCTTACTTGATTGCACTAGTAGATAATTTTGCTCAAGACGAGTAAAAGCTCAAGTTTGGGAGTGTGATAAGTGTGCTTTGTTCACTTATTTTGATCTTAAATTGACAAATTTAGCGGATTTCTACTTATAAATTGTATTTTTCTTGTACAATTAGGTACGACCTCAATTGGAATGGAAAATGAGCTAAACTAAAGAGAATTGAGCTAAAAGAACACTAATTTTCAAGTCTAGGGACCAAATCGAAAGAAATCAAAAGTTTGAGGACTCAATTGCAACGTCTCAAAAATATGTAGGACCTTGCTGCAAATATTTTCAGGGCATATTTGTGATAAAGTCAAAATGTGAGCACTAAACTAAAGAAGACTGAAAGATCAGGAACCTATGAGCAATTTTTGAAAATTGACCGCATTGGCAACTTCAGCCAACCATTTGGCTTTTTCACTAGCCCACGTGACCAAGTGGGCTTTTTCAAATCGTTTTTTTTTTTTTTTTTCCTTTTGCATTAGGCTTTTTTGCGCCGAAAATTTGGGTATTTAAACACCCACTTCTCCATTTCACAAGACAACTAGGGTTAGCTTTTATTTTATGCCTCTTTTCATTTTCTTTGTGATTTTTCTCTAAAATTCTCTTCTTAATGTATTTTAATCTTTAATGTTCTTGAGTTTTTACTAAGTTTTCTTCCTTTTGAACTTATTGTAGATGTTTAAAGTTCTTATTGTTGTTTTTCCCAACTCTTCACCTAAAATTTCATAATATTTATAGCATATAATGAAGACATTGAATGAGGAAGAAGAAAGTTAACCCAATGCGAAGAAATATGGGTGCGTCCAACTCAAAAATCATCTTGGAGGGAAGTTTTCTTTATTATCTTGTTCTTTATATTTTGTATTTAACTCTTTATTGGAATAGTTATATTAAATATTAAGTATTTTTGTTTTTTTATCATTATGGGTTAAATAATATTTTGTTGGGATGATTGATGTTACTTGACTTCACTTAGTTATTTTAAATTTGTTTATTTATTTTGAGTTATTTATTAGTGTATTTGAATTTATAAGTATTGCCTTGTATTTGTTTATGTTAAGTAGTTAATTTTATTTATAAAATGCATTTTAATTAGGTGATAGTTAAGTGAAATCATGAATCTCAACAATTTTAATCTTCTATTTTTCGTATTGTTATTAAAATTTAAAGTAGCTTGTTTAAACTTTGCATTTACGAAAATTCAAAAATTTATTGTGTGACTTCGTTGTTAAAATTAAATTAACTAGTGTGTATAACTTAAGTATACATTTCTCGTGGGATCGAAAATTCGAACTCAAAAAGTCCACTTATTACTTGTACGTCACCCGTGCGTTTGTTGTACACAATTTCACCGAACATAGCACAACCTCAAGATTACAAGATGTGAACTAATGCTAAACCGAGGAAATATATAATAATGCTAATATGAGGAAATAGAAAATATAATTAGCACAATCTCAAAAAGATTACAAGATATACACAATACTAATATGCGGAGATAGAAGATAACTAAAGTTACTCGATTGTTCGTTAAAATTGCAAGTGCATGAATTTTGATAAGTAATATATGATGATTAAAGTATAGTTCCAACGAAAATCATGCTACCAAGTACTGAAATTAGTAATATTAACTTTTTTTTTTTTTGAAATGGGAAATGCATTCAACAGAAAACGTGTTCATTCCTTAGCCGGCAGGCTTGGTGAAATGAAACGTGGAATACAATCATCCCAAACATGATTACAAGTAGTAAATACAACGAATTGTGCAATTTTGTGGGCTACCGAATTCCTCTCACGAGGGATATAGTAACACGATCCACAACTATTAAGATATTACTCTTTATATTCTATTGGAGATGCTTTAAGTTGGAATAGTTTGTCGGTGGTTAGATCAATAGAGGTGATTTGTTGAATATTTATTGATTCTATGATTAACTATTGTATGGAGTGATTCTCGCTAAGATAGAATAGTGGTCGTGACTAGTGAGAACAATACTCTACATGTATATTACTTGTTCTGGTAATCGACTTGATAAAATTATTTGACATTATGAATCTGATGGGAAGTATTCTGTCAAAAGCAGTGTTCTAAAAAGCTCGCTTAGACTTACACTTAGGCGCCCTTAGGCTTGAAACTTGGTCTCGTCGCTTCGTCACGCTTCGCTCGAGTATTGCTGTGCTTTTTCGTGCCTAGATGTTCTTAAGCTTGATGCTCGACATCGCCGCTTAGTCACACTTTACGCTTTTTAGTATATTGGTCAAAAGTGGCTACAAGGTGGGGGTTGGAGAACAGCATGTGACGGAAGAACAATAGGATAGAGACGGGTGGTGGAAGCGGCTATGGCATCTCTCGACTTCTACAAAGGCTATTGAGTTGTAGACAAAGTTGAAAGTGCTAATTGGACCAAATAATATTCAAATGCTTATGTGGGAGCTGCCCATCGGAAGTCTCCTGTTGAATTGGGATGGTCATGCGGGATGAATTTGGTCTTATGATGGGGGCTCAAGTTAAGCAGTGCGTTGGTGCTTTATCTGTTAGAATTAATGTAAAAGCCCAATTGTTGGGCCGGACTTTACAATTAGATTATTTAATATGATTAATTAATTAATGCCCATTAAAAGCCCTATTGTCACTAGGGTTAGGGTTTTGAGGTGCACATATTAATATGTGCACTATTGTACAGAAATTATGCAAGTCGCTTTTCTGTAATATTCTAGGGCATGATTTTTCTCTTGCTAGCACAGAGAGAAAAATCAATTATCTCGAATCCATTCTAATAGGTGGAGATTGATGGAGTTCCAGAATCAACTCATTGTGTGGATTTCTGTTAGAGGCTGGACAATTGGACAGCTGGTGGTGACAAATTTGTACCTCCTCTTTCAGATTTCAGATTCACAGCGTTCATCAAAAGTATTATTCTAATCACAAATTATATCTAAGTGCAAGGTTGATCCGGGCTATGGTTTCGTGTTTCTTTCATTTCCGCTATGCATATATGTATCGAAACCTTACAGTGGTATCAGAGCTTACCTTGTTACTTGTTAGGATTTGTTTTATTCTTTGATGATTCAATATGATTGAATAAATATTTTTTAGTTTTCTAGCTTTTGAGAAAATTTATTTTCTCGTTCAAATCTGATTTGAGAGAAGAAAATAATTTTGGGTCGAAAAATTGGATCAAAAAACGGATTGGAGCGGAGATCTGGTGGCAGCCGCCCCGGCGAAGGTGGCGCTGTGAAGCCGTCGGAACAGGCGCTCAGCGACAGCATCAGTGCAGGCACATCAAAGCGTAGGCATGCACGCCGCTACGCATCACTGCGCCTCCATCACCGCTGCTTTCGTGCGTCGCTGCCTGGATTGGAAGCTCCGAGCGTTGGCTGCTGTAAGCAACATCGCGCAACGCTGCTACGTCGCGTAAAGGCGCTGCTGAGAGAGTAGCGCCTTCCGCCTGCTGACGGCGGCAGGATACCGCCGCTGTTGGTAGAAGCAGCACAGAGGAGGAGAGCTCTAGGGTTCAGACACGGCACCGCCCAGCAAGGCATTAGGGTTTCAGGTTCTCAGATTTTTTGGGGATGGGAGTCTCACCTAAAATTTTCGAAATTACAGGCCCCTGGTTGCAATTTTCGATTAAGGCTGATTCGAGGCGGGGGCCTTTGCTGCAATTTACGAAATTCCACGCCCCTGCTTATAATTATGTAATAGGGTCAAAAATGCAATTTTAAAATAAAGGGCCTATCATGCAATTTATGAAATTGAAGGGGCTGTTTGTAATTTTAAACTGGGTCAGTATGCAATTTCTCAATGGACTTTCAATGCAAATCTTAAAATAATTTTAAACTAGAATTTAAAATGGGTTTGACTCAAATTTAAAATTTTTGACCCAATTCAAAATTTTATTTTAAAATTCACGACTTTTAAATTATTTTTAAAATTAGATTTTAACATAATATATAATTTTTGACCTTAAATTGAATTTTATTTTATTTAGGAGTTTTATCCTAAATTAAAATTTTAATTCAATTTGCCCTAATTTTAAAATTAGAGTGCGGACTCTAATTTGCTGTTAATTAAAATTCGATTTTAATTAAATTTGATTTAATAACTAGTTAATATGATTAATTGATTATTAATTGAATTTCATTTAGGATTTGATCCTAAATTTAATTAGCCCTAAAATCTTGATATTGGAGTTGGACTCTAATTTATTATTTAATTAAAATTTGATTTTAATTAAATAAACTCGTCAATTAAAGTAATTAATTAATTACTAGATTGAATTTTATTTTATTTTAGGAGTTTTATCCTAAATTAAGATGTTAATTTAATTTGCATCTTTTGGAATTAGAATTTGACTCTAAATTGGTATATGATTAAAATATGATTTTATTTAAATAAGACCCGCTAACTTAAGTTAATTAATTATTGTTTCGATCCATTTTATCTAAATTAGTTTAGACGATCTAAATTGCTAGAAACTTGAAATTTGTTTGTATAATATTAGATATTATATTATAATACATTTATATGATGAATGTGTATTTAGTGGATGGTTATGGACTCGACCCATGTGATTGGTTGGATGGTTAATTTATTCCTTTTGTTGGTTGGGCCAGCGAGCCTATTATTATTTAATTGGGTCTGCGTGGCTATTATTTAATTTATTTGGGCCTGCAAGCCCTAGTTTGTAGATATGGGCCTGCGCGTCCTTTGATACATGCCTGCGTGCCAACTAGTATAGGATACAGTTTGGAGCTGGCCACAAGAAGACAACTAGTATAGGATACAGTTTGCAGCAGCAGATGGAGATTATTGCATTTAGCATTCGATGATCGAATGCAATGTCCCCTAGGAATTGACCAACTAGTCTTCTTCATGGCTCGAGAAGACTAGATAGATATCGTCCATAATCATCCACAATATTATTATATGTATGATTAATTGCATGGTGGATGTTAGTTAATATATATAGGAATGATGAGACAAACCCCTCACTTAAAATTATATTAAGTCACGTACTTTCCATTGTTGTAATGAAAAATCAGAGTTTACTATCGATGTCAGCTTGTTGAGTTACTCAAGGCTACTCGCTGGTAGATATGTTTCTCATTATGAAGTATTAGATACTTATGAACAATGGGTCGGACTTAACCAAAATCTACATCATTTATTGAGTAAATCAAAAGGGATATAATTTTGGAAGCAATTTATTAAATTCGTATTAATTGGTTAATACAAAGTGCCTTCCGTTGTTATAGTGAAAAATTAGAACCTGCCCTCGATGCGGCTTGTTGAGTCACTCAAGGCTGCAAGTGGGAAGTTGTGTTTTATCACTATGAGACATAAGATGTTTCTGAATAATAGGTAAAATTTAACCGAAATCTATCTTTTGTTGAGTCACTCAAGGAGATGAGGTTTTGGAGGCACAATCAAGTAAATACATAAGATGTATGTGACAAAGAGTTGTCTACTTGTTGATCTAGGAGTCACATGGAGATGTGATTGATAGGAGTATCTACCTGGATGTTTCATTAGAGCTTGTTGAGTCACTCAAGGTTCTAATGGAATAAACGGGATCCTAGCTTACTGTGAGTCTAACAGGATTATACGAGATTAATGTTGAGGGTCATTAATTCAAGTAAAATAGTGGGAGCAATCAATTTAATAAAAGACCTTATTAAATTGATTTATACATGATAATACGTGATTCTATTTTTTTTTATTGTTGTTGTATGAAATTTAAAATTTGAGTTGTTACTTGAACTTATGGAGAATAATTGACACTCTGTAAGTTCATTAGACTAAAATCTTTGAATTGGCGTCGTCCTTTGAGAAATGATCTCAAAACACGATATGATCGAGAATACTCTTCTCGAACATTCCAATAATAGGACACTACATTTATAATTGCGAGACTTCCTTAACCGAACTGAAGAAGTGAGAAGTTTGGTGAATCTTCTACTTCAGTTTTCTATTTGATAGAGGTCAAATAATCTACTTAGCTAATCGAGTATTAAATACCGATAATATACAATGGCTAAAAGTAGAATAATTGTGAAAAATGGTGATATACCTAATTGTAAGTAATAAAGCAAATGTTGCTTGTAAAGCTTAAGAAGTTATCACCTATCTTTGTCTTCTCATTCAATTTAAAATTAGACAATTGTTAATTACAGTTCTTATGAAAAACGACACTTCCACTTCATGTTTGGACATGAAATGATTATCCCATTTAATTAAGAATAATAGTTATTCGTTAACTTAGATGGGATAATATGGAAGTTAGGTAAATAACAAATAGTCAACATTTTGAATATTGATAAGGCAAAGAAGAAGTCACACTTAAATCTGACACTTGACTTATTCAATTAATAGAGATATATGTATATCTCACCTTGGAGGTAAATTGATAAGTCAATTTTCTTTGAAAAAGGGAAAGTGGGATGGTTGATCCACTGAGCCTGTTACATTTGGATGTAAGCGAGCATATGTCAGAGTGGTCTTTAATCATTAAATAATCATGATTGTCATTGTTATCTATAATAAAGTTTAAATCTGAAAGTTTGAAAAGTTCAAATAATACAGATATAAATTAGAAGGTCAAAATGAGAAAAATATTCTAAGCACGTAGATTTGACCAAAGTGAAGAATATTTCAAAGTGATTGACTTCAAGATTATGTTATGAGAACATAATTTTCGTATATATAACCCTTTCGCATAACCCTTGACACAATGGCGTATCTTAAAGGAGAATGATTACAATTTATGCAGTCATTGATGAAGCCATGCAAAAATCTCCAAAACAGTTTTTGGAGCTTTACACTGAAAACTTTATATTATACACTTAGTCGTCTTCCATGATAATTGGTTGATGAAGGTCCATATAAGATATGGATTTCAAAGGTCTAATCTTCCTCGCGTTAAGATTTAAGACCTCAATACTTATTAGAAGTATACCAAATTTGGATAAGCAATAGCTTTAGTCCAATATGTATATTGTGGGATATCCAAAAGATGGTTGGATATTATTTCTACATTCCTATCGAGAAAGAAAGTCTATCTCGAATTTTGACAATATCTAAGAGAGGACAGTGGGAATAAAAGTAGAACATGAAAGAGTTCATGATTACACATATATACTCAACCAATTAAATAAGCTCAAATATGTGTTTGCATAGGATGAGGCACATATCAATGCTTAGGACGCGATCGTTACTTAGGACGTAGTGACGACTGAGAACGTACTAGCTCCATGTAAAGATATTAGGATCATGTATACTCTATTGAGTTACACATCCCTGATTGCTAATATTGTATTAGTCAACAAGGATAATGAGCCTATATTTACATAGAAGCTAAGTCAAACGTTGACTAAATAAGATGGCAAGAAGCCGTAGAATTCGAGATAAAAAACAAGTTTTGGAACTTGTTTGATTCACCTGAAATGGGTAAGACCCATACGTTGTAAATGCATTTACTATGAATCAATTCGAATTCTGCTTGCAGTAGCAACATGATGTAACTATGAGATTTTTGAATCCTTAAACATAGTATATTAGCTACAAATATCTATTCTAGATTAAAACAAGCCTCACGAAGCTAGAATCTTAATTTTGATGAGATAATCAAAATGTTTGATTTTATCAAAATTGCAGATTAATCATGTGTGTATATAAAAGGTTAGTGGGAGTATTCAATATTTATGATACTATATGTAGATAACATATTATTGATCAGAAGTTGAGTCTCTAACCTTTAAAATGAAAGTGCAATTATTTTTGAATTTCTCCATGATGGATTTGAGAAATAAAACATTTACTTTGGGAACCAGAATCTATAGAGATAGATTTGGAAGGTTGTTTTGATTTCTCAATCCACGTACATAGATGAAATGCTAATAGGGTTAGCATGAGTGAATCCAACGTAGGATTTCATCCCAAAGGTTTTTGGGGTTAATCTTTTCAAAATGGTGTTTAGAACACATATTGAGAAAGAATGACGTGGAAAAGATACTTGATTGTTAGACAATAAGATCTTAAACGCGACACTATGTACGATACCTTTTGTATTATTGAGTACTTGAGAAGTACTAAGAATACCGTAGACATGAGGAGAAATGTAGACTTACAGTCTTTAGGTATAGAGATACCATCCTTTAGTCCAGAAAGGGAAGAAGGAAATATTCAGTCTAATTGTTAATTAACTCATAGTAGTGGTGTCGTTAGTTTGAAATGGTTCAAACAAGAGAGACCACTAACTATACAACCGAGACCAAATACATAAATTGTAAGACCGCTTTTCATTTTTCTTACAATTTTAAATTTCCACGTAATATTGTGGTGAATGTTATTATAAATTATAATTTTATGATCTTTAACATCTATAATTGGAATTATCTTGCAGTGGAAGGACTTGGACGCCGTCTCGATCAATGTACCAATTAAAAGTTTATAAATTGTTTATTTTCATAGTTATGTGTAATTTTATGTGATAAATTGTTTTATTGCCTAAACATGTTATTTTTCTATTTAATTGTGTTAAATGGAAAAATTGGGAGAAAGTTTAGTCACAATTGGAGAATAAATAAAACTTATGGGCTTAATTAGATAAAGGAGGAGACTTGAGGGAGTAATTTGCAAAAATTCAAAAGATTAAAATCTTAATCCTAAACCTAACCCACCTCAGATTCGTCTCTCTCCCTCTCTCGCCTCACGTTCCTCGCTCTCGCCCTCATCTCTCCGTCGCTTCCTCGGCTGCTCTCTCCCTCCGACCACCGCGTGAACGCCCACCACCGGCCACCATCCCCCCCGGTAACACTCTTCTCCCTTTCCCCCGGGGCGTACTCACTGTTACGCGTACACACCGTCGCTCGCGCACGCACACTCGCACTCACACACACACACAACCGGAACAACACACAAGCATGTATGTATATATATATATATATATATATATATATAGATTTCTATGTCAATAACGTTTATGTATGTACCTCATATATAAAATTCAGATTTTTAAAGGTTAATTTCAGCTTATTGGGTTATAATTCAATTTCGAAAGTTAAACAGTCAATTTCAGATTTTGGGCAGTATGTATGTATTTATGGATTGATGCATATACGTGTATATATATGTGCATAATTTCACAGTATTTTCAGATTTCCGAAAATTAGTCATTTAGTTTGGTTAATTGATATTTTAGTTTAATTTTTGAGATTTACAAATGTATGTTCAGGTTTGAAGGAAAATTTTGTGAACACGTATATCAAATTCAGATTTTGGAAATATGACATTAATCGTTTAATTAATTGCTTCCGTTTCAATTTTTGGAATTTTGATAATTTCAAAGGTGCAAAAGATCTTATGGTAAGTTTTAAGTTTCGAAAATTATAAATTTGTTTAATTTAAGTTCATATTAAACTTTGGTAAGAAATATAAAATTTTTGATTTGGGTAATGCATATACATACAAGTAAAATTCAGATTTTATAATGTTTAAATTGGTAAATTGATATTAGGTAAAGTTTGAGTTAAGTTAAATATTTTAGTTTAAGTTTGAATTTAAAAATGAGAGTCTCTAACGTGGATTGAAATTTATCTCTTATTTTCGAATATGGTTTTATGTGTTTTGATTATTATGTAAAGTCACGCATGGGTTAAATTGGAGTTTAATCTCGGTTAATGTTTGATCATTATTAAAATGAATAACGAATGTGTCTGTGAACTGAAAGTTATACGCTTTGTCGAATGGTTTAAATCTTTTGATTTCGAGTATTGTATGGAAGTATTTAATATATGTTAATACCTTGTTTGGAATAAATGATCACAAAGATGAAAAAGGGAAAGAAGATTTACTGTCTTAACGTGTTTAATGTAATGTTAAAAGAATGATGAATATATATATATTTGAACTGAAAGTATATTTTACTAAATGGATAGATGCAACTAAAATCTTGGTACATTGATGACACGGGCAGCCGATGTTCCTCCACTTGCAAATTCAGAAACGGTAAATTACTAAGGATTGCAAGTAAGTAAACTTCCCCCTATTTTTATAGAAGTTGTATGTAAATGTGAAATGTGCAAATGGCTGCCTTGTAATCTACTTGCCTTGATGAATTTCATTTACGTTATGAAAGTATGTGCTATTGAGAAGAATGTTCAAGCATGCACATTATCATGTCATTGCATCATCAAGCATGCATTGACATCGAAATTGGGAAGTGAAATGTTTTTAAATGAAAGAAATGTGTCAAGGTGCAAGTTTGTTCAAAAGTTATGTATCCCAAGTTTTTAAAGAATGAATGGGTGTGCTTCTAGTTCATGAAAGATGCGAGTGGGAAATGGGGCGCGGGGGACCGGCGTACCCGAATGTAATGAGCCGCTTTGCGGTGGAATGAATGAATGAACCGCTTTGCGGTGGAAATGCGCATGTTAATCTGGTTCCAAATAAGAATGGCCCACTGTTATCTGATTGACTAGAAGTTACATCAAGTGAGCTCACGATGGAAATGAAGTGAAAGTTTTGAAATGTTAAACGAAAGTTTGAAAAGTTTGAATTTTCTGGAAAGTAAAGAGAAAGGGATACATATATGGAAATTTTTTAAAGCATTCATGTCATAAGCATGCATTCATGCATACAGTTTACTTACTGAGCTTTAGCTCACCCCAATCCCTCCCCATATTTCAGGTGATGAAATTTAGATGATCCAAGGAGAACACTTGGCGGCTGACTCCGACAGTACCCGTTGTCGCCTTAATTAATAAAGTTAAATTCATTCGAGTTATCATTTAAATTTAGTTCTTCATTCATTATTATTGATAATGGTTTGGTTGAAGTTATTTTGATTAAGTATGAAACGTATTAGAGGTTAAATTACCTTTTATTTCAATTGTCAATGCTTGATGATGTTTTGGAAAATCTTATACTTGAGGAGTTCGGGAAATGAATGGATTGGTTTTGGCGATGGTGAATGTGATTGTGATGTGATTGATGCTTTGAATTTGTAAAAATGGTCGTGATGTCCCTCTACAGGTTGGCTATGTCCAGTTTATAGAGGAGACTCTGCCGAAATTTCTGTAAAATTTTATAATAGATAAATGAATATTTTAATTGTGCAAACGATTTAAATTCCGCATTTTAATGTTTAAATGATTTATTTCCGCTTTAAAAGAAAAAGGGAAGTTAACACCTAGGTTTAAAATTCTTGAACTTGGGGTGTTACATAAATGCTTGTGAAGCAATCTCAATCGTTAAGTTCATTAGTGAACTATAACTGTTCCTAACATTGTATCTCCAGTAATGAGTACTTTGAAGACAATGGAGCCATCGCACAAGCGAGGGAACTGGGTCTCATCGATGATCTAAGTATGTATTTAGGGGCTACTATCTTATTCGAAGATTGTAGAAAAATTAGAATTCATGCCCACTAACCTTGCAAAGGCTGAATATGTGAAGAGTCACATGTCTAAGATCCACCTGTAAATCCACTATCCCAACAGGAATGTGATTGTCACATAAACTCGTTATGTATAAGATACATGAGTTATTGGATCTAGTGGGTGTATGTCAGTGTTATGCTCAATCGTTGAAATAGCATAACACATATTATCATTGTTACAATAAAGACATATCTATTATTAAATTGAGTTTAACTCACTATTTAGATAATAGAGTCCGTAGAATAAGTTTAAGTAACTTGTAAATCACAAGGTGTTGTGACCGTGAGATACAAGTCATTAATAACTTATTCTAAAATTTTCCCTAGTCGAATTAACAATAAGATACGGATATTATTGTTGCAGTTAGACTAGCATGTGTTGCATTTCTTTCTTATGAAGAAAGTAGCTTATCTCACAAGCTAGAATGTATAGGGACATTCGAATGAACACGTGGATGCATTGTTAGATGAACAAAGCATTGGATGACCCGCCTAGAGATTCCACATGAATAACTATCCAAGCGTCAGTGGTGAATCTCTAATGCGCGGTTGTAGATTTGGTCCTTTGACTTGAGGACTTCACATAATCTTATATGAGGATTACTATGCTTCGGTGAGCGTTGATATTGGCTCTTGAGAGGGAGTCATCAGGATGACGTCGTTCGGGTATAGTGAGAGTAGGGATGACAATAATACCCACGAACCCGATACCCGATGGAGACCCGACATAAATGGGCGGGGATTTCATGACTAAATGGGTTCATGGGTAGGGTATGGAGGTAAATTTTAAAACCCGACATGGGTATGGGTCGGGTGTGGATTTTACTACAATACTCATACCCGACCCGCATACCCATTAATTTCATTTAAAAATTATAGAATTTAAAACAAAAGTGATTGTTTAAAAAAAATAAAAAATAGAACTCAAATATCTATTGACATTGTTATCGTCTAAACCTTAATATGTTTAAATTATTGACTTTGTTAATGTCTAAAAAAATTGTTCAAATTCGCTTGTATAATTTCAACATATAACAAGCTTTTTTCAACTCAAATTCAAGTGAAACCCAATATTTAACTGATTCAAGTTAATCTGGAGCACCTATAACCTATTTATAGCCTAAAAAAATAATAAATTAATAAATAATTAATAATGGGTTCTAAATGGGTATAGAAGCAAACCCGCCTTCGACCCGCACACGTTCCGCACCGACCCGCGATTTTTAAATGGGTATATGGGTAGGGTATGGAGGTTGTAAATATTTAGTGGTAGGGTACGGGTTTGGTAAATTCGACCCATACCCGACCCATTGCCATCACTAAGTGAGAGTCATATGAAGGTTGTGTATGTCCAATATAACGATTCGTCACTCCTGGGTAGTAGGAAATTATAACCTGTATTTCACTCACTTAAGTTGATGTAAATTCCTCGACCGGGGTGAAGTTATGAGTTGAAAAGGTGTTTTCAGTCATAACAAGATCAACTAAGATAAGAAGTAAATAACATAATTGGTTAAAATGAGATTGACGCTATCCATATCTCTTAACCAATTGGGTTATATTGATGAAGGGATTGTATTTCCACAGTAACTGCACATGAACTGGTCTTGTCATGCCACATGACTTTTCCTTTCCCATGGATTTCCTTGACACATTGCTAGATGTCAATCTAGGACGGCGACGTGAATTAATTGATCTTGGTGAGTCGAGAATAAATTAGAAATAGAGATTTAAATTCATCTTATTCCAAGCAGATTGGAATAATAATAATAATAATAATAATAATAATAATAATAATAATAATAATAATAATAATAATAATAATAATAATAATAATAATAATAATAACACGACGTTTGCCATCGTGAATGGAACCTAATGGGTCACACACAAAAGGCGAGAATTGAATATCTGAAATTGGATCTTGTCCAAGTGAGAGATTGTTAGAATTAATGTACAAGCCCAATTGTTGGGTCGGACTTTACAATTAGATTAATTAATCAATGTCCATTAAAAGCCCTATTGTCACTAGGGTTAGGGTTTTGAGGTGCACATATTAATATGTGCACTATTGTAGAGAAATTATGCAAGTCACTTTTCTGTAATATTTTAGCGCATGATTTTTCTCTTGCTAGTACAGAGAGAAAAATCAATTATCTCGAATCTATTCCAATAGTTAGAGATTGATGGAGTTTCAGAATCAACTCGCTGTGAATTTCTGTTAGAGGCTAGACAATTGGACAGCTGATGGTGACAAGTTTGTACCTCATGTTTCAGATTCACAGCGTTCATCAAAGGTATTATTCTAATCACAAATTCTATCTAAGTGCAAGGTTGATCCGGGCTATGGTTTCGTGTTTGTTTCATTTTCGCTATGCATATATGTATCGAAACCTTACATTATCAGTGTAGGTGGTCGAGGCTCACATAGTAAAGGAAGTAATTCTCTTTGCACAGAAACTTGGTTACACACAGTGCTTGGTAGAGATAGGCTCTAGTCGAGTGGTACGAGCGTTTGAGAATGATCTTTCCGGCGACCCCAACGCGGAAATCTTGTTGAATATTGTTTCCTTACTTCAATCTTCCAATAGTATATGTTCTTTCATTCTTAGGAATAGTAATAAGGTAGTCCATGCTCTTGCAGCTTATGGTGCAAATTGGACTAGCTTATTTTCTTGGTCTAATTGTATTCTACGTTTTTTATCTGCCTTAATTACGTCATATGACAATTGATATATTGAATGTCTGTTTTAAAAAAAAAAAAACTCTACATATTAGAAAACATGGTCTATTTATATTTATATTATAAGATTATTCACAGAATTGAATTAGTTAACTTTTAATCTAATTGCACTAAAAAAAAAAAGAATTATTATATAACATGTCCGATGAACCAAACCAGGGAAATTTATTTCAATATAACATGAAAATTCAAGAGAGTTTTCATTAACAATCATAAATGCAGGTGCACAATCTTGGTTGTTTAGGAAATGTTTGACAAAATCCCCTTGCGTTCTCAAATGGATAATATAATCTACACTTTTCGTCACAACAAGCATCGTTACAAGATTTGGTACATACTCCAAAACCCATCATGCATTTGTTTTTAGCCATTGGCGGTAGATTTGGCAGTCGACGGCCGCCATCTTCAGCTGCCACCATTGGCAGTGTCGAACCGTTGCTTACTGCATTACATATAGAATAACATTCTATAAGATGTTTATTCGTTATTATATTCATGTCCATTCGTAACCAATTCAGTGTATGACACGATGCATCTCAAATCACCGCGACGTGACGCATGCTAATGGTAGAACCAGCTAGATTCCAGACCCTTGCTAACTGACATCTACCATCGGCGTACATTACGCCTCGAATCCACTAGGAAGATTTGGGACGAATCATGTCAGCATACACCGTGCAAAAGGGTACACAAGTAATAAAAGAAATAACTCTTACGTGATGCCAAAACGAGGAGAAAGAGAATGCAAAGGATTGGGGTTAGAGTAGCCATGCCTACTTATGACTGGTGAGTATTGTTTTCTGATTATTTCTTTAAACTCCGAAATTACTGTTTTATATATATATATATATATTGTGATAAAGTGGGATTGGAAACTGATCGTTGCTTATAATCTTCTTAAGATTGTGCCAATTAGATCATTAGCTAAGGTATTTTGGATATTGCCAAATGAGATTTCAACTAAGATTTAGGATACAGAAAAGAAAATTAGCACAATCCCATGAAGATTGCAGGATATAAACTATTAATGCAAAGGGACAGAAAATGTAATTTCCAGAATCCTAAGAGCAGAGCCGGACCTGCCTAAAGGCAAAGCAGGTCTGCGCCTTGGGCCTCATCCAAGTAATGACCCTTATTTTATTTTTATTTTTTTAAAAGGGGCGTTTGCACAAATACCTTACTTTTTGTATCATAATTGAAATTTACTACATTTTTAAAAAAAAAAAAAAAACTGAAAAATACTTCTATTATTTTTTTTTTTTTTTTTGAAAAAATACTGTTTTGATCAAGTATCATGTCGTGATACTTTCAAAGTATCTTATGATACTTTTAAAGTATCATAACATGAAACTTATGATACTTTCAAACTTTTGGTATCATAACTTGAAATTTTATCAAATTTTTATGATACTTTGGACGAAATTGTAGTATCACAACTTGAAACTTTACATTTTGATTCTGATACTTTGTCTCCAATATGACAGTGAAGGATTCCACCAACGACACTACTAACCCCACTACCCACCTCACCGACGCTGCCACCCCAACCCCAACCTCCACCAGCACATCACCACGATGTCACCACAATCCCTCTCTGCCACAGCCGATAACCACCGCACCGTACACAAGCATCCTCACCCTCACTCATCACCTCAATCACCACCACCACCACCACTTGCACTACAGGCGCCAATCATTCAGCGACGAGAATGCTTAAAATCGGGCAATAACAGTAGTTACAAAAGATTGCGCGAGGAAAGCCTGATTCCTCGTCATCTTCCCTTGCCTTCACAGTCACAGTCTTCGTCCCCTCTCCGACGGTGGTGCAGCTGATTTATTTGATGAAGTGGTGGTGGTGATTCGGTGCGGGTAGTGGCTTGTGGTTGTGCGGTTAGTCGTACGGATGAAGGTGACACAACAACGGAAACCTGGCTTTGGGGAAGAAGACAACGTAATTTTCAGTTTTTTTCCTTCAAATAATATTTTGTCAATTGAGCCAAAAAAATGAAGTACGGGTGCAATTAACCCTTTTTAAAAACTGAAATCTGGGCCAAAACACAAATGCCCAAATAATGTTTGGAATGAATCGTTCTACTCATCGCTCTTTTTCTCCAATGAAAGAAAACAAAATCTCAAAATTCTCAATTGAAAACCTAAGGTGACGTTCTGTTTGTATTTTCATTTTCGAAAATGTTTTGTGTTTCCTGTTTTTATTTTTATTTTCAAATTTGCTGAAAATGCATTTGGTTTGTCATTTCTAAAAACTGTTTTTGAAAATGAAAAGCTGAAAAACACGTTCTGTTTGAAATTTTGCAGAATACTATTTAAATTATTTTAATTAATTTGCTTGCAGAATACTACTGGCTCAAATTCAAATTTTCTTTCACAATACACTGAAAACATGATTACATATATGCAACACACTAATGTGAGCATTAAGAGTCTATATTAACGCAGTTTGGTCATGTTTGAGATTTGAGGAAGCTCTAATTCAATTAAAATCCAAAAAATGCAAGTTCTTTCAAAACTACCAGAATCCATTTTTCAAGGCACTTTTTGAAATATAACAACAAGAATTCTCACTTAATTTTTTTTTTGTAATGTTGATATTGAATTCAATAAAACTTTATTTAAGTTTAGTTACAACTTAGGATAATTCTCCTAAAAAAATATATTTATTTAGGCTTAATTACAAGTTAGGATAATTCTATAAAATAAAATAAAAATAAAAACTTTATATTAAGCTTAGTTCCAAGTTAGGATAATTCTTATATAAAAAAAAAAAATTTCAAAACGCGTTTTCCGCATTTTGAACATCTTTTATTGAAATATACACAAAACGCCCAAAACGAGGTTTCGGGTTTTTTGCGTTTTGTATATAAATTTTTTTTTTGTTTTCCAAAATACATTTTCGAAAATGGTAAAGAGAACGCATTTTTAGTATTTTCGAAAATAAAAACAGAAAAACGACCTCAAAACAGCAAAGAGAACATGGCCTAAATTTTCAAAAGAAAAAAATCTCACTACTTAATCGTTAGTACTCACTACTATTGTTAATTTTCAAAAGAAAAAAATCTCACTGTTGACTAATCATAAAATGCGACATTGTTAATTTAGCGCCCCCGAACCCGTGTATATCTATGACAAGCAAAGACCCAATTTTTCCAAGAGATATTGTTTGTCTTGGGCCCTAAGAATCACAGGTACGGCTCTGCCTAAGAGGACTATGAGATATGCACTACAACTCTGATTTTCTTGTTAGAGCATCTCAACTTGTACCACATAAGTAAAATACATGTTTTAAAAATCTTCTTTTTCAATGCAAGTTGATAAGACTCGTCAAACTATAACGTCTAGAACTCTGTCTAAATTCAAAACCTTTGTTAGATAGACTGAAATTTATATGCCCTTGTTTGAGCTCCATTATTTCAATTTATAATTTGGGTTTTGAAAATTTAATGGTTAAAAAGTGATTTGAAAAGTAAAAAATTATGGGCTTGACTTTTTTGGATGGTTGAAATTGATTACTGTAGAAAAAATTTGTATTTTTAATGAGAAATAATGGGGCTCAAACAAGAGCATTTAGACATGATTTTTATTTTTATTTAATTTAATGAAATAAAAGATATCAACATAGCATCAATAAATTGCAATGGAGACCATTTGTTGACTTAATTGTCAATTTATCATACATCAATGTCACATAACCGGAAGTCTTTCTACTTCCACACCACCTAGATTCTTTCCAATTACTTGTGTTCTTTAGTTCTTACTTCTTAGAAGAAATTTAAGCACTTTATGTTTTCTTCTACATTTGGCTTGATTTAATCCTACAAATCATTTACCAAGTTGCTCTTTAAGCACTCAAATTTATTGAGAGGAGACAAAGGTTGGTTGTTCAAAAGATTGTCTCTTTACCCTTTGCATTTTCATCTTTTCTATATTGTTTGAGGACAATGATTTACGTGGTCAAGTATACTTCATTCATTTTTTGATTATACTTTATCTTCGTGCTTTCTTCTTTTGTTTAATTCTTTCTTTTTCTATCCTATTACATATTCAACATTATCAAACGATAACTTTGATGGAGAACGAAACTACCATAGCTACTATCAAACTCATGAATCACGATTTGGTAAGATTGGATTGCTTTGACGAAACCAAGTTCACGAGGTGGCGAGACAAGATTAAATTCCTCCTAACGACATTGAAGATCTTCTACATTCTTGATTCAGAATTGGCACATCTCCTGAAACCAATCGAAGAAGATACGAATGAGGTCAGAGTCAAAACACAAAAAAGTCAAGATGATGAACTTATATGTATGTGTCATATACTCAATGCCTTATCCGATTGACTATATGATCTCTATACCAATACTATATCGGCATAGGAGATTTGGGATGCACTAGAAAACAAATACAAAGCAGATGAGGAAATTACTAAAAAAATTCTTATTTCTAAATATTTCGATATCAAATTCCTTGTGAACAAATTAAAGGTCAGAAATAATCTTCCAAAATCATTCCAAGTGAGAGCTATAATAGCTAAATTATCCTGCACTTGGAAATGATATCGAAAGAAGATTCTTCATAATTCTGAAGACTTCTCCTTGTAATAATTTCAAAAACATTTGAGAATTGTAGAAGAATCGAGAGCAAGAGATAAGAGTGACAACTCTTATGAAGGCACGTCAAAGGCCAATGCTATGGAAAAGATTGAATCCTCCAACAAAAGTCTCAAGCGCAAATTTCTAAATGGAGGTAAAAGAAGAAAATGAATCATCATTTCCTCGAAGGTCAGAGTTTGCCTCATCTAACCAAATCAAATTATCTCTTGATACATTCCTCAAAAAATCCTATTAGTTGGATTCTCATATCGATCCAAATGAATCATCATTTTCTCGGAGAAGTGATTGAGCTAGGATTTATATGTTGCGGGGGCAAAAAAATCGGGGTGGAGGGAGGAGGGAATTATTTATTTATTTATTTATTTATTTATTTTCAACCAGAATGATTGAAAATCTAGGATTTTAAGTACTAAAGTACGCAAGTTTTATTGATAGACCAAAAAGACAAAATCAATTTGTCCAAAAAAAAAAAAAACAATATGCACATATATGTATCTAACACTATACAATTTGAAAATAATACGAACATTAGATGGGCATCAAAAAGGCAAAAGTAAATTGCCTATCTATATGAGAAATGGTAGAGATGACTTGGGCATCTTAAACTGATTCATCCTTGTCTCCATCTTTCCAAACTCGTCAATAAGAGAATTTACTAGAAAAGTCTCAACAATCTCCATCTCAATACAAACAAGCGTGGCACTGGACAAAAAACATCTTTCATTCTATTTCGCAACATCGTCTTAATGACACTTGTAGCTGAAAAATGCAGGTTCTGTAATTACTATTGAAACTAGAAGAGTTAAGATAATGTAAATCTCAACAAGATTATAACTCATTGTTTTTCTTGTTAGTACCAATAATTGGCACAACTCAGGAGTGTTGTCAAATTTTTAAAGTGAAAGTTACGCAGAGTGAATACATTGGAATGAATTGAAAATTGAATAATAGGTCGTTTAGTATTTCTAGTAAGTCTAAGGCATTTTTATTATTGAGTTTTATACTTTAAATTACTCGGCCAATATTTATATTTGTCAATTGAAAAGAATAAAAAAATTTAAAAATTTTGCCCAGGGCGAAGGAGAAACCTAAAAATATACTATAAATTAACTATGAGTAATGGACCAGTGGAAAATATTAGGGGGGAATCACAACCCCATTCCCTCTCTAGCTCCGTCTCTGCTCGGAGATCAATCTTTGCCTACTAGGCAATAGGACAGGAGCTGGGATTTGCTCTCCTTCCCGCCACGGGGAGGGGAGCAAATCTATACTTATCAAATCTTGCTTTTTTCTTTTTCATTCCGGTTGAAATTATTGTTAGGTCTTCGATACACCTCCCGGTAGAGATGACAATGGGTTGGGTTTGTCAAATTCATACCCTATCCACTAGAGATTTATAACCTCCATATCTTACTCATATACCCATTTAAGAATGGCAGGTCGGAGACGGGTCGGCGGCGGGTATGCTTCTATATCCATTTGAAACTCATTACCTATTATTTATTTATTATTATTTTATGATAATGGGTTGGGTTTGTCAAACTCATACTCTATCCACTAGAGATTATAACCTCTATATCTTACGCATATACCTATTTAAGAATGGCAGGTCGGAGACGGGTTGGCGGCGGGTATGCTTCTATATCCCTTTGAAACTCATTACCTATTATTTATTTATTATTATTTTATGATTGTCAATAGGTTATAGGTTAGAGGTGCTACGAATTAACTTAAATCAGTTAAATGTTGGGCTCCATACCCGACCCACCATCGAATTGAGTCAGTAATCCCCCCCCCCCCCGGGTTTATGTCAGGTCTACAATGAGTATCGATTCCATGGGTATTATTGTTATCCCTACTTACCGGGCTCAGTAAGCTCTCCAAAATCGACCACAAACTTTCAAGCTCGACCCAACAACAACTCCACCCTGGTTGCTCCAATATTACTCTACCCACATATTGGTAGAGGGGGGAGTGAAACCTTGCAAATAATAGACAAATGGTAGGAATATATAGTTGTTGGGCTAGATCAACTAATTGGGCCAATTAACACCCAAGGCCCAACACACAATCTAACCAAGTCCAAAGTCTATGCCCCAAACCATCACAAATGGGTAATCGAAGTGGGCCACGAACAACTACCAATTAAGTCACTTCAAGTGGTCCCAAGTTGTTATTAAGTTAAACTATTCATTGAGATATTGATATTATTCCCACATCTGTTTTACATCGTCGCCTGAATTTATTGGGTATCAAAAAATTCAACAAATCTCCACATTGATACAAAATCAACCAGCAATAAAAATAACACAACGTTTATACTTGCTCAATCAAGATTTCCCAATAAAATTTAAATAAAAGACTTTACCTCGTGTCTCGCACACGAAACACACACCATCCCTGCTCAATTTACTCGCTAGGGATAAGGTCAAGAAATCCAAATAGAAGATAGATAATTACAGTAAACAATCAAAAACATATAAGCGATGACAGATATAACTATAGGATAATACAAAAAAAATTTCAAATATGCTCACAAAAGAATATAAGACTAACTCCAAGTTAAACAAACACGACGATCAACACATATTCACCAAAATGCATAAATGACCTCATGAAAAGACCTCACACAGTTATCTTATCACATTTCGTGTATCTCCCTTCTCGAGAACACATATCACACACATTGCCATTTATGCTCGCTAGATTGATCACCACACATGTCTAACTGGTAAACAAGAATATATCCTAAATCTATGGGATGCTCCTCTATCAATACCTCACTTCTCTCGATCTAAGGGGATAATGGGTCTCCACCTAATAGAAGTAATCAAAGTGTCACTTACACTTCACCCGGCCAGGATTTTCAAATAGAAGATTTACAGTACATTTAATCACATCTCAACTCGTGATTCAAATGTCACACTCACCCCCATACATCTCATCAATGTACTATCAGGCATCTACTCCATACATTACCAAAATACACTCACATTCATTGTTAATGCATCACAAACCCACTATGCATGCCAACACATTACACTCGGTAAAATCTCCTAACACCTTCCACTCTTACATCACCTTACCTACCGCACTAACTAGACCCAAAACCTTGCCATCACACTCTCTAGAAAATCAAATCACCATGCCATCCAAGAAAACCCCAAGTGTTGTCATCTTACCCAAAAAATGTACAAACATGACATGCAACGATCACAAGCAAAGTATTGTCACAAAATAAGAAATGAACACTATCACAAAGAGAGAAACCGATATAGAAGAACAACAATTAAGACTACCGAGAAAGGCTCCAAGACGACTGCTCTATATGTTTCCTTTCTACAGTTCAAAACTCTAGTTAATCATACTTCTTAAGGTCACATACATTATAAATGGCAAAAGAACATCTAAAGCGCAATTTATTAAATCTAAACAGAAATTAATATATCAAATTCACACGTAATACATGGCACAAATTAAACAAATAATTCCTAGGTCTATCAATAGACAATGGTTACTGATGCTGTCAAAAATCCTAACCTTGATGTGGCAGGATCTGATGATATTCGATTGCTGGAAAAGATCAACGAGCTCGCCTTGGATGACCTGCAAAAAAGGCGAGGAGGATTCTCCCTGTCGCCCCTCCGGTGTGAGAATTAGTTTTCTGAAAAGGTAGAGAGAGAATATTTTACTGGAAAACGTAAAGAATTATGAATGAATATATGTGATCAAATGAGCTATATTTATAGGGCTGAAAAAGCCCATAACTTCCTTTATTTAAGGAATGAGTCGTTTTTGCTATAAACTTTACCTTTTAGGAGGAGTTCTAATCTTATAAGAGTTGTACTTCCCCTTTTTTAGGATGATTCCTTATGGGCTATGTTTTGTTCGGAGGGCCCAAGAAGATGGCCCATAAACGGTGAACACCGGGGATTATTTAGTGGCCGGGCAATACCGGGCATAATTCCCACTATCGATGGACTTGATTAGATCTGACAATCCCGGGCTGTGAGTGGTCATGAGCTCAAGCATAAAGCCCGGCCTGAGAAAATCTACAGACCATAAGCTAACTGGCAGGCCTCTTCCTCGAGATGGGCCGACCTGTTTTGTTCCTTTCATAGGCCCACTGATAATCCCGGAAAATAGCCCGATCAATGGCCCCAGTGCATCAGGGATTGGTGATTGATGCCTAAATGCAATTAACCTTTGATAGCTGTCACCTTTATTAATAACATGTTTTGCCAACTGTTACGCTTTGTGATGTGTGTGGTGTAATTAATATCTTGCAAATGGATGGCTGCCACGTGTACATAATGAAAGGCGGTAGTTTGAAAATTTTCCAGCCTATTTTTTGCCTATATATGTGGTCCCTATCCCCTCATTCCTTTTACTTTGCGATTTTGCGAAAACCAGAGAACTCCTCGATCAACTAGCACGATCTCATTCACAAACAACATTGCCTTTTAGGTAAGCTCGACCACACCCGACCTTTTTAATTTCATAAATTATTGCTAGAAAAATGGCCAGGCATGTGAACATCACAGACCTTAGGGAAGTTGAGAATCTAGATGAACCACTAGAGGTCGAGCCCATAGGGTTTTATGAGCCCCCACCTTCCCGGGATTAGGAGTCGGATGGTGAGGAAGGGATCGAGGACGATGTTGACCTAGACAGAGAGACTGGTGAGGCAGACCTGGAACTCCCGACCTTTAACAGTAGGATGAAGGAGCATATGGTTGAGGCCGATATGAGTAAGTTCGGGATGTCTGAGGGGTATATAGCCCGGACTCCTGAGGCAGATGATGTTTCTTATCACTGCCGGGAGGGGGAGATGGTTGTATTCCATGAGTCCCTTGTGGCTGGGCTTAGGTTTCCCCTACACCACTTTTTTATTGACTTTCTTCTTACTGCCAGCATTGTCCCGAGCCAACTCGCACCTAATGGGTGGAGGATTCTCGTATACTTCTTTGTTTTGTGTAGGAGTAGGAATAGAACCCACTGTTGACTTGTGCAAGTGTCTCTTGGATTTAAAGTATCTACCCCGATGTAATTGTTTCGTCTATTTAAGTGGGAAGGGACGTTTTGAGGTTCCCTGGGTCCCTTCTTCAACAAAATATTGGAAGGAAAGGTTCTTCTTTGTAAAGCCCCGGGCAGGGGAGAACATTTTTTTGTCGACCTTTAGAAGACCCGATGTAGATAGTTTTAATAGGATGGGTAACAAAACCGAGGAGGAGATGGCCGACCTTCTTGCCAACGCCATTAGGGTATGTGATTTTGGCTTATTGGCCGAGGAGGCTTCCGACCTGAACACTAATGAAATTTTGGGCCAGGCCGGCCTCGATTTACAGCCCAGTAGTTCTCGGCCTTGTAAATTAAGTAAATATTTTTCTTTTGGAATTTTTATAACCATCTACGTCTGTTTCAATGCTCATCCTTTCTTTTTAAATTCTTTGGCAGGGATGGCCTTTGATGGTGATAGACTAAGGAAAGCGGCCGAGGAGAGAGCCCGAGCTGCTGCCCAGAAGAGGAAGGACGACGGTGTCGTGAGGTGCCGGTATCAGAAGAGGCCACAAAAAGATACCTCCGGGGTAGGAGAGACCTCAAGGAGTAGTGCGGATGTTCCCCCTCAAAGTGGTCGAGAAACACGCCGACCCCCTCCCCGTGACCAACCCGGTCGCGTATCCCCAGCGCCGGAGGTAGTGCCCGAAGGCCCCACTCTGGCCGACCTAAGGGGGAAGATAGAGGAAAGCCTTCATCCCGGTCTGCTGGAGAAGTATACTGAAGAAGTGGCCATTGAGGATGGAGTGGATCATTTTCTTAATGCAGGGGTGAAGGTATGACCGATTCTCATTTCTCGAGCATTGATTTTCTTCTGATTATTATTGAAGTTTTTATCCCGACCTTCAGCTTGTCAGCATTGGCCGGGGACTCATCAACCAGGGTGTCAAGCGCGGAGAGACTTCGAGCCAGCTTGTTCACTCAGTCCAATACGAGGCGACTAAAGCCCGGGCTGCTGAGGAGAAATTGGCTCGCGTGGAGTCGAATTTATCCTTAATGACCCAAGATCGAGATCTCACCCGGGAAGAAAATAAAAGGCTTGCTGATGAACTTCGTCGGGCACGGGAAGAGATCGAGGCTGCCAAGGTTGAAGCTGTGGAAGTATATAAAAAATCCGAGGAGTACGATTTGGCTCTAGGCAACTATGCCTTGGAATCGTACTCTCAAGGAATGAGACAAGCCCGAGCTTGGATCAAACTCCACGCGCCCGACCTTGATTCCACCCCCCTCTCTCAATTTCCCTTGGGAACCGAAGGCCTCGACCTTACCCCATTTTTGGAGGAGGATGTTGAGGCTGAGGTCAGCTCTGATGAGGAGGCCGAGGATGCTGGTAATCAAGATTCCTAGATGGGAGTAGGATAATTTTTTATGTAAAGTCCGGGGTATACCCCGAGGTCTATGTGTAATCAACTCTTGTTTTAATGAAAATATTTTTTTGAAAGTTCGTGCCTTTTACTTGTATGTTTTATTGAGTGTTTGCTAACAAAGGCCGGGAATGATCGATCTTTTCAATGATCCATAGAGTAGGTCGATCAGTAAGTTCCTTACAAATGTTAAGTTTTCTTGATTCCGTATAATTATGTGATCAGGCTGTGGCCGACCTTATATTATGATCATAAGAATGGACTTAACCTCTTGTAGCATCAAGACTTTGAGTTGAACACGGCTTGACTGGTGAGACCGGGTTAGCCCGACCCTTTCAGTCAAATGATTAGCAAGAATTGCAAAATGTGTTTTGAAAAGATCGGGCAGTACCGATCTATTTTGTAAATTATGGGAAATAATTTGTAACGCAAGACATTGTAAATTATTCGAGAGGAAATAATTTGTAAAGTCATGCGAATGACCTTGTAAATTACTTCGATATCTGATCTTTGCAGTGCTCATTCTTTGGAAGAAGTAATTTTATTGAAGGGGACTGAACAATGGGCATCGTTAAAACCTTACCCAGAAAAACCCATTGGGAAAAAATCTGAAAAAGGAAAAAGAGTACCTGTCCCGGACACTGAAAGACAGAACAATGGGCACGCAGGCCCGACCATAACATTCTCTGATGGACGTGCAAGTCCGAAAGCAAAAATAAAAATGGGCGCGCAGGCCCGACCTTACTAGGACTAAATAACTTGATATGACTACTTGTAGTATGGCTTCAAGTTCTCCACATTCCATGGTCGAGGAAGGGGTTTTGAATCCATTGTGTGGAGGCTGTATGAGCCCTTGCCAACCTTCCGGATGACTTCATAAGGTCCTTCCCAAATAGGCCCAAGTTTCCCTGGTTGATGACCGGCAGCCTCACTGCGGCGAAGGACGAGATCCCCCATTCTGAATTCCCTCTTCTTTACTCGGATATTGAACTTCTTAGACATGGCCTGTTGGTAAGCTGCTATTCTTAATGATGTGTTTTCCCTGACTTCTTCTAGAAGATCCAGACTTTCTCTCTGTCCTTCGATGTGGTCGGGCGAGCCTGTGGCCATAGCACGGAAGCTTGGAATGGTTACTTCTATGGGAACAACGGCTTCCATCCCGAAGGCAAGCATGAATGGGGTTTCCCCCGTCGCTGTTTTGAACGTGGTTCGGTTGGTCCAAAGTACTTCTGGGAGAAGATCGGGCCAATCTCCCTTGGTACTGCCAAGGCGAGTTTTCAAGTCTTGTAAGATGAGTCTGTTTGTAACTTCAGCTAACCCATTACTCTGCGGGTGCGAAACGGAGGTCAACCTGTGTTCTATCCCCAGATTCTTACAGAATTGGTTGAAGGTTTGGCACTCAAATTGATGCCCATTATCTGTTATTAATGTCTTGGGAAGACCAAAATGGCAAACTATTGATTTCCACACAAATGCTTCCAATTTTTGTTTTGTGATCACGGCCAGCGGTTCGGCTTCCACCCACTTAGTGAAATATTCCACTGCAACTGTCAAGAACTTGACTTGACCCCGAGCTATAGGGAAAGGTCCGAGTATGTCAATTCCCCATTGGGCGAAAGGGTATGGGCACAATATTGAGGATAGTTCTTCCACGGGTTGATGTAGTCGGGCTGCGAATCTTTGGCACTTGTCACAGGCTTTCACATAACTAAGGGCGTCTTTCTTCATATTCGGCCAGTAGTACCCGTATCTTATTAATTTAAATGCTAGAGCTCTTGCTCCCTGGTGTCCTCCACAAATTCCTTCATGAACCTCGGCCATAGCAAGATCTGCTTCTTTTGGAGTTAAGCATCATAGATAAGGAAGTGTGAAGTTTCGGCGAAACAAGGTATTCTGCTGCAAGGTATACCTCGGGGCTCTTGCTTTGATTTTTCTGGCTTCTACTTTTTCATCTGGTAACTTCCCTGATGTCAGATATTCAATTATTGGATCCATCCAACTGGGCTCTTGATCTGAAATATCCATGACCTCGGGTTTTTGTATGATACTAGGCTCGTGAAGAGTTCGTATGAACACGGTCCTCTCCAGGTGGTCGAGATTGGAAGAAGTAAGTCTTGACAAAGCATCCGCTTTGTGATTGGCTGACCTCGAAATTTTGTTTATGCAGCAAGACTTGAACTTTCTTTGCAAGTCCAAGACCATCATCCTGTAAGATGACATTTTCTCATCTTTCGCTTCGAAAGTGCCATTTACTTGTTCTACCACCAATTGTGAATCACTAAGGACCTTGACATGCTCGACCCCTAGATGTTGAGCTGCTTGAAGTCCGAAAATTACGGCCTCATACTCTGCGTCATTATTGGTCGCTGGGAAATCAAACCGTATTGCGCACTGAATTTCCATTGTGTCATCATCTTTCTTTAATATGATACCGGCCCCCAAGCCCGCAGCATTCGATGCTCCATCCACTTGCAAGGTCCATGTGGCTTCTTCCCGGTCATGACCTGTCGGCCCCCGAGGTCTTGGTGTGAGTTCGGAGACAAAGTCGGCCAAGACCTGTGCTTTGATGGAAGGTCGAGGTTTGAACTCAATGTCATACTCCCCAAGCTCGATTGACCACTTCAGTAGACGACCGGATACATCTGGTTTCTGCAAGATTTGCTTCAAGGGCTGATTTGTGAGGACAGTTATTGCATGGGCTTGAAAGTATGGTCTTAACTTTCTCGCTGCTGTAACCAGGGCAAGTGCGAGCTGTTCTGCCAATGTATATCGGGTTTCCGCTTCTAACATCATCTTACTAACATAATATATAGGCTTTTGAGTCTTCTCTTCTTCTTTAACCAAAACGACGCTCACAGCATGATCAGACACTGCTAGATATAAGAACAAATTGTCCCCTGGATTGTGACGACCCGAATTCTCGACCATTCGAGTGCCACTAAAAGTGACTCATATCATATTATCGAGACTTAAATAGAAATGTAAAATTATTCAAAAGAATAATTAGAATCCCATAATTTTATTTGTGAATAAAAATAGAACATAATTTTCTTACATAAAGTTCAACATAATTATCTCATCAATCTTAACCACTTTTGCCACTTCCATGTTGACCGCCTCGAACCTTCAATTATCTGAAAATGGTAAATATCGTGGAGTGAGATTTATAAAATCTCAGTAAGTATACCAAGCATAAATTTTCTTTTGAAAGCATATGGATCATTTTCATCATAACATAGGATAGGATCGAAATACTCATAAACATAGGGAGACACAAGAATTTTACCGAACTTAAATGGCAAGAATTCTTATGTGTAGCGCTACTAAACTCCGGTCCCCTTAGCATAATCATAAACATATCATATGGAACCCATAACAATCTTGTGAGATTGATTTCATAGCAATGATCCAAACATTTTCATAAAAACATAAGATATACTTACTTTTCATAAAAACATAAGGTGTATTTACCTTTCATAAAAACATACTTACTTTTCATAAAAACATAAGATATATTTACTTGTCATAAAAACATACTTACTTTTCATAAAAACATAAGGTGTATTTACCTTTCATAAAAACATACTTACTTTTCATAAAAACATAAGATATACTTACTTGTCATAAAAACATACTTACTTTTCATAAAAACATAAGGTGTATTTACCTTTCATAAAAACATACTTACTTTTCATAAAAACATAAGATATACTTACTTGTCATAAAAACATACTTACTTTTCATAAAAACATAAGGTGTATTTACCTTTCATAAAAACATACTTACTTTTCATAAAAACATAAGATATACTTACCTTTTAAAAGATTAAAATGAAGTGTAGTAGTAAATGGACCAAAACTTTCTTGACCACCTTGAATTTCTCTTACTTGTGGATTTTGTCAAGAGATTGGAAATAAGTGTATATGTGTAGAGTTGTGTGTAAAAGAGATGGGTTTAAATAGATGTATAAAGTTGGCATATTGTAAACATAATCATTCAATTCTATTAATTTTAACACATCCTTTTCTTAAAGTAAAGCACCATTCATATACTTTTCCATATTTATACAAATATTATGCTCTTCATGATTACATATAATGGAGTCTTATCAACCATTCATATACTTTTCCATATTTATACAAATATTATGCTCTTCATGATTACATATAATGGAATCTTATCAACCATTCATATACTTTTCCATATTTATACAAATATTATGCTCTTCATGATTACATATAATGGAGTCTATAATTCATTCATATACTTTTCCATATTTATACAAATATTATGCTCTTCATGATTACATATAATGGAGTATATAATTCATTCATATACTTTTCCATATTTATACAAATATTATGCTCTTCATGATTACATATAATGGAGTATATAATTTATTCATATACTTTTCCATATTTATTAAATTAAGATTCTCATAATTATTATATATAATGGAACCTCTCATGCTTGCATATATTTTCTTAATTTCAATAATAAAAATAATTTTTGTATAAATAAATATTGGGATAACATTGAATTAAGTACTTGGACTTAATATACTTTAAATCAAGAGAATGGAGATATTTTTAGAAATTCGGAATTTAATTTAAAATCGAACGATCTCGATTATTTCTTGACTTGGCTATACGAATACGTCGTGGCGTTAACTTAATAAAAATGGGTGAAATAGTAGCGACACGATTTTCTATTAAAATAATTATTAATCGCGTAAAAATTCTTGGTCGCTACATGGATTCGGCTTTACCAGTATCGGAGGTGTACCCAAGTATTCTTTCAACTTTCTGAAGGAGACCTCGCATTCCTCGTCCCACTTGAAGTCTTTGTTTCCTCGAAGAGTTTTGAAGAAGGGAAAACATTTGTCCGCTGCCCTTGACATAAATCTACCCAATGCTGCTACTCTTCCTGTTAACTTTTGCACTTCCCTGATGTTTCGGGGAGGTTCCATGGATGCTAGGGCTGAAATTTTATCTGGATTAGTTTCGATACCTCTCTGAGTGATCATGAATCCCAAAAAATTTCCCGAGCTTACACCAAAGGCGCACTTCGCAGGATTTAGTTTCATCCGATGTTTTCTAAGTGTACTGAATATGTCCTCAAGGTCAGAGATGTGGTCTTTCTTTCTTGAGCTTTTTACGACCATGTCATCAACGTAGACTTCAATGTTAAGCCCAATGTGTCGGGAGAAGACTGTGTTAACCAACCTTTGATAAGTAGCTCCAGCATTCTTCAATCCAAACGGCATGACCTTATAGCAATATATTCCTTCATCCGCCATAAAGGAAGTTTTTTCTTGATCTTCCTGTGCCATCCGAATCTGATGATATCCCGAGAAGGCGTCTAAGAAACTGTAAAGTTCGGAGCCAGATGTGGAATCTACCAATCTGTCGATTCTGGGAAGGGGATAACTATCTTTCGGACATGCTTTATTCAAATCTGTGAATTCTATACAAACTCGCCACTTGCCATTTGGCTTCTTCACCAAGACCACATTGGCTAGCCACTTTAGATACTTCACTTTTTTGATGAATCCTGCTTTCAAGAGTTTATCTACTTCCTCTTTTATTATCTGCCTCCTTTCTGTGGCAAACTATCTTCTTCACTGTTCTACGGGCTTCTTGTCGGGCATGACGTTGAGTCTGTGCTCTACGAGCTCGGGATCTATCCCGGGCATATCTTCAGCACTCCAAGCGAAAACATCGATATTCTTCTTTAAACACTGTGACAATTCTTCCTTCATCGTTTTGGGGAGTTCTTTCCCAATTGTGAAGCTCTTCCCTTCTGAGACATGAACCTCTTCTAACTTTTCCACTGTCGACATTCTTTCTTCGAGAGGAAGTTCTATCGACATCAGATCCGTCTTTCCCTTTCCAATACAACTGATATAGCAACTCCTGGCTACAGATTGACTTCCCTGAATAGTTGTTATGCCTGCGAAAGTTGGGAACTTGATTGCCAGGTGATAAGTTGATACTATAGCTCTCAGGTTGTTTAGGAATGGTCTTCCCAAGATGGCATTGTAGGCCATAGGAGTTTTCACGACTTGGAAAGGAATCATCTTCGTTACACGCTTCTCTTCTGATCCTAGTGAAGTGGGAAGGTCAATTAGGCCTTCGGGTTTCACGGTTCCTCCTCCAAACCCAGTTAGGGGAGTAATGACCTGTCGAAGCCGGTCTTCGGGAAGTTGCATCTGATTGAAAGCTTCCAAGGAAAGAACGTTGGCTGCGCTCCCATTGTCAACTAGCACCCTCCTGACATCAAAATTGGCGATAGTTGCACTGATAACAACAGCATCGTCGTGAGGATAAGAAATCCCTTCCATATCAGCGTTACTGAAGCTGATGCTGTCCAAGACCTCATGGTCATGACATCCCGACCTTTCTTCCCGATCACTCAGTGCACGGGCATGGTTCTTTCGTGCATTATTCGAATCACCTCCAGATGCTATTCCTCCGACGATAAAATTTATGACGCCAGCGGGTCTGGTATTCTCTTCCCCTTTTCCATGCTCTTTATCGTCTCTCTTTATGTAGTGCCCCAAGAAGCCCCTTTTTATGAGGGCTTCTATCTCCTGTTTCAAAGTTCTGCACTCATCCGTGGTATGACCCGGGCTCTTGTGAAAGTCACAATACTTATGTCGATTCTTTTCGTCGACTTTCCCCTTAATAGGCTTGGGCCATCGCAAATCTTCCCGTCCTTTGATTTCCATCAGAATGTGAGATCGTGGTGCGTTTAGCGGAGTTAAACTCTTATGCACATGACCATTCTCCCTATGGTTATTTCGGGAAGAATTTTTCTCATCTTCCTGTCTTGGTCTCTTACTCCCCTGCTTTGTTGATGGTGAAGACTGTGCTACTGTCCCATGCCCTTGATCCTGCGCCCGAACTGACAAAAGTGTTTCCTCCATGTTTATGTACGTTTCTGCTCTCCGAAGAAGTTCTGTTACATTTGAAGGTGGGCTCTTGGACAGGGACATTCTGAATTCCGGGCCTCGAATAGCCAAGGTAAGGGCTGAAATTGCTGATGATATATGAAGATCTGGAATCTGAAGTCTTTCAGAGTTAAACCGAGTCATGAACTCTCGCAGCATCTCATTCTGAGCTTGCTTTAACTGCATGAGGGATGCGGCGGTCTTCTTGATTCTTTTGCTACTTGCAAAGAAAGCGGTGAACTTCTCAGTAAGATCTGCAAAGGAAGAGATGGATCCTGGAGGTATCGTAGAAAACCAGTCTCGAGCTGAATTTGTCAAGGTTTGCGGGAAGGCCTTGCACAAAATCTGATCGGGAGCATTCTGCATGTCCATGACATCAGTGTAGGTATTCAAGTGGTTGTTAGGATCTGTTGTTCCATCGTATTCCTTTATTCGAGGATATTTAAATCGATCGGGCAAGGGAAAGGATGTTATTTCAGGAGTAAAGGGGGTTCTTCTCACGAATGACGTCCGACCCTGGGTGTTCTGTCGGATTCCATCAGCAATTCCTTCCTGAATGATTCTTGAGAGCTCTTGCTGTGTCAAGTTGCCAGATCCTTCTGTCATGGGATGGGCACCCCTCATCCCCGGGGAGTTGTCAGCCACAGGATTAGCTGGCTGGAGATCTTCCCGGGGAATTGTGCATGGAGTGTTCGGGTCAGGTTGCGCTCGATGACTAATTTGTTGTTGAAGAGCTTGACGAAGTTCGCGGAGCTGCTGCTGAAGTTCGTTGAAATCTTCCTGACTAACAGGTTCATTGTCTGGAGTGGCCTCTGGGTTTTGTTCTTCCCCAACATCTTCAAGAGGTGGAGGATTATCATCCTCAGCCGAGGTGTTGGCCAGAAGGGATTGACCAGTGGATACGGAGGGACGGGCTTGACGTCTATTAACCATGGCTAGTTGTATCTCTTCCCACAGACGGCGCCAATTGATGCTGTCAAAAACCCTAACCTTGACGTGGCAGGATCTGATGATATTCGATTGCTGGAAAAGATCAACGAGCTCGCCTTGGATGACCTGCAAAAAAGGCGAGGAGGATTCTCCCCGTCGTCCCTCCGGTGTGAGAATTAGTTTTCTGAAAAGGTAGAGAGAGAATATTTTACTGGAAAACGTAAAGAATTATGAATGAATATATGTGATCAAATGAGCTATATTTATAGGGCTGAAAAAGCCCATAACTTCCTTTATTTAAGGAATGAGTCGTTTTTGCTATAAACTTTACCTTTTAGGAGGAGTTCTAATCTTATAAGAGTTGTACTTCCCCTTTTTTAGGATGATTCCTTATGGGCTATGTTTTGTTCGGAGGGCCCAAGAAGGTGGCCCATAAACGGTGAACACCGGGGATTATTCAGTGGCCGGGCAATACCGGGCATAATTCCCACTATCGATGGACTTGATTAGATCTGACAATCCCGGGCTGTGAGTGGTCATGAGCTCGAGCATAAAGCCCGGCCTGAGAAAATCCACAGACCATAAGCTAACTGGCAGGCCTCTTCCTCGGGATGGGCCGACCTGTTTTGTTCCTTTCATAGGCCCACTGATAATCCCGGAAAATAGCCCGATCAGTTACTAAGCAATGGAAATCCCCAATCCTAATGATCCCCCTACACAATGATCTGCTACCGCTAGTGCAATAAATAAAGGTTTAAGCCAATTTACCGATCCAACTTTTCTGTGTCCGTAAATTAGGAGACATGTGAAAATCACCGCTTTAAGGACACCACCATTCACCCTTTAGCATCCACCAAAAGTTGTAGCACACAATTCACCCGTCGACCGAACGACCACATGGGCAAAATCGTCCAACTTTCAGTACAAAACTCCAAACTGAAATTCGCCAGTGCCAACAGCTTCGTCTCGACATGAGGAACACACTACCTGAAGACGTTGTCGCCAGAAAACGCACGACATGCCACCCACAATCTACCATCGTCCGGCGGCCGAAAAACTGCTTCTCCCCAAATTCTTCGCCTCTGTCTACTGAGCATGGCAGCGGTCACCTTTTCTCTATCCGACCTCTAGTTTGTTCATGATATGAGTTTTTCCGTCTGGAAACCTCTTCTTCTCCAGCCAATAACTTCTGTTTCAGCAGTCAGATCGGCTCCAAATTACAAGCGAGTATTCTCTTCAACAAGCCCGTTCAGTTGGTGGTCCCAGATCGTTGGTAGGAGGTCAAGATCGTCCGGGATCTACGATTTTCAGTCCGCCCAGAATTTGAAAAAATGGACAAATTCGACCTGTTTTTTGCCCAATTTTTCAGCACCATTTTTGGTCGTTGTTTGCTTGATTTCTACTGATTTTTCACCCAAATCATACACAACATTGCTCTGATACCATGTTGAAATTATTGTTGGGTCTTCAAAGCACCTCCCGGTCTCAGTAAGCTCTCGAAAATCGACCAAAAACCTTCAAGTTCAACCTAACGACAACCCTACGTTAGTTGTTCCAATATTACTCTACCCACATATTGGTAGAGGGGGAGTGAAAAACCTTGCAAATAATAGACAAATGGTAAGAATATATAGCGATTGAGCTAGATCAACTAATTGAGTCAATCAACACCTAAGGCCCAACACACAATCCAACCAAGTCCAAATTCTTTACCCCAAAACCATTACAAATGGGCCGTCCAAGTGGGTTACAAGCAACTACCAATTAAGTCACTTCAAGTGGTCTCGAGTTGTTATCGAGTCAAACTATTTATCGAGATGTCGATATTATTTTCACATCTATTTTACTTCATCATTCGAATTCATTAAATATCAAAGTAGAGACCCATTCTGTTCCCCGAATCGGGGAAACCAACAAACACCGATGGGCAGCTCCATCCAGCAATTTTTTATTATTTTATTTGTTTCATTGACTTTGGGCCCCAGAGTTTTCTTTTGCCAAAAATTTTGTATTCTTTTATTTATTTCATTGACTGGGCCCCACAATTATATTTTGTTTGTAATTAATGCCTTCAACCATTCCCACACGCCAACACTTCTCTCATTTAATCAACCTCCATAAATTGATTCCAGATCAGTGTAATTTTTAGATTTCAATTCATTTTCGGATCCATAATAATTTCTCATCCTTTTGTTCATTTTTCTCTCGATATGCAAATCATCAGGTTAGTTTTACATACATATTTATTTTAATAAGCAGAATGTTTTATTGAACTTATTTTATCTATTTGTACAGATTTTCGTTTTTTTCATTAAAAGTTTATATTATTTTGTTTATATGGTATTTTTTGTACAAAAAATATATGTATACTGTATCATTGTTTGCACTAATTTTTCATCGACGTGTGCATGTATTTAGTTAATTTATATTGTGTATTATATTTGCAATAATTGTAATCGGTTGGAATTTTTAGTGCATGTATTTAGTTTGTGCATGTGTTTAGTTATTTTAGTTTGTGCATGTATAGGAATGATTTTTTTAACAATTTGGTTGAATTGAAAATGGAGTTTAGCGCGGTTGGGGTTGAAATAATGATACCGATTTTATATCTTTATGTCTTTAATTAGTTCAAATTAATGTATGTTAGTTAATTTGTATCATTATGTCTTCAATTCATACCCATTTTTAACAAAAAAAATTGGTGAAATTTAGTACGGTTGGAGTCTTTTCCACTTTTCTAAGTTTTAGTTTTTGAAGAAATAAAAAAAATTTCTTCTTTAATTGATGTGGTGATTTGGTTATATTTTTGTAGAGATGGAGTTTGAGAGTAATGATAATGTGTATATTCCCCAAGTCACTATCAGTGTCATTCCTCAAGTTGGGCAGGAATTCGAATCGGCCGATGTTGCTTATAATTTCTACAATCAATATGCACGAGAAGTGGGATTTAGTACGCGAATAGAAAATAGTAAAAATAAAAAAGAAACCAATGAGTGTGCTCCAAGAAGGGTAAGACAAACGAGACCTACCAGATGCGACGCAAAGATGCTGTGCCACGAGCTGGCGAAAGAAATCGTGGACATGTACGTTGTGGGTGCAACGCTGACTATCTATGGTGAAGCAACAAACAGGCCAAGGGTGGATCGTCAGGACATTTGTGGAGGAACATAACCATCCCCTTGCCACTCCTAGCAGGACACACTTTTTAAGATCACATCGGATTGTCTCAAAAACAAAGAAGGCTCTTGTGCAACAGTTTTCAGAAGCTAATATTCCCACATGCCAGAAAGTTCAACTTATGGAGATAGATGCAGGAGGTCCATCCTCAGTTGGGTGTGGGGAAGAACCCAAAGTTTGTCTTTGATTACGAGACTGTTGAAGATAACAAGTTTGTGAGATGCTTTTGGGCTGATTGTGATTCAAGAAGGTCGTATGCCCATTTTGGTGATGTCATCGTGTTTGACACAACATACAACACGAATATGTACTCAATGGTGTTTGGTCCATTTGTTGGAGTTAATCACCATGGACAGACCGTTATTTTTGGATGTGGTTTATTGAGCAATGAGATGACGGAATCATTTGTTTGGTTGTTTTCTAAATTCATTGCAGCCATGCCCAACCAAACAACCCCGGAAGTGATCATCACGGACCAAGATGCTGCAATTGCAAGAGCTATATCCATTGTTTTACCCTCTACATTGCATCGATTTTGTCTGTGGCACATACTGAACAAATTTTTTGAAAAGATGAACGTCGTGTTGTATAATGACCAGTATCAAAGGCTTGTTAACATCATTAAACAATCAGAGATGCCAGAAGAGTTCGAACAACGCTGGATTGAGGTGATGGAAACCACAGAGTTAGGCAGCAATGAATGGTTGAGTAGTATGTATGAAATACGTAGTCGATGGGTACCAGCATATGTCAGACACATGTTTGCTACAGGCATGACGAGTAGCCAGAGATCTGAAAGCAGCCACTCATTCTTGAAGAAATATGTAGATAAGAAAAATTCTTTGTCGGGTTTCATTGCTCGTTTTAACAGGGCATTAACTCATCAGAGGCACGAGGAGTTAGCTGCTAATCATATCGATTTAAGTCAAAAGCCCAGGATGATGTCAGCCAGTATGATGGAGAATCAAATGGTGCAAATATACACCCAAAAAAAAAAATTGTTATTCCAAAAAGAAATTGAACAAAGTAATTTCTACATCTGCTCGAAGAAATCAAGCTCTGACGAAGTTAAAGTATACATCATTCAACGTTGTGAGCCAGGCAGAGCATTTGATCGACAACATGACGTTACTTATTTTTTGGCCACTGACTACATCTCATGTAGTTGTCGAATGTTCGAGTTTGAGGGTTATCCATGTCGACACATGCTGTGCTACATGAAAATAAAACAAGTGATGCTCTTGCCAGAGAAATATATTCTTCGTAGGTGGACAAAGAATGCAAAGCAAGCTATAGTGTTCGATGCTACAACTGGTTCATACGTTGATTATGGTTCTGGTCAATCGTTGATGTCACGACATGGGTTGTTATCTCATTCAGCTTCGGAGTTAGTTGACGACGCAGCTTTGACAGATGCTCGAAGCACTTTTCTATTAAGTGAGTTCCAAAGTTTGCGTATACGGGTTAACGAGATTGACAATGGAGGCGATGTCGGCATAAACAGAAATAGAAGCATGCAGAGTCGAGAAGAGACACATATCGTTTGTGATCCTAATCACGTTAGAGCAAAGGGATGCGGGAAGCGACATAAGGGCGGGAAGGAGAAAGCACTTTCTCAATCTAATAAACAGTGTGGTGCATGTCACACGAGTGGTCATGACAGGACAACTTGTCCTATCGTGCAAAACATGTTAGTTAAATTTAACTGCTTATTTTCATTAGTGTTTGGTTTATTTGTTCAATACTAGATAATAATTTTATTTCTCAGATTGGATAATACATATCAACTAGAATACTCACAAGATGCTCATGTGGCACAATACTTGTACCATGGATTTGATCCGCAATACCCATATCATGTATCTGACTCACAGTACCCATACCATGCGCCAGAGGACAACTACACAATTACAGGCGGTAGCAACTTTGAACCAACCCAGGGTATTTTTAATAATCAATACCATTTCTCATAGATGTCATTTCAAATGGTCTACGGTTTAAAATTCTTGTTTATCAATTTGTTTAAGCTTAATGTTTTCGTATTATCCTATATTACTGTTCTTGAACATACTTAATTATCGTTATGCAAGTCACATCTAAATTTTCTTGAAATTCATTAAGTCAAATTAACTAACTTATATATATTTATAAAAATTATGGGCTAAAAAGTTAGCGAAATTAATAAAATTTAATTATCGTTATGCAAATCAGATCTGAATTTTCTTGACGTTCATTAAGTCAAATTAACTAACTTATATATATTTATAAAAATTATGGGCTAAAAGGTTAGTGAAATTAATAAAATTTAATTATCGTTATGCAAATCACATCTAAATTTTCTTGACGTTCATTAAGTCAAATTAACTAACTTATATATATTTATAAAAATTATGGGCTAAAAGGTTAGTGAAATTAATAAAATTTTAAATTTTAAACAATAAAACTTAAATGCACAATTCTAATATGAGAGAAGGGTTGGGGTGTGGGACGGTTGAAGACATTATTAATTACAAACAAAATAAAATTGTGGGGCCCAGTCAAAGAAACAAATAAAAAAATAAAAAATTATTGGGAAAAGAAAATTGTGGGGCCCAAAATCAATGGAACAAATAAAATAATAAAAACTGCTAAATGAGGGTTGCCCATCGGTATTTGTTGGTTTCCCGGGAACATAATGGGTCTGTAACCCAACAATTCCATTGATTAATCGATTTTACAGTAAAATGATCCAATTTATTACGATACCCAAAGTTTTCTGATTCGTCTCAAGAATCCCTACTCGTCGGATAGTTGATCCGACTTAATCCAAAATTTTCTATTTCACTCATCGTTCCCCTCGTTCTCAAATTACTAGCCCAGCCACTTTGACGCGACTATCTTTGTAAATTGAAATATCTCAACCGCTGACTCCTGTGACGTGTGAAAAATCCAAGACTCACACGTGTGGACTTGGTACCCACACGTGGCATAGTCATATCTTGCCACGAGTAATGGTAGCTTATAAAGTTATAATGGGGGAAAGAAGAGACTATAAATCTAGACTAGATCCATTTCTCCTCAACCTCTCAATGCTTTGTTCTTCAACTCGTTCTCTGATCAAATCAAAATTGTTCGAGCCAAAGCAATTTTCTTCATTTCTGAAGCGAACCCATTTCATTTCCCCCGATATTGGTTCAATTTCCTTGCCTTTTCAATTTACCAAAACAAGATATTTGAATTCTTCGGCTTTCCTGGGCATTAGTTCAAGCAAATCTCTGTTTCCAGATCTGAGATTAGATCGCAAAATGGCAAGCCAATCTTCCAAGCCACAATCGGTTCATGAATTCACCGTCAAGGTTCTACTTTTTTTCTCTCCACTTATTAAGATGAATCATGTATGGATCGTCAATTTGTTTGATAATTGTTTTTTATTATTTATTTCATTTTCAAAGTTTTGGATTTTTATATTTGTCTCTGAGTTTCATTTGAATATATGAGGATTATGTTGGAGGCGATTCAATTTTACGGGTGAAATTAGAGAAGTATGATATTTTACAGTAGCGTTTTAAAAAAAAAAAAAAACAAAAACAAAAACAAACAAACAAACAAGCAAGCAAACTGTAATGAACAAAATATCAAATATTCAGTGCTGTGGCTGGTAAATTGAACAATAAGGAGAGACAGTTCAGTATTGGTTAGAACAAGCTCATGTTAAAGGGGGCTTCGTTTGATATAATTCTACATTTACTTCGCGCCGCCAAACAAGAGTCGAGCCGCCCCAGCCTGGATTTACACCTCTAGATACTAGTGATAGAAATTAGAAAATAAAATTTGACTTATCAAAAGCAGAGTTCGGTTTATAGCATATAGAACCAAAATGCTGGTCCTTCGTTACTTTAGCTGAACCTTCCTCGGCTGCTCATGTGCTTAAATACTTCCATGTTATATTCTCATAATTTCCTACGAAATTGTTGTAATGTATTGATCATATGGCATTCTAAAACTGTGTGATTGCAGGATGCTAAGGGAAATGATGTTAACTTGGGCATATACAAGGGAAAGGTCTTGCTGATAGTCAATGTTGCATCACAGTGGTATGTAATGGCTTCCTGAATACTAGTTTTACGTGAAAGTTGTGTTAATTCTAATTTTTTATGCGGGGTTGGTATTTTGGTTAAAGTAGATTTTGAGTTGTACTTAAACATCTATGTAGTGTCCCATAGGTGATTGGACATGATCACATGCCTTGCATGATAACAAATACGAATATTGATGCGGCTTTTCAAGCATGTTAATGGGACTGCATGTCCATGTGCATGTGCATGTTTACGATTGTGCTTATGACATATATATGTAGATGTGTTTGTGCGGTTATGCTTGTAGTATATTATGGATATTTCTAACAACCGTGCTACGGGGACAGAAAATTGGACTGAAATTTTGAAACCCATACACATGTCAATCAGCTGTTTTTTTATCCATCACATCAACATCGAAATCAACAGCTCAAAACAATTCAGACAAACTTTCGGTCCACTTTTTCTGGCCAAGTAGCATTATTCTATATTTAATCAAGAGTTGTATTGTTTTGCCATGACCTTTTGAAAAGGTTAAATCCCAAGGCAAACAATCATTTTCAGGAATAGCAAGATGTAGTTCACAATACATTTTCAAGTTGCGCGGAACTTCAATAAATTATTATGTTGCACATTTCTCAATCTAATTTGGCAATATTTTCTTGGTAATCAACGGTTGAGATGATTTTTGTATCTTGATTGAAGTTTATCTGATGGTTCCCTCAATTCTTATATTTTATTGTTCTTGTTTTTTGCATTTTGTTAAGCATACTTCGGCTCTCATTTTCTGAAAGGAACTAACAATCTTATTTTTGTCTGCTGCAGTGGTCTGACCAATTCAAACTATACAGAGTTGACCGATTTATATCAGAAGTACAAGGATCAAGGTTTGATTTAGTTACTGTTTATTGATTTTGATATTACGCAAGTGTTTGGTAAATGGTAACCGGTTTATAAAACTCACAATTTTCCAAATCACTTTTCAATCACACATTTTTTCTCTCTAATTTTCAACCACACATTTTGCTTCAAAATTATAAATAAACCCGTTTATAAACTTGCTACAGTGTTATCGAACGAGGTGTTTGTTCAGGCCTAGCAAAGATTTTGCCTTGTTTTGTCACTCGTGTAAATTTCATTTTCACCATTTCATGCAGCTATACTCAAAATTTCTGTCATTCCATTTTCCCTAGTTTTGACAATCTAAAAATATCAAGTTGAAAATCTCCATTTTGACAATCCAAATAAATTTCTCTCATTCCATTTTCCCTATATTATTACCGTAGTTTGCCTATTGCACAGGTTTAGAGATATTGGCATTTCCATGCAACCAGTTTGGCTCACAAGAGCCTGGCACCAATGAAGAAATTCAACAGTTTGCTTGCACCCGCTTTAAAGCTGAGTATCCCATATTTGACAAGGTAGGAATTCTAACAAGTTCCTTCTAACATTATTCTTAACGAACCATTTCTCCAAGTCGAATAATCTTAAACTTTTGATGTTCACCTCGTGAAGATATTTGCATAAATTCGTCCGTTAAAATTTGAAGATATATATTTCAATTATTAGAGAACTGAAAATCCGAGTGATGGGAATTGTCTTGACTACTTAAATCACATTCCATTTTGTGGATTCAGGTTGATGTAAATGGTTCCAATTCTGCTCCAATATACAACTTTCTGAAGTCGAGCAAGGGTAGCCTCTTTGGAGATAATATAAAATGGAACTTTTCCAAATTCCTCATTGACAAAGAGGGGCACGTAGTTGACCGTTATGCTCCCACTACATCTCCTCTTAGCATAGAGGTAACCATCTTTAATGCTAGGCGGTAATCTCTATTGAATAGTATGATAGTTGGGTATCTCGTAAATATTACATTATTGTATCTTCGCAGAAGGATATAAAGAAGCTGCTGGAGAAAGCTTAAGCAATATGGTGGTCTACTTCTTCTGCTCAGCTGCTGAAGAATGGTCCTAGTAATAATGTACATTTATCGTGTCTTTGCAACGGTAAACTGAGTCTTGTTTTCAATAAATTCGGGACCAACTACATGAGCTATTGACTGCTTTTGCTAATATCACCAATTGTTGACAAGAATGCATCAGATAGTGTATCGTGCCGAACATCAGAGACTCTCCGATGGATTATTCATAAGTGCACGTTGAAATTGAAAATCATGCATCGTCCCAGTCTTTCTTTGGCACCCCCAAACCTTCCCAATCTGCAAGAGAAGCATCGAGCGAGGGGGATGAAAAATCATTCTTGGAATCTCACCTTTGTAGTGTCACACTCATCCTCCTCCCATTTGAATGAATAATAATAATGCTTTTATTACACGTTTTAACATTATTCTTCACCCATTCATTGACAGCGCCGTCGCCTTTATTTTATTGGAGTTAAATTACCAGTTGCATTCTGATGGCCTGCATAGCCTGCAGACACGTCGATACGTGATTTTTTAAAAAAAAAAATTAGGACACAACACGTTGAGAACATGCAAATTAATTTTTTAATTTATTATTATTATTTTAGTCTTGTATACAATTAACACATTGTATATTTATTGAATTAAAATGAGAATAAATTAAATAAAAACAAGCGTGTGAGTTATCATTATTTTAGTTGCAGACGTTTCGCTCTTTTCCTTTTTTTTCATTTTGATTTATATGATGTAACTTCGATACGTGTCAAGGAGTATTTTGTCGGACACAAAACGCTGACTCTCCCAGAGTGTTGGTGCCAAACAAGTGTCGCAATGTCGTAAAATTTGCGATGTGCCAGTTATCCATGTTGCACTGATTTTCCAGGGTTGGGCTGCATTTTTTGTGGTGGTACGCATGCTAGGCAGCATTATTTCGAGTCATTGGTTAACGAATTTAACAAGGTTCAAAATAAGGTTCCCACCAGGGAATGGATCGACACATTTTGGAGAGAGAAAATGAAGTCAAAATATTCGAGTTAAATTAAAAGGTTTCTGGTTACATAAGACATCCAACCAATTTGTCAAAGAAAACTCAATTTGATTTCAAGAAAACTAAACTAACTACATCAGTAGTTCCACCAATTTTCATTGCACAAACAAGGTTTTCCTCCATCTACTGTAATGGAGTTGATCTTCTGGCGGCATTTCAATTACAAAACATATATACACAACTGCCATATGTCTACTGTAGCTGGTTTCAGCGGCGTGTTAGATCAAAATCAGCTTGAAAATTTTTCACATCCAGCCGTGAGCACGATGGCCAGATGCCGATTGCAGAGATAGAAGCGAAGTTTTGACTGGGAGCGGCACTAACTGGTGTTAACGATTTCTCAACAGACTGGTCAGCTGGTTTTTTGTCATCCTTCAGCTCTAACTCTGTTTGGCTCTTCGCCTTAGAACCTCCGTAGACAAAGCTGCATACAACGACCTGCAGAATATTCAATGCACTCATCAATACAGCAAGAAGAAAGGAGTAGATGTGCAGAGTGAAAGAAGCACATTTTAATAAGTTCTGGCGTCTTTAAGTTCTTTTGTAGGGCTTGTTTGGGATTGCTTCTGCTTCTACTTTTGCTTCTTGTCGAAGTTCAGTTTTCTATAAAAGCTCTTCTAACAAGACGAAACACTTTCAGAAAATTGTCCAGGCCCAATGGAAGCTTTGTGCAAGTATCAGAAGCAGTCTTTGGATTTTCAAAATTCCTGGCTTCTCATCTAGTGGAGACTGCGTGGGCAGTGAATTAGAGCACATTGTCACGCCCCGCATGTGATCCATCGAAGAAACATGATAATTTTTCAAGACGGACGCTCGAGAATGCAAGAAAAGGACAGACTGCCAATTTTACGAAAGATGCGCAATTGAAGTTTCTAGAAAGTTCCAGAAGATTGCAGAATGTGGTGGAACTATCTAGATCTAGAAGACTTCATGGAAGGAATTTGGGAACTTTCTAAAAGATTGAAGAGAATTTTTAAAGAAAAGGGGATTCTAGAATATTCTATAAGTGTGTAGAATTAGGAATTCTCTAGATATTTCATGATAAATCTTTGTATAGGTATTTATATAGATATGTGTAGAATTATCTAGGTGATAAGATATTGTTATAGAATAATCTAGAAAATAGATTGGTGGTTGCATAAATAGGAAAGGAGTTCTCATTTGTAACCATCCAAGGATTTGGAGTTGCTAGCTTATAAAGAGAGCTTGAGAGCTTATATAAAGCATTTTTGGAAGAGAGTCCCAAGCGTTGGTCGAGTATTGTAATATTGGAGAGTTTTAATACAAAGAGTGTATTTCTCTCTAATTTCGACAACAAAAAGTAATACCGACTATTAAGTGTGAAATTGCACTATCTAGGAATGGAGAGCTGCAGCTGTGGAATATTGAAATTTAAAATAGCGTGTTTACTAGCGTTCCTTTGCTATTTGTTTGTAAGCACTTGGGGAGTGTTTGGTCAAGGAGTGAGGCTGACTTAGCCAGTATCCAATAGGAGGATTGAGGAACTAAGTGTCGCACGGAGCTTGAAATCTCCAAGTCCGTGACAACGTGGTACAGATGGCAAAAACATTCAACCCGTTTAGAACCTGACGGGCCCGACCCTAATGAGAAAAACTCGACCCGCCGACCCGTGGGGCGGGTTTGGCATGGGATGGCAAAACCCAAGCGGATAGCAGCCCCACCCCGAACCCGTTGCCATCCCTAGCATGTGGGCTCCACTCCCTAGGAGGGAAATCTAACCTTAAGTACAGCAAAAATAGGGAACCCAACAGAGAATGGTAAGGCAATCAAATATATACCTGCACCGGGCTAGCTGCTATGAGCCTACCACCTATGGCACCCCCAAAAACTTGCCCATCAGGACTACAAACTGAAATACTTGTACCACCTGTCCGATTGCAAGGACCGCCACCTTCAGCAACCAAGTAAGAACCTGACAAACATAGTATCTCGAAACGGCCCTGAAAGAAAGCAACAAAACATATAAGTTCACTTCTCCGAAGGCGAAATGTTCTTCATTTCAGAAGGCATTACATCAATTCCATCTTAAATTAGTGCAAGGTATAGGTCAGACAAAAAGATTTCAATTAAATTTAGTAATTACTCATTCCAGTTGTCAAGCACGAAAAAACATAAAGACCATTTATAACCATGCCATTACAAAATTAGGCCACTATTCTTATCTATTTGCTTGGAAATATAAATCTTAACTAAAGCAGGATAAAGAACTGCTAGTACAATTAAATTAATTTTAATGCCGAGCCAAATTGAAATGCATGTATCGGCATTGATAAAATGTTTAACACTGATTTGCATAACTCCATACAAAGAGAAATAATATTCAATCCAAATCTTAGTGCTGAATAGCATGGTCAGTAAAAGTATTTATTCTGAAGAAATATCTAAGAAAATAAGTATGCCCCAAGGCTGAGTATAGTTTAAATAATACGCTGTAAAATAAAGTTCTTAGTGCAGTTGTGTAATCTAAGGAACTTTAAAGTTTCCAGGTGAAATATAAGCTTTAACCCAACAGCCATGGCCATGCTCAGAAGAAATTTGCAATATAATACTGAAATTTGAGAGATAAAATTGCTCCTATTCATCTGCAAGTAATAACAGTGTGCAGGCTCTGTTTGTTAATTATAAATGAGAACCTTTATGTACTTATATCTATACAACAAAGCACGAGGAAACCAAACTGCCACAATCTTCTAGAATACATTAACATGATTGTCCGACGGTTAAAGAGGTACAAAAGTGAAATACTTTATGGATCAAAAGAAACCCGTAACTATACTAAGCTAATTCTCAGGGTTGGTAATCAAATAAGTACGGAAATTTTCTTTTTTCTAATTGTCAACATCAAAAGTTCCCAAAAATATCATTTTCAGAGAGAGAATAAAAATAGAGAACCTACAAAATTCACATCACCATGTCTTAAGCATGTTTCTAGATACATACCAAGGTCTGAAGTACGAGACATGATGAAAGTAAATTCTTTGGCTCTCTAATTTATTACCTCTTTTTACATCACTTAGACAAATGAGATTGAATATGTAATCATTTTTCCCTATGAAGAAACGCGGATTAGCTTGCATGCATGATTCAATGACTGGACCATGAACTAAAAACTAAGAGCCCATCGGAGAAGAAAAATGACATCTAATGATAGTAAGGCTTATTGAACATTAAAACTAAAAGAAGAACCACTGGAAGATAAAATAACTAAACTATTCAGAAATTGATGACAATTATGTCAATTAAACTTGTTTTTCAACCACATATATCTCTTTATCAGTTTCATAATCCCAGCTGAAGCAGCCATACTAAATCAGGTAATTTAAAGAAAAATCATATTTGCTCTCACCCATAGCTCCCTTGCCAATGTCTGAGCATGAAATTGAGACACAAGATAACTCTATAATTTCCTAACCATAATTATTTCCCAGTTTTCAAAATCCTTCCAATCTTCCTACACAACACAATTCACTAAATTTGGAGGTACACAGACACTTTCACACACTCCAAAAGCTTTAAGGAGGGTGAAAATTAGTTAAGTGGGCATCAAGAAATTTAGGTTCCAAGTGAAGACTAGCTCTTCATTCTGTATCACAAAAACTTATTGGACAACCTTGACAAAGCACAATCTATTATTATTGGAAAATAATAGCAAAACCATGCTACATTAGACATTGATACATTAGGCATTGATCCATTGGAGATACTCAAACATTTATGAAATACCTTATGGCTTATATAGTGAGTTTACACACACAACTTATAAAAGGACGTGGTCAAAGTATTTGAAGGTCATCATTTATCAAGCTACAACACATCACGTATAATCTACAAGTTTGGTGTCAGTCCTAACATTGAAAAGCTATTTTCTGAATTTAAGTGCAAGCGGCCAATAAAAGGATCAGGAGTGCTTCAACCTCATACGTGACAGTGTCGCCAGAAGTTGTAGGTTCCCGTAGAGTTACTGTGGAAACCGATCCATTAGCTGATAAGATGCATAAAGCTCTTGGTCTCTGTTGTGCAAATGCCAATACTTTGGCTGCAATATCCTGCAGCTCAAAGCCATAATTGATAATCTTACCAACGTATGTCAGGGATGGCAAAAATTATTGATGCAGTCACAATAGCACATGATATATAACGAACTTGAGCTTTGCAAATTGAGTGCAGTCTATGCTAAATATAAAAATAATACGTAGAAACCATATCAAGCATATTATACATTCTTTTTGGAAAATACTTTCATCATTAAAAGAATTCAAGTTTTGTATCAGATTAAATTGCACAGCAGCTATCTTATTATTATTATTATTTTTCTGGGTGTTATATATGACTTAACCAAAGCCTTGGAGGGATCAGACAAAAGAAGGTCACGAGTGGTTACTTTAGTAATGCTCAAAAAAAGGTAGGATTGCAGCATACCTCTTCAATTCCAATGTGTAAAATATGAGGTGTAAAAGCTAGTCCAGCTGAGCTGTTCATCCATTCACCTGGCCAAAAAAATTATATATTAAGAACATAATTGTCTTAGACCATAAATAACATAATTGATTCGCATTCAAATCTAAAAATGACTAACGAAAGATAAAGAACTAAAAACAATTCATCCAAAATTCGCCGAAAAAATTCCAAATGTCCCACAAACACATGGTTACCTTAGTCCTTACAGCCTACAGGAAGCAAGTGGCAAGGAAGTAAAATTTCACATTTAACATTGAGAAATCATTAGAAGTTATACCCATCAAAATGCATTGAACCCTCTTTAAAAAAAAAATTACATCGATCATATTTTTTTGGCACGGCAATGTTCTTACCTTGCAGAAAATAAGAACGTACTATAAAGCACTAAATAGATACTGTTTTTGATTAATATAAGACAAGAATTTAACTTAAATCCAGCACATACGTTACGTTAACAAATGAAATATGTAACGAAATAACGATAATTTTAGACAATTTACCAAGAGAGGCAAGTTGCTGTTTCCGTCCACTCCCTGGAGGTCTCCCTCTACGCGGCTTTTCCCCAGGTGTGATCGCCCCTGAGGAAGGCGTGGAAGTAGACAAAGGGGACAATGCTAAAGACATATTAACCCCATCAGGACCATATTTCCTAGGCCTACCCCTCTTCTTCTTCCCTGAATCAGCACCTGGAGTCACACTAGAGGCTGCAGCCGTGCTCTTTGCACGAGGAAAGTTGGGTGATGGATTCTCAACATGGAATGTTGAACCGCTCACAGAACCACCACTAACCCCTGCATTGGGCTGCAGTAAGAAGTTGGGAACTGAAGAGGTCTTAAAACCAGGAGGGGTATGGAACCCACCAGTCTGTGGCATCCCCGAACCATCGCCACCCGGAGCATTAGGACCGGTCACTGAACCACCAGACCCACCAGTGCCTCCTCTATTGAGATAATATGAAGCTGAACCGTGTAATGTCATCCCTTCCCTTCCATCCATTCATTTACTTGGTAAAATTTCACACTAAAGATCAGATTTTTACGACCTATATTACTGTAAACTCGCAGCCTTCTCACGCGTTTAGCCGAAATTCTGAAAATACCGAACCGAACCACTAAAGAAAACAGAATAAAAACCCCCAAGGAACAAAATTGATGCTAAACCAGAGAGAGAGAGGGAGAGAGTATGAATATTTTGAGACGGGTTTCTCTTCAATTAGAAGCAGCAAATGGAAAATTTTCAGGTCTTAAAGTAACAGAAATACAATAAAAGAACGAAAACCCATTACGGTAGAATCTTGAACCTGGTGAATTGCAAAGAACCCGCATTAAAGCTTATTCTGAAAAATGCAGAAAATCCAGAGTTGCACAGACTTTTACACTTCTTGAACCATGTGAAAGATAAAAAGTAGACGAAGCCCCTAGATTTGAAGAGTAACTAGGAGTAATGGAGTACAGAAGGGACTCGGTAAAGAAAGTGTGATGAAATAGAAAATAGTAATTCTATTCATTAATTTTATACATTTTAAAAGTGACATTATTATATATCATTTTTTTATTAGACGATAATTCATTTAGTAATAATTTATTATTTAATGTATATCTTATCATTTAATAAAAAATTGAAACGTCACAAAGTCACTTTAAAATGTCCGAAATTAATGTTCCTCTAGAATTATTGAATTGAAAAATATGAGCTTTTGAATTGAAGTTATTCAAGTTAAAAACCTAAGAAGAGGAACCTTTTGTTTTGTTATATATATTTTGTTATATTTTTTTTAAAACAAATAATAGATATTTTTGAGATAAAATATATGGTTTAAAAATAATTTTGCAAAATGTAAGTGGTTAAAAGTGATATAAAATATGTATTGTTCAAAAACAAGTTTGTCAGAAGAGTCTCAAAGTTCAGTGAGGGGTGTTATTACGAATCATGTTACATGAATCGAATTTTTAATATAAAGTTTTACACATACACATATGACAATAATTTATTAATTTATACATCATATCAACTCCAAAATCAACAACGGATAAGTATCAACATCACCTGGAGTCTTTATCATCGGAAGTAGTTCAGTTGTTTTTGAAAAAATTATTGTTGGGTCTTCGAATGTATTCAAAATGTACAATTAGTTCATCGAGTTTTTGGTTAGCACCTTGAACGCAATTCGTGTTTTGATTATTTGACATTTAAAAAGTATGACTTCACATAATTTTTCAAAATTCACTTTTTTTAAGGATCGTAAAACATTATTTAATTTAGAGATGTAATCCATAAAATTCTACTCAAATGAACTCTTTAACTTGACATTTTAACATTTTAATTTAGAGAGTCAAACTCTCCCACTCTATAAAAACCATGTAAATCGTTCACAATTCAAAATTAAGGTGTCAAAGTTATTTGATAATGCGGTTTATTATATCAATTAACATATAATTAAAATTATAAATTGTTATATTAACGGTACAAATTAATTGTAATAATCTCATTATAAGATCATTTTCATAAAAAAAACTGCCCTCCCTCTCTTCAAATCCTTCAAGTCGCACGACAGAAGTCCATTATTGCCTCCATGATCACTGCTCACACGCATTTGTTCTCTCTGCTCTCCCATCGTCTTCTTCCATAATCATATGGAAAACATGTTTTTTCTTTTGATTAGGAGCAAGTACAACACTACTGATCACTTCTTCGAAAAAGGGGTAAGAAAGACACAGAAAATAACAAATAAAAGTAAGAATTAATCTACTTGAACAATTATTTTGACAATATAGGTGACAATTTGGTAATGTGAAAGTGTTGTTGTTGTTGTTGATTTAAAAGATAATGTAATGTGTAAAAAAAAAAAAAATGTGCCACCTAAGTTAATTGTTATCCTCATTGTGATACTCATTGTGAGTGTAGCAAAGTTGCTTAATACATACCTTATCCATCTATTTACACCTTACAAGCATGCTAATTCTATCCCATGTCATTTGTCTACCGCTACGTTTGCTATCTCCATCCACTCGGCCACTCCCATCCTTCCAATTCATTATTCGATGGGGGTGGATCGGAGGAGTTTTTCATCTTTATTTTTCTTTTAATTCAAAATAAAGTGTATAATGATTTTGTTTATGAACCAAATGGAAAACTCTCTAATAAGAAGTAAGAACTCAAGTGAAATAAAATTTAAAGTTTTGGGGCTCAATGTGGACAAAATAAAAGAGACTGTAGATACAATTGGGAAAATCGCGAAATTATATCAATCAGAAATATTTGACCTTTATTTTGGATGTTACGTTTCTTTCTGGTGTACATTGTACAATGCAATTATGCAAGCAAATTACACTCGCAAATAATGAAATATGAAAAAAACTATGAATTTAAATAAAATTTGACAAAACCACTTGAAGGCTATGAAATGATTAAATGGAACTAAGAACTCAATTGATACAAAAATTTAGGTCATGTTATTTTTGATTATTTTCTGTTTCTAATTTTTCAAAATATGCAAAACTTGTTCACTTTCATGTTTTCGAAAACAAGGAAATATTTTGTAAAGAAGCTCAAAACGACAATTTTTTTTTTTGGAATGTTTTCAGTGTTTTTGTGTAAAAAATTGAAAAATGTGAAAAAACAAGTCTAATTTTAATTAAATTACAACCAAACCTTCATCCTCTTCCCCGACTCTCACCACCACCACCACGCCAACTCCACTGTCACAGATGGTCTCGCTTGTCCCAAACCTCTATTTCGTCAACGTGATGCATGTGAACCAGATAACTCTTCTTCATCTTCTAGTCTCGTAGGTGAACTCTGGTTCACCTTTGCGCGAATTAGAAGCTTCTAGTTCATCTTTGATTTCATCAAGTCGATTACGTAGCCATTTCACATTCATCTTCATTTTTTCTGCATCTTTGACAGCTGAATAACAAGACTCTAATGTAGAAACATCAATGTCTATTAACTGTTTCTTCTGTAGGTCTTGCACCACTTCGCAGATACCAAATAGAACAAGAGTCTTCATGCGATCAGACCCCAATAAACAATGTTTCGTAATATCTCCATGCTTTTCATTTATAGCATTCAGGGTCAGAGTGAGATTCATTTTGCTGTTAGTGTCCCTTGCTCGATTTTTGTCTATAGTAATACCATTAGACTTTTCAGTAATGCTCCGAACTTGCTCAGATTGCTGATTAGGTAATGAAGCAGCAAAAGTGCCATTATTTATTTGAGATCTTGATTGAGAAACATGTGTCACCTGCTCTTGCCATCTCGAGAATGGCTTAGAAGGCTGATTGCATTTTCCAGGTAATTTTTCTTGAAACGCTGCAAGACGTAAATGCGTTCAGATATTAAAAGAGGCAATAATCAAACAAGATTTCTGTGAACATCATCACAAGGTACCAACTTAAGGCATTCCATGATTTAAACACAAATGAACCTACTAGTAGTTATGCCATTTCCGATGATTATTTTAACTTTGCACACATGAATGATTGAATACATTGTGAAGCTTTTCTAACACTTGATTCAACTCAAGAGACCTCAAAGTATAGGTGGCTTACCATCAACTCCTGGTAGTTTAGATCACTAATCTTGGAAGTTGGAATCCAATTGCTTATTTGGGCTTTAAACGTATCGATTTGCTCGTTTAATAGTGTTGATAGGTGACTACAATTTTAATGACAATGTGACGACATCAGCCGAAAACTTCTTTTCAGACTGGTCATGATGACCCGAACCGGAGGTCGACCTGACATCATCAGGTCGGATATTATTACAATATACTTTTGGAGATTACAGATGAATTGCCCGACCTGATGCCAACGTGGTCCAGTGAGGTCGGTTACTGAATATGATTCCGACGTGGTCCAGTGAGGTCGGTTACTGAATATGATTCCGACGTGGTCCAGTGAGGTCGGTTACTGCTTAGGTGAAACAGGACCAACTACCTTCTTACACGCTAGTTGAGATAGTTATTCCGACAGTTAGTTAGGTTTAAGTAAGACTCAACTACCTAGTACTAAGAACTCAAGTAGTTCAATTGTGTACTTATGTCAGATGTCAAGTATTGTAATAAGTCAGCTCACCCCATTCTCCCTATAAATATAGGAGAGGGTAGCTCACAAAGGGATCACAACTTTGGCTATTCAAAGCCAATACTATATTTATACAAGAAATCATACGTGGAGTCCAGGTCATTCACACAATCTGGGATCCACCTTTTACAAACCATCTTTTATTACCTATGTGGAGTCCCGGTCATCCATTACGACCTGAGGTCCACCTTTTTCACATATAATTTTCGATTACATAACTAACATCCACTTATTTCATATTTCAACCGTCAACAAATAGGACACTTGAATATAGGGCACAAGTTTTTTCACAAGTAATCGTTTCAAATTCACCCAAAATATCATGTCCGTCCTGATCCTGGTGTATAATTAATTCCCAATGTAATGTAAATCTACAGAGTTTGCAGGAATTAATACTTGCATAAGCCGCATGCACAAGACTCAGAAGCACAAATAAAGTGGAAATTGAAGAAATCAAACATTTTTACATGAAAAAAAGAGACTAAAACCCTTACAAAGCTGGGAGATGGATCTAGCTTTTGATGGATGGCTTCTGCGGCGTCGATACTGTTCTGGTGGTAGAGCTGGGCTATAAAACTGGGGCTGAACTCTTTTTCTAGAGGTACGCCTGGTACTACCTGCAGGTGGCTGCTCCCTTGAAGCTTCTTCTAGTGGGGGCGGCGATAGGGGCTGTGAACCACCATCGGCGGCGGAGGTGGTGGCGCTTTTGGCTGTGGTAGTTTTGAGTGAGAACCCAGGTGGTGGAACAGGAAAATCAGGCGTGGGTAAGGTTACTCTCTCGACCTTTACCATATTACAAGCCAGAAGGTAATAAATCAAGCTGAAGAGTTACTCTGTGTGAGAGAGAATGGGGGAGAAAGAGAGAAGTAGTAGATTGTATCGAAGAGACGAAGACTAAGGTCAAGTTTCGTTCTTGAAAAGTGAAAAGTAAAAAGTTCAGAATTCAGACAACTGGACAAGGAGGAAGAAGACACTTGGTCTAGAAAAAGGAGTGGGGCTGGATATACTACAAACTGCATTGGGCGGAAGGGATATGGCAATGAGAACATGTCTATTGTTGCATGAAATCAATTGGGAAAATTGCGATGTGTACTTCAAAAAAATAAATAAATAAACAGCAGATTGAATTTTATTTCACAAAAAAAAAATTACTAAAATATACGAACTCCTTCATTTTCCCAAAGACGTGATTCACACCAACTCCCCACCACCACAACCAGACCACCACCACCCGCATCAACACCATTGCACCATCGAGCACCACCATGTTGGATGCCGGATGCTCGTCTGTGTTCAAAAAATGTCCCACGCCTGTTGGTGCTCGCAACCAAGCAGATCAAAGTCAACTGTGTGTGTTGTGTGTGGTGGTGGTGCTGCTTGTTTTCTTCCATTAGAAGCTTCTTAATGACTATCACTAGTAACAAGGTAAGACATGTGCAACAAAAGTTTCGGTGGTGGTTGATTCTTCTGCTGGTGGTGGCTCAGCGGTGGTTGATGCGAGTGGTAGTGGTGATGGTGGTTGATGTAGGTGGTGGGATGGTGGTTGATGCTGTGGTAGGGAATCGAAAATCAGCCGTTGAAGAGTGGGTCGTGACTTTTGATGAAGATGATGATCAGAAAGTAGAAAGTAAATGAACAGTGTTTGAAGTTATGATTGAGATCAAGTATCATAAAAATTATGTAAAGTATCATGATGTGATACTAAAATTTATCCTAAGTATCGTAGAAATTTGAAAAAATTTCATGTTACGATACTAAAAATTGAAAGTATCACAAGTGATACTTTAAAAGTATCACAATATGATACTTGACGAAAACGGTATTATTCAGTAAAAAAAATAAATATATTTTTCAGTTTTTTTTAAAAATGAAGTAAATTTCAATTATGATACCAAAAGTTAGGTATTTGTGCAAACACCTCAAATCTATTTTAGAAAGTTGACACTTGGCCCAAATTCTAAGAAAATTTGATTAAAAATGAGTTGTTGAAAAGTAATTTTAAAAATATGTATGATTAAAAAATAATGTATAAAATTATGTTATTTATAAACTTGTTTGTAAATAAGTTTATCAAAACGCGCACTAAAATAGACCGTACTTGATATATATAATAATTGTATTTAATAGATGAAAAAATACTGAAGAATTCGAAAATGGTGGCCGAATGGGTGACCAATAATAATGTGACGAGTTGTAATTTGTTGAATATAACGTTGACGTGATGGATAAAAAATATCATCAATAACAAAGCTTACAGTTATCGTCTGGTCACACCCATCACGGAACTCACCCAGAACAAGCGAAATCACAAATTTGATCGCTCCGGTATGTCCCGTTGGTTAAGTAGGGATGGCAATTTGAACCACCAGAACCGAAAATCGTGGTAAACCAAACCGAATGGTGCAAAAAAAAAAGTCGAACAAATGGGGCAGTGAGGCGGGTATGGTGTGCAAATTTAATGACTCGATTTTTTGTGGGGGCGGGTATGGTAATTGTGCTGGTACCCCAAATCGAACCGAATACCCGATTAAAAAAATGAGATAATTGCACCTATACTATCTTTTTAGGATACATTGCACAAATCACTCTCTTAACAAAAAAACTGAAAACTACGGTATCTTCATCCCCGACACAGCTCCTTCTCCTTCCACAGTTCATCATCTCCGCCTTCAGCTCCGGCACCAACTTCTTCCCTGACTGCCTTCAACTGAACTACAGCCAAGTAGCCGACCCGCCACCGCCACCCGCCACTAAACAACCACCACCACTAATTTTCTGCATTACAAGTTTTGCAGCAGATGAAAAAGCTTCTTTTCCAATTGACAATTTCCCTTGAATGGTTTGAAGGAGCAACTCTCTTCCTGGTGTTTATGCGTCTTCCAAGACCGATGTCTCGCGGTCAAAAGACTCCAAAGTTGATGTGTTCCGGACCCTCAACAATCGGAGTCATAGCAGGCTTGACAGAAAGTTAAATATTCAAGCCAAATAAATGTGCAATCCATTCAACCATGTCAGCGTTGAATTGGACGATCCACATTTGGGTAGCAATGAGGTAGTGCATGAGCGTGGTGATAAAAATCTGGAGATAGGATGTGTGGTTGAATTTGAAAATAAAAATATTAAAGAGGTGGTTGAGAGAAAAGAAGTAGAGAGGAATAAACGAGAACTTGCAAAGGAAGAACGAGGTGAAGAGAAGGGCCTCGTGGTTCAAAAGGTGGAATTGACGGTGATAATTCATGAATACAAGGATCCATACCTTGTACCTCATGAAGCTAACATGTCCCTCCCCGTTCTATTTAATTCTTTCTTGCAGGTTAATGGTACGTGGAAATTTGGGCAACACCACCAATGTCCAAAGGTGTTTCAACTTCAAGTCATTCACGTGACCCCCGTTGCAGAATATTTTTGGTTGATCATGTGCAATGGCAAGGGAAATTTTCCATTTGATCTAGGAGGTGAAGTGAAACAACATGAACAAAGCTATGATTCGGGACGAATCATCCTAAAGAAGGAGGGTATGATGTGTTCCGGACCTTCGACAATCGGAGTCATAGCAGGCTTGACAGAAAGTTAAATATTCAAGCCAAATAAAAGTGCAATCCAGTCAACCATGTTGGAATTAGATGCATAATATGTGTTTTTCGAGTAGAAATTGGCCACTAAGCAAAACTCATGGACTAAAGCCCTTGAGCCGACTGATTTTATGGCAAAATTCCATCATTTAGGGCTTCAAAACAGCAAGTCAATTATGCAAAAGGAAATTAGGGTTTTTGCGTATTTTTAGGTTAAATTTTGTTTTTAATTATTTGTTTGCCTATTTTATAATTTTAGTCTAATTAGAATTCTATTTTGAGTCAATTAGCGGCTAGGTTATTTTACTTATTTATATTCATCTCCATTCATTGTAATTCAGACTTGAGACTTTGATTTTGATATAAAATAGTTTTATTGAAGATTCAATAAATGATATAGGTGGGTTCCTATGTTTTTCGAACTTATCAATAATATTTCTTGTGGCGTTTAAATACAGAACTTATCAAATATTTCTTGTGAATATTTGTGGCGTTCAAAACCAGAAACTTATCAAGGAGATTGGGCAATTTCTTGTGGCGTTTCGAAAGTCGTGGTTCTTTATTCCGCATCGTCGAGCCATCGCGTCGTGAATATCGGGTCATGATTCATCCGTCCAACCACAACCTGAGTTCGGAACTTTCCTGCGTTTCTTCCGCTCTTCGAATCTCATCAGAAGTGCTTGTACTAAAACTTGAGATGGCCCTCACACGAGCCGGAGGTGTATACTCGGAGACTTGTAAGGTGGATATGCCCATGACCATCCATAGCACCGAGGTTGAAGAAGCGATCTCTATGCTTGTGGGTATGAAAGTCTCACCTGCATCAACCATCAAGACCTGGAGGCATAGATAGTGGTGGCTTCTCGAGCAGCTCCATCGGTTCCGGGAGAAAGAAACAATTGGCCGAAGTTGGTCCTTCAAATTGGTTTTTTGCTTGTGGTTTCCGGTGGGTAACGATGGTGGTGATTTGGCTATACTCGAAAATTAGAGAAATTACAAGAAACCTGTTTCATTTTATGTCTAAAATAAAGTAGCACAAAAAAAGTGCAAAGTTTCAGGCAGTGATATTATAATTTTGCTTAAAGTGTCATGTTTGATAAAGTCTCATGTTATGATACCAAAAATTTGAAAGTATCATAAAATTTGGATAAAGTTTCATGTTATGACACAACATGAAACTTCTGAAAACAGTATTTTTCCAAAAAAAAATTGAAGTATTCTTTAATGATTCTTGAAAATGAAGTAAATTTCAATTATGATACAAAAAGTTAGGTATTTTTACAAACGTCCCAAATTTTAAGTGGAATGATTTAGCCAGGCCTGATCACCCACTGGATGGCATGGGTCTGCCAACGGTCCTTTATTTTATTTTATTTTTGTGTGTTAGTTACCGTTGGTTTGCCTATCAATGGCTATTTTTCCCAACATATATTATCATTTTGTACATAAATCATCTGCAAACTCACACAAAAAATTTTCATATTCTCAACAATTTCAATTGAATTATTTCTTTTTCTTAAAAAAATTGTTCCAAAATTCAACAAGTAAATGAAAAGCGGAAGTAACGTATTTGTGCCACAACTCCTAATTTACTTCCATGGGAATGATAGAGATTCTCTTCTATCAATGAGACATTCAAGTTTTACAATACATACGTTAAAGTAAGTGGATTTAGAGTGTGTCATCATAGTAGTAACAACAGAAAGGACACGGGCGAGGCTTGGTGGAAGCCAGGGAAGACGAATCTTCGATGGCAGAATTGAAAAAAGCACGAAAAACTGAGGAACAAAGAGAGAAATCGATTGCACACGAGAACGGAGTAAGGTATAGATGTTGATGACGAAGCGTTTAGGCATAGACACATGGGTTGTGATATCTTTTTTTGAACAGCGTAACCACCCTCTTAGTTCACTAGATGATGTCCACTTTCTACGCTCACTGTTCCGCTAAAATTAGTGTGAACCGCAAGCGCAGGGTCGCGTGCAAGTAATAAAGTGGACTTTTTGAGTCCGAATTGTCGATCCCACGAGAAATGTTTACTTTAGATTACACAACTTTAATTAATTTAATTCTAACAATAAAAAGAAATACACAATTAAATGTTGATTTTGGAAAATAACTAAAAGTCTACTAAATAGGGAAATATAAAAAATACTTGAAAATCTTTGAGGAAAATATGGTTGGAATTCATGGTTTCATTTAACCGTTACCTAATTAATTTCTTAACATGCAAATTAACAAATTACTCATTTACAATGTTAGACCTGATTTTTCAAGTTTAGCTAATTACCTCTCTCGAATGAAATTAACCCTAATCAATTGGTTTAACCTACTATATCTCTATGTTGATTAAAATTCAATCAATTGCATTAACTCTTTGTGAAAATAACTCAATGGGTCACCTAGGGATAGGAGTATATCTCTATCTCTTAAATTAATACCTAGGAAACTTGTTATTTGATATAAAATGCACAATATCTCTCGATCATCGAACACTCCACATATCACATATTTGGTAATCAAACAAACACATGAAATAATTTCAATAACAAATACACATGAAATTAAGTATTTAATCATCAAAAGGCAAATATTAAAATTAATCCAAGTTAGGTCAAATTACTACCATAAATCCCAATACAATCAATTAGCCCATGTTATATAGATGATACAAATTAGAATATTTGTAACAATACATCACAAATATGGCCAAATAAATGAGAAAATACAAATTTATGGATAAAACCCTTTTTGAAGCTTGGCTATGATATTCCCAAATATTTCTCCATATAAGATATATTCTCCTTACTCTTGATTTGTTCCCCAAGATTTATCAAGTAGTTGAAAAAGAAAAGAAAAAAAAAAGGAAAATGAAAACCGAAATTAAAAGAAAGAAAAATTGGCAGATGCAAAGAGGAAAGAAAAAAGGAAGAAGGTCCTGTCCAGCAGAGCCCAAGTGTTGGGTTTAATTCCCAAATATAGGAGAATTGTGCCCTTGGTCCCTAACGTTTCAAGAAATGAACAAAATGGTCCCTAGCCCTTTTTTGAATTTAAGATGGCTCGTGTATAGACCAAATCTGTCCAAAGTCACAAAAATGTGATTTTTGTGCCATTTTCCGCTAAGTCCTTAAAATAATTGCATTCCAAGTCCCTCAACTTTGTTCTTGTACAATTTGATCCCCAACTCACCTTTTTTTGTTTGTGGTTGATCCATTTTCACTCAAAATCATCAATTAAGCAATCATTTTGCTTTCTATTGTTAATATTTCCTTGAATTTGAGTAGTAATCCATGGTCCTCAACTTTTAACACTTGTGCATTTTGGTCCCCAAATCACGTTTTTGTATGCTTTTGGTCAATTTTCACTCCCTTTTGACTTATTCTCTTTCATTTTGTGGTTTTGACCTACAAAGCCATAATTACATAATTGTGAGTACAAATTTGCTCAATTTGTCAATTAAAATATCAATTTAAGACCAAAATAAGTGTCTAAAGCACGCTTATCACACCCCCAAACTTGAGCTTGTGCTCGTCTCGAGCAAAATTATCTACTAGTGCAATCAAGTAATATGGAATATAAATCAACAATGTTAGATAACTTGCAAATTACTCATAAGTGTAAAATTGTATAATCAATTTAAAAGTATGATTTCAAATAAAGCTACCAAAAAGAAGTTTAGCTTATCCGATGTTCGATCGGTGTGTGTGTGCATAGACACTTTCAATCGTCCATTAAGTTTCGAGAATATTTGATGAGTAAAGAGGTTTCAAGTCAAAACTAACCCACCATTAGTGGTCAATTCTTTCATTTCCCACTCGTAACATTCATCCCCCAATAAATATTTTTCTTTCCTCTCCCGGGATGCAATTCTAGATGGTACTCTCAAATCACTCATTTCTTTTTTCACTCTAGTTTGATTGTGTTTTATCGGAAATCTCAACAATCTAAAAATGCATTGACTCTCCACTAATTGAGTGCTTCGACATTTAAGTTTATACAAAGCAATTCAAACTCACCATTAATCTAAGCTCTTATGCAAGTACAAATGCATGATTTCTAAAAACTAACGTGATGAGTGCTCGTGCCTTCCTCACTTCCTTAAGCTTTCTAATTGACTCATGTAGAGAACTTTAGGTCGGAAACACCCCGATTGTTTTAAGATCAAAAGGTACCAGGTTTCAAAATTCCCTATGAACTTAATAACTCGAGTCAAAAAGGCTACGAAGTGAGGTAGACTTATTAAGCAAATGCAATGATGATGTGCTTTTTTTTTTTCAAAGCGTGTGTGTACCATACTCATTAAGTTTTCTAATTGACACATGTAGCGAGCTTTAAGCCGGTGACTCCCAAGTTTCAAACTTAAGGCACCAAGTTTTAAGATACTCCTAGGGCTTAATCACTCAAGTTAAAAAGGCTTCGAGATAGGATAATGCAATGCAAAAATTAAAATGGGCTTATAACTTTAGCATACGGTCATTACTTAGCTTATACTTGGCGAAAGACACTCCACACAAAAATTTATTTCCACTAGGTCGACCACCCCCAAACTTGTCTTACATTAGGATCAAGAGATTTAAAGCATTAGGAAACATTGTATAGGTTGATAAAAATTAAATACAAGCTCACAACCTAGTTCTTCTACTCAATTAACCTCTTCACCCTTCAACAATACCCAAACTTCACCAACAAACAATCATGACTATTGTGCTCAAGATAAATAGGATTTTGCATGGATAAGCATTTTGTAAAAATAAGCATAAGTAGCATACTGGTCATAAATCATGAATCAATAACAATTTTAAACATCAAGTAATCCTGGGCGATAAGGCTATCTAACATGTCAACACACAATAAGAAATCATCACCCCCAAACTTGAAATGCACATCGTTCTCAATGTGTAAAATAAAATCAAAGTAAGAGGAAAGAATTTACTAGACATCCCAAGAAGTGGTGAGGTACTCATAAGTAGTCTTGGGAATGTGAAAATCTCATTGTAAGCACCAACAATCATCCCCAAACTTGTGTTGAAGCCTCCAATCGATTGAATACAAATTTCTCCAATGAGGTATTTCATCGAATACCTTGTGAGCATCCTATGAAAATACAAGAAAAGAGTAGATATTAAGTGGGGAATGACCCAAAAAGTTAAATCACATTCAATATCTCAATTCTAACTCATAAATCCAATACTATTTTCCCTTCCACCTCAACATCAAATCACACTTGAAAATAAAATACAACATGCACTATACGAATTAAAAATGAGTGTTAAGCAAAAATTTGACTTTGAAAGTTTGATATGAGTATATGCTAGAATTAAATGAGAATACATTGGAGCTATTTCACACTACCCAATTTGAGAAAAATAAATGTGGATGATAGAGACTTGGCCTAACCAACTTATTTACAAGAAAGTAAATAAAATGTAAGAATGTAAATAATATGCAAAAAATAAAAATAAAGCAAGTAAAGGATAGAGAATGGGTTGAGTCCCATTAGCGCTTATTTTAAAGTCAGTAGCTCAACTCTCCACTTAAATTCTTCATGGCACTCTAAACATGGCTTTTGATGTCTTGCTCATTTTGCTTCTTTTGGCTTTGCTCCACTCTTCATTTGTTCGAAACACTTGCACTTTTCCCTTTCCAAAGTCATGGGACCTGCCTACTCCATCTAATTCAAACTCAAATAAATAGAATTGCACCTCCTTAAGTGGCTTAATCACAAACTCAATTATTGGACAATTAATGAAGTTGAGAGAATTTGATTTGATCTCTTTCTCATTAATTGCAACTTCTCCAAGAGATTCTTTTGTGATTAAATTATCATTCTCTTCAAGCTCATCTCCATTAGTTGATGTCTCATCGGATTGAATGATCAATCTAAAATTTCAATCCATGGACAATGGCAAGTTTTTCCTATTAATCCCCAAGAGTGGAATATACCCCCACATTTGAAATCCTTCCCAATACATGTAATCTCCCATAAGCATATCGTCCTAATCCAACTTGGCAATTTCATTGTAATACTTTGCAAGTACATTCTCATTCAATAATAGATGACCATCTCCCACAAGAGTGATGTCTTCATCCTAAATATCCAGTACACAATCTCTCAAGAGTATGTAACTCACATCCGATGTGTCAATTGCTTGCTTTCGGCATTTCAAATATCGTCTAAACTCAATAAGTTTTGACGTATGCAATTTATTTCCTGAATACAAACATTGTCCATTACAATGCATCATTTAACAAATTTCACAACTTGAATCTTCTCCAAGCTTGTATTCATCACCCATGTTGAGATTGTTCATTGCAATTCCTTTCCTATTTTGCCAATGCTATAATTAAATATGCATAGAATGAAAACAAACACAAGAAAGATTAGAATTGTGGTAGTTAACCAAAAATAACAAAATAAAACATAAAATAAAAATAATTACAAATTGTCAAAACTAAAATTAACTAAAGTAATAATCAAAGTAAAAACATTTTCCGACAACGGCGTCAAAAACTTGTTCCGCTAAAATTAGTGTGTACCGCAAGTACACGGGTCGCGTACAAGTAATAAAGTGGACTTTTGAGTCCGGATTGTCGGTCCCACGAGGAATGTTTACTTTGTATTACACAATTTCAATTAATTTAATTCTAACAATAAAAAGAAACACACAATTAAAAGTTGATTTTGGAAAATAACTAAAAGTCTAATAAATAGGAAAATATAAAAAATACTTGAAAATCTTTGAGGAAAACATGGTTGGGATTCATGGTTTCATTTAACCTCGCCTAATTAATTTCTCAACATTAAAATTAACAAATTACTCATTTACAATGTTAGACCCAATTTCCAAATTTAGTTAATTACCTTTCTCGAGGGAAATTAACTATAATCAATTGGTTTAACCTACTATATCTCTATGTCGATTAAAATACAATCAATTGCATTAACTCTTTGTGAAAATAGTTCAATGGATCACCTAGGGATATGAGTATATCTCTATCTCCTAAATTAATACCACTGCCCCCTTCTCTTCATCGAAGTAAACCCTTGAAAATGAAAATAATTACCAAACTGGACATAAGCAGTGCAGCCAAGAACTCAAATGCCGACCTCCTACACGAAATTACTACCCCTTCAGTGCTACAGTCGACAAGACAACGACTAGTGTTTTCAAGTCATCAAAAGCCTCACGACCACACTCAATCAATCGATTCAGTTTAATTTCGGACTGGCCTAATATATGTTTGAGGGAATTAGAGGAACTGGTGGTTATTTGAAGCGTGTCAGCAAATGGCTTGAAAATGGTGGGTGTGGAAGTGGGATCTGGGGAGTATTTGAGAAGGCGACTGTTCGCTAAAATCGTATACCGCAAGTGCACGGTTCGCGTTCAAGTAGTAAAGTGGACTAGAGAAGTCCGAGTTATCGTACCCACGAGAATTGAGTGATTTGTAACTAAAATTATTGATTTCATTTTAAGAGAAAAGCCAAGTAATATAAAAAATTGGTTTGATGGTGAATACTAACTATCATAAAATTAAAACACGACGACATGAAAAATTAATTAATTAAAGTAAATAGACAACAATATGTAAAAGTTAGAATTAAAACTAACTATCCAAAGTAAACTAATAACAGCAAGAACTTAGTAGCTAAACTAAACTAGAAAACATGAGAAAAGGTGAATTAAGTTTTTATAACTATACTAATTTCTTCTTTTACAAATCAAATAGTGGTAGTCAATCAATTAACCAAATTACATGGGAAACTCTAAATTAAACCTAACATGTATACTAACTTGAAAATACAATACAAAATATTGACAACATTTTAAGATTACATAAACATAAATCAACATTCCTAATCACAAAAACATAAACATAAACATAAATACTCAAGATCTAAAAACTACTTAAAATGCTTAAATAAAATTAGACTAATCAAACATTCCAGCACAATAACATTTACCTATAATAAAACAACAACAACATTTAACAAACCACATAAACACATCAACAATACTCTAAATAAAGATTAAAAACAAGGTAATAAAGGGAATAAATGCTCAAGTATTTCTTTACTTTGAATTAAATTCTTCTATCATACATTAATATTCTCAACAACTCAACTCATAATGCCATAAATGTATCATAAATGCAATGGGTTCTTAGATGAAAGGTAAAAACAACAACAATAACAAGATTGAAAATAAGGAAAACAAGTAAAACACAATAATTTCTTAACTTAAAACATTAAACAACAAGAATTAAAGAGCAATAATCAAAAGAAAAATACAAGAAAAGTGGAAAGGGGTAAGAAGAAAACCTAACCCTAGCAAAATGGAGATGAAACATATTTATACTATCTCCAAAATGATCCAACCCCCCCCCCCCCAAAATTGTAAGGATCCGCGTATTTCAGCATTCTGGGCCGAATCGGGTCGGTCGGGTTGACCCGGTCCAGCCCGAAAAAATTTTCTTTTTTTTTTTAAAGGCGTGCGGTCAACAGTACCCAGCGCGCCTGGTTGTGTCTCGGGTCCATTTTGAGGTCCAAGTCGCGTTCGCGACTTGGTTCGAGCCACGCGTTCGCGTGGCTCAGCTGGAGGGTGATTTTGCAGCTAAGTCCCTTCCGTAATTGTCAATAAGTCCTCCATCTTTTAATCTCGAGCAATTTAGTCCCCAAATTTTCATATTTCTATCAAGTAGTTCCTTCTAAAATTGCACTTTTGACCCTTCAACTATTAAATCTTGCAATTTGGTCCCTCGTTTAATTACGCAGCTTGTCCAAGCCTTCCCGAAAGTGACAAAATGGTCCCAAAACTTGGAATTTCAGAAGAATCTTCACTCATTTTGTGATTCTAAGCCTCGAACTTGGACATTAACCTATTTAAACACAAAATATGCATGAATTAGTAGATATTTGCTCAATATATTCCAAAATATGCTAGTATTCTAGTTTAAAGGTATAAAAAGTGTATAAAAATGCACTTAACAGTGACAGCGGTAGTGGTGGCGGCGGCTGACAGTGTAGTTGATTATACGGGGACGGAGGCGACACCGCTCTGAATAATACGAGTACATGATGATCGAATTTGGTTTGGATTTGTGGGTGTAACTGAGAGTACTATGTGTATGGAGCATGTGAAAAACGCAATTTTCTTGGAAGAGTTATGGTTGCAGCACTGTGCAATGCAGATTCCTTTTAGCACTCTCAAGCTTTGCAATGATAAAGCGAAGAATAGTAGTATTTATTTATTTTTTTCTTATCACCAACAAAATCTTCTGTCTTATGGATGTTTCACATGTGCATGTTTAATTTAAAATAAAAAAATTCACGAGGTATCTCATGTGGGATACCTTAGAAATGGCCTAATGAAATTGGCCTTTTGTGAAAATAACCAAAATTCTTATCAATTCATTAAAATAGCCTTAAACATTAGGAACTACCAAGTTTACCCTTAAATACCATATTACAACTAAGCCTATTAATTTACAAAAGTTACAACTTAGTCCTTAGAACTTTACATTAATTTTGTTTATATAATTTTATTTGATTTTTGTTCGCTCATAGTAGCATCCCCTCAATTGGTATCAGAGACATATGGCAGATCTAAAAGATAAATATTATATAACACAAATTAAAAATAAATATATAATATATACATCAAGATTTATGATGCATACATTAATACTACCCGATAATTATAAAATAGAAATCTTGAGAACCTTAAGGTACTTAAACAAAGATATAAGAAAATACATTTATGATCTAATAAATTTCGATATAATAAAAGAAGATTTTATCATAAACGAAATATTAGATTTAATCCACAAAGATATACTAGAAGAATTATACAAAGATTATAGGAATGGATTATCATAGAGGAGAACCCTTATTAATCAAATATCTAGATATGAAAACAAATGAAAAATTAGATTCCATAATAGAATAAAGAGGAAATCTATTAGACCAAATGATAGAAGAAAGAAATATAAAAAGAAAAGGATTTTTAAGACTAAAATCATTAGAAAGTAAAAGAAAATACTTTAATACAATTCTAAAACAATTACCTAATATACTTATGATTATAAATAACAAAGAAAAAATCAATATGAAAAAATATGATATAACTGGAGAAATGAAATATTACAATAAAAGTTATAGAGCACAACAAAGAAAAATTATGTTAAGATCAATTGAAAAATTTTGTGAATATAATATAATGATATGTAAAGAAGTAAAATATGATACGGAATTAAGATTAGAAGTTGAGCATATCAAAGGAAAAATTTAATTACAGAATTTCCAGAAATAAAATTTGAAAAACAAATAATAGAAAATATTAATCTACCAGTAGGATCTTACCAAATAAAATGAGCTAATACAACTATGTTTCAACCATTAAGCTCATGGGGAGAATCCGATGGATTTCTTAATATGCAACTAAATTGGATAAGTGCATTTTTATGGCAAACATATAAAAACATAAATTTACAAAATAAATTAGCCGTTGAAGAATTACAACAATTAAATATACATGATATGAATATCAAAGAAAAATTACAAAACATTCAAAATAAACTAACAATATAATTCAAATAATTAAAAGAAATGATAGGAGAAGTTAAAAATATAGATGAAGAAATCTTAAAAGAATTTCAAAGAAAGTCAAGAGAATTAATTAATCAAGATAAAATTGGAATAATTATAGAAAAAATAGATAAATTAAATGAGAATATAAGAAAGAATGAAAACGAAAAAATTATATTAATAGAATAAAAAATCAAAAATATAGAAATAAAAATAGATGATATGTATAACAGACTATTTAGGATACAAAAAACTCAAAAACCAAGAGTATAAAATGTCAATAAGCGAATATATTGAAGATCTAAAAATATTAATAAAATCATTGATAGGTGATGTTCAAGAAGTAAAAAATGAATTAAAAGAAGTAAGAAATGATATAAATATACTAAAACTAGAAATTAGAGAATCCAAAGAAAATAATAAAACCAAAGATAAGAAAATAGATAAAAAATTCATAGAAAAAGAAATACTTAGAATAGGAAAAAAGCATTTCGAACAAGAAAAAATTATAATAGAAGCAGGAAGTATGGATGATGAATTCAGGAGAAACATATTACCAAAAATATTAGAGGAAGAATTAAAATTACAAAAATTTATAGAAAAAACTTTAGGAAAATTAAAAGCTGAAGAAAAAATTGAAGAAGATCGAGACAAAAAGGAATAAAGAATTAGATTTGCTTATAGAAAATTTTGACCAATTAAGCATAGAAAATTTTGATGAATACCAAGTTTTAATGAATACTGGAGGAGCACCCAACCCTGCTCCTATAGGAACTTCTAAACAAGAATTAACAGATCCAGATAAAAGTTATGCACCCTTCTATAGTAAACCACACCGGCAATATTATGATAGAATTAGAGATAGACAACCACCTAGGGGAAATAAATATAAAGATAGGTTTGAACCAAATAATAATTATGATAAACCTATTAATCATGGAGGAACAAAATTAGATTTGGATTGTAAAATAGATACTAAAAAAACCTTATTAACTTGGGCAGATTCAATGATACTATTCTTTTTATACAATAAAGATGATACATGAGAAAATACTGATAGAATGATAAATTCTTTAGTAGCATCTTTTGAAGGACATGTTAGAAATTGGTGGGAAGGAATAAGTAGTGATACGAAAGCATTAATAAGAAGAAATGTACAGACGGAACTAATAAAATCAGATAGAAAGGGAATAGAAAAGTTAGTAGATTATATTGCGGATGAATTTTTAGGAGAAAATTGGATAAGTAATTCTGAAGCAGAATCAATAAGAGAAAAAGATAATGCAAGAGTAAAATTAATAAATTTAACAATATGTGATATGTGTAAAATCAAAGAATATACTTGTGAGTTTAAAGAATACTATTATGTCCAATTCTATAGTAATGAAAATCAAGAAGTATATAGAGATATGTATTACAATAAATTACCAGGTTCATGGGGAATATATTTTAAAATAGAATTTGAAAAATTTATTAGAGATAACCCTGGAACACCTAGAACATTAGGATCAAGGATAAAATTCCTATTTGAAAGATTAGCATATATATGTCAATAAAGACAATTATTAAAAAAAATCAGGAAAATTAACCAGAATATGTTGTGAAGATATGGAAAAACCTACCCAATGGGGATGTAACCCTGAAAGGAGAAAAAATAATAATAAAAGAAAATATAAATATAGAAAGTTTAAAAAATTCAGAAACTTCAGGAAAAAATATATAAAACCTAAAAGAAGATATAATCCAAATAAAAAACAGAAAAATAAAACTTATAAGAAAGACAAAAGCCAATGTAAATGCTGGAATTGTGGAGAAATGGGACATATAAGCCCTGATTGTAACAAAAAGAAAGTTAAGATATTACAAAAAGAATATCTAGAAATAGAAAGTGAACTGAGTGAAATATCAGACATTGAAGAATACTATGATCAAGAAGTTTATATAAGTGAAACAGATTCAGAAAGTAATGAATCAGAATCAGAATAAAGAAATAGAAGAAATAGAAGCAAATAATAACATAAATAAACAAGAATATGAAGGAATAGAAGGTTATGGATTAAAGGTAACTTTTGAAAATAATAAGTTTAGAAAGATACAAAAATTATCTTTATATTTGAAAATAGGAAAATGGGAAATATTAGACAGAATATGGAAAAGAGAAAAAATAGCAATAAATGAATATCATAAAATTGAAAGGGCAATAGATGTTAGAACCACTCAAGGAACACACAAATTAAATCTTTTAACAAAAAATACAGTTGCAGAATTATTAACAAAGATCAATAGAAAACAAAGTGAAAAGATTCAATATGTTTACTTAGCAGGTATCCAAATAATGTTTAAATCCCTGTTTAGAGAAGGATTAGATTCACCTTTAACTGTAAGTTTACATGATGGAAGAATTATAAATTTAAAAGACAGTCATTAAGGAACAGTAGAAGGAAATCTAGCATATAAGAAACTAATATTTACATGTTACCCAAAATATTGTATATCATTAAAAGATAGAAATTTCAATGAAGTTTTAGGGTTACACTTCAAATTACATAAAGATGATATAATGGAACCAGGAGATAAAATTATGACTATAGAATACAAAGTATTATACACATTTACTAATTCTAATTATGGAAACATTTATTCTAAAAAACCATATATTGAAATTCATAAAGAATGTAAATATTTTGGTAAAGCTGTAGAACCAGATAAACAAATAAGTTTAGTTCCAAGAAACTAAGAACTTACTATAACAAAAATAAACCAGAAATCATAGAGTTACAAGAAGAAGAATACCCTAATAATAACATAACATTTGAAGATGGCAAATTAATTAGGAGATCAACAAGTTTACCTAATAGAAAACAATTAGGAGAAACTAGTAATACAAAAGAAATAAAACTTAATAGAAATGCTGGAAATATGAAAATAGAAGGTGGATATTTTAATGGAATAGAGCATATAAAAGGAGCAAATATATTAATTGACACAGGAGCTAGTGAATGTCATATAGCTTCAAATAGAAATAAAGGACTAATATCTCATAAAACTGATCCATATAGATATATAAATTTTGATGGACAAGTACATATGACTGAACTTGAAGTAAAAGTACCAATAAAAATAGGAGGAATAAATCTCCTAGTACCTTGTCATGTAGATAATAGTATGGTAAATTCTCATGTATTATTAGGAATGAGCTTTTTAGACGGACTAGAAGATTATAGTATAAAACGTGAAGGATTATATATAACTCATAATGGTCAAACTATACTATGCAGAAAAGCTGAATAAATGAATAACCAAATAAGTTTTCCATTAGCCGTTTATATACAAATTACAATTGTTGAAACAAATATAACAACATGTGCATTAATTGACACGAGAAGTGATATAACAATATTCAAAAGTTTCTTAATAAAATCATGAAATACTAATGGAAAGATAAAAATTACAGGAGTAACGGGAGAAAGTACTCATATAATTAATAGTGTTGATAAAGTAGATATAATACTTGAAAGTAAACAAATAGTTGTAAATAAAATATATAATTATAACAAATTAGAATGTGATATATTACTGGGAAATGACTTTATACAACAATTTCAATATTATAAACAAAATAATTACATGATAATGTTACAAATACCTTGTACACATTTACTAAAAATACCAAGAGAATTTAGACCTTACAGAGTTCAGCCAACACAGCGTGGTGATAAATGGGAGAAAAAACCAATTATACAAAATGAAACAAAAAATAAAAGAATAATGTATAAAAAAGCCTTAAAAACAAACATACAAACAAATATGGGAAAAATCATTGATCAACTAGAAAAAATTTGTGGAGAAAATTCATTATTATTCTGGAAACCACATCATCCAAAAGCTAAAATAGAATTAACAGAAAATGTTATTATAAGAGTTAGACTAATGATGTATACCATACAAGATACACAAGAATTTAAAACTCAGATAAAATAATTACTTAACAAAAAATTAATCAGACCTAGTAATGGACCCCATAGTAGTCCAGCTTTTATGGTCATGAAACATTCTGAACAAAAAAGAGGAAAAGCTAGAATGGTGATAAATTATAAAGAATTAAATAAATATACTAAATTTGATGGATACTTTTTACCAAATAAATAGGTACTAATAAATCTTGCAAAAGGAAAGCAATATTATTCTAAATTTGATTGCAAATCAGGATTTTGGCAAGTAAAAATGGAAGAAGATAGTATTCAATATACAGCATTTAGTACACCCCAAGGTAAGTATGAATGGATGGTTATGCCATTTAGTTTAAAAAATGCACCACAAATATATCAAAGAAGAATGAATAACATATTTAGAAAATTTAATGAATTCTTGATTGTCTATGTCGATGATATATTAATATGTTTTAATAATAGAGAAGAACATAGAAACCATTTAATTAAATTTATAAATGAATGCAAAAAAGAAGGAATTGTTCTTTTAAAAAATAAAGCTATAATAGAAAAACAAGAAATTGATTTTCTTAGATTATCAATAGATAAAAGAAGGATAAAATTACAAACTCATATATCTAAAAAGATGTAAAGTTTTCCAAACAAATTAGAATCAAAAGAACAAATACAAAATTTTTTAGGATATTTAAATTATGCAGAAGGATTTATTGAAAATCTATCAAAAAATAGACATAAAATTCAAATCTTACTCAGAAAAACAAATACCAAAGGATGGAGTGATGAACATACAGAAATTGTCAAATCACTAAAAGAAGAATGTAAAAATTTACCAAAATTAAGATTACCAGATGTAAAAGATAATCTGATAGTTAATACTGATGCCTCGGATAAGTATTAGGTAGCAATATTAAAAACAGATCTTAATGAAATTTGTAGATACTCAAGTTGAACGTTTAATCAAGTAGAAATAAATTATACTACTCATGAGAAAGAACTGTTAGCAAATATCAGAGGAATAAAGAAATTTTCATTGTTTTTATTATCTAAGAAATTCATTGTTGAAACTGATAATTCTCAAGTTCAGGTTTAGTAAAAAATATATTACCACCAGAACCTCAATATAGAAGGCTCCATAGATGGCAAGCCTATTTGGCATTTTATAATTTTGATATAGTTCATATTAAAGGTGTTAATAATTATCTTGCGGACTTTTTAAGCAAGAAAAGAGATGGATAATATCAAAAGATCCCTGATAGACGCCAAAAAGTGAATGAACTTCCTCATGGAGGAAGCTGAAGATATAAAGTTTGGAATTGAACAACTTGTAGAAACTCTCCAAGGAAGTTTCAAGCAATTGATGGAAATCTCAACATTTCATCACAATTATACTAAAGAATTGAGCGATAACATAATTGAGATTGAATCTCAGTTTGAATCGTTGATTACCAAACAGGCTGATACCAAACATGTTATATCAAAAATACAAACAGATACATCTTCTAGAAGCAGTGGTGGACCAACAATTAAAAGAGATAAACCAAGTCCCAAAAAAGTTGTTATAAATGAAGCCAGTCCTCGAAAAATCACAATCAATGCCAAAGATGAACATACAAGGGTAGTCAGAATTCGTGCTGAAGAGGAAGATGATTCCCCTTTTTTACCAAAAGAAAACGAATATAAAACCACTGTAGAAGTTATATATGAACTTCAAGAATGTGATTGCTATTACATTTCGTCTGGAGACCATGTATACCCACAATTGATCGTTACTCAGGGAGGAGATCCCGTCATGAAAAAAATGGCAGCTGATTATGGATTCTTGGATCTTATCTATCCAGGAAAAGATCTAAAAGAAATCGAAAAATTTGATGATTTACTAAAAGGAGAAATTTCAAAGTTTGCTCAAGGAAGATCCATATATTTAAAATTTTATTCAATCAGTCCTGAAATTGATGGAATGATATATTATCCTGCTGAGCATATTATCACGATTGGGTATGTTGCTCGAAATTCTCAAATTGAAGTTGGAAAAATTACCAAGTCAGTACCAAACATTACAAGATCATGGTTTAGACCCTGAAGGGTGTTGGGAATTAAAGTTCTCTACAACATTGCCAAAAATCTGTATGAGAAAAAATTCAAATGCATATACCAGTACAATGGATAGACCTTACTCACTAATGGAGGAAAAGAAAAGTCAACAATCTTGCAAGAATACATCAATAAATTTGATACTCATCAAATCCATGGAAGTTTTGTCACTTTGCAAGAAGCGTGCATAGCTATGAACTGCCCCACATGCCAAAGAAATTGATGGACAGGTGGAAGCCACTTGATGGATCTGCTTCACATGCCAACAGAATTGATGGACAAATGGAAGCTGTTCAATAAACCTACTTTAATTCAACAATGCAGAACAAGGTAGGGGCCATGTCAAGACCAAAAAATAGAAGGATAAGTGTCACTATAATGTAAGGGTCATGTGATGTAATAAATAATAGAGGGATAGGTGTGTCCTTAAAAGCTGTGAAATTGTTAGGACGATGATGTAAGCAGTGATGAAATTGTGTCCAATGTAGTATTATAAATAGAGGCCTCCAGGCTAGTTGAAAGGCAGAACTCTCTGGAGCACTCAGTTTGTGAGAAAGCCAAAAAATCTTCTGTCTTTCAAAAAATTCTCATACCAATCCTTTGTCAATTTTCATATTATTAATTAAATCTCAATTTACTTATCATATTATGACGAGTTTCTAAATTCTTGTCTTCTAAATCCTATTTTCAAAAAGAAGATATATTATTAAGAAAACTCCCTACACTCTGTCCTAAAATATTTTCCATCTAAAGAGTTATACAGTGAAGGCATCCAGGTTTAGCTAATAACCCGTGAAGGCAGGAAGTCATTGGAGGGTGTGGAGCAGAAACCTATAAGCCTAAAGGTCACTAACAATAGAAGGAAAATACAAAGGTACTGAGAACGGGAAAAGATGTTAGTATTCTTAATATATCTATCTTTACGGAATTATGAGGAAGAAGAGCTTTTAATATGACAGAATCCAGAATTGTTAAATTTAATTATCAAAACAGTCCTCACAATGATGAATATTATAGCATAATTGAACCTTTATTCATGCATAAACAATTTACTAAACCAAGAAATAAAAAAGTTATATCATGCCTATATGCCATGTTTGTTAGCTATCTTTCAAACATTAAAAAGAATATTATGATTAGAAATTACAAAATCAATTATTTATTTTTGGCTTGATAGTGATAACACTGAAATAAATAATGAATTATATTTAGGATATGTGTTTAGTAGTGATAATGATTATGATCCCTTAATAGATTATGACAGTGATGGAAGAGATGAATCTTTCTTTACCAGTTTTTGAAAATCTTAATATCATGAATGAAAATAATTATATCATGAAAAAATCCAAAACTAAGAGAGGTCCATATAAAGTTAAAAAGCATATCAAAAGTAAAAAATGTATTGAATATGAAAATGAAATTGATAAAATAGGATACCAAGAGCAACTCTACGCATCACAAGAGATATTAAAAAGTTTTAAAGAAAATTTGATAGAAAACTTTGCTAGAGGAACTGTAAGATCTATAATGATACATGATATTCAAGATATAATTGATAAATTAGAAAAGAGAAAGAAAAGTATTTCAAAATATAATATACCATTTGAATCAAGTATAGATATCATGGCTGACATAAATATTATCAATTCTCAAACATTGATAGAATTTGAAAAATTACTTGAAACTTTATAAATTATTTATCTCTGTGTTTATAATGCCTGGATATACTATTGAAGGATTAAACAATTTGTTAGAAAAAATAATGGAAAAAATAGATAACATTATATCTCATTTAATAGATATGGATGAATCATCTGAACAATATTATATACTTTCAGAAAATCATGATCAATACATTATAGATTATTCTGACATATTATAAATCAAAATGAAATTAGAAGATAAAATTACGACAAGTACATTCCAAACTTAAATGCCAGGATATACAATCGAAGGACTTGATAACCTTTTAGAAAAATTGAAAGATAAAATGGAAGATATTAAACAACAAATGGAAAATGAAAACATATCTTCTGAAGAATATAATAAACTTTTAGAAAAATACGAACAATATATTGCAGATTATTGTATTGTACTAGATCAAAGAATGGATTTATACCATAAAATTTTGTATAATAATCCACATACCCAATAATCTATGAATACTTCACAAACATCAACATCTAATAACTGTGATCATAAACTATATTTAAATAATAAGAAAATTTCATTTTTATTAACTATCGTTGAAAAATCTAAAAATATGCACTCTGTTGGACAATCTAAATTAAAAGAAATATACGAAGATATAGACTATGTTATCTTAAATAGAATAGAATTTAATTCTGTTGAAACAGTAAAGAATATAAATATAGTTCATAAAATTATAGAAGAATACGAGGATATAGAAGAAGAAGTTTCAGAAGGAATAACATTAGGATATATAACTAAAAAAGATCATCCTAAATCTTTTGAGAAATTATCACAATATAGAATATTTCTAGAAGAACTTAAGAGATTAAAAAATATGGATATAACAAGAAGTATTGAATTAAATGAACCAAATTAAATTCAGGGACATAACTTGCAAAAAAAATAACTAACTTCATTAAGGGTAATATGGACAAATTACAAAAAATGATCATTCTTAAAAATTGCATTTTTCACATGGCTAAATCAATAAATTCCCTGGTATCTCATCTTCTTGCACGCTTGGCCAAAATAATTATAAGTTGATTTCTATTTTTAAATTTTTTATCAGCTTATAATTTACGCAAAACATTCTAAAGTTGCTTACCTCTAGCTAAAAATATAAGAATGAGTTCAAATACGAAGTATGTGTGATGTCTTAATGCGTGAAGATTAGAAAATAAAATAATATATCAATTGGAATAGAGAAAAATAAGCTGATCTATACAAACGTGCATAGCATTCAAATTAATTGTTGGATTTAAGCGAGCAAGACATTTCAGAGCGTTTTTCGATTGCACATTTTTTACAGATTACAAATTTACAAAGTCAAACCTTTGGGGTTGGGGGGGGGGGGGGGGTATTTCATTGTTTAGGGTCTATTTTAAGTTTTTATGTTTTTGTTAAGTTGTGGGTGATTTCGTCTTTTTCTTTCTTTTTTTTTTTCAGTTTTTAATTGTATTCAAATTTGTTTTATAAAATCACAGTCATATTTATTTTATAGTTTTTTAGTTTATTTAGACTTCGTTTAGTTTCAATTAGATTTTTGTTTTAACTAGAATTCGTTTAACCTTATAACTGAATGTTAAGAGTTTGAAAGTAGAACATAATTTGATTGATTAATAATATTTCAATTTTCTTGTTTATTGATGAATTCTAATATATTCCTATTTTTTGGGATTTCTGTAAATTATCCCGTATGTTCGAGCAATATTCATTTGTTTTTTACGAACTAGATCAAGTTAATATTATATTCACGTTTTCATCATGCGTCATATTTGTCCAATTTTGCCTCATCGGCATAACAAATCATAACCTCTTATATTCTTGCTAGTAACAAATTGAAGGACGACAGAAATCATGGATATTTAATTTCTATGCTACTAGTTAGTCAGGTTCTTTCTCCTGATGCCACCACACTTAATAAAGTTGGTAAAAAGATTTGATCCGATTTGTCAATCTGAGTATCCAATTTGATTAGAAAAAACCTCGATCTATTGATAGGATTTGAATCAGGGACGATCTGAGATCCGATTTATTTTTATAAAATTAAAAAACTACGTAAAAATTAACTTTTACATCTAAAATATATAATTTTTTTATTGATTCCGGCACAAAATCTCTAATTCTCTATATATGCGAATGATTGTTTGGAATGCCTAAGATGTTGAATTACGCCAATGCATCTCGAAAGTTAGGCCCCATTGGCCTGGTGGATTTTGAAATGTTGATGATAAGCCTATGTTTGGTGGTGATTAAATAATCATTTGGTAAATCAAATAAATTGATTTATAAATCAGTTTATAAATTATACAATTTCTCAAATCATTTTTTAATCACACAAATTTTGTCCCTCTAATTTTCAATCATTATTTTTTACTTCAAAATCATAAATAACTAGTTTAAAAATCTACAATGTTACCAAACAAAGGTTAAAATCAAGTTTTTAGTATATTTTGATAATCACACAAATTTTGTCCCTCCAATTTTCAATCATTACTTTTTACTTCAAAATCATAAATAACTAGTTTAAAAATCTACAATGTTACCAAACAAAGGTTAAAATCAAGTTTTTAGTATATTTTGATAAAACTTGATATAATGTGCGATTGAAAAGCATCATAAAATGTGTGGTTGAAATTAAGGCCTGTTTGATTGGCCCTTATTTGCCTTTGGAATTTGGAAAATGATTTCATTTTTCATCTTTTTGTGTGTTTGATTGTGTTTTTTTTTGCCATGAAAAATATTTTGCCTTAGCTAGATTTTCGTGATTTGCCTAAAAAATAAGGAAAATATTTTCTTTGAATTTAGGGGAGAAAATGTTTTCCACCTTGCATCAAAAACACTTCACCTCGTATTGTCCTAGTTGTTGTCGTTAACTAGTATTTTCACTAGTGCGATGCATAGAAATATGTTTGTGATAGTGATTTCGATCAAAATTTATAAAATATGTTAATTATACAATCATATCAAATAAAACATAGTATAATAACATTTTAATACAAAATATTATTGAATTCAAATTTTAAAAAAGATAAAACTAAATTACTAATCATAATAGGAAATATAGATGTGGACTTCGGGTGGTTAGGTTCGGATATCCCAAGAAATGGAACCGAACCTTAAATTTCGATTCTTGTGAAATGGAACCAATTGGTTCTATTGAATCACAAGAACCAAACCATTTGGAAATCCTGATTTTTATAAGATTCTTTTTTTTTTTTCCTTTTTAAATTCTTTTCTGTTTTAAAAAATATTTTTATTTATTATTTGTTTATTTATTGAATTTTCTTCTCATAAATAAGTTATTTTTATGACATTTTTTTACATGTTAAAAAATTTTGAAATTAAATATAATATAATAAATAAAATTAACAATCATAAATCTACATTTGTTTTGTATTGGTAATTTTGAACATAAAGAATATTGTTATTATATTTTTTGTGTATTTGATTTTATCTCAAAATAAGTAAATGTTACTTTAATTGTAAAATAACTTTTTTTAAAAATGAATTTTTGTGATCATTGAAATAATTATTAATAGTTTAATTAAAATCAGTTCGACCTTCTGACCATTGATCTATTGCATTTTTCGGGTCGAACAATTTCAGGTTTTCTTAATACTGAGTATTATATAACTTTAATGATATAATTTAAAATGAATGAGATATTAAGGAAAACTAAAAAATATAAAATAAAATTTTACATTTTATCTTTGAGACATTTTTACGGACAAAATGTTTATAGTTTGCTCTCACTTGTTATCTTCTATTCAACTTCTCTTTGGGATATTCAATTGGACACCTATATTACATATTTCTTAACTTCAAAATTATACATTAATTATCAAAAAAATACTAATTGAGAAATTCTAGCGAGACACTTTTAAGTGACATTGTGACATATCGAACATATCGACATTTTTAAGTGACATTGTGACATGTCGAACATACATTGGATAGTGTAAATAACTACCCCGCCACTTACTTTTTCATCATCCAATGTAAGTACGTCATGTCACAATATCACTTAAAAATATCAATTAAAAATGCCTCCCTATAATTACTCATAATAATTGTTACAAAAAAGTAGTTTATAGATGGTATTATAGAACTTAAATGATATAATTTAAAATGAATCGGATATTGAGGAAAAGTAAAAAATATAAAGAAAAACTTTTACGTTTGATCATTGAGACGATTTTACGGACAATATATTGTCAGTTTGTTCTCACTTGTTATCTTGTATTAAATTTCTCGTTGAGATCTTCGCTTTGACACCCAAATTACATATTTTTTCGACTTCAAAACAATACAATAATTATTTAACGAATAATAATTATTACAAAAATAGTTTATAGATAGTATTATAGAATTTAAATGATATAATTTAGGCCTGTTCGGCAGCTCCAATGAAGGAATTGAAATTATTTGGTTGATTTATTTATACTTTCTACGTAAGATGTGAGTTTAAATTTGGAGAGAGAAAATGTGGATAGCTAAAAGGTAGTATAAGAAATTGTGTGAATTAAATTTTGTGTTTATTTATTTATATTTTTGTCTTTTTCCATTTAATACAAGTAGCCGAACATAGCCTTAAAATGAATGAGATATTGGGAAAAAGTAAAAAAATATAAAAAAACTTTTACATTTGAGATTTGAGGCGATTTTACGGACAATATGTTTACAGTTTGCTCTCATTTGTTAGCTTGTATTTAACTCCTTGTTGATATCTTCGATTTGACACCATGTTACATGTTTTTTGACTTCAATATAATACAATAATTATCAAAAGAATAATAACTACTACAAAATAAAAAATAGTTTATACATTAAAACAAATTAAAATTTTTATATCATTAATAGCATGTAACATGGATTCCAATGTCATTAATGACACGTGTACCATAATAATTGTTAAAATATTTATTAAAATATTTTTTTTTTATAGAATTTCAGATTGAGAAAGTTATATTTGGGCAAGAAACTATGTGCTTGTTATTTTTTGCATAAACTCTGTTATTGTATATAAGAAAATTGACTTTTTTTTTTCCAAAAAATAAAATCTATACATCTATACATATATATAATAATAAGATAATTGTCACCATTTTACGCATATAGTTTCCCGTCCATTTTCAGTTTTTCATCATTTTAAGAAATTTCTTAATTTTATCAATTTATTTTAATACACTAATTAGGAGAGTTCAATTAATGCATATAGTAAACAATTTATGGATTTGTGAAAAATAAAATATCTATAAAAAGTCAAATTATATATTATTTTTATTCCTTTGATAATTATTGCATTATTTTGAAGTCGAAAATATGCAATATGGGTGTCAAATTCAAGATCTCAACGAGAAGTTTAATACAAGCTAACAAGTGAGAGCAAACTCCAAACGCATCATTTGTAAAATCGTTTTACTAAAGGTAAAAGTTTTACTTATATTTTTTACTTTTTCCAACATTCAATATTTTTAATTTATCTAAGTCCTAAAATGATACATATTATTTCTTACATAAATTCAATTTGACCTAAATGATTAATTTTGAATATTTTTCCTATCAAATTGAAAGAAATAATAGATATCCGATCTTGCTAAATAAATTCAATTAAATAAATAAATTTTTTACAACTTTAAGTTTCGATAAACTTATTAGTTCAATTTATAAAATAGAAGGCGTTAGCAAAATTACTTTATCTAAAAATAGAATATGATCTACACGTTTATTTAACATGAACAAGAATAGTATGTGCAATTGTGAAAATTAAGTTTTAAAGAATGTGTGGTTGAGAAAGAACATTGAAAAAATTTATTTTTGAATAATCAATTATATACGAATAATTAATAAAGTCTCATGTCTTGCGGGTTAAACCGCTATTTATAAATTAAGATGTATAAGTGATTTTTTTTGTATATAAATTTAATTATATTTGTAATATTCATTTAATAAATTTAATTAAAATTTGTATTTAATATTATTTATTTTTTATATTCATTTAAACATAGGATTGTATATAAGTTTGTTGTGTTTAAGTTTAACACATTGAAGCATTTAATTTTGAGCTTTTTTTATTTTATTTTTTAAAATGTTTGGTAAATTTTGATCGTAATGCATTTGCTTTTTTACATGTAATGTAATGAAATATTTGTTTAATATATTTAAATATTAATTATTGCATTTAGATAGTTGGTACAAATTCTTATAGTACTATTCAGGAAGTCGATAAATTAATTCTGTAAATGTCTATTAGCCTTTTTATTCCATTCTACTAGTTAAAAATTGTAGATATTTTAACTTTTAGAAATCAAATAATCGTAAGCTCGACTTTAGTCATCATATCAAAATTGTAAAGTATATAATAAATCACATGTCGATATCTTACTTAGTTTAAATAGAATAAAAAAACTAGATAATGAATAATTAATTGTTAAATAAATATGTACGTCGTAATTTTATGTTTTACTTTTATGGGTATTTTTCATTATATATGAATGCACAATTTATGTTGGACATTGTATTTTTACAATTTATTCAATAAATATTTGTCAATTATATATTCCGTGCATCGCACGAGGGCGATTACTAATTTATTTGTTATATTCATTTAAACATAGGATTGTATATAAGTTTGTTATGTTTAAGTTTAACAAATTGAAGCATTTAATTTTGAGCTTTTTTTATTTTTTAAAATGTTTGGTAAATTTTGATCGTAATGCATTTGCTTTTTTACATGTAATGTAATGAAATATTTGTTTGATATATTTAAATATTAATTATTGTATTTTGATAGTTAGTACAAATTCTTATAGTACTATTCAGGGAGTCGATAAACTAATTCTGTAAATGTCTATTAGCCTTTTTATTCCATTTTACGAGTTGAAAATTGTAAATATTTCAACTTTTAGAAATCAAATAATCGTAAGCTCGACTTTAGTCATCAAATCAAAATTGTAAAATATAGAATAAGTCACATGTCGATATCTTACTTAGTCTAAATGGACTAAAAAAATTAGATAATGAATAATTAATTGTTAAAATAAATATGTACGTAATAATTTTATGTTTTACTTTTCTGAATATTTTCATTATATATGAATGCACAATTTATGTCGGACATTTTATTTTTACAATTTATTCAATAAATATTTGTTAATTATATCTTCCGTACTTCGTATGGGTCCAATTACTAGTTATTATTATAAAGTACAAATGTATGAAAAATTTTTAATTTTTTTTTTATTATTACAAGAGTTAAGTTTTTTTTATTTGACATGAAAAATAATGTCAATCAAATAACAAAACTTGAAAATTTCCCTATCTTTTCCACATAAAATTAATCAAATCAAATACTTCCAATTAACATTTTCTACGAAAATAATTTCCAGACAATTCGATTCATGGAAATTATTTTCTTTCCACATATTTTTCATCTTTTCAATTAAATACAACCTAATTGTTGACTTTAATTTAGATTAAATCTTGGTTTAATTTATTCCAAACAGGGGCTTAATAGAAATTTCATCTTGGGTGCCAAACATGCCTAAATCTACGTTTTGTGAAATAATCCCTATATTATAAAAGTTTTGCATGTCAGGTCCTTTAATTTTTGAAGTATACAAGTATGCCCATAAGGTTTCAAAAATCTATAAATTACTCCTTGAAGCTGTTGGGTGGATTTGTGAATAGTGACGCCAAATAATAAAAGTTTGTAAATTCGAGCCGAAATTTGGACAGAGTAACGGCAATGAAAGTACAAACAATGAAGAAGAAGAAAAGAAGGACAACGCCGAGGTAAGAGTTGAACTCTTTGTCCTTAAGTCGAATTTGCCCCGCAACGGTGCCTACGGATTTCGGCAATCGACTCCCAAGATACAACGGCTTCACTTGTGTTTGTAGCACTTCAAAACACAAGTACAACGAACCAAATATAGGCTTATGTACTCCAAATGATGCAATGAAGGAAAATCAAAATAAATGAAATGATTTTGATTTAGGAGACAAATGAGGATGAGAGGTGTTTTTGCATATCAAATTGTGAGGAATAGGACACCAAAAGGGTCCTATTTATAGACCATGAAAGGGTGTGGACGAAGTGGTTGAGGTCCAAACCATGCACCATTTACAAACAATGCACCTTTACGAAAAGGTGTCTTTAGGCCGGACAACAGTACGGTCGCACGGTTATAGACCGCATAACCGTGTGGTCGCACGGTTTAACTCAAAAACCCGAAATTAAAATTGATGTGTGGTCGCACGGTTTAACTCAAAAACCAGAAATTAAAATTGACGAGTGGTCGCACGGTCAAATATTTTGACTTGATTTTCGTCCTTTTTCGTAATTTCTCATTCATCCGATATTGGTTTTCGAAATGCCAAATATACCCTTCAATACATGCAGAGAAATCAAAATTCTCTTTCAGGGGCACGGGGGGCGCTGCCCCCTCGACCTGACCGGGTAGGTCGATCCCCGTTTGTGCGCCCCGAAGTGGCGAAGTGGCAAACAATTTTGCCTAAACGGATTGAGCCGAGCTTTTGAGTATTTGGTCGAAGTCGACACGAAGTCACTTTAATTGATTTTCAATTCTCGATTTATTAACCAATATCCAACAGAAGCTTCAACATGCAGAAAAATGGTTCCTAAACTTTTTGATTGTTACCAATCGGTTGCTCAAATTTTTGTATGGTGACAACGGTATGTGAAATAACCAAATACATAATTTTTTTTCATTATTTTTTCATGCGGTGTCTTGTATGTTTTAAAGAGAGATGAGGTCACAACAACTTTCTTGCTTGTGAACTAGTGCCGTTTAATGAACAATTTCGAAAATTTACATATTAGACTTGGAAGCTTAAAAATGTAGAAAAAATGATCCTCAAACCTTCCGATTATACCAATTGGCCCTTGAATTTTCTGTGCAAAATGGTCCCTTAAGTTTTGTGTGGTAGAAATTTGGCCATTAAATATTTGTTTAGTGAAGATTGGTCCTTGAACAACTTTTTTTTCTTCTTCTTAAACTTAAAGGATTACTTTCCAAGCATAAGCATGAAAGTAGGACAGATTGTCACCATTTTCTCAAGTTGCAAATGGTCCACCATAGCTTGGGGACAAAACTCTATAGTATAGGGGGCCAAGCTAAGCCTTTTACCGTATCATGTAAAAATGAAAGAATATGGACATTGTTAAAAGTATCTTTCCTTAGAAAAATTTTATTTCTATCGAAACATATAAAAAAAAAAAAATTCAAAAAAGACATAGGTAGGTGCAATGAAACTACTATGAAATAATTACGAGTAATTCTAGGGAGACATTTTTAAGTGATATTGTGTTATATCACACATTCATTGTGTGACGAAAATAATTACTTCGTCACTTACTTCTTCACAATCCAATAAATGTACGTCATATCATAATATCACTTAAAAATGTCCTAAAAACATATCTCTCTAAAATTATTGAATATTTAAAGATTTCGTAAGAATATGCTTGATAAACAAGATCTAGACATCAATATCGAATTTTTTTCTATTAAAGCACGTCTAAAAACTATTTCTCTTAAATATAAATCCTCTTTTTATCACCTTTGAAGGGTTACTTTTGTTCATTTTTTATTTTTCTCGTCCATGCTTACGGGGATGGATCTTAGTGAGGACCAGTGAGGTCCTTGGACCCCATTGAATTTTTTTTTTTTTTGACTCAAGTGACCTCATCGAGGAAAAAAAAATGTTCAAATTCTACATGGTATTCAAAAGTGCATAATCACTGGATTGTTCAGTGTTTGAATGTCTATACTTTAATCTTTTAGTATCTTTATATTCGATTTGATATTCAAAATCGTTGTTTCAATCATTTTGGTTAAAAAAAAAAAATTAGGGAGCTCTGGCCCGGAACCCCCTGGAGGGGCCTCCCCGTCTCATCAATTAAAAATTTTGGTCCTCACTCACTCAAAATTCTAGGTCCGTCCCTGCATGCTTATCTTGCCTTGCCAAGCAAATCTGGATTTATTTCGCTAACTCGTTTGTTTGTTTCTATTTAATGGAATTTAGTTCTATTAGCAAAAATATTAAAAAGAAAAAAAAAACTGTGAAATAAATAAATAAATAAATAAAAATAGAATAGTAATAAATTGATGCTTGGCTGTCGGTGGAAGAGAATAAGGTAGTGGGTCAGCCCTTTACACATATTTAAAACTCGATCATCTCTCTCGAACAAACCCATCTCAACCGCCCATTATCTAACGCCAATTATCGCATTTCTCCTCAATTACCAAATCAGCCCTTCCATTTTTCATTTCTCTTGCAACAATAATTCTAATACAATACTTCATTTTCTATAATTTGAGTTCTACTATGCACCATATGGTGAAAATATTTATTTAATTGATTGTGTCTTTTTATATACTATATACATATATTTTTAATTAAATATTGCATATAATTTCTCATAAAATAAGAAAACATTTATAGTATGTTTGTTTGTCTTTAAATGATTTTTTTTTGAAATCATTAAAATGGTTACAACAATAATAAAAATGACCAACGTCAAAGTCTCACATTGTTAAAATATGTATTCATGTAAAGTTGATGTTTTAAAAAAGTAATTTTAATTTTTTGAAATATGTGACTAAAAGTATGAGAAAATGATTTTTTTTTTTTTTTTTTTTGGGTATGTGGTTGAAATGAGCGTGGAATGAATGATTTTGAAAAAAATTACAGTTTCAAAAATAAAAAAATAAAATAAAAATTAAGAAATTTGAAGGGTATTCATGACATTGTACATTTTGTGTAAAGGGGTCGAAATTATCATACATCACCACCCCCACAACCTGACCCCACGTATTCAACATTGATGTCATTTCCCCTCCTCTAAGCTGAAAGAGATTCATGATCTAACACCCCTCTCTTTCCCTTGCATTGCACCCAAAGAAATAGAGGAATTTTACAATTAGATCTCAAAAATGGCTGTCTACTCTGAGTAAGTTGTACCTTCACCGTCTTTCCCTTTCTCCTTTTTCTTGAATTTAATAAGCCCATTCTTCTCCCATCTCCCCCTGTATAGTTCTATACTTGCTAATTTGCGGGGTTTTCTTTTTTGTTTATCGAAAATTTTGCAGCAAAAGAATGGATTTAAAAATTGCTTTTATTGGGTGTTTGATGGTGGTTCTGGCTATGGCTGTTATCGCGAGTACGGAGGAAACATCATCTACTCCGCCGTTAGTAGTGAAGAAGGTGAAGGGGAAGAAAATGTGCGATAAAGGATGGGAGTGTAAAGGGTTGTCGATTTACTGCTGTAACTTGACGATTACAGATTATTTTCAGACCTATCAGTTTGAGAATCTCTTCTCTAAGAGGAATACACCAGTGGCTCACGCCGTTGGTTTCTGGGATTATAACTCTTTCATAACTGCTGCTGCGCTCTATCAGCCGCTTGGATTTGGGACCACTGGTGGGAAGGTGATGCAGATGAAGGAGGTGGCTGCTTTCCTTGGCCATGTCGGCAGCAAAACTACCTGTAAGTGTTTACTAATCGTCCCTTTTTGTTGGGTTTGCCGATTGAGTAGTGAATTGGATAATGTTCTAGTGGTGTTTAAACCCTTATCAGTTTGAATTTGGGGATATAATATTTAATTTATGTGTTGTTTGAAGTTAGTTGTTGGAGGAGGAATATCATGGGGTCAGCCATGACTGTAATCCAAGTAAATAACTATGATTTTTGCATACAAAAGAGAGATCATTAGGTTTTTCTTCTATTTGGTTGATTGAGTTGTTCTAATTATGTTAACTTGCTCAGTTCAATTCGTGGTTAAACCATGTCGGTTTGATTTTGGGATTCTAATTTACTCTGTGTTTTCTGAGGCTAGTTGTAATTTTAATGTTCTTGAGATTCGATGATTTCGTCTGACTATACTATCTCTTTTTGAATTAGTTTGATCTACTCTCAACATTTTTGTTATTAGATGTAGATCGAAAAGGGCATTTTCCTAAAGAAGCTTGATTAAAAATGCTTTATGGATGTTCAAAATGCGCTGTGTCTTCGGTTATTTAAAACATTACTTACCATATCCTTTGCTGTTCTTTCCTTTTTTTTTTTGGGTTTCTCGCCATCGGTGTCAACTGTCATGGGCTCACCTATTCAGCCACCACCCAAGCGGCCACCTCTTTTCTTTTTTCTGAAACTTCTTATCTGATTTCCGTAATTTGAAGAATGTGAGGATTTTTAAGAACTCACCAAAGGAAGTGTGTTTATGAAATAAAGTATATACTCCGGCTTGAAATCTCACTTGAAGATTCCATTGTGCATGTCAACTTGCACAAAGTTGATAAAATGGGCAAATGTTTCTTACCTTTAATTTGAAGGGGTTCTAATAGTAATTTGTGAACCTGTAGTAACTTAGAATTCAGCCGACTTGATATGTTTCTTACATGATTCATGATTGTAGTAGAAAATACTCTATTCTGTAATGCAATCATTACAATTTATAAATCAATTTATAAACAACACAATTTCTCAAATTACTTTTTTAACTACCCAAATTTTCTCTCTCCACTTTTCAAACACTTATCTTACCTCGGAAAAAACGAAAAAACAATTTAAAAACATCTACAGTGTTACCAAACACTACTGTATGAGCTATATTTGAACTGATCTTGCCTTGTCAAATACACTAATTTGTATTTTGTAAACTACGATTCAGGTGGTTATGGAGTGGCTACTGGTGGACCACTGGCTTGGGGTCTATGCTACAACAAGGAGATGAGTCCAAGCCAATCTTATTGTGATGACTTCTATAAATACACCTACCCATGCGCTCCTGGAGCCGAATACTATGGTCGTGGTGCTTTGCCAATCTACTGGTACTTATTATTCGTCTGTTCATTTTTTTATCGAGTTCTCCTGTGCTTTTCAATGGCTTTATATTTATCATTTTCTTGCGTTAGACCTTCAGTCTCCCTAAAAAATATTGAAGGAGAGTGTGCAAAGCCTATATTTTGGTATATTGAATGATATTCCCTTTCATGTAAGATTAAAAAGGAACAGCTTCATCTGATTTTTCCATTACAATTTAGTAATTTAAGTCCGAAGATCATTTAAAAATCTGCACTCCTTTCTAACGTGGACATTCTTACATATCTTCGTGTGTAAAAAAGGTTATGGATTCCTTCAGAGCCTTTTAATATTTTGGTCTTGAAGTTACAAAATTGATAAATATTTGTTTAGTTTGGCTATTCAAGGTCAGAATATAAGATTTGTTCGGATTTTAATTTGTCTAGGAACTACAATTATGGAGCTACGGGAGAAGCCCTCAAGGTCGATTTGTTGAACCATCCTGAATACATTGAACAAAATGCCACCCTCGCTTTCCAGGCTGCAATTTGGAGGTGGATGACACCGATAAAGAAAGGACAACCTTCTGCTCACGATGCCCTCGTTGGCAACTGGAAACCCACCAAAAACGACACCTTGTCTAAACGGCTTCCGGGCTTTGGCACCACAATGAATATTTTGTACGGTGACAATGTTTGTGGTCAAGGTGATGTCGACTCCATGAACAACATCGTATCCCATTACCAGTATTACCTGGACTTGATGGGTGTTGGCCGAGACGAGGCAGGACCTCATGAAGTTCTCACCTGCGCCGAACATGTTCCTTTTAACCCATCTGCTCCAAAATCAGCATCGTCTTCTTGAAGTGTTACAGGGTATTCTGCAGTTTTATGGCATTTCTTTATAGATCACCATGTAATAAAGTAGCAATATTTGCCATGAGATGTTTCCTAGTGATTGTGTGAGTATCAGTTAGACTGTGTGATCGTCTCCTTAATTTGTTGTCTGTTGCATAGTTTTTCTTATTTCAATCCCTTCTATAGTTGTGTATAATGTTAGTATGCGGTTTTCAATATTGTAATGTCCTGTTCAAGTTCTATACCTCTAAAGACTTGAAAGGTATATGGGCTTAAAAACATTCTATTTATACCTTTATATGATAATTTCTAAGATCAAGAATCTTAATTAAATAACTTTGGAGCAATCGTATGAATTCTTTTTCGTCTTTCCATTTGTGTAATCATTACATATAAATTTAAAATTCTCGAGTGATTTATTCAAATATTTTAATGCCCACATAAACATGAATGATGTCTTTATCACGAAACATACCTTTCACCGATTGTAGTACTTGTTTTTATAGAATTTTCAGCTTGGTAGTGTTTTACTCAACCCCAATGGAGAACAATAGACTAGGATTGAATTAAATTAAATTGATGGAGATTAAAATCAGATTTTTAGCAGTTTTTGTTTAAAGTTAATGAGATGTACGGTTGAAAAATTGTGGGTTCCATGAAATTTGTGGTTGAGATTGAATATTAAAATTTAGGCTCTGTTCTCTTTGCTGTTTTTAATCCGTTTTCAGTTTTCAATTTTTGGAAATATCGAAAACACGCTCACTTTATCCATTTACATAAACGCATTTTTCAAAACAAAAAAAAATAAAAATAAAAAAATACAAAAGAAATTCAAAACGAGTTTATTGCGTTTTTAATATTTTGTGTTAAAAAGTTCAAAACGCACATTTTGGACTTTTTTTTTGTGTGTAATTGTAAGAAACTATCTTCACTTGAAATTCTTATATTATTTTGCCATTATATATAGATCCAGGTTAATTTTTTTTTGGTAAATGTGAGATACTTCCTTTACTTGAAGTTCTCATGTTATTTTGCCATTATAGATACATGTTAAGTTTTTTTTTTTTTTTTTGTAAATGTGAGACACTTCCTTCACTTGAAATTTTTATATTATTTTACCATTACATATAGATTCATGTTAAAATTTATTTATTTATTTGTAAATGTGAGGCACTTCATTCATTTGAAATTCTTATATTATTTTTTCATTATATATAGATCCATATTAAGATTTTGTTGGTATGAGGTTGAATTTTTGTTTAGCTGAAACAATATTAATGATGAATTTATTGATATAGAGAACTAACTGATTTATTGACATTAAAATTAATGTAATTAAAAAAATGAACAATTGTTTACATATAAAATATTACAAAATATATATATCAGAAAATTAAAAAGTAAATGTATTTTTCAGTTTTCTATTTTTGAAAACAGATTTTCAAAATCACAAAGAGAACATGTTTTCAGCAATCCCAAAATAAAAAATCTAAATCTAAAATTTAAAATTCAAAATCGAAATACAAAGAGAACGACCCTAAATTTCAATTTTTATCAAACATGACTAAAGCTAAGAAAAGATAAAGCCAATACCATATTGCAACATGTAAACAGAGAGACTCAAACAAACCACAGAGAGTAATCACAATGGATCCTATATGTCTCAACTTAAGGGGGGAAAATGAAAAAAATTAATAAAATCAACGCATATATTTGATCCAAACATTTAAACTAAACTAAACCTCGGGAGCAGGGGCAGTTGACTTGAAGAGAGGCTATAGGGCCTAGACGACAATGCTCATATTTGGTCAAAACTTAGCTTCAAACTCCACACATAATGCTGCAACGGCAGCCAACTGCAATCACCAAAGATAGTGTTAGACGACTCATTCTTTGCGTCCGCGTGTGGGGGTAGGGAGTGTACCTTAGCAACTCCTTTTGGTGGATACTCTCCCTTAAGCTTCGGATCTACACATTGTTTAACTTTGTCTTCACTCAGCCTTGGAGTAGCCTATACAAATATATCAATATATAGGACAACCAGAAGACATGTAGAAAATGGATACCATATGACAGACAAATCTGAGTTTTGAAAAAAAGAAAACTTGAGAAAGCAGGAAAGTAGTTGGCTCACCCATGTAACAAGACTCTGTTGTTCAGGAGGCATAGTATGATCAACGGGCTTCCTCCCTGTCAGAAGCTCAAGCAGAACCACCCCAAAGCTATACACGTCACTCTTCTGCGTCAACTGTCCCGTCATTGCATATCTGCACAAAGTAGAACTTCTTAGAAAATAAAGATATTCACGATCAAACATAGTGATAGAAGTGCATGGTTTCCAATTCAAATTATAAGTTCGACAGCACGACTATCTGTTAATTTTTTTTTTTAGCAAAGCAAAGACTGAAAAATGTAATTATTAGATTCATCAGTACTTGTGTATAAGTAAACTTAAATAGGCTTCAGCTTTTAACATAATTACCAAAAAGCAAGAATATAGTGTTCCGCGAGCCTTGAGAAAGAAATCAACTAAGTTATATTAATGGAAGCATCTAATAACAAAAGGAAGAGGTAAAGGGCATTGCTTTGGTGCACGATAACCGAACGTTCCCACAACTTGAGTAGAATGAAGGCGAGCAGCCATGTCAGGAGCTTGATTTGATAGATTAAAATCTGCAATTTTGGTTTTATAGTCTTCAAAGAGAAGAACATTGCTGGATCTGATATCTCTGTGTATTATAGAAGGCTGCACCTTCTCATGCAAATATTCCAGCCCCCCGCAGCATCAACAGCAATTCTTACCCTTTGCATCCAGTCAAGTACAGGACCAGGCTGTGCACCTTGTACTCCTTTTCCTCCTGAAGTTGCAAATAGGATTAGAAAATAAGGCGTCATTCTCTTTGTATTTCAGTTTTCAATTTTGAGTCCGAATTCATTTTCAGTTTTGTATTTTGAGAGCCCGTTTGGTAACGGAAAAATTTTCATTTCAACTTTTCAAACTCAATCTCAACCATCCATTCTTAGTCAAGCCAACAATTTTTGATTTTTCAAACTTTCTTAAAGCATACATCCATAAAAAAATCACAAAAATAAAAAATTTTCACATTATCAAACAGGCTCTGAGTGTATGTATTAGTTTTTTAAAATGTGTTTGCTTTGTCATTTTTGAAAATGAGTGGGAGAAGAAGATGAAGATTTAGGGATTTGGAGATAATTTACTTAAAGTTAACATTTTCGACATTTTCAGTTTTTACTCTAAAAACACCGAAAACACTAAAACAACAAAAATGTCGTTTTGAGTTTTCTATACAAATTTTTTCTTGCTTTCGAAAACTCGTTTTGAAAAACTGAAAACAAAAAATTACATGAAAATAGCAAAAAGAACAGGGCCTAACATTCCCTCAAAAATTTAGTTAGAAGGCAAAATGATTCTACATACCATGTAAAATGTCATGTAGAGATCCCATAGTTGCAAACTCGTAAGCTAAGACACGAATATTGCCTTCTACACAATAGCCATACAACTCTACAAGATTTTCATGCTTCAATCTCGACACCATGGAAACCTGAATAAAGGAAAAAAGTCAATATACATCAGGAGAAGGGTAATGAATAGTTTATATAAGGAGAATACAAAGGACTGCACCAAACATGAAGATGGTGTACCTGAGTCAAGAACTCCACATTTGAATCAGGTTCAGATGAAACATCAAGCTTCTTGACAACCACCTCCTTGCCATCATTTAAATGTGCTAAGTATACTCTTCCATAAGATCCTTCACGGATAGCCTTAGATCCAAAATCATCAGTTTTCTCTTTTAGTTCCTCAAGAGACAACGTAGGCACCTCAATAACAGGTGCTGGTTGTGACGGACCTACCGTCCGGCACCCGAGATGCTCGCAAGCATACGGGTCAGCCTTCCCCAATATACGGGCCAGCAAGCTAATAAGTATGCATAACAGAACTTTGGAAAGGGCCTATTGATATTACCTGCAATTGCATAGGCTATGTTAGTGCACATCCTGAATAATCCGACAATGTATGATCATTGTCGTGCCATATGAGTAGGGGAAAAACCAGGTCGTAACATGCTCCCCCACCCAATCCGCTAGCGACCTCGCAGCGGTGCGCTTGCCTCGCGTCCACACATGGCCTTCCTCTTCAATCAATCTTCCACCTCAAAGGACTTGCCAAATTCTCCACATTTGCGGTACCACCCTCTAGTGAACGAGAGTCCACAGTGCCCCCTACATCTCGTCTCGCAGTGCCCCCTGCACTTACCGCCTTCGACACCAACCTTCACCTTGTGCCCTCTGCACTAGTCCCTCGGTTGGACGGCACTCCTCACGGCCGCAGCTCCTTCGGCATGTCGAAGCATACTCAATGCATTTCCCTCTTTTGGTGGATTCCCCACAATACACTGCCATGCTCAACGAAACAAACGTGCAACACGACTGCACTAACCATGCCTTTTTCTGCGCCATCCCAAAGTTTTCCTCTCTCAATTATTTAGCTTACTGACACCGTTTCTCCATTTTGCTCTTTGGCAAAGTCACGCATTTCATGGCCCAAAACCGTTTCCGAAGAATGCACGCCATTGGTCTGCCCTCCAACAACGCAACGTTCAAACGGTCCCGCTCTGATACCACTTGCGATGGACCTGCCGTCCGGCACCCGAGATGCTCGCAAGCATACGGGTCAGCCTTCCCCAACACACGCCAGCAAGCTAATAAGTATGCATAACAGAACTTTGGAAGGCCTATTGATATTACCTGCAATTGCATAGGCTATGTTAGTGCACATCCTGAATAATCCGACAATGTATGATCCTTGTCGTGCCACCTGAGTAGGGGAAAAACCAGGCTGTAACATGGTGCTGCCTTCTGAACCTCGGGCTTCACATGAGCTGGCGCTTTATGGCCTCTTTGATGCCCTATTTTGCGTACATGTAAATAAAGTGAAAGTAACTATAACTAACTTTGAAACAAAACCTATGAACATCACTGGAAACAACAATTAGCTGAGATGATATGACGTCCTATGGATGGTTTAGATTTGCTATGACGAACAATATAGATGGTATACAAAAATTTTCTAAAGATTTTAACGTCATTGAATGTAACGGCCATATGTTAGGTAAAAGAAAAAATAAAATATATGCAGAAGGAAAATATGAATACATTGACCATCTGAAATTCTAATTACCTATTGACCAGCAGTAACAAAAAAATTGAAACTGAAAATAAAAGAACTAAGAAGCACAGACTCTTTCACGAGGGCGACATTTCTATGTCTGATCCAAATAATCTTCAGATTTCCTAGTAAACAGTACACGTTACACCGTATGCATTTTGAAATGAATTTGAAGTCTAAAGTAAAAAAAGGGAACACAGAAAGGTAATAATTTGAAGGAAAAAAGGGAATACAGAAAAATCATGTATATGAAGTAAAAAAAGGTAATAATTTGAAGTAGAAAAAGGTAGGAATGACAAGGACTGTGTAGTTTTGCTCCATCCTTCCTCATCAAACTTATTCTACTGATGGACAAGAACGTCTTTCCATACCAAAAAAAAAAAGGGTTATGCTACAGTAATCCCACCCTTGCCCCCTCACATGGGAGGCGGGGTCCGCAGCGGGCCCCGCCTCCCATGTGAGTGGGAGGGCAAGCTTGGGGGCAAGGATGGGGTTCAAATCTATTTTGGCACGACGAAACATCCACCTTTCCATCTAAATTTATACGAAGTTCTTTTTATGGACCAACATTCAGTACCATAACATTCTAATAATGCAATACTGGCCAACTTTTTCCTCATCTTCATCCTCTTCATAGCCTACCTTAATTTTTCACTATTGTATAACAAGAAAAAGTACATGTTCAAAGTTTTTCAACCATCGGAAACATTGTTGGTATCATACTTCATTTGATTTGCTTCTCTTTTCCCCTTAATTAAAAAAAAGTTACATTTACGAAGAGCACTAGAGAGCGAGAAATTTGTATGGGGGATTTCTTTACAACTTTATGCATTCCTCCTTGATGCCATGCAATCTTTTCACATAATACTCTTTCTCATAGCCAAAACAAAAGTAATTACAGTTGGACACCCTCAATCCCATTCCATGATGTGTGCCCACCTTTATTTCGATCCACCATATCATAAAATTAATAAGAAACATGTGACATAGTCAACATTCTCGATCTATTTCTTCATACACTAATGAAAGTCTCAATACTTAAAGACAATTAAAGTGAACGACCAACCATAGGCTATGATACATTATTCTGTACTTTTAGCACTCATGATAAAAACTCACTGCATAGGAAATCACCTGAAATTTCTATTACTTCAAATATTTCATAAATTGTGTTGCATTATAAAATAATCCTTCAAGTTTTCCAAGTTCCAGATAATTGTCTAAAGGAGCACCAGTTCGTATCGTCGTATCCGTATAAACTTGAATAAACAATGTTGAAGATTCAAACCACTCTTTCCACGATGTAAATAACAAACAGACCAGAAGCAAGCTGTTCGCTAGAAACACACCGCAAGTGCACGTATCGCATACAAGTGATAGTGGACTAAATGAGTCCGGTTTATCGATCTCACAAGGATTGTCTATTGTAACTACACTCTAGTTCAATCAATTTTAACAATAAACATACACAATAAAGTTTGGATTGGGAAAATCCTAACACTAGAATTTAAAAGCACACAAATTGCATTAAACCTTTGTGAAAATAGCTCAATGGGTCATCTAGGATTTTAGGTATATCTCTATCCTAAACAAGAATCTAGAACAAGTATTGTATTGATCTAGAATACACAACAATTTCTCAATAATTGCACATCCCATGAAATCAAAGCATAAATGTGACCACAATAAATACAAGTCAATAAATACAACAATAAATGCACAAGATAACAAGTAGCCTATATTCTTAATACAAGCATTAAAAACAACTAGGCTAGGTCAAGCTTCATCAATAATCCCAACACAAAATAGTTTAGCCCATGATGAAATAACAATGAAATTCAAGAATTAAATACATCATTTCAACAATAAACTAAAATATATGAAGAAATATGAAGATTAACAAGAAAACTTCCCTTCAACAATGGTTAGTGCTTCAAAATATCAATGTTCCTCCACAAAGTTGTAGGTGTGTCTTCCCTAAATCAACATTCATCAACTAACCTAACTAATTACAAGAGAAATTACAAGGGAAATAGCAAGAAATATGAAGAACAAAAGAGGAAAAATGAGTTTGGAGATGAAAAGTGAAGAAGAAAGTGTGAAACCCTAGCAAAAAACGCCCAAAAATACCCAATTTTCGCGTAGATCCGCGTTCTTAGTGTTTGGGACGAACCGGGTCGCACCGGGTCGGCCCAGAAAATCAGTTCAAATTTTTAACAACGCGATCGCTTGGCTAAGTGCCTCGCGATCGCGTGGTTGAGGTGAAAAACCTCTGCTTTGATTTTTGGCCTAATTCGCGAACGCGATTTGTTAGAGCCACGCGATCGCGTGGTTCACTTGGCAGCTCCGTCCTTCAATGATTTGCAATTGGGTCCTTCAACTTTCAGTGTGTATCAACTTGGTCCCCAAAGTTTCCAATTTCTTTCAATTGAGTCCTTCCAAAAGTACATTTGAGTCCGTCAACTTTGGAAACTTGCAATTTAGTCCTTTGATCAATTGCACATGCGATCCACAACTTTTCGAAAATGACAATTTGGTCCCCAAACTTTGACTCTTTGATGTATTTGACTTTTTTCTCCTCAATTTCTTCAAGTATTCATCCATTTAGCTTCTTTCTTGTGCTTTCTCCATGAAGTTGATTGTTAAACTTATTTAACCACAAAATATGCACAATTAAGTAGGTATTTATCCAAATTACTCAAAAAGTATTACTAAAAATATATGAAATATGCATGTAAAATGCACTCAAAAAATACCCCCAAACTTAAACTCTTGCTCGTCCCGAGCAAGAATATTCACATGCATCTACAAAAATAATGACATAATGATCAACAATGCTAGATAGCTCGCAATCTTCCATAAGTGTGAAATTGCATAATTAATTCACAATTATGTTCCCAAATAATGCTACAAAAATGAGTTTGGCTTATCCGATGTTCAATCGGTGCGTGTGTGCATAGCCACTGTCAATCGTCAGTAAGATTCAAGAATTTTGATGAGTAAAGAGGTTTCAAGTTAAAACAAACCCACAATTAGTGATCAATTCTTTCCTTTCCCACTCGTGACATTCATCTCCCAATGAATAATTTTCTTTCCACTCCCGGGATGCAATTCTAGAGGGTACTCTCAAATCACTCTTTCTTTTTCCACTCTAGTATGGGTGTGTTTTACCGACAATCTCGACAATCTAGAAATGCAGTGACTCTCCACTAATGAGTGCTTCGACATTCAAGTTTATACCAAGCAATTCAAACTCACTATTCATCTAAGCCCTTATACAAGTACAAATGCATGATTTCTAACAACTAATATGATGTTTGCTCTTGACTTTCCCACTCCCTTAAGCTTTCTAATTGACCCATGTAGCGAGCTTTAGGTCGGAAGCTCCCCGATTTTTTAGATCAAAGGTACCAGGTTTCAAAATACCCCTACGGACTTATTAACTCGAATAAAAAAGGCTACAAAGTGGGGTAGACTTATTAAGCGAATGCAATGATAATGTGCTATTTTTTTTTAGTGTGTGTGTGAGTGCCCTACTTATTAAGCTTTCTAATTGACCCATATAGCGAGCTTTCGACCTGTGACTCCCAAGTTTCAAACTTAAGGCACCAAGTTTCAAGATACTCCTACAGGCTTAATTACTCAATTAAAAAAGGCTTCGAGATAGGTCAATGCAATGTAAAAATTAAAATTGGCTTAGAACTCTAGCATATGGTCATTACTTAGCTTATACTCAGCGAAAGTGATAAATGTATTTTATACACTTATTTGTATGTCTAAATTAGGATTAATTATTGTCGTTTGAGAATATTTGCTATTTAACTTATGTTTATTTGTTTACTTTTCAGAAAATGTCCCAATTGAAGAAGAATGAAGCAATTAATGGAAAAATGACACGATTGGATGCTAATTGGAGCTAAATTGGATAAGTGAGGAGTTTGTGACAACAACCGGGAAACATGCTTGGTGCCAAAGTGACTAAATTAGAGGTTGGAGGACCTAATTGAATGAATTAAGAGCTTGAATGGTCAAATCGAGAAGAAGATAAAGTTTGGGGCCCAAAGTGCAACAATTGAAAGTTGAGGACTGAAGGTGCAATTAAAAGTCAGGGACCAACTTGCACAGCCGGAAAGAAGATGAAGTCGCGATCGCTGGTTCCACACCAAGCGATCGCGAGAAGATGTAAAAAATTAACCCGAGAGTTTTAGGGTCAAGCACGCGATCGCTAGGGTTGAAGCCACGCGATCGCGTGGCTTTCCGGCTGGGCCGACTGTGGGCTTTTTCTCGCGATTTTTATCAGACTTTTCTTGTTTTGACCTAGGTTTTCTCCAAAACCTATATATACAACATAAGAGGCACGAGATCTGTACCTTTGCCTCTCCATAGAACGAGCCACAACAGATATATTAATTCAAATTCTTGGAGATTCAAGCATCGCAGAGGGGCGTGAATTGAAGATACTTGAAGAATTGATAATTGGTGCAATCTTTCCATTCTTCGTTGTTATTTTCAATGAACGTCATTATATTTTGTTTTTTGCTATTTAAATATAATGTGTAGCTAAATTTGATGTTGGGATGAACGATGTAGCCTAGTTAATTATTTTAAATGTCATATTCCTTGTTTTAACGCTTTAATGCATGTGTTAATTTATTATTGCGTTTAATGCGTGAATGAACTGGCCACTTATTCATGATTTCATGTGTTATTTCCATAATCCGAGAGGTGAGTTAATAACATAGATCTAGGTAATAAATCCGGTAATTGAACGAGAGATAGAGATATACTCTTGTAATTATTGCGGTCGTGTGTGAATTCTTGTGTGTAATGCATCTAGTTAAGGAATATTCGGACCCGCTGTAGAGATACATGGTTGACTTATTTAGGTAGGATTGATTTAAACTCGAGAGAGGAATCTCAATTTAAATTAGTGAATTCGACCGAACACTCAAATAGGAAATAAAACTGGAATTGGAATTGATTTAATTAGCTAGGTGAATTCGTGAATCCCAACTACTTTACAATCTTATTTGAAAACAAAACAATTTAACAATTCTTTTTAATTCATTAGTTACATTTCTTAATTCTAGATTTTTATTCTTAAAACGATTTTCATTTGTTCAAATAAAGTTAAGAACTAAAATATTTCGGTAATTAATAGCAGTCCTCGTGGGAACGATAATCCGGACTCTAAGGTCCACTCTATCACTTGATTACGATATCGTGCACTTGCGATTTAAAATGCACAACAAGTTTTTGGCGCCGTTGCCGGGGACTGTTAATTAATATCGATACCAATTAGTTCTTATTTTAGTTTGAACTTTATTTTAGTTTTTATTTTTATTTTTATTTCTTAGTTTTTGTTTAGGAAATATTTTTAAAAGCTGTGTATTGTTTCCTATTCAGGTATTGAATGAATTTTCAGACAGTTGGAGGCAACACAGCAAGATGGCAGCAAACAATAATCAATGGCTCTTTGATCGAACTGCAGTTCAGACGTATCTGATGTGTGATTTCTGTTGGGAAAATCATGTTGTATTCGATTGCCCTATTGCACCCAAGGATGCTATATGGAAGGCTGATTGTTGTGGGAATTATTATATGGTAGAGCAGGAGTGTCCACCAATACATGCAGTTCAAGCTGAAACTGAATATTTTGACAATGAAGATTTGATAAATCGAGAATTGCAAAAACAACAAGCTGAAATTAAAAAGTTGATGGAGCAGTGGACAGTAAGCATGACAGAGAGTCAGCCATTGCCATTACCAGAAAGTCAGGTGCAAAGATCAGAGGAGCCAGAAAAAATGGTTGAAACAACTGAAGGAAAAGAGGAAGAACCTAAAAGAGTGGATCAACCAGAAGAAATTAACTGCCATGAAGATATCTTTTTCCAAATGTCAACAACTCAAATTTCGGACATCAAGCTTAAAGAAACTTCAATAAAAACGGAGGAGTTGATCACAGAAGAGCAAATAAGCAAGGAGACACTTAAAAGTGCAGACTTTATACTGCAATCCTCTAACTTCAATCACTGGGGAAAAATTGATTTCATCATTGGCACTGAAGAGATGATTGAAGTGTTCATATTGAAGTTTGAATTGAGTGGAAATGTCAACATACATGACATGGGCAAAGTGGAATTTTGGTGCATAAATCCAAATTGGAGCAAGTTCAATCGGCACAAACAAAGAAGGTCATCAAAAGCTTTATTTAGAGTTCCTTGAACAATCACGGTAAAAAGTCGGGCTTTAGACTATAAACGGAGCGCTTGTTGGGAGGCAACCCAACTTTTCTTCCCTTTCACTTATTACTCTTTCATTATTTATTTTATTATTGAAATTTTAGATATATGCATGGTAGGAAATGTGTTTTAGTGTTTAGCATGATACATGTTAGGACATTTTTGCATATTAGTCTATTGGTGCATATTTAGGTATGTTTTTGATTTTGCGTGTTTTCATTAGGCAAAAATTTTAACGTCATCCCAAATCACACACACACTCGTTCGAATCATGTAGTTAATGTTTGGAATACCAGTGCATTAATCATGAAGTGATTAGGGGGATAAAAATGATTTTGAAAATCAAAAATAGGAAAAATTTTCATTACTGTCGTAAACTGCGCGATCGCGTGCCACTAGGCTATGGCGATCGCGAGTTTGCTTTTAAAAATCAACAAGTTTTAAAACCTTGAACCACGCGATCGCTGGCACTCTAGCCAGGCGATCGCGTGGCTATACTGGGACCAAATTCGGCAGTTTAAGTGTTTTTCCTCATTCTTTCAACTTTAAACATTACAAACTCGTTTTCTCTCCCCTAAACACCTCGTATTTGATCTTACATCTTGTGTGCATGTCATCAACACTTTGTTGCATCAATATCATTGCTTACATGACTTCAAAATCCAATCGACGGTATGATCTCTTTACTTAAATCAATTTTTAGTCAAAATTGTGATTGTCTTTTTAAGTTCTTCTACCTAAAAATTGTGAATTGTGAAGAATGGGCTTAGGTTAGTGGTTGGAGTTTGTGATTTGTGGTTTAGTAGACAAGAAATTTTGGGTTCATTCATGCCTCCAACCCTATGTATATCCATTGATTTTGTGTAATGCCCATCAAGTGTTTGATGAAATGCCACAGAGATGTTCTTATGCTAATTTTAGAAATTCATTCCGGCATTTATCTTCATGACATGTTCATCATTGATTGTGTGTATTTAGTTCTAGAATTAGTTCACTACATTGCATGAAAATCATGAAAACCAACATTGCATCAAGGCAGCCCCATTGCAAGGCCACTGCAGGCCATTGCACCAGAAATTCAGTTCACGTCACCCACTTCTCCATAATTTTTCATGACCCTATTGAACTCCAAATGACCTGAATTTTTAATATGTTGTAGACCATGCTGTGAACTTTAACATATCAAAAGATGGCTCGGGAAAATTTATGTTTTTCTAGGCGATGTCAAGGCTTGAATGTGTGTGGTCGACCAATGTTGAAAATTCAAAATTTTGCCATAACTTTAGTTTGGGGGTGTGGTCCTGAACTTCCATTATTTCTTATTGATGTTTATGACTTCTAATGTTACTTATCTCTTATTTGCGAGGTAAACATCAATCAAGACACCTCAAACCAAATCGGGAAAAGCAAGAAAATGGTCGATTCATCCAAGACAGTGCAATAGGAAGCTTCAAAGAAATACATCATCTAAACTTGGGAAGTTCTCGTTCTCTTTTCTTTGTCTTGTTTTATTTTGTTGAATCTTTTTGACAAACATTGAGGACAACGTTCATTTCAAGTTTGGGGGTGAAAACTCATTGCATTCTTCATTCATTTTATACTCATTCGATTTTTTAGGGGCTATTATATAAAAAAAAAAAAAAATTGAAAATGTGTTAACATATTTATTGCCTAGGATATAGTATGAATCAATTTGTGCTTAGGTTTGAAAATTGGACAACATGAAAGTATGAACTTATTTTTGAACTAGTTATGTTTTGCTAGATTCATACTTATTGCGCACATAGCCAGTGTTAGATAATTGCTTGTGTGAGGGATTTTGTTTAATACATGTGGGGCAGAGTTTATGCAATTTGAACTTAGGAATGACTTGAAAATCCCGAAACTTAGATCATTAGACATCCCACCCCTAAATTAGAACCAATCATGCTAAAAGGCAAGTTTGGGGGTAAAATGGTTGGAATTTGTGTGTATTGACGGGTTGGAGGTCTGTGGTTCTTGATTTTTCACTTTAGTCATTGCAGTTTGGTCAACTGGTATAAACCATTTCCAGCATAAAAACAGAAAAATGCTGAAGGTCTTATTCCGCTCTTCAAATGCCTTTTTGACTTGAGTAAGTAAGTCCGAGGGGTCTTTCAAACCTGGTGCCCTAAAGCCAACTGGCTTGGGAGTCATCGACCTAAAGCTCGCTACATGGGTCAATTAGAAAGCAAGTACGGAGAGTGGACTTACACATAAGACATTATAACATCTTTAACTTTTCTGTCTAAGCCTTTATGACTCGGGCAAGTACGTCTGAGGTGTTCTTTGAACCTGGTACCCTAAAGCCAACTGGTTTGGGAGTTGCCGATCTGAAAGCCCGCTACAGGGGTCATATAGAAAGCCCGTATGAAAAGTTCTGCACAAAGATGGTAAAAGACGGGGACAAATAAAAGAAAAAGTCGTCCATAAAAAAAAAAATAATAATATTGCATGGTATAAGCTTTGTTGACTAAACTGTGGTGGTTGAGGTTGTAGAATTGGGGACTGCTTTCTTTTGATTTGTTGTGCACACTTATTTCTGATTCTGCCTACCTTGTGTGGAAAAAGCTAAGAATATTTTTAGAACCCACATAGATAAAAACCTGGGATGCGAGAGAAAAAGTAGAAAGTGGTGATCATCCATGAGCGTTGAAAGGAATTTTATTAGAAATCATAGATTGACCACATGGGATTCGGGCTGGATTATGCATAATGAGCCACACAGTGTTGAGTATATCTTTTGTATAAGTATGCCTTTGACATTGGCTATTCACACACACACTTGAAAATCTGGCGAATATAACTAGAAATTATTTTGCATTGTTGTTCATGACGCTTGCTTAAAGCTTAAATTGGTTTGGACTTTGGAGGCATATGGTAAACATGTTAACACAACAAAAATAATTTCTCTTTTATTTCTTTGATTTTTGTAGTTTAGTTTACATTGTTCGAGGACGAACAATAATTCTAGTTTGGGGGTATTTGATAAGTGTATTTTATACACTTATTTGTATGTCTAAATTAGGATTAATTATTTTCGTTTGAGAATATTTGCTATTTAAATTATGTTTATTTGTTTACTTTTCAGAAAATGTCCCAATTGAAGAAGAATGAAGCAATTAATGGAAAAATGACACGATTGGATGCTAATTGGAGCTAAATTGGATAAGTGAGGAGTTTGTGACAACAACCGGGAAACATGCTTGGTGCCAAAGTGACTAAATTAGAGGTTGGAGGACCTAATTGAATGAATTAAGAGCTTGAATGGTCAAATCGAGAAGAAGATAAAGTTTGGGGCCCAAAGTGCAACAATTGAAAGTTGAGGACTGAAGGTGCAATTAAAAGTCAGGGACCAACTTGCACAGCCGGAAAGAAGATGAAGTCGCGATCGCTGGTTCCACACCAAGCGATCGCGAGAAGATGTAAAAAATTAACCCGAGAGTTTTAGGGTCAAGCACGCGATCGCTAGGGTTGAAGCCACGCGATCGCGTGGCTTTCCGGCTGGGCCGACTGTGGGCTTTTTCTCGCGATTTTTATCAGACTTTTCTTGTTTTGACCTAGGTTTTCTCCAAAATCTATATATACAACATAAGAGGCACGAGATCTGTACCTTTGCCTCTCCATAGAACGAGCCACAACAGATATATTAATTCAAATTTTTGGAGATTCAAGCATCGCAGAGGGGCGTGAATTGAAGATACTTGAAGAATTGATAATTGGTGCAATCTTTCCATTCTTCGTTGTTATTTTCAATGAACGTCATTATATTTTGTTTTTGTTATTTAAATATGATGTGTAGCTAAATTTGATGTTGGGATGAACGATGTAGCCTAGTTAATTATTTTAAATGCCATATTCCTTGTTTTAACGCTTTAATGCATGTGTTGATTTATTATTGCATTTAATGCGTGAATGAACTGACCACTTATTCATGATTTCATGTGTTATTTCCATAATCCGAGAGGTGAGTTAATAACATAGATCTAGGTAATAAATCCGGTAATTGAACGAGAGATAGAGATATACTCTTGTAATTATTGCGGTCGTGTGTGAATTCTTGTGTGTAATGCATCTAGTTAAGGAATATTCGGACCCGCTGTAGAGATACATGGTTGACTTATTTAGGTAGGATTGATTTAAACTCGAGAGAGGAATCTCAATTTAAATTAGTGAATTCGACCGAACACTCAAATAGGAAATAAAACTGGAATTGGAATTGATTTAATTAGCTAGGTGAATTCGTGAATCCCAACTACTTTACAATCTTATTTGAAAACAAAACAATTTAACAATTCTTTTTAATTCATTAGTTACATTTCTTAATTCTAGATTTTTATTCTTAAAACGATTTTCATTTGTTCAAATAAAGTTAAGAACTAAAATATTTCGGTAATTAATAGCAGTCCTCGTGGGAACGATAATCCGGACTCTAAGGTCCACTCTATCACTTGATTAAGATATCGTGCACTTGCGATTTAAAATGCACAACAGAAAGACACTCCACACAAAGATTTACTTCCACATGCATGGAATCACCACACGTCTAAACCGTTTCCTTTGACGGGTCGACCACCCCCAAACTTGTCTTACATTAGGGTCAAGAGATCTAGAGCATTAGGAACATTTGATAGGTTGATATAAATTAGCATACAAGCTCACAACCTAGTTCATCTACTCCTATAACTTCTTCCCCTTCAACAATTCCCAAACTCATCGACAATTAAACATGACTATTGTGCTCAATGTACATAGGATCTTACATGGACAAGTATTTTATAGAAAGTAGCACAAGTAGAAAATTTGGTCACAACTCATGAATTAACAATAATTTCAAACATCAAAATCTTATAAGCCGGCAAGACTATCTATCATGTCAATATTCCCAACAAAATAAACAATTTCAAACATCAAAACACCAAGGGCCGGCAAGGCAATCTAAAATGTTCACATAGCAACATGATCCCAACACCCCAAAACTTAAATTAGACATTGTCCTCAATGTTGACAATAGCATAATAAAAATTAGGGAATGAGTGATGGAACTTCCCCGGATTGATGCATGAATGATGTTCCAAATTGACCTAAGCTTTGATTCTCTTGATACGCAAATCTCCCCCAAACTTGTTGAGGATAAGGTTGCTTAGGATTTCAAAAATTTTGAACCTACAAAAGTTGGTGATTAACCAAGTTAGACATAATTAAAACGCAACAAGTAAATATCAACAAGTAATTAAAAGAGTAGAAATTTGGGTTGCCTCCCAAAAAGCGCTTGGTTAAAGTCGTAAGCTCGACTTTTGGATACAATTACTCCGAATTCGCAAGAGGGATGGATGACTTCTCCTTTTCATAACTACCCCCTAAGTATGGCTTCAAGCGTTGCCCATTTACGTTGAAGTTCCATTTACCTCCATGATAAAGTTCGACCGCTCCATGTGGGAAGATTTGAGCAATAGTGAAAGGTCCCGACCATCTAGAGCGGAGTTTACCGGGAAACAATCGAAGTCTTGAGTTGTAGAGAAGTACTTGTTGCTCAACTTGGAAGTCCCGCTTCACAATGTTTTTGTCATGCCATCTCTTTGTCTTCTCTTTGTAAATCTGAGCATTTTCATATGACTCAAGTCGCAACTCGTCAAGTTCATTGAGTTGGAGTAGTCTTTTGTCACCGGCCAATTTCATATCAAAATTCAAGGCTTTTGTTGCCCAATAGGCTCGGTGCTCAAGCTCAACCGGGAGATGACATACTTTACCAAATAGAAGGCGAAATGGAGACATACCAATATGGGTTTTGAAAGCAGTGCTGTATGCCCATAATGCATCATCCAATTTCTTGGACCAATCTTTCCTCGAGGCATTCACCGTCACTTCAAGGATCTTTTTCAACTTTCAACATGCCCACTTGTTTGCGGATGATAAGGAGTGGATATTCGATGTTTGACTCCATACTTGGTCAAAAGTGAGTCGAAGAGGCGGTTATAAAAGTGTTTTCCTCCATCACTAATGATAGCTCGAGGAGTGCCATAACGAGTAAAAATATTTTTCTTTAAAAAATTCACCACCACTCGAGCATCATTTGTGGGGAGTGCTACCGCTTCTATCCACTTTGACACATAGTCCACCGCAACTAAAATGTATTGATTAGAAAAGGACGATGGAAAAGGTCCCATGAAATCAATACCCCAAACATCGAATATCTCCACTTCTAAAATACAATTTAATGGCATTTCATTTCGGTTAGAGATATTACCCAGGCGTTAGAATTGGTCACATTTGGACACAAGTGTGTGAGCATCCTTGAATAAAGTGGGCCAATAAAATCCCGACTGAAGAACCTTTGATGCAGTTTTCACTGCACCAAAATGTCCTCCATAAGGTGATGAATGACATTGCTCAAGAATCTTCTCCATCTCCTCCTCAGGCACACACCTTCTCATGATTTGATCCGGACCCCTTTTGAACAACAACGGGTCATTCCAAAAATAGTGCTTGATATCCGCAAAGAACTTCTTCCTTTGTTGATAAGAGCGGTCCGGGGGAGTGATGCCACTTGCAAGAAAATTCACATGGTCCGCATACCATAGCACACTAGAAGCTTGTAGAAGATCCATGATTTGGAAAAGTTGCTCATCCAGGAATACCTCACTTATCTCTTCATCAATAACTTCCTCGGTTTGCTCAAGTCTTGACAAGTGATCGGCTACAAGATTCTCGGTTCCCTTCTTGTTACGAATCTCCAAATCAAACTCTTGGAGAAGAAGAACCCATCTAATTAACCGCGGCTTAGCTTCCTTCTTTGCCAACAAATACTTTAGGGCCGAGTGGTCGGTATACACAATCACCTTGGAGCCAATAAGATATGACCGAAACTTATCAAAGGCAAAGACAATCGCTAGCATTTCCTTCTCGGTAGCAGCATAATTCAATTGAGTATCGGTCAAGGTTCTACTAGCGTAGTAGATGACATGTAAGATTTTGTCCTTCCTTTGCCCCAACACCGCCCCCACGGCATAGTCACTCGCATCACACATAAGCTCAAAATGTAAACTCCAATCCAGAGCCATAATAATAGGTGTCGTGATAAGTTTCTCTTTAAGAGTGTTAAAAGCTTGGAGATACTCTTTAGAGAAGTCAAATGTGGCACTCTTCTCAAGCAATGAACAAAGTGGCTTTGTGATTTTTGAGAAGTCCTTGATGAATCTCCTATAAAATCCCGCATGCCCCAAAAAGCTTCTTATGCCCTTTACCGAGGTTGGGGGAGGTAATTTTTCGATAACTTGAATTTTTGCCTTATCAACCTCAATCCCATCACTTGAAGTCCGGTGTCCAAGAACTATTCCCTCTCGAACCATGAAATGACATTTTTCCCAATTCAAAACCAAATTGGTATCCTCACATCTTTTTAGCACCATTCTCAAATTATCCAAACAAGTGCTCCATTGGAAAGTGGCGGAGGCATTGCAAAGACCGAAGGGCATCCTCCTATATGCAAAAGTTCCATATGGGCATGTGAATGTTGTCTTTTCTTGATCCTCCGGGGGTATATGAATTTGATTATAGCCTGAATACCCATCTAGAAAGCAATAATGAGAGTGACCCGCCAATCGCTCAAGCATTTGATCGATGAACGGAAGGGAAAAATGATCCTTCCTAGTAGCATTGTTGAGCTTGCGATAATCAATGCAAACTCTCCACCCCGTCATTGGTTTTGTTGGAATAAGCTCATTATTTTCATTCTCCACCACGGTAACACCTCTTTTCTTTGGCACTACTTGCACCAGGCTTACCCATGCACTATCCAAGATTGGATAGATAATACCCGCGTCAAGCCACTTCACCATTTCGGCTCTTACCACTTCCTTCATGTTAGGATTTAACCGACGTTGATACTCCACCGAAGGTTTTCAATCATCTTCCATAAGAATTTTATGCATGCATAACGAAGGGCAAATACCTCGAATATCCGAGATGGTCCATTCAATAGCCTCCTTGTGCTCCCTCAATACCTGAAGCAATTTATCTTCCTCCACTTCATTCAATAAATTCGAAATAATGACCGGAAGGGTAGAAGATTCCCCCAAGTAAGCATACCTCAAATGAGAAGGAAGAGACTTTTGCTCGAGGGTAGGTGCCTTTTTGAGAGATGGTAGGGGCGGTGAAGAACTCTTTTTCAACTCCTCAAAGTAGGGGGCCCTCTTGTATTAATATTGTGGTGATGCCTCCAAGTAATGAGCCATTTGTTCAACTTCATGATCATCATTCTCAATAGTCAAAGAGTGGGCGATGCAAGACTCCAATAGATCCTTAGAAAGTCCTCGGTTGAAGGAGTTTACCACTAGATGATCCATGACATCCACTCGAAAACATGAGTTTGACTCCGAGGGATATTTAATGGCCTTCAACACATTGAAGGTGACTTGCTCATCTTGCACCCTCAAAATCAATTGCCCCTCTTGCACATCAATAATAGCCCTCCCAGTTGCTAAAAATGGTCTTCCCAATATGATTGGAATGTCATGATCTTCCTCCATGTCTAAAATAATGAAATCCGACGGAAAGATGAATTTATCCACCTTCATAAGAACATACTCAATGATCCCCCGAAGATATTTGATGGACCTATCCGCCAATTGTAGAGACACGGTGGTTGCTTTAGCTTTCCCCAATTCCAATTTCCTGAAAATGGACAAAGGCATCAAATTAATGCTAGCACCTAGATCACATAAAGCTTTACTAAAATTAACATCACCAATAGTGCATGAAATAGTAAAATCCCCTGGATATTTAATTTTTGGAGGAAGCTCGTTTTGAATGATGGCACTACATTCCTCAGTTAGCATCACCGTCTCATGCTCTTCAAGCCTTCTTTTGTTTGATAGAATATCCTTCATGAACTTGGCATAGCTTGGCATTTGAGCTAATGCGTCGGAAAAAGGAATGTTGATGTGTAGCTTCTTGAACACTTCCAAAAATTTTCCAAATTGACTGTCGAGCTTTTGCTTTTGCAACCTTTGAGGAAAGGGAATAGGAGGCACATAAGCCTTGATCGGTGTTGGGACCTTTGATGTGGATGCTTCCGGCTCACTTTCCTTTGCCACTTCAACAATTATTTTGGATGCTTGAATATGCTCATTTTCTTCAATGGGAGCCTTGCTTGATTGAGTTGTTGGTTGTGGGGCCGTGATCTTGGGCAATTGCATCCCACTCCTTATTGTAATAGCTTGAACATTCTCCCTAGGATTTGTCTCGGTGTTGCTAGGCAAAGCTCCTTGTTGCCTTTCCGAGAAAAGTTTAGCTATTTGACCTACTTGCTTCTCCAAATTTTTCAAAGATGCATCATTGCGTTCTTGATATTGCAATTGATGATTTGCTAGCTTGGTGATAGCCTCTTCCCATTCCTCTTTCTTCTCTTGTGGCTTTGGATTCAACACATTGTGATTGTTGCCATAAGATAGATTTGGATGATTTCTCCAACCGGGATTGTATGTGGGAGCATATGGATTGAATCCTTGGCGTTGGAAATTTTGAGCATAAGCAACTTGCTCGGTAGATGAAGAACCACTTGCCACCAATGGACACATAGAGCTTTGACGATTAGCCCCACATGATGTGATCCGAAGTAGGAGACCAAAGGAGAAGTCGACCTATCGGCAATGTGACAGTGATCTACGCGGGAAACGGCACAAGTTTCATGCTGTAATCGAGCCGAGAAGACAAAGGGGTCGAACCGAATCAAAGGGGCAAGGTTTGGAGGCCAATGGCACATTCATGGCCGTAAAACCAGTTGTTCACAACCGTAACATCCCCTCGGGTCAAAAGCAAGAATTCCAGGATTTTTATACTTACGGCTGTAAGACTATAATTCACGGCCGTAACTCCTTCTCTGGTGGAATTGAGTAATTCAGCGAATTGATACTTACGGCCGTGAGAGTTCTTGTTACGGCCGTAACTCATTAACAGAGTCACTTACGGCCGTAAGTGACATTGTTACGGCCGTAACATCTAATTTCCAGATTTCGCGTTTTTTTAATTTAATTCTGTTTTTTAATTATTTACTTCTATGTTTTGGGCCCAATTAGCGGCAACCATAGTTTTTAGGTTAGTTTACATTATATTGCTTTGTTTTTCATTAGAAAACAACAACTTTGATATTATTGAATGAATGTGAGAATTTTTTCTCTCGAAAAGGAGGATTCCTTTTTCTTGTTCTTGAAGAACAATTCATAGAACTTATCAAATATTTTCTTGAATATTTGTGGCGTTCCAATCAGAAACTTATCAAGGAGTTTGGCATCCCTTGTGGTGTTTCGAAAACCTCGGTTCTTCAATCCGCATCGTTAATTTATTGCGTCGTGATTGTTGGGTCCAGGTCCTATCGTCAATTTTTATCTTTTCCAGTATTTTAATTATTGTGTTCTTGTGTTTCTTGGCTGAATCTGGATCTTTCCTATCTTTGTTTCGTTTAATTCCGCGTGTTCGTTGTGACCCCCCTCCCGGGATCACATCATCCCCCACATATATCACATACCGGAGGGACTTGAACCATGTTGACGGGTCGAGAGGCTGAAGTAGATAACCCTTCCACTTTCTTGGCTAAGGAATCAATCTTTGACAAGACAAGTGCATAATCATCACCCCCTCATGCACCACTAGAACTCCTTGGTGCACTTCTATCCCGCCACATTGCACTTTGTTCACTCATGATCTCAAAAAAATCATAAGCCTCCCGAATGCTCTTTGTTTTGATGGACCCATTAGAGGATGAATCCACATTTGAACGGAAAGGAGGAGTTAGCAGGGAATAGAAGTGGTTGACTTGTTGCCCCAATGTAATCCCATGATTCGGGCACTTCCTAAGCATATCCTTGAATCTCTCCCAAGCTTCATGAAAGCTCTCCATCTCGAATTGTTGAAATGTAGTAATATCATGCTTGAGTTTAGGACCTCTAGATGGTGGGAAAAATTTTGTAGTGAACCTTTGGACAAACTCCACCCAAGTAGTGATGCTCCCCGGAGGCAAAGTTTCAAGCCATTCTCTTACTTTGTCTTTCAAAGTGTGTACAAATAAGCGCATCCGGATTGCCTCCACATTCACACCCTCGTAGTTGAAGTTGCTACAAATCTCTAGGAACCGTACCACATGGGCGTGTGGATTTTCATCGGTCCTCCCATAGAATGAGATAGTGTTGGAGAATAAATTGATCTCATCCGGCCGAAGTTGAAAATTTGGATGATTGTAGGAGGGATAGACAATGCTTGATTGATTCTCGACAATAGGAGGATTCATGAAGTCTCCAAAAAGAATGTCTTCTTCATTTACAACGGGCTCTTGAACTCTAGCCGCTTGATGGTCAAAACTGGGTGGGATTCCACCCCTTGGAGGAATTGCAACTGGAGCATTAAGCTCGATGTTAACCCTATCTCCTTCCATCCCAGTAAGAAGTTGTCTCCTAACTTCCCGTTGTTTCCTTAACCTACGTCGAAAAGTTCCCTCGATATCCGGATCTATTTCAACTAGATCAAGACTTCTACTTCAACGCATGCACAATCAACAACTTAGAACAACACAAGAAATTAGAATATTTTTTACACAAAAGAAAACAAAAGAAAATTTGTACAAGAAATAAAAGTAACTAATAGTCAAAACTAATATCAACTAAAATGTAATTTAAATAGAAACAATCCCCGGCAACGGCGCCAAAAACTTGTTCGCTAGAAACACACCGCAAGTGCACGTATCGCATACAAGTGAGAGTGGACTAAATGAGTCCGGTTTATCGATCCCACAAGGATTGTCTATTGTAACTACACTCTAGTTCAATCAATTTTAACAAGAAACATACACAATAAAGTTTGGATTGGGAAAGTCCTAACACTAGAATTTAAATCACAATTATAAATAAACAAGTTGAAAATGGTGATGATTTGATGATAGAGGAGTGTTGGGATTCTTGATTCCACTTGACCATTACCTAATTAAATTTTCAACAAGCAAAAAGACATGCAATTTATTAATCATGTTAGACCCGATTTTTCAAGCTTAGCCAATTACCCCTCTCGAGTGAAATCAACCCTAATTAGTGGAATTAACCCACTATATCTCTATGTCGATTAAAAACACACAAGTTTAATTAAACCTTTGTGAAAATAGCTCAATTGGTCATCTAGGGTTTTAGGTATATCTCTATCCTAAACAAGAACCTAGAGCAAGTATTGTATTGATCTAGAATACACAACAATTTCTCAATAATTCCACATCCAATGAAATCCAAGCATAAATGTGGCCACAATAATAAATACAACAATAAATGTACAAGATAACAAGTAGCCTATATTCTTAATACAAGCATTAAAAACAACTAGTGTTGTTTTTATTGACTTGCAATAAAAAGAAAAAATGGGCTATTTAACAATCTTAAATATAATTCCTACCACTACAACACGTTGATTGAGATAATCATCATTCATTCCCAAAAAGAAAATTAATTTAATAATAACAACAAATCCCTAAAAACGATCATTGATCGTGGTTCATAAAAAAATGAGAGATCCAGAGCAAGACTACGTAAATTTTGTTAAAAATAACTGAATACTAGGAAGCTGAATATTTGATCAAAGCATGATTGGGGGGAAAAAAAGAAGAAGAAGAAAGATTCTAAGAAAGAGATAAAGTAATACGAGAGAGAGAGAGAGAGAGAGAGAGAGACTACAACAAAAATAGCCTTTGGCAACGTTCAAAAAATGTTGCTAAAAGGCTTTTGCAACGTTTGACAAGTGTTGCAAATCGCAGTGGCAACCGTAGATCAAAAACCTTTTGCAGCGTTTTTTGAATGTTGCAAAAGACTGAAATAAACGTTGCAAATGACCTTTTGCAAGGTTTATTAATTGTTACCGTAAACCTTTTTTGCAACGTTTTTTAAGTGTTTCCGTAGACCCTTTTGCAACGTTTTTAAAGTGTTGCAATAAATTTTAACCCAATCTTTTGCAACGTTTTTTAAATGTTGCAAAAACTTTTAACACAACATTTTGCAACGTTTATTAAGTGTTGCGGTAGAGTCTTTTGCAACATTTTTTAAGTGTTGCAAAAATATTTATCCTAACATTTTGCGACGTTTTTCGAACACTGCTATATGTTTTTTTTTAATATTATTGAAGAAATTATTTATAAAACCCAAATTTTTTGAATTAATTCATTAAAATGGTAATTTACACAAAAAACAAAAATAAATACATTATGAATTTTCGAATCCATACAAAATAAAATCTTGATAATATTTAACAAATCCACAAACCATACATAATAACAAATCCACAAAAGAAAGTGATGATAATATTTAACAAATTTGCAAAAGAACATCATCATCATATCACAAAAGAAAGATTTTACTACAGAAACATCAACTTTATCCTGCAATATAACTGCACCTTTAGATCGAAAAATCCGGTCCATCTCCAAAAGAATATATTCGAAGTTGCACCTATAATGAATTTGAGCAAAATTATAAGTGAATATCACGCTTTACTTAATAAATGATAGAAAAAAATAAAAAATAGTTTTAAAACCTATAAATTTATCTCTTTCCAATGTGATTTCATAGAAATTGATATGACTAGTTCTAAATCAATCTACTAGACTCGAGACGTGAAGTGCACCAATGACAAATGTCAGCTAGATGCTAGATCTACCACCAAGAAAAATGGCATTTCACCCCAAGTATAAAAACCTAAAATTAGACGTGCTAACTTCCCTTTCATTCCCTTCTATTTTAAAAGTTTTTAGTGAGATTTCGACAAAACTCCCCAATGAATTAGATTTAGCCAACCTGTAAAGAGACATCACAACCAACATAATAATTTAAAAATCAAACCTACAACTCAAACAACATCCAACATCAATCCTCAACTCCTCAACCTCACAAATTCAACAATAAACTCCATCTAACTAAATAGGACATTAATTCAATTGAGAATGGGTGGTGACTAATGATTTTCCTATTGTGTAATGTATTTTATCTTTTTTTTATGTATTTTATCTTAATTCCATGTTTCAGGCCTAGAAGCATGAATTACTCAGCAGACTTATAGATTGAGTCATAAGGAGATTATGTTTAATCTAAGAGGCATAATTAGAATCAAAATAGGAAACTAAATGTGAAAAGAAAACAAATAAAACTAGGTAACTTGATAAACTATGAAAATAATTCTAGATAAACTTAAAAGTTAAATTTGAGGCTATCTGTGGTAATCATAATGATGGGAACTTTGTATAATATGTTGGAACATGATTTGCGGTGCCAGGAAAATTATATTTAAATAGAAAAAGGAATACATAGATAAACTATTCTCTACTATGTTGGCACAAGGTGATGGCAAACAATTGAAAGTTATTCAAGTGGATATGGCAAGAAGGACTTACTATGTTCCTTTGAGCAGTGTATGCTCGAGAATTCCTTCAACTCCCCCGAGTGCTTGAATAACATCAGTTCGATAGTTATTCAAGTTCCACAACTTCCCATCATGCCTTTGGTGCGTCCACCAGAATGGATTTTGTTTCAGAACTTGATACTGCTTAAAATCTGTTCGTACTCTCTATCCTTTGTCATATGCAAGAGTATGGTGGTCCTTCTGAAACAAGGTATTGATCCGAGTATCCCATGATCCCATGAATCCTGAAAATCAAAAATAAAAAATAAAAAATGTAAGATGGGAAACTTTATTTGATTAAAGTAAGACACAGTTCAATTACACAGAGGAACTACTGATTAGAAAGCATCAGCAAATAAAATTGACCAACCAAAGTTGCAAAACCACCCTCTCTCTAAAACATTGGAGAGGTAAGAGGGGGAAAAAATCCACCCCAATAAACCCAAAGAAACAGAAAAAGAAAAAAAGAATAAGAACATGAGAACAACTAAAGTCTTCTTTGCAATTGGGGACAGCTACACTATATGAGTATCTTTTTGTCACTCCATTTCTTTCAAGTACGGGTAGTGATATATGTATCAAAAGGTCCGATGATTATCAAATATTTTGAAACAACATCAGGTAATGTCAATTTTTTTATACTTCCGTTTTAACATGAATCATTGGGATTGTTCACTTTTGTGAATGGGAATTTATTAAGGTTTAAGTGACATGTTCTGCCTATCTAAGTCGGTCTTCCCATAATTTATCCTTGATTAGAGTAACTTCACTTATAGGATGAAAAAGAAAAATGAATGCTAGAGGACATAAAAAGAATAAAATCATGAGAACAAAATAAAAATTTGTGTCTGCAGCAAAATTTCCCTCCTGAAAATCCAAAGTTGAACATCATTTTGCATCTAGGCTTAATGTGAATGGAAGCTGAACAGTAAGTTCGGATTGTCTTTGCTGTAGACAGATACAAAGTTGTTCTCCCATTCAAGAGTGGTAATGCTTCTAGGAAGACGGTTCTTCATATCCCAGAAAACACTTCTACCAAGATTTACTGAAATACAAAAATTTGACAAAGAAAAGTTATGCCCGTTTCAAGATTGGTCGATGGATCAAAAGTTATATTCAGTCTTACCCTATAATTTTATTATCAACACTTCATATATATATATATATACACACACAAAAATGTGGATATAATCGGCACTCACAGTAACTCGTATAATTCAATTGATTTCCAGCTGAACTTCCATTCATCAAATAAGGTCCAATATATATATATATAATCGACTCCTATTGACTTAGAAAAGAAAAGGGATTGAGAGAAAAACCTTTTCAAGAACTGTTCAGAGGTGCAGAAACTGGTCGGGGAAGAACTGGGGCGGCGGTTCACTGAGGTGGTTCTGGGGAGGCAATTTTGAGGAGGTGGTGGTTTACTAAAGCGGTGGTTCCTTGAGGTGGCAGTTGTTCCCTGAGTCGATGGTGGTCCCCTGAGGCAGTAGTTCTGAGGAGGAGGTGTT